>JANFCV010000118.1:700000-1345000 GCA_024500475.1 Phthorimaea operculella
CCTGCTTGTTACCTCTATAAGCCCTGGTAGTTACCTCTAGTAGCCCTGCTTGTTACCTCTATAAGCCCTGGTAGTTACCTCTAGTA
Organism: Phthorimaea operculella; assembly: GCA_024500475.1. NCBI lineage: Eukaryota > Metazoa > Arthropoda > Insecta > Lepidoptera > Gelechiidae > Phthorimaea > Phthorimaea operculella. The sequence continues at coordinate 700,087 of JANFCV010000118.1, forward strand.
GCCCCGCTTGTTACCTCTAGTAGCCCCGCTTGTTACCTCTAGTAGCCCTGCTTGTTACCTCTATAAGCCCTGCTTGTTACCTCTATAAGCCCTGGTAGTTACCTCTGGGCGCGGCATGGGCAGCCGCCTGCAGCAGCCGGGACTTGCCCAGCCCCGGGTCGCCCACCACCAGGATGTGCGGGTTGGAGCGCGGCCCGTTGTCATACTCCGTCCCGCCCAGTAGCCCAGCATGAGCCCTGCTTGTTACCTCTAGTAGCCCTGCTTGTTACCTCTAGAAGCCCTGCTTGTTACCTCTAGTAACCCTGCTTGTTACCTCTATATAGCCCTGCTTGTTACCTCTATATAGCCCTGGTAGTTACCTCTATATAGCCCTGCTTGTTACCTCTAGTAGCCCTGATTGTTACCTCTAGTAGCCCTGCTTGTTACCTCTATATAGCCCTGCTTGTTACCTCTATATAGCCCTGCTTGTTACCTCTAGTAGCCCTGCTTGTTACCTCTATAAGCCCTGGTAGTTACCTCTGGGCGCGGCATGGGCAGCCGCCTGCAGCAGCCGGGACTTGCCCAGCCCCGGGTCGCCCACCACCAGGATGTGCGGGTTGGAGCGCGGCCCGTTGTCATACTCCGTCCCGCCCAGTAGCCCAGCATGAGCCCTGCTTGTTACCTCTAGTAGCCCTGCTTGTTACATCTAGTAGCCCTGCTTGTTACCTCTATAAGCCCTGGTAGTTACCTCTGGGCGCGGCATGGGCAGCCGCCTGCAGCAGCCGGGACTTGCCCAGCCCCGGGTCGCCCACCACCAGGATGTGCGGGTTGGAGCGCGGCCCGTTGTCATACTCCGTCCCGCCCAGTAGCCCAGCATGAGCCCTGCTTGTTACCTCTAGTAGCCCTGATTGTTACCTCTAGTAGCCCTGCTTGTTACCTCTATATAGCCCTGCTTGTTACCTCTATATAGCCCTGCTTGTTACCTCTAGTAGCCCTGCTTGTTACCTCTATAAGCCCTGGTAGTTACCTCTGGGCGCGGCATGGGCAGCCGCCTGCAGCAGCCGGGACTTGCCCAGCCCCGGTCGCCCACCACCAGGATGTGCGGGTTGGAGCGCGGCCCGTTGTCATACTCCGTCCCGCCCAGTAGCCCAGCATGAGCCCTGCTTGTTACCTCTAGTAGCCCTGATTGTTACCTCTAGTAGCCCTGCTTGTTACCTCTATATAGCCCTGCTTGTTACCTCTATATAGCCCTGCTTGTTACCTCTAGTAGCCCTGCTTGTTACCTCTATAAGCCCTGGTAGTTACCTCTGGGCGCGGCATGGGCAGCCGCCTGCAGCAGCCGGGACTTGCCCAGCCCGGGTCGCCCACCACCAGGATGTGCGGGTTGGAGCGCGGCCCGTTGTCATACTCCGTCCCGCCCAGTAGCCCAGCATGAGCCCTGCTTGTTACCTCTAGTAGCCCTGCTTGTTACCTCTAGTAGCCCTGCTTGTTACCTCTATAAGCCCTGGTAGTTACCTCTGGGCGCGGCATGGGCAGCCGCCTGCAGCAGCCGGGACTTGCCCAGCCCCGGGTCGCCCACCACCAGGATGTGCGGGTTGGAGCGCGGCCCGTTGTCATACTCCGTCCCGCCCAGTAGCCCAGCATGAGCCCTGCTTGTTACCTCTAGTAGCCCTGCTAGTTACCTCTATAAGCCCTGGTAGTTACCTCTGGGCGCGGCATGGGCAGCCGCCTGCAGCAGCCGGGACTTGCCCAGCCCCGGGTCGCCCACCACCAGGATGTGCGGGTTGGAGCGCGGCCCGTTGTCATACTCCGTCCCGCCCAGTAGCCCAGCATGAGCCCTGCTTGTTACCTCTAGTAGCCCTGCTTGTTACTTATAGTAGCCCTGCTTGTTACTTATAGTAGCCCTGCTTGTTACCTCTATATAGCCCTGCTAGTTACCTCTATATAGCCCTGCTTGTTACCTCTAGTAGCCCTGCTTGTTACCTCTAGTAGCCCTGCTTGTTACCTCTATATAGCCCTGGTAGTTACCTCTATATAGCCCTGATAGTTACCTCTAGTAGCCCTGCTTGTTACCTCTAGTAGCCCTGCTTGTTACCTCTATATAGCCCTGCTAGTTACCTCTATACAGCCCTGCTTGTAACCTCTAGTAGCCCTGCTTGTTACTTCTAATAGCTCTGCTTGTGACCTCTAGTAGCCCTGCTTGTTACCTCTATATAGCCCTGCTTGTTACCTCTATAAGCCCTGCTTGTTACCTCTAGTAGCCCTGCTTGTTACCTCTATATAGCCCTGCTTGTTACCTCTAGTAGCCCTGCTTGTTACCTCTAGTAGCCCTGCTTGTTACCTCTAGCAGCCCTGCTTGTTACCTCTATATAGCCCTGGTAGTTACCTCTATAAGCCCTGGTAGTTACCTCTGGGCGCGGCATGGGCAGCCGCCTGCAGCAGCCGGGACTTGCCCAGCCCCGGGTCGCCCACCACCAGGATGTGCGGGTTGGAGCGCGGCCCGTTGTCATACTCCGTCCCGCCCAGTAGCCCAGCATGAGCCCTGCTTGTTACCTCTAGTAGCCCTGCTTGTTACCTCTAGTAGCCCTGCTTGTTACCTCTATAAGCCCTGGTAGTTACCTCTGGGCGCGGCATGGGCAGCCGCCTGCAGCAGCCGGGACTTGCCCAGCCCCGGGTCGCCCACCACCAGGATGTGCGGGTTGGAGCGCGGCCCGTTGTCATACTCCGTCCCGCCCAGTAGACCCAACATGAGACCAGCCTTTACTGCTTCGTGACCGAATATAGACGGACATAGGGAATGGACTAGCAGTCTGAATACGTCTTCTGATGCGTGGATTTCCTGTAAAGATATATTGACTTTAAACTTATAATTTTCCTTTTAAAATTGGGCGTAGTTTTCAGCATCCAACTCACACTTGGTTGTCAAACAAAATCTTATCCAGTTTTCAGTTGAGGGTTTGATTTTATGTATGTTGTCCTTGCTTTTATTAATAAAATAGGGTCTAACTAGAGTCTCGACATTACAAAGATTGCGCTCGACATGTAATGGGATGGGAATAAGCAGTGGCCAGTTGTGGATGTTAGTAGCAAATGTGATGGAGATAGTGCAGGTCCAAGACTGTTGTTTTTTTATTGTCTAGTCAAATGACTAACCTACTTTTATATGTTTTCATACATATCAAAACCCATACGAATGCATACCTGTATAGCGTAATAGTCTTTCAACGTAAAAGCCAGTGTAGGGTTGCTCAGATTTCTTTGGCTGTGTATCGATACCGCCTCAATGTATAGCTGCAGTAACCTTGCAGCTCTTTTGCCGTCTTCTCCGCCTTTGCTTTCGCCTCTTACCTTGAATGCAATACATTATAAACTTACTAAGTTGCTATTGCTACACAGCATCAAGTCAATATAGAAACTTAAAACAATATCTAGGTTTCATCGAGTCGGTCGATAGAAGATCAATATCTATTCTTGGCACGATAAAAGAAAGAAACACAAGCAGTGGAGCGGTAGCGCAATTATTGTTTCTTACAAAAATGATATACATAGATGCTACAAACAATATGCTCTCATTTCCGCATTAAAATATTTATGTAGTATAAATGTGAATAACACTCTTCTTAAATTTGTGCACAGATATATTTTTGGGGCCACAATCCCAAGAAAAATAAAGAAATGCTTACTTGAACTATCCCTGTAACTGAGAGCACATCTCCTGGACAAGCAGTACCGACTAAGTCTCCCTGAAGCTCTATCTCCACACTTCTCGGTATTGTGCCCGATATACTCTGAAAATATTATAAAACAATCATGATTTTAACAGAATTTTGCATGAATCCCTTGCGGGATAGGCAGAGCGTAAACGGCTGCAAAAACAACTATTTACACCACATCTGACAAAAGCTTGAGTCATTCAGAAGACTGTGTATCACCATAGTGACAGGTTGTCAGCCTGTCGCCTAAAATTGCAATACACATCAACTCTGAAATCCCTTAGTCGCTTCTTACGATACCCACGGGAAACATATGGGGTGATGCTAATCTAAGCCGGCACCACACGGCGGGTTAGTATCTATCACATAATATACAGATCATGAGAACCTGAGACTGAACCTCCTGTATTTTAGCAACTTGCCAGTCAGTCGTGGTGGTGTAGGGGGAGGACTGAAGGGACTCGAATTTGACACCACTTTTACAACTCTGGCAGTAATTTGGGGCTGAAAAGCAAAAAGAATAATTTTATTTTTAAAGTTGATATGTCTATAATTTGGGCGAATAAAGATTAGTCCCGTATTGGCAACATTGTAGTTGACATACCCCTCATATTATGTCATATAATATGATAGAGAGGCAAATAATAATATGCCCAATTCGGGTCCATTCTTTATCTGCGCAAGTTTTACCAGTCTTGTAAAAGGCGTAAATAATGGCTTTGTATTTATTTTTATAAGTGTAAGATTATGTGGCCAAGAGAGGACCAGAATGGTAGTTAAGTACTACACTCACAAGAGTCTAGGTTTTAAATATTGCTGACAGAAGTGTAAATATTTTACATAAAACTTCTTCTTCTTATATTTTAAGACTTTATGCTTTTGGTGGTAGAGTATCCGCCAGTTGGTATAAGCTCCTTAATTTTATTTTATTAAAGCAAAGGGTGTCAATACATATGTGATCAAGTAAGATAATTACATGTGAATACTCCTTGTGGTTGCATTATGGCCTGGACACTGTGGCAACTGGAGCACTCAAAGGCCATGGATGTGCAGATGAGACCGACACTGCCTACCCTGATCACTGTGCCTTTGATTGTCACTAGTTTACCTGTAAAAAATACATGTAAAAAAATATATATTCACATTACAGCATTGATTAAAATATTATGTTATGTTATTTATTAAATCATTGTAGTTTTATTTGAAGAATTTAATTATTGTGTAGTAAAATAAGCACTTTCAATAAAAGATACTTTAATATTTTTCTATAAAATTATGGATATCTTCTTTCAAATGATAAGGGGAACTGTAAAAGTTTACTAAAATCTTCACACTAGGTAAACCTGTATTGTGGAAATTAAAGATAGATTTGTATATTCTGTTTTTCCTTACTGGTAATCAGATAGATGCTAGAAGCACCATTCAACTTCAACTGCTACAATATTTCCCATCTGGACAAGTAGCAGGTAACACTACCACCTATTCCCTGAATTGAATTTAACCATAAGTCATTTCTAACAATACCTGCAGCAGGTAGAATTGGAGTGATGCTATTCTAAGCTAGTGTGACAAAACAAAGCAGTATAAAATCATTATTTAGGTTATTGTCTTACCAAAGTAATTAACTTTAAGATTAGCCAGTGGGATAACAGGTTGATGATTCAAAATGCGAACTTTTATTTTGGATTCACATTTGAGGCTCTGAAACAAAAAAATATTAATATTTAAGTCATCATATTAACTTGTGCAGTCCACTGCTAGGCTAGGTTGCACCACAGTTTTCAATCTTATATTGTTCAATGTCTATCTTCTTTTTCGTGTGGGACACCGAGTCGTTCGACGACCCGATGAACCCTGGTGTCAGTTTTTCAACCACCTACTGCAAGTAGCAGGCCTCTGACATGGTTGTGTAACAACCGCCATCATAGACAGCAACCGGGACCTATGGCTTAACGTGCCCATCCGAAGCACGGAACCATCAGAATCTATCTCTCACCATAACAGATCATACCATGACAATATTATTGCATGAAAACATACTAAGTAATACAAAACAAGTTAATAAAAGGTTAGTATGGGTAATATTGCTTAGGCAGTATTTTCTACAAGGAAAACAATTTTATTATGTTATAGGCCTATCTGACTGGCCAGCACCAAACACAATTTTTTTGTTTAATTATTTTAGAGTACTGAGAAGAAATTATAAAGTTAAACTTATTACCTCATGAAAGCAATACTCTAACAGCCGTAGTGTGGTCTCTGGTTTCTCAAATAAATCTGTGCTGAAAGACGACCATCCACTTGTAAAATCTGAATCATTTATGAGACTCTGCACATCTAATGGGACACTTCTTGTTAAATCAATTTTTTCTAGGTCAAATGAACTTCTGTTTCGTTCCACAAAAGCTTTAAAGCATTTAATATGGTCTAAAGTGTCTTGAGCTGATGGATGTTCTGAAAGTAGAAGTAAGGAAATTACTTCATTAATGGATAGAGTAAGTACACATTACACAACATAGATTTGTTGTATTGCTTAGCATTACGCTTGTTTGTTAGAATTAATTCTGAATCTATATTAATACTTCTGAAGAATTGGATCGGGTTATAAATTGTTATGAATTTTTGTTAGGTAAACAAGAATATAACCTCAATCCAGAAATATAAATATGAAGATGCTAGAGTTTACCTTCTGTGGGGAAATAAAGTTTCCAGACGTTATTGTCCGTATTGATAGGAACTACAATAGGCACTTGATTAGCCGGGGCTCTGGAGGAACCGGCTGTGCTGGAAATTCTAGCTGATGCAGAAGAAGAGTTATTGAGGCTCCGATTATCTGCATTGTCAGTTGATCTGTTGTTGTTGCGGAACCAGTTATTGTTTCTGTACCGTCCTCTCCATGTGCGCCGCATTTTCTTTACTATTTTATAATTTTCCAAAATTTCCCGATATTTTCCCACTTTTCTTCCGCACAAAAACTTTTTTTGTTTTGACTTTTGTTTTTTTTACCGGCTTTCAGGTTTGGAAGGAAGTCATTTGAGCTATTTTACACCGCCCAACTTCAAGCTTTACATTGTACAATTTTGATCGTTTGATCATCGATATCGATAGTTTCAGGAGTTGTAGAGTGTAAAAGAAGGCTCCATGCTGGCTGAGGTACTTGCCTATTCAAGAAAAAAAAAAGTAACCAGAACTCTACTGTTTGAGGTTTTTGCGCGGGAAGCGAGAGGGTTCATGCGTAACTTTATTTCTTATTTTTGTAAATTAGTTTTTCGCTGTTATTGTTGTGTTAATGTGGTGAGATTAACTAAATAATGTGCCGGCAATGAAGAACAATGTAGTGAAAATGAGAAATAAAGTGATCTCGTGTGGTTCTTCTTGTTAGTCCCGTGTAAAGTTTCGAGAGCATTGGAATGCGAGCGTCACTATCGTGTTCCAATGAGTTTAGGTTAGGTTAGATTTTAAGAACTACAAACTAAAAAAATACCTATAGAAGAATTGGCATTCAATGCCTTATTTATTATTGAAAAGATAACAGAAAGAACTATAAAAGACTAGGCTGTATGGCTAGTACCGTTGCCTATCCTGATGGATGAATTTTTAAAACAACAATCTACTGTTTGAAAAATTTTGAAGTTCGAAATCGTATTTCGTTTGTTTTTATTGATTGACGTTTTGCTATTTGTTGTTGTTGACTTTGTTTGTTTACACTTTCTGTAGTTGTGAAGATAAATAAAGTGGTATAGTCGTATAGTTTAGTTTTTCGTACGTTGATAATGGCTGATGTACCCTCGGGCGAGGGTCCGTCGGCGGAGGGTGCTCCACCTCCGCCTGAAGGCGCTGAAGCTCCAGCGGCTCCAGGGTCCTCTGGGCCGCCAAAAATCGAAGCAGAAGATGCCGAACCGCCAGAAGAAGGGGATGACGGCCGATCTAAAAGCGAGAAACCTGCAGAATCTCGAAAGCCGTCGCCAAGACAATCCGGAATAGATTATGGCAATCCAGACCGGGTGGAAGTGGATCGCACTGCTTTGGAGGCTATCCTTGATGTCAGTCAGCGTCTGAAAGACATGCAGAGGAAAAGTAAACTCTCGCAAAGTGCTCTGGCGTTGGGCCATGAGTCTTATAAAGATAAACAGGTAGGTATCAAACATTCCTTACAATACTAAGTTTCCATAAGTTTCTACTTTAGTTTTATAAGTTTATAACTACTAAAAACTTAGTTTTCATCAAGTTTTTATACTGTATTGTCATAGTTTTCTTACCTTATCCTTTTTTAGGCTAAAGCAAAAGAGGCTCGTAACAATCGTGTTGGAAATTTGAAAAGTCAGCACAGATATCTGATGGAAATGGCTGCAACAATGCTAAATAAACCTACAGAATATGTGTTGGTAAGTACTCACTTATTTTTTTTAATGAATTGGTCCTATACTTTTGGCCCCAGGGCCTCTAAAGCTACACAAGTATTTGGTGGGGAGCAAGGGCTCACCTGTATGTGTGTGGGTGGTTGTTCAAACAGTTATACCCACTGATTTTATTTACCCACAATAGATCTGCAAAGGTGGCAGCGGCTGTTAGTCTGACCATGGCCCACCCCCTTCACTCAAATAATAAAGTACTCACTGAACTCTATGAAATAGAAGAAAAATATCACATGTGGACATTTGATACAGTGGACAATTTGATACTGTAGTCATTTAAGCAAAGTAGGCATTCTGATACTGTGGTCATTTTGATACGGTAGTCATTTCTATACTGTTGTCATACTGCGCCCAAAGGCTGGAAAAAAACCTATTTGTAATTTTTCACAGGTTCCTATGAGCCTAGTAAACCCACAAGAAGTTTTACTTTATTTTCTTAAATATGGCCATATTATTATTATTTCCTGATAAAACTGAATCATCATACCATACTATTACTACAGCCAAACCAGTTCACTGATGGACATTGGAATGTAAATATTTTTTTTTTCAGGAAGGAGTATATGATGCTGATGTACATAATGATCTGCTGGAGAGTGCAGTAGCTGAAGGGGGTAGAAACTGTGTTATACTCTGTGATGCTTTGATGCCTCCTTTAAAAATGGGTAAGCTTTAATAGGAATAAGGCATCTATCCTACTTCCTACTATCCTACTATCCTACTTAATATTATAAAGGCGGATGTTTGTGTGTGTGTTTGTTACGACATCACGCAAAAACGGCTGATTAGATTGACATCAAACTTTGCAGAAATATAAAAGGGCATCTGGAATAACACATAGGATACTTTTTACCACGGAAAAATGTCTCATTCCCACGGGATCACGCATTTTCCAATATTTTTGAAATAGGTGGCGTGACTGAGCCGATTCGCGTTTTAAACGTTTTCGCCGAAAACTAACAGCGACATCTCTTGGCGAATAATGCTTTGATTATTTTCGGAATAATAGGTTGCAGCGGGTGAAACCGCTGACGGACAGCTAGTTTATAATAATGCAACATGCTCCAGGCTCCAGTCATCATTGTTGAGCTTATTTAATACATGAAATAGTACAGACAGCGTTTTCAGTGTCAGTGTAATTGTATTTTATTGTATTACATGTATGTGTGAGTGTTAAGCCAATCTTATTAAAGTGCATACAAAACTAATTATCTGCAATCTACAATCATACTTTCTCTGTCCTAAAATGCCACCACTTTTGTGAATGTAGTCAGTTTTAATAGAGTTATAGGAAAATTAATTTTTGTTTTGTTTATAAGTTTTGATGATGATGATGTTTTATTTTCTAGAATCTGGAAGATTTGTTCCACATCAAAAGGGAAAAATGGAGAGAACTTATATATCTGATGGTGGTACAATTGGCACAGAAGGAAGATGCATTGCTTTGTACAGGATAAAAAATAAACTGATTGAACCGAAAAACATTGCTGATGTAAGTTCATTCTTGTTTCTACTTCATTTTTTTCCCGAGGCATTACATATGGTTATACTTACTATTCTCTAACTCTTCTCTTGATTTAGTAACTCTGTACTGAGCCACAGTCAATATATTTTTTATAACATTCTGTGTTAAATTTTTAAGCCTTTAATGATAGACCTGGAACCTTTAATTTAGCATTTCATTGTTACAGGACTATTATTTTGTAATATTTGATATAAATCCTGACAATGAGAATGTAGTATCAGCTGTTTACAAATCTATGATGAGGGTGTATGTGCCTGCCTTGAATGCATGCAAAGCCTGGGGTGATATTAATCCACCTAACCCCAATAGTGCAGAGATTATAAAAGTTTATATTTTCAAGATCATGCAGTTTATGGATTATCTTGCAAGTATGTATTAAATTAATATTTTGTTATTTGTATTGGTACTGGATATTAATTTTCTGCCTTCTTTATGATGTCAGCCACTCTACCCAAACCTACTCAACATTTCAAATTACAAGAGTTTTCAGTTCTGTCCTTCCTGAATTGTATTTAATCTTATCTTAATTAGCCCATATCGTCCCACTGTTGGGCAAAGGCCTCCTCTCTTCTCTTTCCATCCTGTTCTGTTTTGGGCCTCCTATTTAACAGGCAATAAAATAAGGAACATAGGTAATGTTAATGACATCAAACAAATATTACTTTTATTTATGAGCCTGCTATGTCCCACTGTAGGGCAAAGGCTTTTAAAAAGTTTCGCCTATTCCATCCCACACCTAAGTAGGTATAACTATGAGTAGTCTGTACTAAGTTGCTGCATGATCTATTTTTACTATTCAGAAACTAAAGCTGATTTGGACTGTTGTACAAAGTTTAAAATTAACATGCAATTATACGAAGAAGAATTAGTTGATCAAGATAAAGTAAAACAAGCCATCACAAAAACTGCTGTGCTGGAAGAAATTGGCTCTTATGTGAAACAGTGGGTGAAACAGATTACTATGGTTAGCATGTTATTTTATTCTTTCATACAAGTAGTTGCATCATATGGTTTGTATTCCACTCATAATGTGGACTAACCATGTAGTAAGTTCTAAATACTTTCTACAGATGTCGCTGGATCGTCGCTTGGAGACGAGCATCAAGAGATAGATAATTTGGCGTTCATCGGCCGTGTATCGATAGCTCAGTGGCAGAGCGGTGGGGCGTTTACCCATGCGGCCCGGGTTCGATCCCCGGTCGATGCATGTCATTTTATCTATTTCTTATTTTCACTTGTGAGAATAATATAGCACTGTGAGTGCATTACAATCCCAATAGATTGATTAAGCAAGCTGCATCATATGGTTTGAATTCCACTCATAATGTGGACTAACCATGTAGTAAGTTCTAAATACTTTCTACAGATGTCGCTGGATCGTCGCTTGGAGACGAGCATCAAGAGATAGATAATTTGGCGTTCATCGGCCGTGTATCGATAGCTCAGTGGCAGAGCGGTGGGGCGTTTACCCATGCGGCCCGGGTTCGATCCCCGGTCGATGCATGTCATTTTATCTATTTCTTATTTTCACTTGTGAGAATAATATAGCACTGTGAGTGCATTACAATCCCAATAAACCAAAGAATGCTACAGATTTCTATTCCTTCTGCTTTGCCTGCTGTATAAAGTGACAGAATCAACTCAAGAGGTTGCTATCAGAGGTAAGAGCTAGGTTGCTATAAGGACGTTACTAGCGTATTCTTTAATTCCCAGGTGTTGGTACAAAGCCAGCAACTTCGCCGAGAGCCGTCCAACATCGGTCCTCTTGCGGAGCTGGACCACTGGCGGCGTCAGCTCACCGCCTTCACCTCCATCATCGAGCACATCAAGAGCGACCCCTGCCAGATGTATTTGTACACCCTTATAAGAGCAAAGTCCAAGCTAGTAAAGGTATGTTTACTTCATATAATTTAACTGTCCTCGCGAAATCGTCTCAAACAATTTAACATTTATAACGAGTATTCTTTCTGGGTTAAGAGATATTTTGTGTTTGTATGTAATGACTAATCGATAATCTACGATACTACAATCGTAAGCAATATATAAGTGGGTACATATCTCAGAGTAAGATAGGCTCTCTTTTGCAACAACAAAGCTCTCTATTCCATCGAGAACACGGTTGGCAGCGGTTGAAACAGTTTAATGTATGTATAGCATGAAAAACTTACACCATGTGTAAGACTTGTACCGAAATTACTTTGGTGAAAATAGGATTTAAAAAAGAATTGCTCGATACAGTGTCAATATTATTTTTCAGAAATGGAGACAATTAGACAATATGGTGACTGATTATTACAATGAAGCGTATGATAATGTGAAATATTTATATGCTCTTGAAAAGTATTGTGAGCCTTTGTACAGGTACCTCAACTACTTCTTAACTGTAGAATTTTTCTCTTTTTAACTTTTGAACGAAAAAAAGTTCGTAATAATTACTATTTTCGTTACAGATGTGACCCCAGGACTATGCAGCAGTACATCCCAGGTTTATTGTACACTGTCAGAATGGTGTTCGCTACGTCTCGCTACTATAACACCACCAAACAGATCTCGACTCTGCTAGTGAAAGTCACCAATCAGATACTAAACACCTGCATGGCATTTCTTACTAATAATGGGAAGAAAACTATCTGGAATCAAGATAAACTGAATTTTATAAAGAAGGCTCAGGTTTGTGATACTAAGTCAATAATATTGTTTTTGCTAGTTACTGCTTTCAAACTTTGTTCGTTTAAAACTATGTCCGGTCTTCTGGCAAAAATATGGTCCTTTATTTTTATGGTATTTTAATAGTTTGTCCCGACTGTGGTTCTCTAGAGGTTTAGTACTTCTGACACCAGAGTTAGACTGTTTGGTAAAACGAGGAGATTGTAAAAATATTAAATAAAATAGCATGCACTTCTGTTTTAGCTTTGCTTGGCTCTATACAGTTTCTACCGCGAGTGCTACAGTGAAACTCAGAAAGAAATGATGGAGGCGGCCGACGAAAGGCCATTTGACTGCTCTGAAATGTACATATTTGGAAAATTTGAAACATTCAAGAAAAGATTGCTGAAGGTATTTTGTATAACGCAATTATAATAACAACTAGAAAAATAATTGCTCTAATATTAAGTATACAGATATCTACTCGTGCGAAATTTCCCTAGCGACTTGTAATTTATTTTCCAGATCATTGACTTGTTTCAAACCTATATTACTTATTACGTGCTAAATAAAACTACTCTCGAGGGAATAGAAGAACACGCTAATGCGTTCAATAAACTATTCCATAGAATATCGACAAAGATGTATGATGCACTTGATCACAGGTATGTACGTTTATAACGCTCAAACATTAACATCGTATGCGGTGGCTCAAAATGTTGTAACCAAACTGGAAATAACTAAATAATGAGAAAATTGAAAAATTCAACAGCGACCGCCGGGACTTGAACCCGGGACTGTGGATCACCGTTCCACCGCTCTACCGACTGAGCTACGGGCGCCTAGCGGACGCTGTTGAACCCTTCAACCTCTTGATGCTCGTCTTGAAGCGACGATTAAGCGACATCATACATTGGAAATAACTAATATACTTACTCGCTTATCATCTTCTCTGACTCTCTTGGGTTTCAGACGTCCAGATTTTGACAAAGATTATAAAGTCTACAAGGATAGTGTTGCAAATCAGGAATTGGTCTTAGAAAATTTCATGATTAATGTAAGTTTTAACTTTTTGTGCTCAACGTACCATTCTATAATAGTTATTAGTGCCAAAAATCGTAGATTAAAATTATTGCGATATTTTTCTTACTCTTCAGTCCTGCAATAAGTGCCCAACAACGGAGATTGAGCTGATGCTGCTGAAAAGATTCGCAAAGCTTAAACTAGAATGTTTGTATCTCGAAGATCAGTATTACGACTTGATCAGCAAATATACTTCGGAAATAGAAATGATACGTGACAGGTAATCCTGTTTTTCTTATTTACTTCATCATTAAATTTTCCACTACAAACACGCATAAGGTTTTTCTAAGCTTATGATTTTTAATCAAGACCGAACAAGCAGGCTTTTCCAGGCTAATCTTACTTCAAAACAAACAAACATAAGGTTTTTCTCAGCTTACGAATTTCTTCAACGACATACAAGCATAAGGTTTTTCTTAGTTTATGCATTTCTGCAACAACATACAGGCAGAAGGATTTCCTTAGCTTCTGAATTTCTTCAAAATCATACAAGCATAAGGTTTTTCTCAGCATATGAATTTGTTCAACGACATACAAGCACAATTTTTTTTAAGCTTATGCATTTCTGCATCAACATACAAGCATAAATAAGGTTTTCTTCAACTTTTGAATTTCATCAACATCATTCAAGCATGAGGTTTTTCTTAGCTTCTCAATTTCTTCAACATCATACAAGCATAAGGTTTTTCCCAGCTTCTCAATTTCTCCAACAACCAACCAATTCTGATGTAAGAGTTGTTTATTTTTAATTTATATAGATACAACGAAGAGCGAGACAACCCTGAGCTTCCCAGAAACATGCCTCCTGTCGCAGGCCGTATCATGTGGATACGTTTTTATGACGACTACATCAAAAGACCCATGAAGGAGTTCATGAAGCAAGAAATAGTTATAACTCATATGGTAAGTTTTAATGACCAAAGATCGTAGTAAACCACATTTACACGCTGGTCCTGCACTTGTTCCGCAGTATTGTTAATATTAATTCCAGAATTGACTGAAATAATTTACCAGTATCAATGCGAGTGAATGAGATGCTCACATTCCACTCGCGCTCATGCTGCCGGTGTTTAAACTTCCGCACGAACGATTGAACTCCCTAGGGAATCTAAATGACAGCGGCATGACGAGTAGTAGCGCGATTATCTTTTAAGGGTTTCGTAGTCTACTAGAAATCCTTATCACTTCGGTAAGTCTGTCTGTCTGTATGTCGCGCCCTTATAACTTCGTCAGTTTTGGAGCTATCAACATCAAAATTGGTATGAAGATAGATCGTGTTGACCCAAGCTTAGAAATGTTGATTAAAAAATATTTTAATCGTTTTTGGACCCCCTTCCCATACATGTGAAAGGGGGAAAAAAAAAATTTCTTCTGTTATATTGAGTAGGGTATCGTTGAATAGGTCTTTTAAAACTAAGGGGAGGTTTCTTTGACACAAAGTCTCTAAAATGTTTCTGTCTCGAGATATTTGCTTGTAAAGGGGGCGTTTTTGAGCTATAATTTGTTCCAGCTGTAACTTCTAAAGCATGCATGCTAAAAATTTGAAAAAAATATGGAATATAGTTCTTAATATGAAGTTACCATGAAAACTATAACGAATACTGTAACACTCAAGATGAAGGAAAAATCAAAGTTTTTCAATTTGCGGTTGGTAACCATACACCTCCAAACAAACCAGCAACAAAATTAACTTTGTAACGCTGAAAGACCTGATATTTAAACGTTGACTACGAAACCCTATTTGTGAGCGTGTCTGACACACTCTTGCCCGCTTTTTTAATCTCGCGTTGCCCACTTCTCTACCTATTTCTTTGCCCGTAGTGCGATTATGTTAGCAAGCCATATGAATTATTCTAGATAATGTCCTACTCCCCGGACCACACTGACTGGTATTTGGGTGCTATTTATGCTTTTTATTGATTTCAGAATACGCAAAGGTGCATAAAACTGTACAATGTGATGCAGATCGTGTTTACGGAATACGAGTTGATTTACCACAGTGCTTGGGCTGAGAATGTTGGACAGGTTAGAACTCTTTCACTTTTTAGTATAAATTATAGTGAACACTAATTTTTTGAGTTTTATTCATTATTTTTGTTAGTTTTGGTTGCTTACCTATTCCTAAAAATAAGTCTTGAAATGAACATGTTTATTCAAAGTTACATAAAACATTTTGAACCACATGTTTATAATCTAAATAAGTAACACAATATTACATTTTAGGTGAGATTGGGCCTCATAGCTCCACTGTTAGTCCGCCATCCTACTACCAATATGTACATCATCAATTTTGATATCTACATTCCTGAGTGTATAAGAGAAGTCGAGTACATGTGGCAATTGAAACTGAGTGAGTATTGCATTAAAACTTAAGTTGTAGCCTATTATGATAAATTATAGAAAGAAGACACATAAGTATTCTAAATATCCTCTTGGTAAATCTGTTTAGTTTTATAGGCCGTCCTACTTTTTGTAACTGGTGGTGCCGTCCTACTTTTTATAAATGATTAAGTGGCAGATCAATGATGACAATGATTTATTTCAGGTGTTCCCGACTCAGCGCAAATTGTAGCGTTTAGCAAGGAGAAAATTTATGCGAATTATGAGCGTGTCAAGTATTTAGTTGACAAGAACAACTCGATTAGAAAGTAAGTTATTATTATTCTTTAAAAGTTTAAATACTACAATGCGCGGGTGATTTCATGGCCATCCTGAAAAATGCGCCTACTCGTAAAACTAGTTGATGCTGATTATAGATACAAAACACTGTAATACACACCACAAAATAAAGAATTTACAGAAGGGTCACTCGACTCTATTTAGGATTTTCGCGATTATCACTTTTTACATAGTCAGGGTTGCTACTGCTACTGTTAAAACAGAAGAATCAAAATAGCAAAATTTGATACAAGAACGTCGTACTCGTATGATTCTGAGCCAATTATAATCCATGAAATATGACGTTCGTGACAACCGTCTTTTTAGTTACCTTGAGTTCCTCTGAGATTCCAGTTAAAGTCAGTAGGTATGCGTCAAAATTGTCGCTAGTACTGAGTAAGCCCCGCGCGTCATTTCCCTAATTTGTGCTTACAGTATTGTTATCCATACTATCTGTAAACAAAATCGATTTTTGTAGGGCAATGCCGAAGCTATATTTACCGCTACTACGCGCCCAATTGATAAAGATCGACAAAGCATTCAGTCCGGGACTTTCCACTATCACTTGGACATCGCTCGAGATTCCTGCTTATTGCGATAACATCGAAACCGTGCTGAAAGAAGTCGACCTGTTTGTAAAAGAGGTGTGTAGAAATTTGCTAATTTGTTCAACATGTAATTCTTTTAAAATATCAACGGGCAAACATACTACTACTAGAGCTACTATAGTCTACTGCTGGACACGGGCCCCCTGAAGCATTCCCGTACTCACTACCCTTGGCAGGCGGATTGACGAGAGCAGTGCAAGGTGCTGTAGATATTCCCTGTAGGGAACGCTGCTGTCCGTTCTCTGGATTATTTATTTAGGTCGTCTTACCTATTTAGCAACATAGGGCAGACAGAGTAATGCTATTCTAACCCAACAACCCATCGGCCTATGTATGTAGACAAGATATTCATTTTCACGGGCTACAGCCCAAACGGCTGGGTGGATCTTGACATGTGAGGTGTCGTTAGATTCGTCTCAGCAGCGCGAGTAACACAGCACAGGCTATATTAAACTTCATAAATTCATTAACATTAAATTCAAATTACCACAGTTGGATTTTGTTTTTTAATACATCTGCTTGTTTATAATTTTCGTAGGTAGTGGATATGAAAGAAGCCCGTGTGGATCACATACTCAGTTCTATGATCAATACTCTGCTAGTGTATCTGCCGGAACAAGCGGTAGATCCGCAAGTGTTCTACGAGGAAAATATTGTCAGGCGGGATGAAATTGGTAAGATATTTGGGGTCTTACTACACTTACTTTGCTGACTCAACGACCCAAAGTGGATCTTGGCCTCCGACACTAGGTTTCGCCATTCTTCCCTGTTCTGAGCTGCTTGTCGCCAATCGGCCATTTGAAGCGCTTCTAGGTCTTTTTGGACTTCGTCAATGCAGCGATACCTAAGTAGGACGCCCAACTGGACGTTGCCATGTGGTTGACCCAGGTATGCTTTCTTGGCCGCACGATCCTCCCCCATTCTCTCGACATGTCCAAGCCAGCGAAGTCGGGCAGATTTAATTTCCCCGATGATGTTAGGTTCGGATATAAGCTGCTCCATCTCCAAGTTCTATTTAATTAAATTATTTAATTTAATTTAATTATTTTGTTGCAGCTCCCGAATTACAACAGAAATCATGGAATGCTGAGACGGCGGTTAATGAGCTTATTAACAAATTTTTGATGAGCGTGCCTTCGAAACAGATCAATGATTTAGTTGATAACTGGTAGGTATTATTTTATTTTAACTTTGTAGGCGGTTGAATAACTTTGACATCAGGGGTCATCGGGTCGTTGGATGACTCACTGCTGTGTTCCACACGAAGAGAGAGAGAGAGAGAGTTCTGTAATTATATTTGTCATTTATTTAAGTAGAAAGCAGACCTACATTTTAAGTTTTGTAAGGTATTATTATTGGAATTTGATAGGTATCTATCAAATTTTAAAGACCCCGTTTTTTTAAAGGCTGGACATGGAAAAAGCTATGAAGCAAGTTACCTCTGCTACAAGAGTACTTTCAGAAGATGCTGGTATGTTCTTTTAGAAACTAAGCAATATATATTTAAAAAAATCAAATATAAATACCAAGTACCTAAAAACAGTCAAACTTGTTCTAAACAAATTCCTTTATGGATATTTGCCACTTTCACCAAGCTCATGAGGCGTGTTGTCACAGAGAAGAATGTCGCATTCACAGGGAACGCTGGTACCCGTTCCCTTTATCTATCTGTTGCCTTTTAGACACATAGACATAAGTAAGTATTTATAGAGATACTTATTGACTCTCCACAGCATTTCAAGAAATTGAAAATCCTGACCGATACGAAGTCCAACACTCTATCAATGAATGCAATGAGTTGTTCGCATACTTTGCGACGAAATGCTTGGAATCGCTTATCAAATGCACGAGACAGAGTTTAGATGTTCTGAGAAAAAGAGCTTCTGTTTCTAGGTAAGCAGTATTGTGAAAATAAAAATATAAAGCTTGCCTGAAAATCCGTTGCCTTTATTTTGGTTCTAAAGATACAGGGCCGTAGACTGCTTTGCATAGAAACCACTATTGCTTGCTTTGGACAGAAACAGCTGTAATATGACGGCTCTGCGTGAATAGCTGTAAATTTTGTATCTCCTTTCTACATACATACATAGGTACATATTCTTTCCTTTGCTGTTTACCCAACTGCCTCAGAAGGATAAGAAAGAGAGTGACAGAAATATTGCAGCGAAGGGGAATAAAAAGGTAAATGGTGTTTTTTCAGTTTCCTCACAATGACAATCGATCCGGAAGAACAGAAGAAACTAAAGCCTCTTATGATGACCATGATGTACGTGCAAATACCAAGAATATTGATAAAGCCAGCGTTAGAAGAGATACAGTCGGCATTTTCTCAGGTAACTTGTATGTCAAGCACAACAAATGTTAGTCGAACCGGGGAGTCGTTTTCCTATTGTTCTAATTCTAAACGCATTACATACTAGGTTACTAGGTAATTTCCATAACAGAACTGCTAAATTATTACGAAATGTTCAATACATACAATGTTGAATGAATGTAGGTAACTGCCTGGTCAACTGGCCTGAGAGTTAGTTCTTGATTTGGCTTTTGAAGTTGTCTAACCACATCAGAGGCTTCATGTTTGCCTATTGGTCTGCTAACAAGAGCGACCATCGGGTCAACTCGGTTTGAATTACGCTTTCAGGTTCTTTTGAACTGTATCATGGATGTCCATAGAGGAGTTTACATGTGGGGACAGCAACACCTACTATCAAAAGGCGGGAAAGTGGGGAGCAGTGGCAGCGATCCCGTCGGTAATAGTATGATTCATATGTTTCACCGAGTGTCTTTAAAAAAGCGCTATTCAAAAACTCGAAACAGTCGTATATTTAGAGTATATTTTGACGCTGGTAGTTATCAATACATGGTATCGAATGAAGTCGCTTTTTGTGTTTCTCTATCTGTCAGTCTAGACACTGCTAACTCCTCCTAAACCACATAACGGATTTTGATGTGGTCTTTTAATTTATAGTGATAAAAGAGGGAAATTAATAAGTACAATAAATGTCAAGAAAACCTTTTATTTGCACGGGAAAAAGTTGGGACAGCTGGGCGGGCCGATAGTTTTGAATTATGTTTATGTTTACTTTACGTAACGGTAATGCTTCTTGAGAAATTAAGCTTTGAAGTGAATTTAATGTGAAATATGATCTATTTTATTTTATTTAATGATGTAAATTGTTTCTTTATAATACGGTCAGCATCGAGTAGCATCGGTGGTATAAGGACCTATTTCCGAATGGTATCCGAACACAAAGACATCGTCCGCTCTGTGATGGCACTGCAAGGAATGATGTACATGTACAAACCTGATATCGAGAAATTACTAAAGGTACGGTTTAAGTATTCCAAAATTCTCTATTTTGCTGTTTTTATAATACTAGTGTCGGTAGTTTTAGATGATTCCAAATATTGTAATGCTAACATTCTAAAATATTAAATTGATAAACAGTGACGCTCATGCAAGGATACGAGCGTGGAGCAATGTAGAATGCATTCTGATTACTTTTCCAGAAATTAAAAATGTAAAATTTGAAAAAATATTAGATTAAATTAAATTATTAGGGATTTGAACCCGGGACCGCGGGGTACTGTTCCACCGCTCCGGCGGTCGCTAATGAATTTTTCAATTTTCTCATTTTCAATTTATGAGAATAATATAGCACTGTGTGTGCATAAAAATCCGAATACATAACTTTTCCAGAGCTACACAAGGTTTGCAGATTTGTGGGCTGAAGATAGAACTCAGCAGATACAGGAGTTCGTTGACTCCAATCCTCTGAATGTTATCATCAGCGATATGTTCAAGAAGTACGAGGCTCAAACCGAGGAAATAAACAATTTGCCAGAGCGCCATATCATCGGTTCTATACAAATTAATATGGGTAATAAATAATTAATTACTAATTCTAACTTACTAAGGAATTTTCTGTCAGGTATTTAGCATAATTTCCAAACCCAGTCAATACGACCTATCCTGTATAGGCCAAATACGATTGCAACATGATTTTGAGTGCATCATGGTTCTTGCGCCGATCTCAAATTAGCGGGATGATTACGAGGACATTATTTAGCGACATTTTATTTTCAGAGAAAGTAAAGCTAGCCTTGTACTTAGAGTCCATAGAATGGAAGCGGATACTAGGTAAACTACTAGGCAATGCGTACAGAGAGCGTGTGCAGAAAATGATGCAGTTCATCAACGATCGAATGAAGACGATGGGCAAGAAGATCAAAGACTTGGATGACGTCAGAATTGCTATGATGTGTTTGGAAATGATACGAGAAGAATTTATTGGGTGAGTTCTTCATATTATTTTCTACAAGGCATCGGGATGTATGGAGAAAGCGTGTGTTTGATGGGCGTAAAGCTCACGATGATGCCTGGTTCGCTGGTCTCGCAAACAAAATGCAAAAACGACATCTAAACATGCATGTGCCAGTCTCTAATTCCACCTTCGTTTGTAGAGCGTGCGGAAAGTCATGCCGCTCCCGTATCGGCTTATACAGCCATGAAAAATCTTGCCTCAAACACTGAATAAATCGTCTGTCACAGACGTATGAGGCCAATGATGATGACGTCGGTCGTCGTGGATTTCACTCAAGTTAATACAGGGTGTTAGGAAAAGTACTACGTTCAAAAACCATGGGTTATAGTCTAAGCTCCCGTCGACCAAGTCTTACCTCATAGGTCTACCGCACGGACGTATACTGTCGCGATAGATACCACTTAGGAGGTCAGGAAAATACTGGGTTGCCATCTCCTAACCTGGAGGAAACTTTTTTATTCGAGTTGGAAAATGCAAAAAAAGTCCAAAAATTACCTCACATTTCTACCGCTCCAAACGTTTACCTACCTAAAGAGACTCCTTTTGAGATGAGAATGCGCTAGGGTTGCCAGCTCCAATCCTGGCAGGTTCCAAGGTCAGCCACATTTTATGATGCCCAAAAATGGAGTTTTTTACCTCATCTTTCTACCGGACAAAATTAGTGTCAATCGATAGCTCTAAGCATGCCATTGACAAATATATAGGGTTGCCTGCTCTCAGCCTGGCAGGAACTCTGGTAAACCCCCTCAAAGAAACGACGGTAAAATCTTCAAACAAAGAAAAAGTCATGAAAACCACTAAGATTCCAGCAAAACTTAATGTAAACTGCGCCATAGAGTTACATTCTGTTGTGTGGGACACTGCGTCGACGAACGACCCGACGGAACCTGGTGTTTTCAAAGCATCTATAATTAGGAAGTACAAAGCAGGCCACTGACAGGCCTTACCTTTCTTGCAACCAAACAAAATTTATGCCAATCGATAGCCCTAGGTATGCCATTTATAAATATATAGGGTTGCCTGCTATCAGCCTGGTAGCATCCCTGGTAGACCCCGTCAAATGAACGCAGGTAAAATGTTCAAACCCATAAAAACTTGTGTTACACTGCCAAGATGTGTTGCTACCAAACTAAATTAGTGCCAATCGATAACCCTAGACATGACATTGATGAATATATAGGGTTGCCTACTATCAGCCTGGCAGTATCCCTGGTATACCTCCTCAAACAAACGTTGGTTTAATCTTCAAACCAAGAAAAACTTACGTAAAACTGCCAAGATATTTTGCTACCGAACAAAATTAGTGTCAATCGATAGCTCTAAGCATGCCACTGATGAAAATATAGGGTTGCCTGCTATCAGTTTGGAAGTTTTCCTGGTATACCCTCTCAAACGAACGCTGGTAAAATCTTCAAACCAAGAAAACTTATTTAAAACTGCTAAGATATCTTGCTACCGAACAAAATTAGTGCCAATCGATAGCCCTAGGTATGCCGTTTATGAATTTATAGGGTTGCCTGCTAACAGCCTGGCAGTTTCCCTGGTAGACCCCGTCAAAGAACGCAGGTAAAATGTTCAAACCCAGAAAAACTTGTGTAAGACTGCTAAGATGTCTTGCTACCAAACGAAATTTGTGCTTATCTATAGTCCTAGACATGTCATTGATGAATATATAGGGTTGCCTGCTATATGCTTGGGTTTGAACATTTTACCTGCGTTCATTTGACGGGGTCTACCAGGGATGCTACCAGGCTGATAGCAGGCAACCCTATATATTTATAAATGGCATACCTAGGGCTATCGATTGGCATAAATTTTGTTTGGTTGCAAGAAAGGTAAGGCCTGTCAGTGGCCTGCTTTGTACTTCCTAATTATAGATGCTTTGAAAACACCAGGTTCCGTCGGGTCGTTCGTCGACGCAGTGTCCCACACAACAGAATGTAACTCTATGGCGCAGTTTACATTAAGTTTTGCTGGAATCTTAGTGGTTTTCATGACTTTTTCTTTGTTTGAAGATTTTACCGTCGTTTCTTTGAGGGGGTTTACCAGAGTTCCTGCCAGGCTGAGAGCAGGCAACCTATATATTTGTCAATGGCATGCTTAGAGCTATCGATTGACACTAATTTTGTCCGGTAGAAAGATGAGGTAAAACTCCATTTTGGGCATCATAAAATGTGGCTGACCTTGGAACCTGCCAGGATTGGAGCTGGCAACCCTAGCGCATTCTCATCTCAAAAGGAGTCTCTTTAGGTAGGTAAACGTTTGGAGCGGTAGAAATGTGAGGTAATTTTTGGACTTTTTTTGCATTTTCCAACTCGAATAAAAAAGTTTCCTCCAGGTTAGGAGATGGCAACCCAGTATTTTCCTGACCTCCTAAGTGGTATCTATCGCTACAGTATACGTCCGTGCGGTAGACCTATGAGGTAAGACTTGGTCGACGGGAGCTTAGTCCATTATGTAGTATAACAAAGTATGTTATGCGTGTCTAATTTTTTTTAATAAAACTTATTTAACAAGAACTTATTGTTTAAATATTAAAGATAAAGATAAAGATAATTTATCTGTAAAACATGAGTAGCAATAATTAACCCTACTTAGTTCTTCACACACATTCAAAAGTGGTTGCACCGTTGTTCTGTTCAGTTCAAAATTAGAGCTGCTTTGTGAAGTTCTTGAAAAAAAGAATGGTCTAATATTTTTTTTCTTTTGCGCAGACATCTTACTTAATGTTATTTACAGTATGGACATGGAGTTGGATCTAATAGAGGAGAGCTACGCCACATTTGTTCTGTTTAATATTGAAATATCAAAGGACGATGCTAATTTGGTCTACGGCCTGCGATACGCATTCCAAAATATGTTATTGACGGTAAGTTAAGGGTGAAGGTTGTATTTTTGTATGCTCGTTTTAAATTTCAATAGGTGTTTTGTGATCGACATACTTTATAGGCCGTGTGGTGGCGGATTAGAATAGCATCAGCCCATATCTTACCCGTAGGTGTCGTAAAAAGCTAGAAAGAAAATCGAGAGTTGATGTGTATTACAAATTTTGGCGACAGTCTGTCAATATATATCGTCTTCTGAATGACTCTCTAACTTTTGTCAGGAGTGGTGGTAAATGGCCTTTTACGCTCTGCCTACCCAGATAGGCGTGATGTATGTATGTATGCATACTTTATTTTTGACTTTGTGTAACAGTCCCAGCAAATACAACAGAAGATAGTGGACATGCAAGGGCCACTTCAACAAGAGCTCACTAAGGGCGTGGCCACGTTCTACGCAGACGTGCTCAAGTTTGATGCGGACTACGACGCGTTTGGGCCCATGACGCCTGGCCTGTCTGCTCGTGAAGCCAGTGACAGGTAATACTCCAATATCAACCTTATGTCTAAGCAAATACAACAGAAGATAGTGGACATGCAAGGGCCCACATCAACAGGAGTTGACCGAGGGCGTGGCCACGTTCTACGCAGACGTACTCAAGTTTGATGCGGATTACGACGCGTTTGGACCCATGACGCCGGGCCTGTCTGCTCGCGAAGCTAGTGACAGGTAACAATCCAATATCAACATTATGTCTAAGCAAATACAACAGAAGATTAATCCAATATCAACCTTATGACTAAGCAAATACAACAGAAGATAGTAGACATGCAAGGGCCACTTCAACAAGAACTCACTGAAGGCGTGGCGACATTCTACGCAGACGTACTCAAGTTTGATGCGGATTACGACGCGTTTGGACCCATGACGCCGGGCCTGTCTGCTCGCGAAGCTAGTGATAGGTAACACTCTCCAATATAATCCTTATGTCTACACCAGGAGATAGTGGACATGCAAGGGCCACTTCAACAGTAGTTGACCGAGGGCGTGGCCACGTTCTACGCTGACGTACTCAAGTTTGATGCGGATTACGACGCGTTTGGGCCCATGACGCCTGGCCTGTCTGCTCGCGAGGCTAGTGACAGGTAACACTCCAATATCAACCTTATGTCTAAGCAAATACAACAGAAGTCAGTGGACATGCAAGGGCCCACTTCAACAGGAGTTGACAGAGGGCGTGGCCACATTCTACGCTGACGTACTCAAGTTTGATGCGGACTACGATGCGTTTGGACCCATGACGCCTGGCCTGTCTGCTCGCGAGGCTAGTGACAGGTAACACTCCAATATCAACCTTATGTCTAAGCAAATACAACAGAAGATAGTTGATATGCAAGGGCCACTTCAACAAGAACTCACTGAAGGCGTGGCGACATTCTACGCAGACGTACTCAAGTTTGATGCGGATTACGACGCGTTTGGACCCATGACGCCTGGCCTGTCTGCTCGCGAGGCTAGTGATAGGTAACACTCCAATATCAACCTTATGTCTAAGCAAATACAACAGAAGATAGTGGACATGCAAGAGCCACTTCAACAGGAGTTAACCGAGGGCGTGGCCACGTTCTACGCAGACGTGCTCAAGTTTGATGCGGATTACGACGCGTTTGGACCCATGACGCCTGGCCTATCTGCTCGCGAGGCTAGTGACAGGTAACCCTCTCCAATATCAACCTTATGTCTAAGCAAATACAACAGAAGATAGTGGACATGCAAGAGCCACTTCAACAGGAGTTAACCGAGGGCGTGGCCACGTTCTACGCAGACGTGCTCAAGTTTGATGCGGACTACGACGCGTTTGGACCCATGACGCCTGGCCTATCTGCTTGCGAGGCTAGTGACAGGTAACCCTCTCCAATATCAACCTTATGTCTAAGCAAATACAACAGAAGATAGTGGACATGCAAGAGCCACTTCAACAGGAGTTAACCGAGGGCGTGGCCACGTTCTACGCAGACGTGCTCAAGTTTGATGCGGACTACGACGCGTTTGGACCCATGACGCCTGGCCTGTCTGCTCGCGAAGCTAGTGATAGGTAGGTACCCTTAAATGGCAACTCTTAGCCAATCACATCAACTCATCTTTGTTATTTTTTTCCAAGAAAGTGAGAGTATCTTAACAACAACATCAATGCGTGAATACGCTCTAAAACCCACCAAACTTGCTTCAGTAATTTTGTGTTCCAGGTGGAATATATCTTAGCAAATCGTCGTAACTTTCCTTATAACTGTAATTGTTTTTAGAGTGATTATGTTCCAATCGCGATTCGATGAGCTGTGGAGACGTTTCGAGATGTATCAGAGCGGTGAAAAACTCTTTGGTATGGAAGTGAATGACTATCCCATACTTCATCAAAAGAAGAAAGAGTTCAACTTGTTGAACAAATTGTAAGTATTTTAGGTTTAGGATGCAATGAAATTTTTCCTTGAAAATATTTAAAAAGGAAAACATTCTTATCGTTTTCCGTGTCTCATATTTTAGGTACAGCCTGTACCTTGCTGTCATGAATTCAATCGACGGGTACTTTGAGACGCCGTGGAGTGAAATCAATACGGATGTGATTGTCTCGCAACTAGCAGAGTTTGATATCAGGTAACGTTACATTTTCTGAAGATCTTTGCGAGAGTCTAAATAGACGACCGACAAGGAATATTTTGTTTCTTGAATATATATTTTTCGACCTCTACTTGGATATGTATACTTAGCTCTTTTTCGTATGGTACACCAAGTTGACGAATGGTCTAATGAACTATGGTAGTTACATTCTATCTGTATCCGCAGGTGTCGTAAACTGCCGAAGGGCATGAAGGATTGGCCTGCATTTATAGATTTGAAGAAAAAGATCGACGACTTCAACCAAACGTGCCCTCTACTAGAATTGATGGCCGACAAATCCATGAAAGAGCGTCATTGGAGACGACTGGAAAAACTTATGAGTGAGTAGAAAAGCTGCTGTTGTTTCTGAGATGAGAATTCGCTGGGCAGATGAATTTAAGTAGGCATGTGCAATTCAAAGTCATAGAGCTGCAAATTTAGGTTCTCTACAAATTGCCGGCGGTAAATATACCTACATACATACCCTTGACAGCCACAACGATCCACTGCTAGACATGGGCCTTCCCTGTCGGGGGAATTGCCATACTCACCATGCTTGGCAGTGGATTGCCAAGTATAGTACAAGGTGTTGCTGCTTATTCCCTGGATGATTATCTTATGATTATCCATAAGTCGCTTTTTACGACAGCCATGGGCAGAACCGGCTTTCTACTTTTGTAAACTATTGCCGTGACTACTACAAATAGCTGTATCTATTGCAGATGTCGTTTTGGACGTGGAATCAGATTCGTTTACTCTCGCTAACGTGATGGAAGCACCTTTACTGAAATACAAAGAGGACGTTGAGGTTAGTGCCTATCGATGTTGTGAAATTCTATACAAACTTTGATAATACCCAAAAGGTGTACCAAAAGTTGAAACTCTTGATCATCATTTCCGTTTAAGCCTAGTACATATAAATATACGAATTTGCATACCCTCCAGATTCCAGTTCGCAAACGGTTTAGTTCGCAAATCGTCCAGTCCGTAGAATCGAAGGCGGTGAATAGTGGTCCATCGTGGTGTCCCTTCATCATTACAGCCATCAGCAACATTGTCAACATCTATCCATAGTTATTGTATTAACGCCTAAACGACTATTTCATAGGATATCTGCATCGGTGCTGTAAAAGAGAAAGACATTGAAGCGAAGTTGAAAGAAGTGATGGCCAACTGGGCCACGATAGACTTGACGTTTGCTAACTTCAAGAATCGCGGGGAGCTGCTGATTAAAGCTTCGGAAACCATGGAGATCATCACGTTGCTTGAGGATTCGCTTATGGTCCTCAACTCTTTAGCGTCTAACAGGTAATGAGTCGGATTAAAGTGGTAACTTTCATTTTGACTGTAGTTTGACCTGAGAATTGGACAAAACTTAGCCCCGAGTGACTGCGTTGTCCGTGATCAACAAGAATTCTAGTCAACTCGAGTTAGCTTAGTTCCAACACGCCTTAGAAAAAAACTAGCTTCGTGGATTTGGTGTCGTTGAGATAGCACTAGTGAAAAGCGGCAATCTCCTGATCCTATAGGCCGATTTACGATAGAAAGAATAGTTGTCGCTATGGACTACACTCTCTTGAGTTTGCATTTCTGAAAATTTGGGTTTTGAGGGTATCTACACTGATTTACTAATACAGTTCGCGCGCGAGTTCATGACCATTCTAAAATATTCGACTCCTTGTCTTATTTGTTGAGTTATCTACTGGCATGTACGGCAAAGAGGTACATATTCAGAATGGTCATGATTCTGTACTTTGTTGAGCTGAGTGTATCTAGAGTTGGGATGACCAGGGATGAGCAACAGTCTGCTGAGATACGAATCGCTAGATCACAACTACGAAAGAAATCCAAACTACGAACGTTCTCCAACATTTCAGATACAACGCGCCATTCAAGAAGGACATCATGCTATGGATCAACAAGCTTGTGAGCACCTCAGAGATCCTGGAGAAGTGGCTGCTGGTGCAGAACCTGTGGATGTACCTCGAGGCCGTCTTCGTAGGCGGTGACATCGCCAAACAGCTGCCCGCAGAAGCCAAAAGATTTGCGGTGAGTTGAAAGAGTGTAAAAGACGATGAAATACTTATGAACGAAAAGAAAGACAATCATTCCTGATTTTGTAGTTATTACGTTGATGGACCTGAAATGCCAAATAACTTGCCCTTACCTTAACCTTAACAGACCCAACAGTCTCATGGGCTTCCTCCTATCGGGGGATATCGCCATGCTTGCTAGACGAATTAGCGAACACAGTCCAAGATATTGTATTTACATGGAACACTGTTGCCCATTCCCTGGATGATTGTTCCTTAGTTGCTTTTACGACATGATTGGAATTGGGGTGCTGCCTTTCTAAGCCGGCATCACGTGGTATTTCGCCGAATATACCTGGCCATGTGATTAAGCCAAACATGCTGTTGAACCATGCATTGAATCTTCACTTTTAGGGTTTAATTAGGTGCTGGCGAATAAAATTGCTTATTGAGCAACATTCTCCTAGCAAGTAATCGCTTTTTATTTCCAGTCTATCGACAAAGCGTACGTGAAGATAATGTACCGAGCCCGCGACATACAAAACTGCGTAGAGGTTTGCACATCGGACGATTCGCTGAAGCACATGCTGCCTCATCTCTTCGACCAACTAGAAGCCTGCCAGAAGTCTCTCACTGGGTACCTGGAGACCAAACGACTTATATTCCCCAGATTCTTCTTCGTGTCTGACCCGGTGTTGCTTGAGATTCTCGGACAGGCGTCCGATCCGCACTCTATTCAGGTAGAAATATTGAAATATTATTATATTGTATTGTTATTTGTTTTTTGTAAACTAATAATGTAAAACAGTGTCCCACAAAATTTGACGGGCTGTTTCTTTTGATGTTCCTTTCCGAGCTGTGCCCGATTGTTGTTCTACTTTTGGACATAAAAGCTTAGTAGTTTTAGAAAGGGGTACTTAGGAATGAAAACGTAAGGTCATGGCCTCGTCATGGCCAAAACTAACATTTTATTATTATAACAGTTTCATTTAATAATTTTGAGGTTGAAAATATCATTGTATCTATTTGCTTCTCCTAGCCTCACTTACCGAGCTTGTTCGACGCAATATACTTGGTAGACTTCGACGACAAAGAGAGGATAATGGCAATGAACTCGAATAACGGCGAAAAGATTCCTATGGAGCGACCAGTCGCTTGTGTTGGAGGTGTAGAGGTTTGTGTCACCTTTGAAACTTATCCAAAACCATGATGACACAAATGTTTCATTGCTGATAGTTACGATCTCGCACTTTTCACTGAACCGATTTTGACTTACATAAGACGGTAAAAAACGTGGTTACTTTTTACCAAGGTAAAATAGACAAATCACACAAGACCTACATTATAAGTTGTAATAACTCTGATCTTCGTTACTGAGTTTGACTTTGAGTGCTTAACATGGTTTTCCAGATTTGGTTGAATGTCCTGCTGGATACTATGAAAGATACGGTGCGAAATATGATTGCCAATATATGCCAAACGATTTCCGGGGACCCGGAGTTCGAATTTATTTCCGGTTATATGTCGTACCCTGGACAGGTATGTGTACTTGATTTATCTCATTAAATGTGTTTATTAGGGAAAGTATCTTTATTGCATTTTTTGTCGTCTGAAATAATATGTGATCAAACGAACTTCGGGAATGAAGTTCGATCAATATTATATGAGTTAGCTTCATTCGAAGATATAAATAAACACGATGTAGTCCTTTGACTATACAGGTAACTTGCGCACGCTTTAGAGTAAAGAAATCGATTTTACGAATCGATACACAAACCGGAAATTTTATCGATACCCACACTGCCCGAGCCCAACCCTTTGGTCGCCTCGACTCCGAGCTCTCATTCTTTAGAGACATTCTATGATACGAAACTTCCAATGGGTCTAGGGCGGGCGGGTCTTTATATCTTCGAATGAAGCTAACTCATATAATATTGATCGAACTTCATTCCCGAAGTTCGTTTGATCACATATTATAGTCCAAGCATATTATATTTCGTAGCTTCATTCGAAGATATAAATAAACACGATGTAGATGTTTAGAGCAAGAAGTTTCGTGTAACAGTTCTATTAAGTATTAACTTTTGTTTAATTGAATTAAATAAAAGAGTATTTATTGTCCAATTTTAGTTTTATTTATCAAAATAAACAACATAACATTAACTTCTAAGATTATTAATTAACTTTTAATCATTGTTGCTTTCACTTGAATCACTTTGATAAGCAAATACTGATTTAGCAAAACTTGATTCATTAAGTACAGGACGCTGGTAATACCTAGCGAACGTTTCTGAAGATTTGGTCCAGCCAGCAGCTTTTCGTATTGCGTCTAGTGAAGCACCGGCAGCGCTCGCGGCAGAGGTAGACGCATGCCGCGTGCTATGCGCGCTGTAGACTGAAACGTCAACGCCACTCTCAGATAACGTCTGCTTAATCCATCTGCTGATAGATTGAGCAGAGGCTACCTTATGAGGCCGTTTATATGTAAGAAACAAATAAGGGGTTCCCTCTGGCCTTAACGGTTCAGCCACTTCTAGGTAATTCATCAAAGTGGTGGCTGGACAAATCCTCTTATTTTGTTCAAAATAAGGTAAGAACATAATCGGGTTTTCTCGGCCAGGTGCCGAAGTCTTAATTAGGTCGGAAATAGTAATTTTCACCCCTCCAGTACTCGATGTCACATTACTTATCTTAATAAGCGACAGTGTTTGCACTCTTTGTGCAGTACACAAAGCCAATAGAACCGCTAATTTTTTAGTGATTTTTTCTGTTGGAAGACTTTTGTTCGGATACCAATTAGATACGAAATTAATTACAATTTGGGGATCCCACGTAGCCGAATATTTGGGGATAGAGGGTCTTAGTCTATAAGCCCCTTTCAAAAGTCTTTTAATCTGACCGTCTTCACTTACTTCGCTTCCTAATAGGAGGGAGAGTGCTGAACGGTGTGTATTGAGGGAGCCATACGCAACTCCCTTTTTAAACTGTTCAGTCAAAAAAAGAAGTACTTGTGATATCGGGGCTTCTAAAGGGTGAAGATTATTATTTTCGCAAAAAAGCCACCATGATTTAAAAGTTGCATTGTACTGCAATAAAGTAGTTTTTGCAAGGGAGGCAATCATCAATTCCAATGCAGCCGATGGCGTTCCTCTTTTGACGAATGCTAGCCGGATAGCCTCGCTACAGCCAGGGTATTCTCCTTGAAGAACTGGCGACGCGTCCTGGAAGAGGAGTAAGGAAGAGCGTTAACAGGATCTAAAAATAGGATATCTGATTTTAGCGTATTCGTCAAAAGAGGGAACCAAGGCTGGGAAGGCCAATAGGGGAAAACCAATATCCCTTCTGCTTGGTCGTTTAGAATCTTTTGTAAGCATTTCAAAATTAGTGGGAAAGGCGGAAACGCGTAAAAGTACCACCGATTCCAATTTAAGGTAAACGCGTCCACTACGAACGCGTCTGGATCTTGTTTCCATGAGACGTACGTCTCACACTTAGCATTAGTGCGAGAAGCGAAGAGATCTATTTCAGGGCATCCTAGTGTTTCCTGAATATGTTGGTACGCTTCGTCTGATAGCGACCACTCAATATCTGGGTTAACCCTTCGTGACTCTTCGTCTGCCTCTACATTATCCTTCGTATTGATGTAGGCAGCGAAAAGCCAAATTCTTCGCTTCTCGCACCACTGCCATATCGTCTTAGCTAGGTTATTAAGGTGGGGGAATTGAATTCCCCCCATTCTATTAATGTAGCTAATTGCCGTGGTATTGTCCACACGCAACAATATAGTACGATTGTACAGGTCCTTGGCAAAGCATTTTAAACTAAGATAAATGGCCATAAGTTCTAGGTAGTTGATGTGAAAACTTTTTTCACATTCTTTCCAGCTACTATTCACTCGGTTTTGGTTACAGTACGCACCCCATCCCGTCAAAGAGGCGTCTGTGAAAACTTCAAGATCAAAACTTAAAGGGCCAATTAAATTCTTTGCCGAGTGTATGTTGTTTTTCCACCAAGTTAAATCGGGTAAAATTTCCTCAGCTGGGCGAAATTTTGCCTCGTAGTTATCATATTTCAAGAGCGCCAGATACTTCTGCCTCTCTAGAAGTTTTGTATAACTCCACCCGTATCTCACGGCGGGGCAAGCTGCCGTTAATGTTCCAATCAGGTGGGCAAAGTCTCTGATTGTGCATGAAGGTAAAGACTGAAATCTTTGTAACAATCCTGCTATGTTGTTGCGTTTTTCTTCTGGCAAAGAAATAGACATATCACGAGAATTGAAAATGAAACCCAGATATTTGCATGTTTGCCTGGGTTCAAGGTTGCTCTTTTTATAATTTATAATAAAGCCTAGGCATTCAAGTAAACGAATCGTTTCTCGAACATTATTAAGGCATTCGTAGTAATTTTTGCCGATACAGAGAATATCATCAAGGTACACTACCGATGTGAAACCACGTGAACGAAGGTAAGTCATAACTTCTTTCATCAATTTTGTAAAAGGTCTACAGAAAGGCCGTAAGGCATAGCGGTGAATTCATACGTCAAAAGTTGACCGTCCATATTTTCAAATTCAAACCTGAGGTATTTCCTATCTTCACTTGCGATCGACAGAAGTAGGTATGCTTCCTTTAGATCTATAGAAGCCATATAGTTTCCCTTTGCTATTAGCTTTGCGGCCGTTCTGTAGTCCTCCATTTTAAAGTGTAACTGCGGAATAAATTTATTTAAAAGTTTTAAATTTAGAATAAATCTCTTACTTCCGTCAGACTTAGGTGCAAGAAAGGTTCTTGAAATAAATTGGTCTTCACATGGGTCACATTGTTCAACGGCGCCTAACTCTATTAAATGCTGAATAGCCAAAGCCATATCTTTTCTCTCCGTATCAGAGAAAGTATTTCGAGGTGGTGCACTTTGATGGACCTCCGTATTAAACGGTATAGAGAAACCGTTCTTTACCCAGTTAAGTATAGTTGAATTATTTGTAACAGCAGGCCAACAATTGTAATAATGCTGTAATCTACCAGCATGACATACCGAAATTAATTCCGTCGAGCACCTCGCTTGCTCTGGCTGCTGCTCCTGGTCGATGGCGGTGCTGGTGGAGCAGGGGCTGTCTTGTAGGTCGATGACTGGGTCTTCGGCGCTCCTCCCTTCCCCCCCCTGTTCGACGACTGATGGCGGGAGGGGGCTGTCCAGTTTCCCGGAAAACGAGGTCTAGTCGTCGATTGCGAAGTTGAAGGAGCTGGCTTTTGGGGTAGCACGAATTTCTTAATTTGAAGACCCTGCTTTTCGATTGTCTTTGAGGCCTTGATTTTATCGGATAATTTTACTCCGAACAGTGATTCATCTCGTTCAACGTTTTCTACAACGTGTACGAACGCTTTATCTAAGGCGGGTGTTATTGCCTTTATTCGAGCTTGAGTCTCGATATAATGCAGGTCCGTTAAAACCCTGCAGCTGTCAGATAACATTTTTATGACCTTGACCTTAGATTCCTTATCCTCGCAACCCGTAACAAGTAACGTAAGGGCTCTGTTAAGCGTCGATATTCCCAGGCCAAGTTGTTGTTGGGCCTTTTCGAACTTTTTGTCACGTGCTCTTGCACTCTCTGAAATAGCAGCTGAAATTTCAGGGTTGAGGGTAGGAGCCCTCAGTAATTTACAATTTTCAGGGATTGTGAGTTCCTTTAAAAGAGAATCTCTGTTTTCTGTCGAAAGTCCACGGCGTAAAATAGGTAACCAACGATCTGCAAGATTTTGATGGATATTTTCACCATATGTCGGTTTTTCGTCGGCCTGGTCACCTAAGGCCGTCAAAAACTCGGTATCTATTGGCACGGCGGGCGTCGTATCTTTCGCAGGAGATTCATTTGTTGGAGGCGCATCAGGTGATATTCCGTTACTGGAGTTGTCTGAAACAACGTAAGAAAGGAATATCTATTTAGCTAAGAACAAAATGTAGGTATTCAAAAATATTATTTCTAAAATAAGAAATATTTTCCCAGTCTTTGTGTTAGCTCACGTCTAACCTCTCGACAAAAGATGTTATGATCAGGTATTGTCTTCGTGTTAGCTCCCGTCTAACCTCCCGACATATTAGGTGTTTTTCTGTAGAAACATACCAATATTTGTCTTCGTGTTAGCTCACGTCTAACCTCCCGACATGGTAAATTATATATTTTTGCGTAGGAAAATAACCATTAACTGTCTTCGTGTTAGCTCTCGTCTAACCTCCCGACCTGGTAGCTACTTAGCTAGCTTTTATAAAAGGCACTGATTTTTCAATCACATACGTTAATCTATTTCACATGAAAAATAAAAAATTACTTACCACTTTCGTCATCCGAGTCGGTATATATTATGATCCGATTACGACGAGGTTTATCACTTATTTCTCTTAATTTACGAAGTTTTTCTTCGTAATAACTAATTTTTTCACTATTTTTTCTTTTATTCATGATTGATGTCGGTAGACAGAAAAATTGTTCCGATGGAATGAACGTGCTTATGTTACCACGCACAGAAAAAGAATGAGAGCTCGGAGTCGAGGCGACCAATGGGTTGGGCTCGGGCAGTGTGGGTATCGATAAAATTTCCGGTTTGTGTATCGATTCGTAAAATCGATTTCTTTACTCTAAAGCGTGCGCAAGTTACCTGTATAGTCAAAGGACTACATCGTGTTTATTTATATCTTCGAATGAAGCTACGAAATATAATGAGTGTCTAAAAGCATCGTTATGTTATGTTATGAAGTAACAGAACATTGACTTTTGTCACATTTTCTACCAATCACTGAAAAAATGTAGTTCCATTAGTTCTCCAGTTTTACTACCTCATTCGGTTAGACTTGAAATTATACTCATTTGGATTTTCAGGCTGGCTTGTTAGGGATGCAAGTATTGTGGACAACAGACGCAGAATACGCTTTGAAGAAAGCTCGAGTGGACAAATATATCATGAGGGTCACTAACAATAAGTTTTTGGACCTCCTGAACGGATTGATTGACCAGACCGTTACTGATTTGGTCCCCTTGGACAGAACTAGAGTCGAGACCATGATTACTATTCATGTGCATCAAAGGTAAGGATAAATACCCACGTATTATTCGAAGAGAATGTTGATAGATTTTATAAAAGCTACATATATCATATTATAATTTGCAAATTTTCTCCAGGAAAAGCTATAGGTATAAGGGGTATAAGCTATTGAAAGAATAATCCGCTGGTATTTTGATACTATACTAAGTTATTATGATTTCTGTTTCTCTACTCTTAGGGATATATTTGACGATCTGGTGCGTATGCGTATTAAATCACCAGCAGATTTTGAATGGCAGAAACAAGCACGATTCTATTACTTTGAAGATTCTGACGATACCATTGTCTCAATTACTGATGTTGATTTCTTGTATCAGGTACTTAAATTAAATAGTCGTATGTTTTCTACTATTTTTTGTCTAATCAAATATCCTTTAAATATTCCATATACTAGACGTGACGTCCATGACGACGATTAGATATTTTAATCGTTCGTATCTTAGCATTAACTGGCCAATCGCAACTTTTCGTAGTTTACATAGAGCAGCTACGCCGTAGCTGTAGCATGTAGTTTTTTATTCATATGTAATTTTGCTACAGAACGTGGCTCCTGTAGATCCCTTGTAGTTTATCGTGTGTCTGGCATTTTGTTGTAGAATAACTATGACGCGACGTAGAGTCTGTAGGTCTCTCGTAGTTTTCTTGAATGTGTTATTTTGCTGTAGAGCAGCTACGACGTAGCTTCTGTAAATCTCTGTTAGTTTTTCTTGTTTCTATTATTTTTCAGTAGAGCAGCTACGGCGTGGCATCTGTAGGTCTCTCGTAGTTTTTTCGTCTCTGTTATTTTGCTGTAGAGCAGATACGACGTAGCTTCTGTAGGTCTCTCGTAGTCTTCTTGTCTCTGTTATTTTGCTGTAGAGCAGCTACGACGTAGCTTCTGTAGGTCTCTCTTAGTGTTCTTGTCTCTGTTATTTTGCTGTAGAGCGGCTACGCCGAAGCGTCAGTCTGTAGGTCTCTCGTAGTTTTCTTGTGTCTCCTATTTTGCTGTAGAGCAGCTACGATGTAGCTTCTGCAGGTCTCTTGTAGTTTTCTTGTCTCTTTTATTCTGCTGTAGCACAGTTACGCCGTAGCTTCTGGATGTCTCTCGTAGTTTTCTTATCACTGTTATTTTGCTGTAGAGCAGCTACGACGTTGCTTTTGTAGGTCTCTCGTAGTTTTTTTTGTATCTGTTATTTTGCTGTAGAGCAGTTACGACATAGTTTCTGTAGGTCTCTCGTAGTTTTCTAGTCTCTGTTATTTTGCTGTAGAGCAGCTACGACGTAGCTTCTGTCGGTCTCTCGTAGTTTTTCTCGTCTTTGTTATTTTGCTGTAGAACAGCTACGACGTAACGATTGTGCTCGTTGTAGATTTTCAAGTAGCACGCATGGTTTTCTTATCTTTGTTATTTTGATTTACATAGAACGAATACCTCGGCATAACGGAGCGTCTCGTAATCACCCCATTGACGGATCAGTGCTACATAACCATAGCGCAAGCTATCGGTATGGCCATGGGAGCGGCCCCCGCTGGGCCTGCTGGCACCGGGAAAACTGAGACCACTAAGGATATGGGCAGGACGCTGGGCAAGCTGGTCATCGTGTTCAACTGTTCCGATCAGATGGACTTCAGGGGTAAGAGAATGAAACAGTGCTACATACATAACTAATAGCCCAAGCTATCGGTATGGCAATGGGAGCGGCCCCCGCCGGGCCGGCTGGCACCGGGAAAACTGAGACCACTAAGGATATGGGCAGGACCCTGGGAAAACTGGTGATCGTGTTCAATTGTTCCGATCAGATGGACTTCAGAGGTAAGAAAATGGATTAGTGCTACAGAACTGTAGCCCAAGCGATCGGTATGTCAATGACACTTTGAAAACTGAGACCACTAAGGATATGGGCAGGACACTGGGCAAGCTGGTGATCGTGTTCAACTGTTCCGATCAGATGGACTTCAGAGGTAAGGGAACGGATAAGTGCTACAGAACTGTAGCCCAAGCTATCGGTATGGCAATGGGAGCGGCCTTCACCGGGCCTGCTGGCACCGGGAAAACTGAGACCACTAAGGATATGGGCAGGACACTGGGCAAGCTGGTCATCGTGTTCAACTGTTCCGATCAGATGGACTTCAGAGGTAAAGGAATGGATCAGTGCTACATAACTGTAGCTCAAGCTATTGGTATGACCATGGGAGCGGCCCCCGCCGGGCCGGCTGGTACCGGGAAAACTGAGACTACTAAGGATATGGGCAGGACACTGGGAAAGCTGGTCATCGTGTTCAACTGTTCCGATCAGATGGACTTCAGAGGTAAGAGAATTTACCATTTGACAACATGATTCATCTGTGATGCCTTGAGGATGAGAAAAGCACCTGTAATCAAATAAAACCAGAGAATAAGCTGTGGTCTTTTTTTAATACTAAACTTAGCTCTGCGCTAAATTGTCTGCGAAACGTGATGACTATGGCAAGTAGGTTTCTTTTAGGGAGGCCCATATCTTACGATAGCCTGTGTTGTGGCTATTGATGAGTCTAATTCACGCAAAAACTATGCCCGGGACAGTAATTCTTATTATGTTTTGCTTGTAAAATCATTTCCGCGTAAGCCTTCAAATATTGTGTCAATATTAATTAAATCAGTTGATGTTCGTTATTGGATGGAGGTTATAAGGAAACATTTTGAATACGACAACGTAGACGCCTTGACGAGATATGGGTTTCTGGACAAGGACGATTCGGAGAGCCGAGCCCTAATGAAAATGGGAAAAGGCCTCAAGAAGGAGAATATTGATGCACTCATTTTTCGTTATTTCCCGTACAGGATTGGGTCGTATCTACAAAGGTTTGGCGCAGTCAGGTTCCTGGGGATGCTTCGACGAGTTCAACCGCATCGAGCTTCCCGTGCTTTCCGTAGCAGCGCAACAAATCTACATCTGTCTCACTGCGAAAAGAGAGAAAAAGGAATTCTTCATATTCAGGTAACAAACAACAGGTTATTGTAGGTGAAAGTGATACTTACGACAGATATTCGTTAAAATGACCCAAGTTATAAGCTTGTGATCAGTGCGAAAAGAGAGAAAAAGGAATTCTTCATATTCAGGTAACAAACAACAGGTTATTGTAGGTGAAAGTGATACTTACGACAGATATTCGTTAAAATGAGCCAAGTTATAAGCTTGTGATCAGAATTCGATACGTTCGAACTTTTAATCACCTTTATTTAGTCCTTTCGGATGATGACGATGCCATCACATTAGTAGCTGCTGCAGCCATTGCGAGTAGTCCCCGCCGGCGGGGACGCTGAATTCCCATATTTATGCCCTACTTTGGCACCTACCGGTATATACCGGGTTGTCATAACCCGATCCTTTCTTCCCAGAACAACTCAAACGTAAGCCAAGTCTCCCAAGGGCGTGATTGGGCTGATTGTTTGAAC
Organism: Phthorimaea operculella; assembly: GCA_024500475.1. NCBI lineage: Eukaryota > Metazoa > Arthropoda > Insecta > Lepidoptera > Gelechiidae > Phthorimaea > Phthorimaea operculella. Next base: position 739,059 of record JANFCV010000118.1, read on the forward strand.
AACCGCCACACACTCCCGGGTGAGCCCTCGCTCCCTACCAATTAGTTAGGTGTAGCTTTCAAAGCACCGGGGCCGAAAGTGTAGTCCCCATCACAAAAAAAGAAACACCGTTATTAGTTTATGTTTATGAGTCGTTAAACCCTACAGAAGTTAATCTCGTAAACAGTGATGGAGACGTGGTGAGCCTCAATCCGGAGTTCGCTTTCATCATCACAATGAACCCGGGGTACGCGGGGCGCCAGGAGTTGCCCGAGAACCTGAAGATCCAGTTCCGCACAGTGGCCATGATGGTGCCCGACAGACAGATCATCATCCGAGTCAAACTCGCCAGTTGCGGGTTCAGGGAGAACATATTGCTGGGTACGTAACAGGAGCACAGCTACCGTCATATCTGCCGTATACAAGGAGGGGGATGCAGGCAGGCCTTGGGTTACCTATGCCAAAATTGCCTGTGCTTTTGCTGCACCGTCTATTTAAAAGTAATAATACTTAATAGTCTGTTAATTTCCCCGGCTACATCCTCAATCTTTAAACTAAAACATGTTTTTACTTTCCGAGAAATCTTTATCCATCATAGGGCCTCAAAAACTAGCTTTATACAAAGGCCCGCCCGATAAGCCACACTACGTCACTACGCAAATGAAAGATGCCGATTTTACTGAGCATCAACCACATGAAACGTCAATCGTAACGTCATTTTGCCTTAAAAAACATTCTTAGAATCTTAGATTAGCCTATATTAATCATAGCTCCCGACAAATTGAGGACCTACATTTTTAAAAATTTGTTGAAAGAGCACCAGCACGTAATTTAGAACAGTTTTAGTTTGTTGGAAAGTTTGTTTGAAAGTTGGAATTTCGATTCTTTACTAAACAACACTCTTGTCATCAGCCCGCAAGTTCTTTACCCTGTACAAATTGTGCGAAGAGCAGCTGTCTAAACAAGTGCACTATGATTTCGGCTTGAGGAACATTTTGTCTGTGCTGAGGACCATGGGCTTCCAGAAGCGATCCAACCCCGACAGCACTGAAGAAAACATTATGATGAGAGTATTGAAGTGCGTTTTATTTCTTTATCTGCGTCTATTTATTTGTAGTATGATTTGTGGTAGATATACAGGGAATAACAGTATTCTGCTAATTAGATAAAATAGTGTTTCGTAGACTTCAGAAGAAGTTATACGATGTTATGAAAGTAATGAAACCAGCACCTCTGGATGGCTAATACTGTTGAAAAACGGAAATATCCAGGCTTTATTAGGAACGAAAGACTATTGACCGTCCCCGCTTGAAACGGGTGTATTTGGTGATCAACCTTTGGAGACATATTTCCCATGTCTAATACATTATTAGTCTTCTAGATGTCTGAAACTTATTATTTTTGCAAGAAGTGATTATGTAACAAGCTTTTGGTTTCAGGGAAATGAACGTATCAAAATTGGTGGACGAAGACGAACCATTGTTTATATCTCTAATTGAAGATTTGTTCCCTGGAATGAAGATTACTCAAACACAACAAAAGTAAATCAGTTTTCAACTATAATACTATCTGGTTCAATAAAGGAAGGGGTTATAAATGGCGGCCGATGGTCACGCTTTCTCACATCGCACTAAGGCTCTTACACACTCCAGGCGTTCATTCTTTCCCCCTCCCACTTATAGAACCGTTGCCATTTAAAATCCGTTTTTCAATAAACCAGATAGTAACCATTTAGGTATAATAATTATGATATCGCTTAGAACCAATTTTGATTTCTAATTCACTTTTCCGTAACATAGAGAGATGCAACGCGCAATAGCAGCCGTATGTGAACGAACGAAGTTGGTGAACCATCCAGAATGGAACTTGAAGGTCATTCAACTATTCGAGACCTCTCTCGTACGTCACGGGCTGATGACCATGGGCCCCACCGGCGCAGGAAAGACCAGCGTCATACATACACTTATGGCGGCCCTGACTGACGTCGGAAAACCGCACAAAGAGAACAGGATGAATCCCAAGGTATATTACGAAACAAGATTACGCTGAAGAGACTACTCTTGTTTATTTTTAGGGTTTCGTAGTCTACTAGAAACTTTTTTGGACCCATACAAGTGAAAGGGGGGCAAAAAAATTTTTTCCTTCTGTAATATTGAGTAGAGTGTCGTTAAATAGGTCTTTTAAAACTAAGGGGAGGTTTCTTTGAAACAAAGTCACTAAAATGTTTCAGTCACGAGATATTTGCTTTCAAAAGGGGCGTTTTTGACCCGAAATTTGTTCCAGCTGTAACTTCTAAAGTATAAAAGCTAAAAATTAAAAAAAGTATGGAATACAGTTTACGATCTGAAATTACTATGAAAATTAATAAATGTTTTTCTATTTGCGGTTGGTAGCCATACAGCTGCAAACAAACTAGCAACAAAATTAACTTTGTAACGCTGAAAAATCTGATATTTAAACGTTGACTACAAAACCTCATTTATGGGCGTGTCTGATGTATGGCGGGTTTTTTAAATAAAAAATACAAAACTCTTATGCATAAAAAAAAATACAAAACATCCAGGGCCTTTACAACCCGCGCAAATTAACACTGCACCTGGCGCCGATGATGTCAAAGTCATTACAATGCGCAAAAAAAGTGAAAGTTTACTAACTATTAATTAAAACTGAACAATTTTTTTATTATTCAGTTTTAATTAACAGTTAGTAAACTTTCACTTTTTTTGCGCACCGTAATGACTTTGACGTCATCGGCGCCAGGTGCAGAGTTAATTCGCGCGGGTTGTACCATAAAATCGCGTTATACTGGCGCAGAACGCGTGACTAGCGTTTTTTTGTATGAAGTTCTATTTTAAACACGCGTTCAGCACTTGCCTAACTTTTTTGTGGTCAGCCGCCCAATTTTCATGAAATGGTCAATATCCTGACGGCAACTGCTTTTTGGAGAGATTACTTTAGGTACGCCATATTTTAGTTTGAAATAGTATTTACACACGTTTTTCTCAAACAAATAATGCATCGGATAGTAAAGTTATGGGTTGTTACTCTTATAAGCCATAGGCAAAGATTTCCTACATATTATACTTTCTTATTTACTCCAACATTTTTTTCAGGCCATAACGGCACCGCAAATGTTTGGAAGATTGGACGTGGCTACTAACGACTGGACAGACGGCATTTTCTCCACTCTGTGGAGACGAGCGCTGAAGGTGCCGAAGACGAATGTTACGTGGATAGTTTTAGGTAAGTACCTTTAAAAGGATAGGTATATTTGAAAACTATGTGATGTATGTGTAGCCTCCTGAAATTTTAGCATGTGTATAAAAGGGATCGAAATCAGAACTTCTCAGAACATACAGAACTATGTAGGGTTTAGCCTGGCCTACTTTCGGAAGATCGACACTATCCTTCTGAATTATCTGGACAACTGTGCCATTTCACCGACTGTGTCAGTAGGACAACAGCAGATTGTAGCTAGGAGATTGAGAATAACAACATTACTTTTCTGACAGACGGCCCAGTGGACGCCGTATGGATCGAGAACCTAAACTCCGTATTGGACGACAACAAAACGCTGACTTTGGCCAACGGTGACCGTATCGTGATGGCTCAGAACAGCAAATTAGTGTTTGAGCCAGACAACGTAGATAATGCCTCGCCGGCTACCGTCAGCCGCGTCGGCATGGTGTTCCTGTCGTCTTCTGTACTCAAGTGGACGCCCATACTGGAGGTACTTGCAGTTGCATTACCTACAGCCACAACTGCCCACTGCTGTTTTGATTACTTGCAGTTGTAGTATCGTGATGGCTCAGAACAGCAGATTAGTGTTTGAGCCAGACAATGTAAACAATGCCTCGCCGGCTACCGTCAGCCGCGTCGGCATGGTGTTCCTGTCGTCTTCTGTACTCAAGTGGACGCCCATACTGGAGGTACTTGCAGTTGCACTATCTACTACAGCCACAACAGCCCATTACTGGTATTGGTTCTTCCCATGTGTTTGGTTTGTTTGTTTAGTTCATTATTACTCACGGGGGCATTCCACGAAAGAGTCAACTTTGTCCGTTACGTGACGTGTTTTCAGTAACTCTCGATACCGTATTAAAACATCCATGTGTCACACAAGGAATTATTAGAATCAAGTTGTCACGTACAGACATTTTCGGGGAATGCCCCACGGACTGCCATAGACAATATTCTCGAACTAGTAGCCTTAGCGGCTCTTTTTGGTATTGCAACGACATGTTTTCCATATACTGTATCATTTAATTAATATTTCGGATTTTAGGGTTGGTTTAAGACACGAGACCCACATGAGGCCGAAGTTTTGAGAAGCAGCTTTAGTAAAATTTACGATGACGTTCATACATTCGTACAAACAAAGCTACCAGCTAAAATGAAAGTTCTTGAAGCCATCTACATCAGGTTATTATAATGTATTAAAAAATAACACTACTACAATGAATGAAAATTGCCATGTAAAATAATATATGGTTCTTTTTTCAGACAAGCTATTGATCTACTTTCTGGCCTATTACTAATAGAAAATCCTCATGGCAGTAAGTTGATCTTATATTTATACGTTCATATTCATAAATCATAATAATAACTGTTCAATTCAAAGCTGGAAAGATTTTTAGACCTTAAATGATTGAGTCTGAATTAGTAAACACATTGAATGACTCGGTGTACATTATACTTTTAACAGCCAAATCAGTCCAGTGCTGAACATGGCCCTCCCCCTATTGCCACACTTACTATCACCACGCTTGGCAGGCGGATTGGCAGTTGTTTAATTCACAAGAAACGTTGATCCCCGGATAATTATCTCTTAGTTGCTTTTTACGCCTCCAACGGTGGCGATTGGAGTGATTCTGATTTTTGTACTTATCATCGTCATAGCGTATTTCGTAGCGTATCTCCCTGATTGGGTCAAGTGCAATTTTAGTACTACATTTCCCGCATTGTTCTACGCAGAGGCCCACACGGACCGCCAGCTCGAGAGACTGTTCGTATTCTCGATGATGTGGTCTCTCGGCGCCGTGCTCGAGATAGACGCTCGTCTACGCATGGCAGAGTTCATGACCAAGCTCCCAGCCAAGATCGACTGGCCGGGTGGCAAGTCCAAGGAGTGGATCATGCCGTTTGAGTACATGGTTAATGAGCATGGGGCGTGGCAACACTGGTAAGTAAAGCATGGCAGAGTTCATGACCAAGCTCCCAGCCAGAGAATTCTGTTTAATTCTGAATCCTGTTATTTAAAACAAAACATGGTCAAGTTCATGACCAAGCTCCCAGCCAAGATCGACTGGCCCGGCGGCAAGTCCAAGGAATGGATCATGCCGTTTGAGTACATGGTTAATGAGCATGGAGCATGGCAACACTGGTAAGTAAAACATGGTCAAGTTTGTGACCAAGCTTCCTACCAAGATCGACTGGCCTGGCGGCAAGTCCAAGGAATGGATCATGCTATTTGAGTACATGGTTAATGAGCACGGAGCATGGCAGCACTGGTAAGAGAATTCTGTTTAATTCTGGATCCTGTTATTTAAAGCAAAGCATGGCAGAGTTCATGACCAAGCTGCCTTCCAAGATCTACTGGCCCGGCGGCAAGTCCAAGGAATGGATCATGCCATTTGAGTACATGGTTAATGAGCATGGAGCGTGGCAGCACTGGTAAGCGAATTCTGTTCTATTAAAAGCAAAACGTGGTCAAGTTTGTGACCAAGCTCCCAGCCAAGATCGATTGGCCCGGTGGCAAATCCAAGGAGTGGATCATGCCATTTGAGTACATGGTTAATGAGCATGGGGCATGGCAGCACTGGTAAGAGAATTCTTGCAGTAGGCGGTTGAAAATCTCTGACACCAGGGTTCAAAGGGTCCTTGGAAGACTTAGTGACCCAATCGAATAAGACGAAGAAATACATGGTTAATGAGCATGGTAGCACTGGTAAGTGAATTGTGTTCTATTGAAAGCAAAAATGGTCAAGTTTGTGACCAAGCTTCCTGCCAAGATCGACTGGCCTGGAGGCAAGGCCAAGAAGTGGATCATGCCATTTGAGTACATGGCTAATGAGCATGGGGCGTGGCAGCACTGTTAAGAGAATTCTGTTCTATTTAAAGCAAAACATGGCCGATTTCATGACCAAGCTACCTGCCAAGATCGACTGGCCCGGCGGCAAGTCGAAAGAGTGGATCATGCCATTTGAGTACATGGTGAATGAGCATGGGGCATGGCAGCACTGGTAAGTAAAACGTGGTCAAGTTTGTGACCAAGCTTCTTTCCAAGATCGACTGGCCCGGTGGCAAGTCCAAGGAATGGATCATGCCATTTGAATACATGGTCAATGAGCATGGGGCATGGCAGCATTGGTAAGAGAATTCTGTTCTATTTAAAGCAAAATAATAAGTATGCTCAAGTTTATGACCAAGCTTCCAGCCAAGATCGACTGCAAGTCCAAGGAATGGATCATGCCACTTGAATACATGGTTAATGAGCATGGGGCTTGGCAGCACTGGTAAGTAAATTCTGTTCTATTTAAAGCAAGACATGGTCAAGTTCATGACCAAACTCCCAGCCAAGATCGACTGGCCCGGCGGCAAGTCCAAGGAATGGATCATGCCATTTGAGTACATGGTTAATGAGCATGGGGCGTGGCAGCACTGGTAAGAGAATTCTTGCAGTAGGCGATTGAAAATCTCTGACACCAGGGTTCATTGGGTTGTTGGACGACTTGGTGTCCCAGTCGAAAAAGAAGAAGAAGAACATGGTTAATGATCATGGAATATGGTAGCACTGGTAAGAGAATTCTGCTCTATTTAGCAAAACGTGGTCAAGTTTGTGACCAAGCTTCCTGCCAAGATCGACTGGCCCGGCGCGGCGGCAAATCTACGGAGTAAATCATGCCATTTGAGTACATGGTTAATAAGCACGAAGCGTGGCAGCAGTGTTAAATGGGGTTTTTATGTGAATAAAGCGAATTATTGCTTGATATCATGAACAAGATCTTTGCTGGCCTAAGTGCAGGATACGTTTTTTTTTAAAACAGTAATTTTTTTCACAAGATTGCGGGGAACTTAGGTTTATTAAGACAGACGTTTTACTTGCCTAATAATTATGTTCATATTTTGTTAAATCTTTCAGGACCGAAATAGTAGAAAAATACGAGTACCCACCTAACACTATACCTGAATTTGCTTCAATTTTGGTCCCCAATGTGGACAACGTGTGTATATCGTACCTAATAGACATCATAGCGAAACAGGGCAAGGCCGTGCTGCTAATCGGCGAGCAGGGAACGGCTAAGACCGTTATGTTGAAGAGCTACATGGCCAAATACGACAACGAATTCAAACTGTTCAAAGTCATCAACTTCTCGTCTGCGACCACGCCGAACATGTTCCAGGTATGTAAATGGTATAAATCATGAATGAATGTTTAATTTTCTGGGTTTGAAGATTTGAAGAAAGTACCTTGACAAAATTGTATAGCTTGTACTGCTTGTAAAAAAACTACAAGTCTTACAGAAAAAGAGAAGGCATGGACAAAAAGTGCACTTATTATCTATTATTAGTATTACTTATTAAGTGGATTGCTATGTTATGAGGCACAGAGACGCCCTAAAACCCTTTCAGCTCAGACTATTATTTGTAATAGTTATATTTTTGTTCGTAACAGAGAATTATCGAGTCGTACGTAGAGAAGCGTGTGGGAATGACGTACGGCCCGCCCGGCGGTAAGAGCATGACGGTGTTCGTAGACGACATCAATATGCCCGTTGTCAACGAATGGGGAGACCAGGTAACAGACGCGTTTCAAATAGGTATGTTTATAACAGAGAATTATCGAGTCGTACGTAGAGAAGCGTGTGGGAATGACGTACGGCCCGCCCGGCGGTAAGAGCATGACGGTGTTCGTAGACGACATCAATATGCCCGTTGTCAACGAATGGGGAGACCAGGTAACAGACTCGTTACAAATAGGTATGTATATAACAGAGAATTATCGAGTCGTACGTAGAGAAGCGTGTGGGAATGACGTACGGCCCGCCCGGCGGTAAGAGCATGACGGTGTTCGTAGACGACATCAATATGCCCGTTGTCAACGAATGGGGAGACCAGGTAACAGACTCGTTTCAAGTGGGTATAATGTTTATAACAGAGAATTATCGAGTCGTACGTAGAGAAGCGGGTGGGAATGACGTACGGCCCGCCCGGCGGTAAGAGCATGACGGTGTTCGTAGACGACATCAATATGCCCGTCGTCAACGAATGGGGAGACCAGGTAACAGAGACTTGCCTACCTGCGAGATACACATAACCATAACCATAACAGCCACAACAATCCACTGCTGGACATGGGCCTCCCCCTATCGGGGGGTATTGCCATACTCACCACGCTTGGCAGGCGGATTGGCGAGCGCAGTGCCAAGATGTTACATTTACAGGGAACGCTGCTGCCCATTCCCTAGATGAATATCCCTTAGTCGCTTTTTACGACACCTACGGGTAGAATTGGGGTTATGCTATTCTAAGCCGGCATCACACGGCGTGATACACAACTTGGAAAAAATTACAATATGTGTTAATTAATAGGAATCAATGTAGCCTTTCAAACAGCTGATTAGCAGTTAGGACGAACTAAGTATAAATACTCGGGCCATTGTTGAAACTACGGCTCTAAGAGCTAAGATAAGAGCAGGAAGATGGTTCAAAGTGTCTGGAGGATATTATATGTATGGTCTTGAGCTCTTGAGAAACGTTGCTAAGTTTCACTAGATCATACCTTAGCTTCCGTGTTTTTTCCCGCATACCTCGTTCAAATATGGTGAAAGCCAATATGGAATGTGTTCAGTGCCTACCTACTACTTCCTTACTAAGATTTGTTTCTTTTTTCAATTTTAGGTTACAAACGAAATAGTGCGACAAATGATGGAAACTGGAGGCTTCTATTCGTTAGAAAAACCTGGAGAATTCACAATCATTGCTGATCTTCAGATGTTTGGTGCCATGATTCATCCAGGTAGGTTGCATTTTATATTTTTTTTTGTCATTATATCCTTTTACGGTTGTTTTAGGCATATTGCTAACCCAGATAAGCCCCAATTTTAGGTCGATTTATAGTGATGCCAATGCTATCGACATGTTCACGAAAATATTTGATGTTTTAGGGTACTGAATTCAGTTTATAATAAATATTTCGATGATATTGTTCAAAGGTGGTGGACGAAACGATATTCCGCCGAGGCTAAAGCGACGATTTAACATCTTCAATTGTACCTTGCCGAGTGACACGTCTATGGATTTAATTTTTGGTAAGTAAATGCAGTTTAATTTACCGATACCTAATTGTTATTATCAGCCATTTAGTATAAATAATTCCTTCATTGCAGATACCATTAGCGCAGGTTATTTCTGCAGAACACGTTTTGATAAAAAGATTGTAGACTTCATGCCGAAACTAGTGCCTATAACTCGTATAATTTGGCAACAAACTAAGGTATGTACATACAAAAGAGTTTAATGTTGTTTTCTTTTCATAGTTTTAAGTTACCAGTTTTATTTTATAAATTGTTACCGAGGAAGAGCTATATTATTTTATTTAAGAGAAATCCGTCCGTGTAAATGTAATCTATTTCTTAATCTAGTGGGTCACTTATATTATATTAATGTGCTGCTGTAGAAAAAAATAAAAGTCGTGTGAAATCAAGTAAAAGCTGCAGGTTTTCTGTCTCGCGTACTTATTCGATTTTAAGAAAATTTATGCAATTGATATGTATGACTATTAGAAATGTACGCTACCAGCTTAGCCACTCATTCACTCTATGAACTCTGATAGATTTGATTTTCACTAAGGTAAAAATGTTGCCAACGCCAGCCAAGTTCCACTACGTATTCAATCTGAGAGATCTATCTCGTATTTGGGAGGGGATCCTTTTCATCAAACGCGAGGAGCTACCGTCAATCCAAGTCGCTTTAAAGTTGTGGTTCCACGAGTGTCTACGAGTCATATCTGACAGGTTCGAAGTAATTTTTTCATTAATTTAATTTGAGTAGGTAATATACACTTAAACAGTTACGAGGAGAATAAAATAAACGATATTTTTATTCATGCCTATTTTAAGACACTTCCGTAAAAGTAGATTGACCTGTGTTTCCATTTGATAGATTCACTACGTTTGCTGACAAAGACTGGTTCAAAGAAAATTTCTGGAAGACGGCCTTGCAAGAGCTGCCTGAGTACGCAGAACTATTTCCGGAAGAGGAAACGTTTTTCGTTAACTTCCTGCGGGAGCCTATTGACCCCACTGGGGATGAGGATGAAGATTTTAGTACAGATGCGCCGAAGGTCTATGAAGAGTTGCCATCGTGAGTATTTTTTTTACGGTTTTTAAACCGATATAGGTACAAAACGGAAGCCCAGTGTTGTAGGCTAATGTTGAAAGTAAAAAGTTTTGTAAAAAGTTTTTCGAAATGTAGAAATTAGAAATACTGTTTGATTCCGAAGCTGATCTTAGCGCAGTGGAAGCAAATTAAAGTTATCTTAAAATCTAAAACTAAATGGTCGAGAAATTCTTGTGTCCAAAATCTACTTAAACAGGGCCCAGCAACAATTGCTTACCGAGCGAACGATGACGCCGTCGTTTCCTTGTAAGTCTAGTTTTTGACAGGAAAAATAGGTATCAGGTTTGAGGAAGACTTTTGGATTGGGACTTAGGTACTAGACTTACTGTACCCGGGCACCAGCTCGCGTGGTACTCCGTCCAACAAGTTTCACAAGCACTTGAGTACTATTGTTCATAGTTCGACATCAAATAATGTTTAACACACAGTAACAAAGATTTCTCCCGCACACCACTGCTCGCGACAGCAACACGTTTTACTGTACAATACGCGAACCAAAGGACACTGGACGCGCGGGTGACTAAAAGTAAGGTTATTTTTTTTTCGACGGCCGCGTGGTTATCGAACCGACTGACAATCAAAGCGCCGGAACCAAATACACTTGGTTCTCTTCCCACCGAACAAGGAAAACCACACGAGAACACCGAAAGCACACTAAATTACACCATTTATAATTACAATTCGCATCAACCAAGCGAGCGACGGCAGAGGACGTGAATGACAGGACAGTGTTGCCAGCACCGCGCGCCCATTTTATACGAAAACTAAACATTCACCCGCCCCGGACCGACCCATCGGTCCGCTCTATGCATGGCAGGCGTGATAATGTAGCTACTGCTCGCTTAAGGACTGAATCCCCCACCTGAACTTCTGCAACTCGAGGAGTGCAATCACTACCCGGAAACAGGTTGAGAATGCGCCCCAGGCGCCAACGCAGTGGCGGTAGGTTGTCATCATTAACCAGAACGAGATCACCAATGCAGGGGTTCAGTCCTGTCCGTCCACTTAAGGCGTTGCTGCAGAATGTGCAAGTACTCAAGCGACCAACGCTTCCAAAAGTTTTGAGTCATTTGCTGCAACAACTGATAACGCGACAAACGATTGCTATTCACCTCCGTATAGGGATATTCCGGCAAGGCGTTAAGTGGGCGGCCAATTAAGAAATGCCCTGGCGTCAGGGCCTCTAAATCATTTGGGTCTGAGCTGAGCGGACACAAAGGACGCGAATTGAGTACAGCCTCAATTTTACAAAACACGGTCGCCAGCTCCTCGAAAGTCAAAATTGTTAACCCTACAACGCGCAACAAATGCGTCTTAGCGGACTTTACAACCGCTTCAAAAATACCACCCCAGTGAGGGCACGCTGGTGGATCGAACACCCAAGTAATGCCCTGACGGGAGAGGCCCGTGCTGATGGCTTCTTCGTTCTCCCTTAAGAACGTTACAATTTCCTTCATACACCGATCAGCACCCTTAAAGTTGGTACCACAATCCGACCTGATCAGCGCTGGTCGCCCTCGTCGCGACGTAAATCTCTCCAGCGCTGCNAAAAGGCCTCCGTAGAAAGGTCGGCCACGAGCTCCAAGTGGACGGCCTTGGTGGCTAGGCACACGAACACGCACAAGTACGCCTTGATAGACTTTGCGTTCCGCAGGCGTGATGCCTTCACCATGAAAGGGCCTGCGAAATCCGTTCCCACACCTGCAAACGTCCAGGCCTCCGTCACCCGGTCCGGTGGGAGATCTCCCATCTGTGGCTGCATTGTGGCTGCCTTCAAGCGGTAACAAGGCAAGCACCTAAACACAACGCTACGTACCGTTCGTCGTCCCGATAAGATCCAGAACTCGCGCTGTAGGATGGCCAATAGCGCGTTACAGCCCGCGTGCGAGTTTTTCTCATGACGATCCCTGACTAAGAGCTCAACTAAGGGTCCCCTTTGGAAGTAACAGTGGATGCCGAGCCGAGAAGGGCAGGCTAGCGTTCCGAAGTCTGCCTCCAACCCTGAGCATACCTTGCTCATCCAGGAATGGGTTGAGGCGCACAATTCCTCCCTTCAGCTTTCCACGTCCATCCCTGAGCAGCCTGACCTCCTCTTCAAAATGTTCCGCCTGGACGACTCTAACCAATGAGCATAGAGCCGCATTCCGTTCCGCAGGCGAGAGGACAGGTGTAAAGTTCCGTTCTGCTTGAGGCTTCCTGCAGTTGTTCACGAACCGTTTGATCCAACCTGTCACCCCAAGAAGTTTGTCGAGGGAGCTATACCGTTCCAGCAAGAAGGCTGGGTTAGGCTTCGGTACGAGTTGCCCCACGTTCACTCGCAAACCTCGATCAGGTGGCCCAAGCGGCGCCCTGCACTCGTTGAATGGCCATTCCTGCGGCGACTCAGTCAGCCATTGAGGTCCCCACCACAGTGGGTGACTCACCAAATCAGGTGCCCTGCACCCGCGCGAAGCGCAGTCCGCTGGGTTCCATTCTCCCGGTACGTGCCTCCACACTAACGGAGTTTCCGACCCCGTAATCTGTGACACCCGATTTGCCACGAAAACCTCAAGTGTATGTACCGACGTCTGCAACCAACACAGAACTATCCGACTGTCAGTCCACGCGTACACCGTTTCATCCAAGTTGATGGTACCACGCAGATTGCAGGTTACATGATTTAGCAAGCGCGCTAGAAGAGCTGCCCCTGCCAATTCCAATTTGGGGATGGTCCATCTAGTTCTGACTGGTGCCACCTTACTTTTGGCCATAACCAGACGCACGTGCACAGTTCCCGTTGAACTTGCTGTCCGAAGGTATACAGCTGCCGCGTACCCTCGCTCCGAGGCGTCACAAAACCCATGTAGGGTAGCCTTACATCCCACCGATGGGACTAACTTGCGGGGTATCGCGATGTGCACGATCCCTGGTAGGGTGGTCACAAACTTGAGCCAATCCTTCAACAACTCTCCGGAGAGTTGGTCGTCCCATCCTAAGTTGGCTAGCCACAACCTTTGTAAAAGCACTTCGCCATGAACGTAACCGGGGCGATCCATCCGTTAGGATCGAACGTTCTAGCGATTGTCGACAGTACCGACCGCTTAGTCCAAGTTTTCTCCAAAAGGTCGGGCTCGATCTTGTACGTGAATACGTCATGCGTTGGCCTATATTGCACCCCGAGGATGCCCAACGTGTTTGGATTGTCCGGGTTCTCAAAGAGGTGCGGGTCCTGATGGAACTCGCCTGGCAAACCGGCCAGGAGCTCTGGGCAACTGGACAACCATTTCCGCAACTCGTAACCTCCTGAACCCATGATCGCGATCAACTCGTCTCGTAGAATTAGCGCCTGCTCCACGCTATCAGCACCCGTGCAGATATCGTCCACGTAGACGTCGCGATCCAGTACTGCTGCGGCTCGAGGGTATCTTACCCTTTCCTGTGCGGCCAACTCTCGCAGCGTACGTACTGCCAAATACGGACTTGGCTTAAGTCCATACGTCACCGTGTTAAGTTCGTATGTGACCATCGGCTCATCTGGGCTCTCACGCCACAAAATCAGCTGATACCGACGGTCATCCGGATGTATCATGGTTTGGCGAAACATCATTTTGACGTCTGCGACAAACGCTACCTGGTGTAAACGAAAGTCTGTGAGAATGTCCACAATGTCCCGGTTCAATTTAGGACCCGCGTGCAAACATTGGTTCACAGACACACCATTCGAGGTAGGAGCAGAACCGTCAAACACCACCCGTATTTTCGCCTCAGGTGACTTCAAGACAGCCAGGTGTGGAATGAAATAATGCTCGACACACCTCCAATCCAGGCTGGACACCGACATGTGGCCCAATTGAATATATTCCCGCATGAATTCTATATACTTCTGCCGAAGTGCTGGGTCTCGCCTCATCTTCCGCTCCATTCCGAGTAGTCTCCGTTCCGCGAGCTGTCGCGAACTACCTAAAGCGGGGCGGTTTGGGAGAAAAGGTAGCCTGGTCACGAATCTGCCTGACGGGCATCTCGCAGTGTTGTATTGATAGAACAACTCGCACTCGTCATCCTCTGGCTTCCGTCTGTCCGCCGTGGGCGGCTCTTCAGACTCCCAAAACCTCTGCAGCACCTCTGACAGCTCACTACCATAGATGACCGGATCCCTTCTGGTAGGTCCTGAGGTCTCCAAACTGGGCCGAAAACAACATACCCCTGTGGTATCTACGGCCACCAAACCAGTTTCCTGGAGTACCTTCTTCCTACCGCACCATAATCTCCCGAGGACGTCTGACCCGAGAAGTACGTCCACCGTACCAGGAGTATCAAAATCAGGATCAGCTAACTCCAACCCTGTGGTTAACCCTCGTACCGTTGGTGGTAACCTAACCTGAGGGAGTTTCCCAACCACTTCATCCAGCACCACGGCTGAGACTTGATAGCTGACCCTGTACATGTGCTACCTAATGCGAACTCAAAGTTCGTCTGACCCCGAATGTCAGGCACATTTAGGCCCCGATGCCTACAGCTTCATCCTCACTTGGCCGTACATTTAGGCCTAGCCTACTCACCAGCTTACTCGATACAATACATCCCTGAGCCCCTGTATCCAGTAGGGCTCTTACTTGAATGGTCCGGCCACCGTATCCCCATACCCAAATCTTAGCCGTTGGCAAAAGTACCGTGATTGGACGGGGAGCCGAAGCTGATGAGTAGGCGGCGATTACCTAGCGGGAATCTAAACGCGGTGAGGCCGCGTCCCGCGGGGTATCCTCACTACCCAAACCTGTGTATGGGTCCCACTCCTGCTGGTAGGGAGGTCTGCCCATAAAGGCCATGGCTGGAGTTCTATAGTACCCCGACGGCAAACGTCCGTACCGAGGTTGCGCCTGTAGCCGCGGGTACTCAGGCATAGGCGGAGGCATGCGTGGGTCTTGAGACCCAACCAGGTGGCTCAAGCCCGCAGAATACTGCATGTACCCTGGTGGCTGCCTAGTGCTCCCCTGACACCCGCCCGTTGGATCCCGTACCTGGGATGGGTGTCCTTGGCCACGTTCCTGTGCCGCCCTCCCAATCCGGCACCTGCTGCCGTGGTGGGGATCGTCCCCACGTCCTTGGGTAAGTGGGCTCCGTCTGTTGACGTCCCCTGCCTGTCCCTGTGACCGATGCGGAGGTGGGCTCCTCCTTGGAGGGTGGGAGCGTTGCTCCTCCCTTGGTGGGCAGGCTCCTTCGCTGATCCGATCCAGCGCTGCCCCGGCGCCTCCGGAGCGATTCATGCAAAGCAGCGGATGGTGTGCACCCTGGCAGTACCTACAGTTGGTGCTTGAAGGGCACTCGCACCTGATGCGGCCCCAGGCACCGAAAACACCAACGCCTCTGCTGTGCCACACCCCGTCTCCTCTGAACCCGCTGCGCAGCAAACTCCTGACACGCTGCCACCCCGTGGCCTGTCTCCCTGCAGTAGGCACACCCTGATTCCAATGCGGTGTTGTACCGCCTGGGTTGCCCACTGTTGCCTCCTCGCGCCGATGCACCCGGCCGTTCCGGGTGGCGAGGGGCAGAGGTCTCCTTGCGAGGGGCTTCACCAGCCTGGACGTCCACTCGCCTGCTTTCGGCCTCGAGGAACGACTTCAGATCCTCGTAGGTCGGGAGGTGGTCCGAGGACTTGCCCCATGGAGCTGCTCGAATCGAGCGACCATTTCGCTCGGCAGGCGGCGAAGCACTGTGTGGACCAAGATATAACCGTAGCCCGCCACTGGCAAACCCTGTCGCTCTAGTGCGCTGACCGCGACACTGACTGGGTGGAAGATTTTCTCGCGGAGGTCCGTACCTCGCGTTATGGTTGGTATTGACAGCCACTGGTCTAACAGCCTGTCTACAATCAGGCGCTTGTTCCGATACCGGTCGGTAAGGATCTTCCACGCCACCTCATAATTGCTATCCGAGACAGCCAAATGCGTCAGCAATTCATGAGGCTCTCCATGTAGCCTGGACATCAGCTGAGCCATCTTGTACGCCGGCGTTATGTCCGTCCGTGTGTGGACCACACTGCTATACAGGTCCTCAAACGCCGGCCAGTCGGCGTACTCGCCTGCAAAGACTGGAACCGTAACAGGCGGAAGAGGCACCTGTAATCCTTGTCCCACTTTACCACGGAATGGCTCTCCCTTTCCGTCACGTCGCCTAGTTATGTTCGCAGCTGCCTGCTCAATGCCCTGTGCCAGCTCCAAGCACTGGCTTACATCGGCCTCGACCCGCTCCTGATCTTCAGGGTTAGGAGTCTCCTCAAGGAGAATGAGGCACTCTGTGAGTTGATCCGACACAAACCGAACCCGTTCATCTACCTGTTGTGCACTTTTCAAGAGCGCGTCCTCCCGGTCCTCGCGGCCGATCATTGCCGCTGTGGTAGTAAACCACCTTAATCCTGACCCTATAGCAGCCTTATACCTGGCGATCGAGGGAGCCATGGTACCAACTTTTACACACTCGACTTAATAAAACGAAAAACAATAAACAAATACCACAAAACAAATGTTAGTTGACTGGCCTAGACCTTACCGATAAGGTACCGTTCACTAGGCAAACAATACAGTCACAAAAAAAAACCGAAACAATATTTTCCAAAAATAATAAAATATGTGGGTAATATAAAAAACACGCTTAATACTAAATTACGGCTAACTATGTTGCAATAAAGCAACCACGCTCTGCTACCAAAAAATGTTTGATTCCGAAGCTGATCTTAGCGCAGTGGAAGCAAATTAAAGTTATCTTAAAATCTAAAACTAAATGGTCGAGAAATTCTTGTGTCCAAAATCTACTTAAACAGGGCCCAGCAACAATTGCTTACCGAGCGAACGATGACGCCGTCGTTTCCTTGTAAGTCTAGTTTTTGACAGGAAAAATAGGTATCAGGTTTGAGGAAGACTTTTGGATTGGGACTTAGGTACTAGACTTACTGTACCCGGGCACCAGCTCGCGTGGTACTCCGTCCAACAAGTTTCACAAGCACTTGAGTACTATTGTTCATAGTTCGACATCAAATAATGTTTAACACACAGTAACAAAGATTTCTCCCGCACACCACTGCTCGCGACAGCAACACGTTTTACTGTACAATACGCGAACCAAAGGACACTGGACGCGCGGGTGACTAAAAGTAAGGTTATTTTTTTTTCGACGGCCGCGTGGTTATCGAACCGACTGACAATCAAAGCGCCGGAACCAAATACACTTGGTTCTCTTCCCCACCGAACAGGGAAAACCACACGAGAACACCGAAAGCACACTAAATTACACCATTTATAATTACAATTCGCATCAACCAAGCGAGCGACGGCAGAGGACGTGAATGACAGGACAGTGTTGCCAGCACCGCGCGCCCATTTTATACGAAAACTAAACAAATACTATTTTGACAAAATACACAGTTTTCTTTGGAAAACTTGCAAAATTTTCCACCGCAGCTAGTCTGCATCACCAGTACAGATGGCGAAGGTCGCAGATTTCAAATCCTGTCTGCGCTGGAAAATGTTGCAAGGTTTCCATAAAATTGTATACCTAACACGGGAATAGGAAGTGGAAAATTGGTATTCCTAACCAAACCTCTTTCTTTGCCAATGCAGTCAAACCTAGTCATACAGTCAGAAAAATGATTATGCTCTTTGCTATATTTTGTATAAGCTGCGTTGTAGGTAGATTTTAGGTATCATAAATACGTAGTGAGAAGTTTCTTATGAGTTATGTGTGAAAAATCTTTTAGGTGGGAATTTGTTCTATCTAAACTGCATACCTTCCAAGAGCAGTTCAACGACTCGATCAGAGGAGCGCATTTGGACTTGGTATTCTTCCACGATGCGATGGTGCATCTGTTTATCATATCCAGAATTATTTGTACGCCTCGGTGAGTGTTGTATGATCTTATACATAAGGTCAGATCTCATACTCTGTAAAGTGACAATAATAACAAACGCATGAAATCGTTGATAACAGAGTTTGCAAATAATTTTTGGAAAACTTGCAAAATTTTCACCGCAGGCAGGATTTGAACCTGCGACCTTCGGCATCAGTACTGCCGACGCCCTAACTAACTGGGCTACCGCGGTCGTCGTTAGTTGGTTAGGGCGTCGGCAGTACTGATGCCGAAGGTCGCAGGTTCAAATCCTGCCTGCGGTGAAAATTTTGCAAGTTTTCCAAAAATTGTTTACCTAACACGAGAAGTGTTTTAAAATTTGGTATTCAGTTTGCAAATAGCTAAGTTATGCGATGTTTTCTTTTTGCAGTGGTAATGCTATGTTGGTCGGTGTTGGTGGTTCCGGCAAACAAAGTTTGACGAAATTAGCATCGTTCATTGCGAATTTCCGATTTTATCAAATAACGTTGACAAGGTACAATTATTCACATTTTTATCGTGGCCGGGTGGCAAGGACCAATGATTAAAAAGATTGCTGGTAATGAATAGATGACGTGCCTCATGGCGTAGGGGGAGACCTATGTACCTCGTACTGATATAGGCTGATGTGATGTGATGATATGATTAGCTAGCATATATCGCATTGATGTCTGTAACTTTCCGTAGCCGTAGCACACAAGATAAAAATTTCAACGACATACATCTTGTTCTTTTATTAAAGGGCAAGCAAGCATTCTATGATAGTTGACACATTGGCCTCGCCCGATAGGGCTAAACTTTCGTATTAAATTTTCATAAGTATAAAAAAGTTTTGTTAAATCTGGGCCATTTTAAGCAGTTCTAACCAAGTTTTCTTCTACATAGGTCTTACAATGTGAACAACTTCATGGATGATATTAAAATTCTATATCGCATTGCGGGGTTGCAAGGACAAGGCATATCATTCATATTTACGGACAATGACATCAAAGATGAACAGTTTTTGGAGTTCTTGAACAATATTCTCAGCTCGGGTGAAATAGCAAACTTGTTTGCTAAAGATGAAATGGGTAAGATCAGGCTGTTGTTTTTTAATTTGAAAAGAGTATTATTTTGGTTGATAAAATTCAGGTTCAAGATACATTTTAATGTAGGCTGGTACTAATGTATGAAGTAAGTATTTAACTTAGAAAAAGAATAAGACTAAATAGGAATAATAGTCACGTGTATATCAATAAATAGATTAGGAAAAGAAATTGCTTGAATATAAGTAAATGAAAAATAAATTTGATGAGGTAGCAAACTGGAGAAGTAACGACTGTGTCTTTTTTTCGTGATTCGTCGAAAGCGCGGTAATGTCAAAGTTCAGCTACTTTACTTCTTAATGGTGCGTTTAGGCACATTTACGCCTGCTGTCATATAATATTTTTGCAGATGAGATATTGGGTGAGCTGGTGCCTATAATGAAAAAGTATGCTCCAAGGAGAGTTCCAGTGCCGGATGTGTTGTATGAATATTTCATCATGCGCTCCAGAGCTAACCTGCATGTCGTTTTATGTTTCTCGCCAGTGAGTTTGTTCCCTTTTCTTTATGTACAGTATTTGCTCCCACTTAATTGTATTAGCGATTGTATAAATGAATAAAACTAGCGTTATAAGAAACCATACTCTTTTATAACATTGATGATGATGATCCTCTCCGGCCGATTTCGGTCATGGCACTTCTACTTACTCCTGATCAACATTACGTATATGATAACTACTAAGGTACTGCAAACCAATATTTTGATTCGGAAGGGAATCCATTTGCAAATTCTTGCATTGTATGATGTTTCCAGAACTTTATAGCTAGTATGGTCCAAATGGTCAAATCTATCCAAGGTATTACCTGTTACGAACTCTTAATACTAATTCAGAACTTGTATTTCATAGGTTGGTGAAAAATTCAGGAGTCGAGCGCTGAAATTCCCTGGTCTAATTTCCGGGTCTACAATGGACTGGTTCCAGAAATGGCCGCGAGAGGCGTTGATTGAAGTCGCGCAGCATTTCCTTGCAGCGTTCAATGTAAGTTTATACTACACCTGCATAGTAATTTACCTATAGCTTAACACTCTACCGGGAGTAACAGAAAGGGTATAACAAGCCGAAAGGAGGTCAAGGTACTCATGAAACTGAACAACTTTCCCCATGGAACATGGGTCGAAATACGAAAAAATAAATTGGACCTCCCATAGTAAATCAATTAGCTGATCGGCGATTTTGTATGGGAGGTCCAAATTTTTTTTTCTTATTTCGACCCATGTTCCATGGGGAAAGTTGTTGAGTTTCCTGAGTACCTTGACCTCCTTTCGGCTTGTTACACCCTTTCCGTTACTCCCGGTATAGGGGGGAACGTTAGTCATTGTTCAACGTACAAATTAGCGGGAGGGAATTAACCATACAAATCACTTTCCTCCCGTGGTAGTTTTCACAGAATTTAGTACAGTTGAACAGGTAGGTGACCACAAGTTGATCAGTTTTGAAGTTGTCATTAAAAAGTTGTCCAGTTTCATAAGTTGTACAGTTTTTAAAGTTGTTCAGGTGTAAAAGTTGTTCAGTTTCAAAAGTTGTTCAGTCTCAAAAGTTGTTCAGTTTTGAAAAGATGTTCAGTTTTTAAAATTGTTCAGTATTAAAAAGTTGTTGAGTTTCATATGTTGTTCAGTTTTGTTAGTTGTTCAGTTTTGTCAGTTGTTCAGTTTTGTAAGTTGTTCAGTTTTGTAAGTTGTTCAGTTTTGTAAGTTGTTCAGTTTTGTAAGTTGTTCAGTTTTGTAGGTTGTTCAGTTTTGTAAGTTGTTCAGTTTTGTAGGTTGTTCAGTTTTGTAAGTTGTTCAGTTTTGTAAGTTGTTCAGTTTTGTAAGTTGTTCAGTTTTGTGAGTTGTTCAGTTTTGTGAGTTGTTCAGTTTTGTAAGTTATTCAGTTTTGTAAGTTGTTTAGTTTTGTCAGTTGTTCAGTTTTGAAAGTTGTTCAGTTTTATAAGTTGTTCAGATTTGTAAGTTGTCCAGTTTTAAAAGATATTCAGTTTTGAAAGTTATTGGATAAAAAAATTGTGCTGCCGTATGCATGTGAGAGTTTGGAAATGTGTACCTAGGTAAGTAGTTTATTTTTTGCGGATGTTTCAATTCACCCCGTGGGTGGCTGTTACAACTGACCCCGCAGGTGTAGTATAAAGCACTATGTATTACTCGGATGAAAGTCCGACTACAAACTCGTGTGTATTGAGGCCCTCAGCTGCGCTTCGGGCCTCAAACTACACCCTCGTTAGTAATCGGTTTCTTTCTCCCCGCGTATACAATGTACTATTCTTCTCATATGAAGAAGTTACAGCCAGGCATTACGAGCTCTACATTTGAATAGTGGCTTTAGCAGCACCTATGACAAATAAGTCTACTTATCAAAACCTTTGTACAATTGGGCATGTAAAGCTTAACTCGAAGACGTAAAATAAGAAATCCATTTGGAGATATTTTGATCTTTTATAGTATTTTCATGTTTTTAGTTCTAAAAAGTTAAAGATCACTTTTATTTTTGCAAAAATCTAAATAACCTTAATTTGACCTTTGTGATATGCATACTGTGCAAAAAATTAAATGAAACTCTTTCGAGACGCCTATAACGAACTTCCTCCCCAATAAAAGTTACCTACTCTTTGCTTCACCCTTGCTTGCTTCTGTCATGTCAGTTGGACGTTTGATGTAGTGTTGCAAAACTATCGATAGTACCTACTACTATCGATAACACTGAATTTGCCAAAGACATTACAAACCTATGGACTGGCTGTACCCTCTGAATGTGCTTGAATACCTAAACAATGTTGGACTCACAAAATGGCGGATTTTTGTAGGGTTGTAATCATTTTGGACCCAAAAATCGATATCGATAGTCGGTAACTGTCTACTGCCTAGTTGGGATAAGGGTAGGGAGATGATGATGGTTTTGACGGGCATTCTACCTACGCTGTTGATATTTTTTGTGTAGGTACCTTACTACTGTATTATGCTTATGTTGTTGTGAATTTTCATAATACTTAACTGCTTTTTGTGTGTAGTAAATGAATTGTTAAAAAGAAAAACAAGTTGTAGGGGTAAAAATTAATAATAATAATAATCAAACAAAAGCCAAAAATAATAATTTATCATAACTATTCATAACAAAATTTCTTGTGCTATTCCAGAAATTTTCCTTTTCCTTCCACTTTGTTCCTGTTGCTGTTCAGTCAAAACAGATCTATCATTTTCCTTAGGTTTTACCAAAAAGGGGTTGGCAAGGCAAGGCTTCTTCACGTTGGCATAACTTATCCAGAGTTCTGTTATAATAACACTCGACACCAAAATACAGAGAGCAATGTCAATATTTGTCCATGACGTGGATTTATATTTTCGGTGCCAATAATATCAAGTCATTTCCTTCTTTTAACTTTATTTTTTGGTTATCTGTAAAAAAAATATTTAAATTATTAAACAGGTATATACAAAAATAACTTGGTAACTTTGGCACATTACCTATAACTTTCTGAATTGAACTCTCAAGATTCATTATTTTCTTCCATTCTTACGAATTCTGGCAAAATATATCGATACCGTGACTATGTACTACCCCAACCCTAGCCGACGATCAGTTTGTATGAAATCGGCAGAACTAAAGAAATTAATGATATATTGGGGAAAAAACGTTCATAGTTTGCTGCTTTATAGCGAAAAATAGCTGCTCGTGGCTTTTTATTACATATAATCTTATAAAGTTCAAGTAAAATAGCAGATTTGTGTACTTACGTGTGCAAACTAATTTCAGGGTGATTTTTAATAAGACGCACGCCGCACTGTATTAAGGAACAGCCAGCACAGCAGCCAGGCATGATGTCATTTGCTTAATTTAGTCTTTTATCACAAAAAAAATGCACTGCTAAAATAATATTTCAAGAAAGAAACTGATAAATCGCACTTTATTTACAAGACTTTGACACTTGACGTACCATAAATTGTTGACACTATAAAATGGCGAAACAGTCGCGTTCGAAAATTAAAGGGATTTGACAGACAATATTTTATCACAATCTCCTTACAGAAAACCGTTTGAGAGAAAAGGAAATAACTTTATTTTTCTGCATTCTACATTGACAAAACAGATCCAGGAATTTGCAATAAAATTTGCATGGTGGTTGTTCGCAAAGAGTATGTAAATAAAGTTGTTTGTTTCATTAGTTGCCCAGTAATGACGTCATCAATGAAAAACTTTTAAACAATTATAAAAAAATAAGGGATAATCAAATAATCAAAAAAATCAAATTAGTTTCGTAAAATTGCATAAAGTTTTAGAAAAAAATATTAAACCTATACATTTTACATACCCAATTTCATAAATGAAAATAAGAAATTGAAATAATGTCAAGCGTCGACGGGGGATTGAACCCAGGACTCATACATAGGGTATCGTCCCACTGCTACCGAAACCGACGCACCGATCGCCTCTTGCCCAAATTAAATCTTTTGATGCTCGTTTCTATAAGCCATTTACAACTTAAAACAATTTGTTGTACCGGCGCGTAAAGTTCGTTTTTATTAGCATCTATGTAACTGTGACCGCCGGCCCATAGTGAGTCTATGATGCATAACTGTAAGTTCGTATTTTCATTTCATTATTACTATTACTAGGTGGTGTGTTCTCCAACCACAAAGAACCATCTCATAGAGATAATGGGCTCAGTGCAGGACGACGTGGCGGAAGCTTGTGTCAGCTACTACGATCGGTTTAGGAGGCAGGCTCACGTCACCCCTAAATCATACCTATGCTTCTTGGATGGCTACAAAGGCTTGTATAAGGAGAAACACGAGAATATTGCTGAAATGTCCAGAAGGTTAGTACTTTAAGTGTAAGAATTTTTACTAGTTTGTCTTCCTTGTATCCGATCACTGATAAAATACACGAGTGAGAAGCGCAATCTAAGGTGAGCGTACCTTACCTACACTTGTCAGAGCCGTACGCGTCCCAAGTACGCGTCACATCAACGAAATGCGGATGATGTGACTATATTTAGCAGTGTTCTGTTTTCAAGACATGGTTAAAATCTGCCAGAATTTGATCATTTCGTCTTAGCTCCCAGTCTTTCTTGAACATTGAGTTTAATAAAATTTTAATGAGATTCTATATTTACCTAAACATAGAATGACTACGGGTCTAGACAAGCTGGTGGAAGCTGCTGCAAGTGTAGACATATTGAAGAAAGAGTTAGAGGAGAAAGAAAAAGAGATCACAGTCGCTTCTGATAAAGCTGAAGTGGTAAGAATTTTCTCTTGGCTGTAAAACTACAGTACACATTTATATAATTTCGCCATACTTGCCAACAAACTAACCAACCTGATAGTGCTGGACAGTATACTTGGTGCAACGCCAATCGTATCCAAAGGTGATCATAATCACCTAGCCACATTTATTTCGTGGCATGTTGAGCAAAATGTTTCTCAAGAATTTCCCGAGTGATGCAAATGTGTATCAAATAAATAACGCCAATACATTTTTGTATCTAGACATGTTACTGATAGAAAAATTTCCGCCATTTTGTGGCGCATCTGTTATTTCAATTTATTTCAATTTAAACATTTATTTCAGAATCAAGTTCCATAAATTTTGTTAGTAAAAAATATTCTTAATGTAACTTATGTAATATGTTAGTACTTATCTAAAAACACAGAAATTATTTTAGTATGCCTATTGAGATGTCCATCCAGTGTTTCTGGAATGGATCATCAAAACGATTTGCAATCATTTTCAGTATGCTGTTGTCGCTGTTCCTTAGGCGCTGCATTAGCGACGCTGCTTTTTTGCGGATGATGGCATAGAAATCGGCAGTGCGCGCCTCCGCGAACATGCCAGACGCGCTGCAGCGCCAAGGTAGCGCCAACAGCATCCTGAAAGCGTTGTTGTACTGCACCCGCAGGGCGCTGTAGGCTCGTCGTGTGTAAGTCACCCACAGACCACTCGAGTAAAAAGACTGGCAAAAGGCTTTAAATAAAGTCACCTTAACTTGATTAGTACATCGAGTGAATCTGCGTGCGAGCATATTACTCCTCACCGCCATCGCCCTGCGTTCCCTCTCTATATCATCGTCGACTTTTAGATCACTTGTCACAATGTGACCCAAGTACCTAAAGCGCTCAACTATTTTCAAGGCGACATTGTTGAGGCATACGGGCGGCACATAGTCTGGTTGATGTTTTCCAGCCTTGAATATTAACAATTCGCTCTTCTTTGCGTTGTATAGCAAACCATGCGCCTCCACATATGTCTCACACAAATTCAGCAATTTACGGATGTCATGTCATAACGTCTGGTACAGCATTTTTTTACATAACACAGGTGCTTCAAGCAGTGGCGGAATCCGCTGCAGCGGCCGAGGTAGTGAAAGCTGAGGTGTTAGCCGTGAAGGATAGAGCTGTGAAGCTAGTAAACGTGATTGCAGCAGAAACGGCCGTCGCTGAGGAAAAACTGGCAGATGCCAAACCAGCGTTAGACGCCGCTGAGGCTGCACTACTGGTGAGAGAGACCAATACTTGACTATTATATTATAACATCCTTTAAGATAGTGTAATCTGTGGTGGTACCTGTTTTCCCGTAGAAATGGGATCTTTGCCCGTAGTAAAAAGTCCATTAATCCATTCTAGCAGAAGTTACTCATCATGACCATGTGCCAGCAGAGGCGGCCTGTCATGGCGAATAACTTTAACTTTGAAGCCATTACCGTATCTCTTATAGTTTTGATGGGATGCTGGTGGTCTACATCAGGCACTCCAGACCCTCGTGACCATGTGCCAGTAGAAGCGGCCCGTCATGCTGAATAACTTTAACTTTGAAGCCATTACCGAGTCTAATAAAGTTTAGATGGGGTGCTGGTGGTCTACATCAGGTACTCCAGACCCTCGTGACCATGTGCGAGCAGAAGCGGCCCGTCATGCTGAATAACTTTAACTTTGAAGCCATTACCGAATCTTTTATAGTTTAGATGAGATGCTGGTTGCTACATCAGGTACTCCAGACCCTCTTGACCATGTGCCAGCAGAAGCAGCCTGTCGTGCTGAATAACTTTTACTTTGAAGCCATTACCGTATCTCTTATAGTTTAGATGAGATGCTGGTTGCTACATCAGGTACTCCAGACCCTCTTGACCATGTGCCAGCAGAAGCAGCCTGTCGTGCTGAATAACTTTTACTTTGAAGCCATTACCGTATCTCTTATAGTTTTGATGGGATGCTGGTGGTCTACATCAGGCACTCCAGACCCTCGTGACCATGTGCCAGTAGAAGCGGCCCGTCATGCTGAATAACTTTAACTTTGAAGCCATTACCGAGTCTAATAAAGTTTAGATGGGGTGCTGGTGGTCTACATCAGGTACTCCAGACCCTCGTGACCATGTGCCAGCAGAAGCAGCCTGTCGTGCTGAATAACTTTTACTTTGAAACCATTACCCTATCTCTCATAGTTTAGATGGGATGCTTGTGGTCTACATCAGGTACTCCAGATCCTCGATGACCATGTGCCAGCAGAAGCGGCCCATCATGGTGAACAACTTTTTCTATAAAGCCATGACCGTATCTCTTATAGTTTATATGGGATGCTGGTGGTCTTCATCAGGTACTCCAGATCCTCGAGGGCTGACCATGTCCGTCTTTTATATGATAGTAATATTAGTGCCAAAATTCGCGAGGATCGGTAAAGCAGTTTGGCTAATTTGGGTAATATCTGCTTTATTTCCCCGTTTTCCTGCTGCTAACCGTTTTCCCGTAGGAATGAGGAATTTTCCCGTGGTAAAAAGTAGCCTATGTTACTCAGGGATGTTGTAGCTTTCTAATAGTGAAAGAATTTTGGAAATCGGTCCAGTAGTTTCGGAGTTTATCGATTACATACAAACAAACAAAAAAACAAACAAAGTTTTCCTCTTTATTATATTAGTGTAGATTAGTGTAGACTAGCAGCTTGTGGGTGTATGTGTTTTGGCTATTTTCCCGGCGGTAAAAAGTAGCATAATGCAAACCTTGCAAAAACAAAGAATAAATGTTTTTGCTACATTTCATCAAAATCGTGTCAGTGGTTGGTTAAAGCGTAAAACAAGTACAAGGTTGAGCTTTTTTAGAATTCATGCCTTCAAAACGCCGTTGCTTCTGTTATCTATCAGGTTTCCAATCGGCCAGATTAGTGTGTCACACACGTGTGAAGCAATTTCTGTAGTTTCAACATAATTATCTTTCTTTATATTTCAGACTATTAATGCTAGTGACATTGCGACAGTCCGAAAGTTGGGAAAGCCGCCGTTTCTCATTACTCTTATCATGGATTGCGTAATCATTTTGTTCAGGAAAAAGATTGACCCAGTGAAGCCGGACCTTGAAAGGAACTTCCTTTCTTCGTCATGGGGAGAGTCACTGAAAGTTAGTTTCTTTTTATATGAATTTCGGCTACCGTTGATACTGAAATGTAACAGAAAAAGTTATTTTAAACATTTGTATCTTAACAGATCATGGCAGACGCAAGATTCCTAAACAATTTGAAATTCTATCCTAAAGACGAAATCAACGCTGAAATGGTGGATTTACTACAACCTTATTACCAATTCCCGTAAGTCTTATCATTCTCATTCTTTGTTGAGTAGTTTGGCACCGCAAAGTTTTATAACATTTGGGGCTCGCTCGGCTTGCTTCTTGCATCATTGAAATAAGATGATTTTACAAAAGGCACTGTGTTACATACGTTAATAATTTGTAGGCAATTTACGTACGAAGCGGCTAAAGTGGCTTGCGGCAACGTAGCCGGTTTGATCTCGTGGACTATCGCTATGGGGCAGTTCTACGGTGTGAACAAGGACGTGTTGCCTCTCAAAGCGAACTTGGCGGTGATGCAGGGCAAGTACCAGAAGGCCAAGGCTGAACTGGATACGGCAGAAGCACAGTTAGCAGCGAAAGAGGTACTGTGTCTTTGTTTCATTTTCATACCATGTTGAGATCGCCATGATATCGAAGTTGGGTACTACGAGCCCACTGACCACCGAATGACCACATAAACAAACGCCGTACTCGAAATCTTCCTGAAACGAATAACCATTCTTTCAATATAATTATTTTTCAAGCTTCGTCAATGCTAAAGAACTTTTGAACAATTTCCAGAAAGAGCTAGCACACGTGCAAAAGCAGTTCGACGAGGCTATGTCAATGAAGCAAGCCGTTATGGA
This sequence comes from Phthorimaea operculella, assembly GCA_024500475.1. Classification (NCBI taxonomy): domain Eukaryota; kingdom Metazoa; phylum Arthropoda; class Insecta; order Lepidoptera; family Gelechiidae; genus Phthorimaea; species Phthorimaea operculella. The sequence continues at coordinate 767,548 of JANFCV010000118.1, forward strand.
CGACGCGGCTAAATGCCAACAGAAGATGGACGCCGCCACCGCTCTTATCAACGGCCTCAGTGGAGAGAGAGTGAGATGGACTGAGCAGTGTGCACAATTCAAGTCGGAAATTGACCGCTTAGTAGGCGACGTGTTGCTTTTGATAGGGTAAGTCTTAGAAGCTGTTGTATAGTTATTTATTAATAGTATTATTGGTAGTCTAAGTAAGAGCTTGAACGGTGGACACCGCTGCCGCTCTTATCAACGGCCTGAGTGGAGAAAGAGTGAGATGTACTGATCAGTGCGCACAATTCAGTCGGAAATTGACTGCTTGGTAGTTTCAGCAAATTACCTAAGTCACTAATTGGTGAATAACAAGGAAGAACTGAAAGTGCTGGGTAATGTGGTTGAATCACAAAAATAAACCATACACGATTCCTCAACCCTACACGAGGTATCAATGAAAATTGTTTGGATAATTTTTTTATTTAGTAAAGGAAGGATCGTGCTTCAATCACTGACCTCAAGTTGTATCCATTAATCTTGTTGCAGGTTTTTGTCATACGCTGGTCCGTTCAACCAAGAGTTTCGCACGTTGTTGTCCAGCACCTGGCTAAATGAACTAGTCAGGAGAAACATTCCAGTGTCCTTGACTATGAATATTACTGAACAACTCACTGATAACGCCACTGTACGTTTCATGCCAATCTTGTTATTATGATATCGTTCTATGCGCAGGGTAAAATGTCTATGGTCACGAAGCTTCGAGGATTCTTTCGGAAATATAGGTGATAGAGATTTCGTAGAAGAATAGAAAGTTACAAAATATGTGGTATGACAAACAACCTCAACAACCCGCGAAAGGCAAACAACCTACGTAACCAGGCTTTGGGTTGTGAGTGAATAGGCGCGTCCACACTGCGCGAGGCAACTGCCGAGACATACGCTCGGGCTCACCCAAGGTCATGCTCGGGCGAGCGCGCGCAGGCAAATCAAACTTACGCGTCCAAATTGGGCCGAATTGGCTCGCGAGCCTCACGAGCGTATGCCTCACGAGCATTTGCCTCGCGCAGTGTGGACGCACCTAATGCCATTCTTTCGTGTTTTTTCCGAATAATGAATATGTTTTGGGTTCTTTAAAATCCTTCGACAATACACTATGTTGCCGGCAATGGTCGCTTGTGACCGCTTAACATAAAAAGCGGATTGCCTATGTTTTTTGTATTGACACTGGGTTTATTTTTATCAGATCGGTGAATGGAATCTGTGCGGCTTGCCGACGGATGACTTGTCCATTCAGAACGGTATAATCGTAACGAAGGCGGCCCGGTTCCCATTGCTTATAGATCCACAGACACAAGGGAAGATCTGGATCAAAAACATGGAGAAGGCGAACGATCTTATTGTCACTACGCTCAATCATAAGTACTTCAGGTGAGACAGTAACGTATTCATACAAAATGGTGTCATCATGACAAAAGCAGCGCAATTCCTGTTGACTCGCCGACGCAAGGAAAAAACTGAATTGAGAATGAAGAAAGGAAGAAGCTTATTGTCATTACACTCTAGGTACTTACTTATTTTACAGACACATTCTTCTTCTAGTCTTGGAACACCAGGTCGAATAACCCGATGAACTCTGGCAAAACCTACCTACCTGTTTGATTCGGTACACTATGATTTATCTACGGCAAGGTAAATTAGGGGTCAAGCCTCTTATCATTGCCAAAACTTACGTAACAGGTATTAGGTACCTACATTTTTTTGGTAGCAAATTAGTAAGAACATTTTTTATTATAGTAATGTGATTTTAATATCTTTTCAGAAATCACGTGGAAGACTGTGTTTCTTTAGGCAGACCGATGCTGATAGAAGATATTGCTGAAGAGTTGGATCCCGCTCTGGATAACATTCTAGAAAAGAATTACATCAAAATTGGTTCCACTTACAAGGTTGGTATTATTGCTCAATATCATCATCACGTATGTACGTATACATATTTCATAAACTTATATCGTGTTGTAATTTATTTCTAAAGGTGAAACTGGGAGATAAAGAAATTGACGTAACAGCTGGACATAGAATTTACATAACAACGAAGCTTCCTAATCCGGCTTACACGCCTGAGATTTCCGCTAGAACTTCCATCATTGACTTCACTGTCACAATGCAAGGTAAATTCATACCCTGACTAATAAGCTGCTAGAAAAATGTGGGAACATTAGGGCGTATATATTTTGCACACAAGTTTTCGTAAATTAACAACTCCACAGAAACTCGGGTACAAACTTAAGCTCGTAGTATAGCCACCCAAGTATCACTTGTCTTGTTGGTACGCATCTGAACTAGCACAGGTCACAGACTAACGCAGCAAATGATGCTTATTGAAAGCATTCTCACTCCTCATCCTTACCAAAGTGTCAATGCTATGACAACCTTGTTTTATATCAGGTTTGGAAGACCAACTGTTGGGTCGAGTGATCCTCACAGAGAGGGCGGAAATGGAGGCCGAGCGAACGCAGCTCATAGTCGACGTCACAGCCAATAGGAGGAAGATCAAGGAATTAGAGGCTAACCTGCTTCACAAACTAACCACCATACAAGGTTCTCTGGTGGAGGACGTGTCTCTTATTCAAGTGCTGAATATCACTAAAGTTACGGCTACCGAGGTAAATTGATAAAAAATATTATCTTTTTTGTACAAGTAAGTATCTAATTTATGTGCTACATTTTGTAATAGTCTCGTGAGCCTCTCAATTGATACGCCACACCACACGATTATCGGCGATTTTGTATGGGAGGTCCAAATTCTTTTTTCTCATATTTCGACCCATGTTCTATGGGGAAAGTTGTTCAGTTTCATGAGTACCTTGACCTCCTTTCGGCTTGTTATACCCTTTCTGTTACTCTCTGTATGTCATATGAAAAATTATCATCTAGTACTGGTGCAAATCACACTATACCTACCTATGTTACGAGAGCTTGTTACATCTTCTGCTTACAGGTAAAAGAAAAACTAGACACTGCCAAAGAGACTGAAGCGAAAATCAACACGGCCCGAGAAGAGTATCGGCCAGTTGCGATTCGCGGTGCCGTACTTTACTTCCTCGTGTGCAACATGTCGCTAGTGTGCAACATGTACCAGACTTCCCTCGCACAGTTCTTGGAGAGGTTCGATATATCCATGGAGCGATCGACGCCCAGCCCGATCACTAGCCGCAGGATGGCTTTCATTATTGATTATTTGGTGAGCATTATTTCACTTCATTGCTTCAAGGTAGTAATAGTCAGTTTATTTATGATGGATGGGTTAGTTCTTGTCCTCTAGTTGGAGCTTGGTAAGGCTCAGCTCAGTTTATAAGACCACTATTTGAAGATACTTATAGCAATCTCGTTCAGAAGCCTGTAAGGATAATTACTATGAAGATACAGTCTGACATACTGCATAGACTAGGCATAGCATGTAAAATCAGTAGCGATGCCTAAGCAGGTCTGAGGTAAACTATACTCGAGAGCAATATAATGTATTTCTTTCTTTCTCAGACATTTGACGTATTCAAATACATAGCAAGAGGTTTCTATGAAAAACACAAGTTATTGTTTACTGTCCTTTTAACCCTGAAGATTGATTTGAACAGAGAAGTGATTACATTTGAAGAGTTTCAAACTTTCATCAAAGGTATTTTTTAATATTGCATTAACTTGTTGGTTTGATTAGGCATAGTCTATTTACTATCGAAAGTTAGCTAGAATAAGGCTCATTCGCAAAATCATTTAGTATCTTTTTGATGCCGTTGCCTGAAGTCGCTTGTTAGGATAAAAATCTTCTTCATTTTTAAGAGTTACACACTTGTTGGTGAACCAATTTCCAATATTCTCTCTTATTCCTTCTAATACGATACCACATTTTTTAGGGTTTCGTAGTCTACTAGAAACCCTTATCATTTCGGTAAGTCTGTCTGTCTGTCTGTCTGTCTGTATGCCGCGCCCTCATAACTTCGTCAGTTTTGAAGTTATCGACATCAAATTTGGTGTGAAGATAGATTGTGTTGACCCAAATTTAGAAATGTTGAGAAAAAAATATTTTAATTGTTTTTTGGACCCCCTTTCCATACATCTGAAAGGGGGGTAAAGAAATTTTTTTCCACCCTTAATATTGAGTAGGGTATCGTTGAATAGGTCTTAAAAATAAGGAGAGGTTTTTTTGAAACAAAGTCTCTAAAATGTTTCTGTCTCGAGATATTTGCTTTTAAAAGAGGCATTTTTGAGCCATAATTTGTTCCAGCTGTAACTTCTAAAGTAAGTGTGCTAAAAATTTGGAAAAAAATATGGAATATAGTTCTTAACTTGAAGTTACCATGAAAACTATAACGAATACTGTACCACTTAAGATTAAGGAAATATTAAAGTTTTTCAATTTGCGGTTGGTAACCATACAGCTGCAAACAAACCAGCAACAAAATTAACTTTGTAACGCTGAAAGACCTGATATTTAAACGTTGACTACGAAACCCTATTTGTGAGCGTGTCTGACACGCTCTTGGCCGCTTTTTTGAAAATATTCTGGATCTCGGCTAGCTACTGTCATTCTATAATTTACCGTGCGTTTCTTCTACGATTTTGTTTCGTGCGGAACAGGTGGTGCCGCGTTGGACCTGAACGCAGTCACTCCTAAGCCCTACAGGTGGATCACAGACATGTCCTGGCTGAATCTCGTGCAGCTCTCCCAGCTGCGCCAGTTCACCAACATCATTGACCAAGTGACGAACAACGAAAAAGGATGGAAATTCTGGTTTGTTTTTCTTTGCATTTCATGTAACAAAGTTTTGATGCACGATTTTAAGAAATAATTATGGTGACAAGATCATGACAATCGTCTGTACTCCCATCTCAAAATATAGCACTTGTACTGACTTACTCTCTGTTACCCGTCACTTGTAGCAAGGAAAGTTATACTTGGTGACTGATAACGCCAATCCTCGATACTGGCACAATACTGGTAAGAATAGTGTAGTTTATCGATCTGTCTTATAATGGGACGCATTAAAAATAGTGAATGATTCCCATTACAAGACAGTTGCATAATAGTAGTTTATGCAACTGCCTAATAATGAGAGGCTTTAGGATGAGAGTGTCTGTTTATCACACGAGGCGCAGCCGAGTGTGATAATAGTTTGACACGAGCATTCTAAAGCCTAATTATTTGCAGTTGCATACACTATTTTATCTACACTCTACAAGAAAAACTATGAAAAATAATTCAAACCTCCGCACTGCACTATGGCGATTGCAAGCCTATCTACTGAACCACCAACTGAACGACTTTTGTACATAAGTAACTTTTTAACTAAACGTTAAAATGGAGGCTCATAAAAACTGAACAACTTTTAAAATTAAATAGCATTTATCGGTGAATTTTAATTCGAAAAATTATTTGAAGCAAAGATTTAATAATAAATAAGTCCTCATAATTTCAAATGTCGTCCCGCCGCGGGTGACACTTGTTTTTTTTTTTCATTCGACTTACTGATGGCCAGTGTCAAATAGGAACAGATTACAATTTGGTACGCGGGTCAATTCGTTTAATTTTTTTTCAAATACTAGAAATCGAGTTACTTTATGTAGCTGCCAGTAGTATGAAAGTTTTTTTTTATAGGCCGTATATTCGTAATGCAGTTCATTACGTTCGTACTTTCGATTCTATAAAACGAATATTACGAACTGAGTGTAGATAAACTACTATTTCAAGATACTTTAACACACTTTCTATGATGTTAGGTTCGACAAAGAAGCGCCCGAGGAAGAGCCTTTACCGGATGGTTATCATACTCTGGACGTCTTTAGAAAACTGCTCGTTGTAAGAGCGTGGTGTCCAGATAGAACTCTAGCGCAAAGTCTGTAAGTACGAAAGCTAGGAAAGGTTGAAATCTTTATAAGCTGGTTCACAGAAGAAAGGGATTATACTCGTACATGTCTGCCGGTGGTCATGCTTTCTCACATACACAAGGGTTCATGCTTTCTCCTTCCCATTTATGGAACCGCCGCCATTTATAATCCCTTTCTCCGTGAACCAGGTTATAGTAAATTCAACTGTTATTTTATTATATAACAATGACTTATGTTTTTAGGAAATATGTGTGCTCTTCCATGGGACAAAGATACACTGAAGCCACTATTGTCAATTATGAGGTAACGATTTTGATCTCTTTAAGTACTTATAACGTATAACCACAAATTAGGAAAACGGCACGCGGTATAACTATCATGTTCGCCTTCGCTTGTCATGTGTAGATTCCATTTATTTCGCCCAGTGCTATCCTTTATAAATTTTGTTCAAAATAATTTGTATTGTAGCAAATGGTGCTCGAGTCTCGGCCTTTAGTGCCTCTCATCTGCTTCCTGGCTATGGGATCAGATCCCACGCCCATGATCGAAGTGTCTGCGAAGCGTCTGGAGTGCGTGGTCTCCGCTATCTCCATGGGCCAGGGGCAGGAAGTACACGCCAGGAAACTGATGGACCGCGCTCTCAAGGAGGTAAATATTAGCAACTGAGTCTGAGTAACGATGGATAATTCCTTTAGTCTGCTTCCTGGCTATGGGATCAGATCCTACGCCGATGATGGAAGTGTCTGCGAAGCGTCTTTAGTGCGTGGTCTCCGCTATCTCCATGCGCCAGGGCCAGAAGGTACACGCCAGGAAACTCATGGACCGAGCTCTCAAGGAGGTAAATATCAACAACTGGGTCTGAGTAACTATAGTTAGTGCCTTTAGCCTGCTTCCTGGCTATGGGATCAGATCCCACGCCCATGATCGAAGTGTCTGCGAAGCGTCTGGAGTGCGTGGTCTCCGCTATATCCATGGGCCAGGGCCAGGAGGTACACGCCAGAATACTGATGGATCGCGCTCTCAAGGAGGTAAATATGAACAACTGGGTCTGATCTGAGTTACCATGGTCATGTATTTAGTCTGCGTCTTGGCTATGGAATCAGATCTCACGCCGATGATAAAGGTGTCTGCGAAACGTCTGGAGTGCGTGGTCTCCGCTATGTCCATGGGCCAGGGTCAGGAGGTACACGCCAGAAAACTGATGGACCGCGCTCTCAAGGAGGTAAATATCAGCAACTGGGTCTGAGGATAATACCTTTAGTCTGTTTCCTGGCTATGGGATCAGATCCTACGCCGATGTCTGCAAAGCGTCTGGAGTGGGTGGTCTCCGCTATCTCCATGGGCCAGGGGCAGGAGGTACACGCCAGGAAACTGATAGCCCGCGCTCTCAAAGAGGTAAATATTGACAAGTTATGGCTTCTAGTGGCGCTTCGTCTGCCTCTTGGGTAAGGGATCTGATCCCATGCCGATGTTAGAAGTGTCTGCGAAGCGTCTGAAGTGCGTCGTCTCCGCTATCTCCATGGGCCAGGGCCAGGAGGTACACGCCAAAAAGTTGATGGACCGCGCTCTCAAGGAGGTAATATCAGCTACTGGTTCTCAAGTCTCGATGGAGCCTGCATCTTGGTTATGGGATCAGATCCCACGCCCATGATCGAAGTGTCTGCGAAGCGTCTGGAGTGCGTGGTCTCCGCTATCTCCATGGGCCAAGGTCAGGAGGTACACGTCAGAAAACTGATGGACCGCGCTCTCAAAGAGGTAAATGTTAGCAACTCGGTCTAAAGTCTCGATGGAGTCTGCGTCTTGGCTATGGAATCAGATCCCACGCCGATAATAGAAGTGTCTGCGAATCGTCTGGAGTGCGTGGTCTCCTCAATCTCCATAGGCCAGGGTCAGGAGGTACACGCTAGAAAGTTGATGGATTGAGGTCTCAAATTAATTAGATCGAGGTAAATATCACCAATAGGTATCAAGTCACGTCTGCTTATGCCTCTCATTGTCTTCTTGGCTGTGGGATCAGATGATGAACCGTGCTCTCAAGGAACCCTCCTTTATTAGTAATCCATATCTTTCCTTCACAAGTTATATTGAGTTCCTAGAAGAAAGAAGTAGACTGGTCAAACAAATAGCAGTTATTCCGATGCTTTGTTTTGGAGTTTTCCTTACTAGGTATTTTATCTACTTTTCATTTTGCAGGGGTTATGGGTGCTGTTACAAAACTGTCATTTGGGCTTAGGATATATGGTTGAAATTTTGGAACAGTTCTCGGAGTTAGAAAAAGATCCAGAGCAGGTTCACGAGACGTTCCGGTGAGTTGGATTTATATCATTATAAGATCCTACTGCAATCAATTAATAAACATCGGAAAAACTAAATTATGAAAATAACTTTTTACAGTTTGTGGATTACTACCGAAGTGCATCCTGCTTTCCCTATTACTTTGCTACAGATGGCCTTAAAGTTCACGTGTGAGCCTCCATCAGGTATGAATGATATAGAATACGGCAACATTACCCACTGCCACACCAAGGTTATTAATTGAAATGAACCTTTCTCTATAGGGGTTTATCAATATCTAGTAAGCTTGAGTCCACTGCAACTTTATCTTTATATTCTTAGGTATCAAAGCAGGACTAATGCGGACCTACGACTCCATGAACCAGGACTTTTTAGACTACAGCGACAGTCCGTTCTACTTGCCTCTGATATACACCATCTCTTTCTTCCACACCGTTGTGCAAGAGAGACGGAAGTTCGGCCCACTAGGGTGGAACATCCCGTATGAATTCAACTCTTCGGATTGGTTGGCCTCATGCTTGTTCGTGCAGCACCATCTGGATTCTTTGGAACCTGGACAGATGTTGAGTTGGACGACTTTGCGGTTAGTATGATCTGTGAGACTGGTTGTTACTAGCGTGAAGAAATTGGGTAAAGTCTAACCTGACAGCACCACAAGCGGTTAATTTTCTTTACGAGTTGGATCTTGAAAAATTTGTTCAACATTGTGATAATCTTTTTTGGGAACTAGACTTTTACGGGAGATGTTTCCTATGAACTATTTTTTTTTAATGAAGTGGCTGCACTTGTTTAAAACATGCATCTCATTATCCCCTCAGGTACATGATATCAGTAGTACAATACGGCGGCAGGGTTACAGACGACTACGACAAACGACTACTCAGCTGTATCACGCGAGTATACTTCACTGAGGCGCTATTCACAGACACCTTCCAGTTCTATAAGGGCTACATCATCAACAAGTTCAAAAACATCCCCGAGTATATCGAAGCCATTGAGAAGATGAAGACCAGCGATCCTCCCCAGGCGTACGGTCTACATGGAAACGCTGATATTACGTAAGTAATTCGTATAATGATAGTTCAGATGGACTATGAATACGAATCTGCGAGGCATCGGTCTTACGAGTGTCTGCGACAAATCTTGTGAGTTTCGTCCTTTACGATAAGCTACACATACATATTACAGTGTAATCCTTATTAACTTAATCAGCATTTAAGCAGAAAGCTGACTAAGTAATTTCTATATTTTGGATCATGCCGGCCACGATTGAGTTTGCTACTGAAAACAGCGCGCATCTTACTGCCCATAAGATGCGGACTTTGCCAAAACTTATATTAAAATGCCTGTTCGGATTTCTTAACAGGAGGGCTTGGCAGGAGGGTCAAAAAATCCTTGATGGCTGCCCTTATTAGGTGCAATGGGAAGTACCAGAATCCTTTCTCATAGACTGGAAATATTTTTCAGTTATCAACGAAACATAGTCCAGGACATGCTGGATACGATATTGTCAATCCAGCCGAAGGAATCTAGCGGTGGCGGCGGCGAGACCCGCGAGGCGTCTGTGTATCGTCAGTCGAAAGAGATGCTCGCTAAAGTGCCACCCAACTTCGACCCGTATGAAGTCAAAGAAAGGTAATTCTTTCAAAAAGTCCACTGATTTTGTCAAAGGACGCCTGCAAGGTTGCAGAGAATATGATATATCGACCCTTTAGGGAACAAATGTCGTAAAAGCCATTTTGGCCAAAATGGGTTTTTAATGCTATCTTATGTAATTTGACGAGCTCTATCGATCTGTATATTTAAAATTTTGATATCTTGAAAAAAATGGCTTTTACGACACAGATTTTTAGACAAGAAAAACTGTAATTTAAAAAAAAAATTGTCGTAAGTACCTTGTTTGGACGCCTTGGACACTAAAAAAGTGTCGTAAATAACATGTATGTAAAAAGGTGGCTTATACGACATATTTTCTCAAAAAGACCAAGAAAGTGAAAACGTACTTTTTCTTTTACAACATTAAGCATGATGCGAAGCTTGCAGCCATTTCAGGTAAATTTGTGGTAATGAACAAGAAGTCTTAAATAGATTACTCCAACAATTGGCTTTTACTACATAATTTTTGTTACCTCACTGGTGTTTACGACAGAATTTACTGTTTTTGGGACAATAGAGCTTGACGTTTATTGATGTAAAATACATATTGAATGAAATAATATTCTTTTTTCATGTAGTAAAATACCAAGTTGCGGATAAAATTGGTGAATTATTGTAGTATAAAAAGTAATTATTTAATCAAAATATTAATTTATTAAGAACGATATCACTAAGTAACATAATTAAATTCTAGTTTTTAAAGTTGGTTGTTAGATAATGATAAAAGTTTATTTTTGAAGTGTTTTGGTGGATTGACAGTCTTATTCAATATTTTTATTAATTTGGTAATATTTTTAATAATTTGGTACAACATAATATTCACTTTCTTCAATTATTCACGTCTTTCTCAATAATTTTTCGTATTGTCAATCATCGACTGATTTTGTATTCTCTTTTGTTCAATATTCGGAGTTCTTTTAATTCGAAATTATTACAGCCCAGTAGATTTTCATCTGATTCAAATTATTATCGTTCAATTTATTATCCTTTTCTTTAATTTTGATAGTGTTTGGTAATTTTCGTATGACACACTTAATGAAAATATTATCTAAATGTATCTGTCCCAACGTAATACATGAAATATTGTAGTAGCTCTTTCTTTTTCTGTACAAACATACATTGCATTTATCACGCCTTTATCTCTTATGGGGTAGGCAGAGCTTGAACGGCTGTAAAATATGATCGTTGTCGCCGTGAATATTTCAGGGACATTTCAAAATAAGGAAGTTTTTCTTCACATATGTCAATAAGTATCTCTTTTAGTTTTATCAAGTTAGTGGACTATTATTTAATCTCAATTATCCAGACAAGAGATTATTTATTAATTGTACACTAAAACATACATAGTAAAAAAAATACAGAGAGTCACAAGACACTACAGGTCCTGCTATCCTTCTGTAGATGTCAAGGCTAAAACAGTTCTGATGTTGCTTTTTTGCCATATATAAAATAAAGCACGATCACAAGTCTTTCATGTTTTTGCACTAATTTTGACATTTTACTGGTAGATGGCACAAATTTCTCACTAAATGCTAGTATATCAAAGGCTGGTATGCTAACTAGGCTTGCTGACGAGATGCACACGATCAACTTGAAGTTTTCCCAGTAAAAAGTTGCATACAGCATACTTTATTATCTAGCTCTCATTCTGATGCTTTGCAAAATTGAATACCGTTTAAAAAATCTATATCTGACTCCCTAACCCCTTGTCAGTTATCAAAGAACAATTGAATTTCTCAGATGTGATTGTAATTATTTTTAATATAGGATTACATTTATATTTCGAAGAAAAGTTTCTGACAATAGTTGTTCAGTTTTGTGAGTAGAACACACTCTTAAGAGATATGTACTTAATTAGATGTAATGTAACCTTTTATAGTATAATATTATTTATTTTGATGACACAACTTCAACTCTTTAAGCTCATTCGAAAAATAAACCTACCAACGTCATAGGCACATCGTACATCGTACGAAACTTATAAACTTTATAAACTTTCTATGTTGACTTAAACCAGCTCATCTTTTCGCCTTTCGATCGATCTTATATGTGAAGTGACTAAGGAACTTTATAGTTTCATATCCTTTAGGTACGCGATTATTATATTTTATGCGATAGCCCAACAATTGTTTACTATTGATTGTGGAAAGTGTACCACCAGTAAATATGCCGAAAAGTAAGTCAGAAGTGCTGAAAACTTCAGATTTTTACATTCTTTAATGCTCTAATTACTCTGCAAGGGGTAAAGGCTTGACAATGTATCTGAATTTGAAAAAAACTATGCAAGATTGAGTAAAGTATTAGCGTAACTACCAAATAAGTATAATTTTACCTACAAAAATCTACATTTTTTTTCCAGATTTCTGTATTTTACTACAAAAAAGTGGGTCATCGTGTTTAACAAAAAGTAATTACAACAATTTTGATTGTCTCCATACATAAAAAAAATGTCGTAACCACCAATTTTTCTAAAACAAAATGTAGTAAAAGCCACCCTATCTCTTGAACTGTTGAAGTTAGCATATTTATTCTTATACACTTTGAAAGGGATTTTTGCGGCCAAAAACATATGTAAACAGTACTAATATAGCTTTAGAAATGTAAAAAATACACAACATTATCGTTTTCCATTTTTAGTTTTTTGCGATTTCCCAAAAGTTGCGATTTGGCTTTTACGACATTTGTTCCCTAAAGGGTCGATATGTGCACATCAAATCAGCCGACTCAGCAGTGGTAAGAGATTTAACACAGCAAAAATTCCCTGAATCTTTGGATTTTAATAATAAGCCAAGTGCTGGGCACCTTGTGAACTGTTGGGGAATGGCAACTCCATAATGATAGTAGTCATTTTAGGATGTATAAATCTATTACTTTTGTTTTATTAGAGATTTATTTTCTGTTTTTTATTAGATTGCGGTTTTACGGCATGTTTGGTTCAATGGTGATTTTCTTGCGCCAAGAAATAGATCGTATGCAGAAAGTTATCGCTCTAGTGCGAACTACTCTCAAAGATCTTTTACTTGCTATTGATGGTACTATTATTATGAATGAGGTACGTTTATATTACCTACTCTTTCAGATCCGTATCTGATGTACGTTTCGCAAAATGTATGCTCATCGCAGAATGTCTCTTTAGCACAATATCGCTTCGCAGAATGCACCTTTCGCACAATAACGCAATCGCAGGCATAATACAAAAAGGAGATTTTGCGAAAGTCACATTGTGAAAAAGAGGCATTTTGCGAAAACAACATTGTGCTAAAGAGATATTTTTCGAAACGTTCATCTCAAGAAAATATTACTAACTGCCAACATACTATTCGGTGTGAACACGTTTTTTAATCAAAATATAGTGGGTGCAAGGAATTCAAAGCTTCTTTCCACATAGAGTATCCACACAGTTATGTGCACTGACCACGTCACTTTTATGCAGCTTCTAATCTTCCTTTTTGTTAAAGTTGATATCTTTATTTCGTTAACAGTCGCTACGTGACTCGTTGGATTCGATTTACGACGCCAAAGTGCCGAAGATATGGCTGAAGGCGTCTTGGTCCTCGTCGACGCTAGGATTCTGGTTCACCGAGCTGCTTGAAAGAAACGCTCAGTTCTCCGCTTGGTGCTTCCAAGCACGTCCGAACTCCTTCTGGATGACCGGATTCTTTAATCCTCAAGGTAAGAAAGAGCGCTTATTTTACGTTATCGATAGCCACAACAACAGTCCACGGCTAGACATGGGTCCCCATCTGTATCTGTTATACTCACAGGTGTAAGTCAAATCTTAGCGAGTGAATCGCCTAGCAACGCTTTCAACGGTAGAAAGTCCTTCTTTCATACTGCTATTAACAGCCACAATAAAGTCCATTGATGAACATGGGCCTCCCCCTAGTAGCCCCTAGTAGGGGGATATTTGCCGTACTCATCGCGCTTGGCAAGGCGGATTGTTGAGCGTAATACAAGATGTTGCAATGCGATTGCGAAATTCATCCAGGGGTTGAACCCTTGGATGAATTTATCCCTTAGTCGCCTCTTACGACACCCACGGAAAGGTATGGATGGGGTGACGACGTTCTAAGCCGGCATCACACAGCATCCGTAATGTATCTTATTCATATTTCTTCGAAAACTGTTAAGTTGTGTAGAACAAAAAAACACTTGATGAATAGGGTATCGAAATGGCATAGGAAACCCCACCTCCAAAGAAGGTATTAATTTTTGCTAAAATTTTACGTTAAAAATAAACTGTTGCAATAACAGGTTTCCTGACGGCGATGCGGCAGGAAGTGACGCGAGCGCACAAGGGCTGGGCTCTGGACGTGGTCGCTCTGCACAATGACGTCACTAAAAACACCTATGACGAAATAAAGGCTCCACCACCGGTATGGCTTAAGTTATGTTATTGAGCAAATGTTTTTATAAGATTGGGTTTGGCCGAGAAGTTATATCTGAGCGAGACAGTTTAGTAAACGACATAGTTCAAGTAAAAGCCCAAACATGCACTACTGGTATTTGCAAAAGACGATGCTGTTCGCTAGATTGCTACAGAAGTTGGGTAAAGGCTATTGGTTAAAGCAGGTTAAATATTGAGGAGACTATTAGTAACTATTAATTAGTAGGCGTAGTAAATAATACTTACGAGTAAGCTACTTACCAAATTGAAAGCCCGTCTAAGCTGATGCAGCACGCTCATACCTTGATGACTTGTGTACAGGAGGGCGTGTACGTCCACGGGATGTTCCTGGACGGCGCCAGCTGGGACCGGCGCAATATGCGTCTTTGCGAGTCAACATTGAAGGTTCTCTACACGGCGTTGCCCGTCACGCACATCTACGCCATCAACTCCGTCGCGCCCAAGGATCCCAAACTCTACACGGTCAGTCTCTCTATCCTCTAAGTATAGTTACAGAGCTGGGACATGCCAACATGCGTCTGTGCAAGTCGAAGTTGAAGGTGATCTCCACAGCGGTGCTCGTCACGCACATCTACGCCATCAACTCCGTCGCGCCCAAGGACCCCAAACTCTACACTGTAAGTCTATCCATTAAGTATAGTACAGAGCTGGGACCAGCATCATGCGTCAGTGCGAGTCGACGTTGAAGGTGCTCTACACGGCGTTGTCCGTCGCGCACATCTACGCCATCAACTCCGTCGCGCCCAAGGACCCCAAACTCTACACGGTCAGTCTCTCTATCCACTAGGCATAGGTATAGAGCTGGGATCAGTGCAATATGCGGCTCTGCGAGTCGACGTTGAAGGTTCTCTACACAGCGTTGCCCGTCACGCACATCTACGCCATCAACTCCGTCGCGCCCAAGGATCCCAAGCTCTACACGGTCAGTTTCTCTATCCATTTGTATAGTCCTCAGCTGCACTCTTGCTGCGAGTAAACTTCAACATTCACACAATTTGTAGTTGTAGATTTGGGGCAGGGTGAGTAGAAGCATAAGGGATGATGGGATTCTCTCTCGAAATACACACACCTCCACTACACAATTACCCATCAGTACCCTTCTGTGAATCTGCCATCATCGCTTCGCTCTTTTGCTCATCAATCTACGTTATCAGCGCTCGACATTCACCTTTTAGGAATTAGTTATGGTCTGGAAGGTTTTTAAACTTTCTTCTTTTCTCTAGTGCCCCGTATACAAGAAGCCCGTGCGTACCGGACTAACCTTTATCACGCCGCTGTGGCTGCCCACCATCAAGAACCCTGACCACTGGATCATGAGAGGAGTCGCCATATTGTGTGACATCAAATAACTTGTGACAACCCTGACAACCACTCTCGGTACTTTGGAAGAAGTACCATTGTGTGTGCATACTTGTACTATGCTGTGACATCAAATAACATGTTACAAACTCTTGGTTGTTTAGAAGCAGTATTGTGTCTTGTAAATCGTGTCTATTTGATAAGTTATTTTATAATTTATTTATTTAATAATTAATTATGTTCATGTGTTTGATAATAGTTGTCTGTTTAATCGATCACTTCTAAAATGTTTTATAATAAACTTCTTTGGTGTTAATAAAACGTTTTATTCTGTTAGTTGTACACATAGGTACTCCGCTGAAAGCATAATAATACTCCCTAGGATGACGTAAATAATCACTTTGCCAAAGGCGTAAAATGTCAATGCTTTATACCTAAACATTTGTTGGATTATTGTGTAGCAAACATATGTAGCTTTTTGGAGATTACTGTTCATGAAAACAAAACTTGTAGAGCAAAATGTATATACCTAGGTACTAAGCACAGCGCGCAAAATGTTTAAAATGCAGAAAAAGAACCACCTTCACACAAGGTGCATTTGTTTCTAGACTGCCAGCTTGGTTACTAAGCCAAGTTTATAGGGAACTTTTAAAAGAAATAAAAATAACAATCGTTGTTGCCATAGCAACAAATACTAGGTATTTGGCAAACGCAAACACGGACCTTTCGACGTCTTCCAAAGTGCTTCGATTTCCGTTTTTGATTCGACCTGACAAAGAGACTGGTATACCTACCCTGGAAGTCCTAGAACTCGAGTTGTTTTAATTTTTTAAGCTTATAATGGCGAATAAAAGGCGAATTTACCGCAGTAAGTATTTGAAATGAATACGCACCTACTACCTAATGATTTTAATAAAGTCCTACGGGAGTTCTGGCCGGCTACGAAACATCATTCAGAATACTTTTTTACCGTGTATAAACACTAAATACTAAATAAAATACTTTTATGCTGGAACAACCACTTTTTATTACCAAACTTCAATAGCAAGAGCGAAAACTACTGTCTTTTGTTTTACAAGCGTTGTTCGAACAAAATTCAAATATTTGAGACCCGAAGGCCGGCTGGCTGGCTAGCATAGCACACAGAATGAGGCCTCATTCTGTGAACCACGGCGGCTTGTCTTCAGCTCCGGCTTGGCTGGCTCGGCTGGCATGGCATATACCCTGGCATGGGTGGAGCTGAGACATTGCCGGCTAAGGCTAGGCTGGCTTGCAACTCGCGGCGGCATTGCGAATTGGCAATGGTCTTACACTCGGCCATCCTGCAACAATTGCCCCGCAATTGAGAACACAAATTTAAGTAAACTAGCATCAGCATACATTCTAAGTTGTAATTAGAGATGAAAAGATTCCAATACCTGCTTTTGGTAATGTAATGAAGGTTATTAGTATTCAATATTTTGTGACATTTACTGTTGCCTAGTAGTTCTACGATAGTTTACATTCGGAAAACCCTACACAATCATTAGGCTAATTGATATTAATATCATTAGTTCAAATTATAGCAATATTGTTAGCAGACGCAAGTGCCTAGTGGCTCATGATGTCTGAAAAACAATGGGCTGTGTACATACACTCAATTGTTTTACAGTGACCTGACTGACTGACGGACAATCTAACTGGCTGGCTGCCTGATTAGCTAATTGACTGGTTGTCTGGTTGGCTAATTGACTGGCTGTCTGGTTAGCTAACTGACTGGTTGACTGTCTGACAAGCTGACTAGAAGGCAGTCTGGCTATCTGGCTAACGGATCGTCTGACTTGCTGACTGATTGGCTGTCTGGCTATCTTGCAGACTGATTGGCTTACTGGGTAACGGGCAGGCTGGCTGTCTGACTAGATGGCTGTCAAGCTGGTTGCCTGACTAGGTGTCCAATTGTCTAGCAGGCTGAGGGTCCGGCTTGTTGACTGACTGATTGGCTTACTCTCTAGCTGGTAGTCCGGCAGGCTGACTGTTCGGCTGTCTTACTTACAGCCTGTAAGGCTGGCTGTCCTATTGGCTGGCTGGATGTCTTGCTGACCGACACGCTGATTGACTGGCTAACGTTCCCATTGGCTTACTGATTGCCTAGCTAACCGGCTGGGTGACTAGCCATTTGACTGACTGACTAGCTAACTGACTGACTGGCTGACGGACTGACAAGTTGGCTGACCGACTCACCTTTTGCCTGAATCATGTGACATTGAATTCGAATGACTTTTTGCCGCTTATTGAAAAGGGGAACAATAGGGTATCACGACTATCACAATTTTAGCCATTGGGCTGACATTATATCATGTCTCTATCTCATCTGGTCTGCTGGCAAGGATTTGTTTTAGAAATAAGTTGACCTGTTGTATATTGTTTTTATGTAATGTCCAAATAATTAATACAAGTTGTTGCTATTATTTTCTTTTTGCAATATTTACAATGCAGAATGTAATATCCTGCATCCACATTTATACCGACTTGCCAAATTGACAGAAAATATTAATTGCTCATATTAATATTGGATATAATATTTTGCCAAAGGTATTCGGATTGCAATTTCTACCAGGCAAACCTGCATACTAAAGTGTATGTTATGTACTAATCTGGTTTAATTTATGACTGGCAAGTGTATTTGCTCTAATGCCTACTTCATTAAGCAATATATGTGCGGAACCTATTTCAGAAGAAACGGTTTTGAAATTACAGTCTAGGTACTGATTTTGGTCACAGAACACATACCTAATGTTAAACTTTTATAAATTGCATAATTAAAATTAAATTAAAAACATTTATTTACCATAAAGATTCACAAAAGCAGTTATTACTAATGAACTCCGCACTAGGCTAGGCCTGTCTCGCGGCAGTCCACACGACTGTTACAACAGTTGTTTGTTATTCAAGTATTTTAATTGGTTGTGAAACTCTGACACCAGGGTTCATCGGGTCGTTGGACGACTCAGTCTCCCACACAAAGATAAGAAATTAACATAACACTCTGTATCAAATATTCTATTTACTTATTGTTCTTATCCTTGGTATCCCATACTTTCTTATCGGCCCCCAGAGAGACATTGATTTAGAACCTCACTACAAGCATCTACCTACAATGTTACATTATTATAGGTAAGTATCCTAGGTCTACAAGCTATGTAAGACTGTTCTGTAGCATTGTGAGGATAAAATGCATGAAGAAAACTTATTTATTATTGCACTGCTGGTAAATGGCCACATCACTTCATTTTAATAGTTATCTTTTTTTTTTATCTTGCTACAACCAACATTTTGTACAACCTTAGTGAATGAATAGTAACATAATGAAAGCATAGCACCTGATATAATCAAGCTTCCAGTAGGGCTTCTAATGCAGGTCCGATAGATCCCAATCTTGTGACTGGCCACCCGCTACACATGAAATGCTTTGTTGACAGTTTAGCTGGCTGCTTTGACCGCTCCTCACTCTGTTGTCGCTGACAAGTAAATTCCAGCTAGCCCCGTTCAGATACCAGGAACACTTTCACTTGACAAGAAGCATTTTAATCCATAGTCTGTGAACAATTAAAACATTGCATGTAATGACTGCTTAGGTTTTCTCTGAAACTTTTTCATGAATACAAGAAATAAATGAAAACAGAATGTTTACATGACCTTATAACTTCCTTGTAGCGCTGCCTTAAACCAGAACCACTGCTCGCAGCCATCAGTTGCAGCTGCTTCATGTCACTCCGCACGGACAGGAATAATTCAGCTTGCTTTGAACAGTTCGCCAGCACAGCACCATGGCAAGTGTAGGGAAGGGGCACATAGTGCACAAGCAGCACAGAACACTGAAACAAACAACTGCATATAATCACTGCATTGATCTCCATATTATTTGCTTTCACCTGCATTGCAGACATATATGGAATTAGAACGAGCACATGACCTTTTCACGTCCTTAGAGCGTCGAGAAGCATGCATGCCTCTATCTGTGATTGTAGTCTCCATCATCACGTACAGAATAGCAGCGACATCCAGCATGACAGTTGTAGGTTAGGTACCGGTACGGAAATCGGTCAGGATAGGTATATGCAAAATTATAACATACAACCACATATTTGGGATCCTACGAGGGATAAGACTTCAATTGACCAGATTGCAAGTAATATAAAATCAGTACAATCTCAGATACATCATCTAAATTTGTCAGACCATGATACTGGTCAAAGTATTCGCTTCAGACTTAATTTTAAAACCAAAAGTTATTTAACGTGGTTTGAATATAAGCGCGATTACTCAACAGATAATATCCAGAAATACTGTGAGTGCATATCATCTTTATCTTTTGCAGACGTTTATAATTGTGATACACTTAATGAAGCTTTTGACATTTTTTACGACACTGTTTCTTTATTTTATAATTTATGTTTTCCCATAATTAGAGTTAAAATTAATAATCGGCCGAAAAATTCAAAATGGATTACGAAAGGACTAAAAAGATCCATTAAAATGAAACGCAATCTATTTCTTACATTAAAACACAGTCGCTTGAATAAAAATCTTAATAAACAACGATACAGGAAATATAAAATAATACTGAGAAAATGTTTACAGACCGCTAGAAAAATTAATAATACCAATTTTATAAAACACAGTGATAATAAATGTATCGCTACATGGAGAACTATTTCTTCAACCATGACTAATGCTTTATCATCCAATGACATCGAAGAAATAAAATTTAATAATTTGACTACTACTGAACCACAGGACATTGCCGATAATTTTAATTCATTTTTTATTAATCTGACATGCACTAATAATTCTAATATAGTAAGACATCCTATTAATTTACCTATTAACCCATCCACCATTTATTTACGCCCAGTTGAAGAAAAAGAGATTTTTAATATTATAATGAGTTTAAAAAACAGTAAAGCTACTGGATATGACGACTTACTGACCAAAGTCTTAAAGTCATGCTGCAATTCATTATGCAAGCCGTTAACATATCTTGTCAACCTTTCTTTTATTCAAGGAATATTTCCAGAGGCACTTAAAATAGCGGTAGTTAAACCATTGTTTAAAAAAGGGGAAAAGTGCGATCCCACTAATTATAGACCAGTTTCGATTCTGTCAGCTCTGTCTAAAATTTTTGAGAAAGCTATGTTGTCCCGACTAAACAACTTTTTAGACAAACATGCAATCCTTCACTCGAATCAATTCGGGTTTCGAAAACATTTCTCGACGACACTTGCTTGTTTTCACCTAGTTAAATATGTTTCCGAGAGCATAAATCAAAAAACGCCTATTGTATCCATATTCTTGGATATGAGCAAGGCATTTGACTTTGTTAATCATGACAGATTACTGACCAAACTTGAAAAATATGGTATTAGAGGACATGCATGTTCCTGGATTGAGAGCTATTTAAAGAACAGACGTCAATGTGTTGAGATAGCAAAAGTAATCAATAGTTCAGAATCTCATAAAAAACAGTTGACAAAGTTGAGCTACAGATCCAAATTACTAATTAATAAATCGGGGGTTCCACAAGGCAGCGTGTTGGGGCCGTTATTATTTTTAATATACATTAATGACTTGCCAGAGGCTACTCAACACAAATGCTTTCTGTTTGCTGATGACACAACTCTCCTTGTTAAGGCAAAGGATAGGAATTCGTTTGAAGCAGATATCAATACTGCTCTAGAAAATGTGATAAAATGGCTTAATACTAATAATCTTAAGGTGAATATTGACAAAACTAATTTAATGCAATTTCTCTCGTATAATACAACCCCTTTGACATTTCAGATTAGCTATAATAGTAACCCAGTAAAGGAAGTTAACGTATGTAAATTTTTAGGTATATATGTTGATAAAAATTTGAATTGGAAAGCTCATGTTGACTCAGTGTGCAGTAGAATTGATAGCTTTGTTTTGCTTTACGAAAAGTGCGACAGACTGTCTCATTGGAGGCAGCTCTTACAGCTTATTATGGTTATGTCTCGTCATTACTTAATTACGGTTTGATTCTCTGGGGTAACTCGGTAGAGGTGGACAGAGTCTTCAAACTGCAAAAAAAAAGTGCGTGCGGGCAATGGCAGATGCGTATTTTAGGGACAGCTGTAAGCCATTTTTCAGAAAGTTTGGAATTTTGCCATTGCCATGCATGTTTATCAAGGAAATTTGTATATTTGTCAAAAATAACATCCGCTTGTTTAAACTTTATAAAGACTGTACAAATAGACCTGTTCGAGCGCAATACAGTAATTTACTATTTCAGCCCCCATGCAAAAGTTACATATATAAAAAGAATGTGTATAATGTGTGTATAGTAACATATAATCACCTTCCATTAGAAATTAAGAAGTTGGAATCAAATTTATTTAAAAAGAAATTGACGGTATGGTTGTTGGATAAATGTTTCTATAGTTATAATGAATTTTTAGCTTTTAAGTCCTGACATTATATTTAGATGCAGATAGTTGACATGAATTTTTGATCATAATGTACTTATTATAATAGTTAAAATCATCATTGTAATCTAATTTATATTTGCATGCCTGGCTTAGGTTGAATACTACGACATGCCATTATAAATAAGACCTTTAATGTGTATTCTGGCAAATAAATTATCTTTATCTTTATCTTTATCTTTATATTTTCATCCAGGGCACATCGAAAACTCTCGTACAGCTCTTCAGGTTAAGTGCATAGCTCTGACAATGCGTTCCGTCGCCTGTGATCATAATTATGGGGCTATCAGCACCAAAATTGTACCACGCAGTTCTTATGTATTTTCTGGATCAAATGTCCTGTTTTCTTTTGTCCGAGAGTTGTATTATTCGAAAGGGCCTAGCCGCCTCTGCCACTGGATTCACAACTTTCACGAAATAGGTAATATTTTGATTATTTCTGTTTTATTTATGTTAGGCCTTGTCACACCTCGGACACTCCCATACAACGGGCTCGTTATAGACAACTGTCATTTTTACTTGTGTATGTGTGCGTGACGACAGGCGTGTGAGTGCAGGGTTGACATTCGTTTTGTTTTGATACACCTGATGACTACGTACAGTATCTACCAAAGAGGATGTAATAAATAAATAATGTACGTACCTACTACCTAGTTGCTGCTAATTTAAATTTTTCCAATAATTTTATTATGAAAGATATCCATCCGAGACTCTAAGGCGAACTCAGTTCAATGTTCTTTTTAGGGTTTCGTAGTCTACTAGAAACCCTTATAGTTTCGTCATGTCTGTCTGTCTGTCTGTCTGTCTGTCTGTCTGTCTGTCTGTATGCCGCGCCCTCATATCTTCGTCAGTTTTAGAGCTATCGACATGAAATTTGGTGAGAAGATAGATCGTGTTGACCCAAATATAGAAATGTTAAGAAAAAAATATTTTAAGTATTTTTTGGACCCCCTCCCATACAAGTGAAAGGGGGACAAAAAAAATTTTTTTCTTCTGTTATATTGAGTAGGGTATCGTTGAATAGGTCTTTTAAAACTAAGGTGAGGTTTCTTTGAAACAAAGTCACTAAAATGTTTCTGTCACGAGATATTTGCTTTTAAAAAGGCCGTTTTTGACCCATAATTTGTTCCAGCTGTAACTTCTAAAGTATAAACGCTAAAAATTTGAAATAAATATGGAATATAGCTTACAATCTGAAGTTACAATGAAAACTATAACGGATATCGTACCCTTAAAGGTTTCAGAAAAAATTGAGTTTTTCTATTTGCGGTTGGTCATCATACTGCTGCTAACAAACCAGCAACAAAATTAAGTTTGTAATGCTGAAAAACCTGATATTTAAACGTTGACTACGAAACCCTATTTGTGGGCGTGTCTGACACGCTCTTGGCCGGTTTTTTTTATAGATATGATATGGCACCTCCTTCGTTTCAGTCTAATACAAGAAACTACGATGAAACCTTCTTGGATGAAACGAACATGCAACAAGTCCAGCGCCATACCTAGCACTTTGGTTCACTTAAGTATTCACTAATTTTTTGACATTTCGCGGGCGGGGGCGGGTAAGCGGCGCTGGTGCGGGGGGGTGAGTGTCCGTTCTGTATGTAGTACTATACGGGCCGCCGCCGACAGAGTGGACACTTTTCCGCGCGCCGTCGCGCGACTCTAACAGAGAAATCGGAAAATGAACCGTACGCAACTGACGTAACGGCGATAATGGCCGGCGGCGGAAAAAGTCCGAGCGCCATTTGTTCGCGCGGCGCCGCGCGAATTCGCGCGACTCCGCGCGGCGCCTCTTGAGTGCGCTTGCGTCCGCCGGGCGGCCCAAGGCCGCAAGCGGACATTCTCCCGGTGTTGCCATCACAATAGAAATAAAAAAGATAATGTTTCTCAAAGAAAAGTGTCGATTACTAAAATAAATCAAAATAAAAAATATCTAAACATTGTTTTGAATATTTATAATATAAGTACCTACAACCTTGGTGTTTATGTGGGTCGTTAATGTTTGATGGGTCGTAAGGGTTTATTACGTGGGTCGTTGGTGTATTTTGGGTCTTAAGGGTTTATAACGTGGGTCGTTGGTGTTTGATGGGTCGTATGGGTTTATTACGTGGGTCGTTGATGTTTGATGGGTCGTAAGGGTATCTTACGTGGGTCGTTGATGTTTAATTGGTCGTAAGGATATCTTACGTGGGTCGTTGATGTATGATGGGTCATAAGGGCTTATTACGTGGGTCGTTGATGTTTGACGGGTCGTAAGGGTTTATTACGTGGGTCGTTGATGTTTGTTGGGTCGTAAGGGTTTCTTACGTGGGTCGTTGGTGTTTGATGGGTCGTAAGGGTATCTTACGTAGATCGTTGGTGTTTGTTGGGTCGTAAGGGTTTATTACGTGGGTCGTTGATGTTTGATGGGTCGTATGAGTTTATTTTGTGGGTCGTTGATGTGAACATCAACGACCCACATAAGAAGCCCTTACGACCCATTAAACATCAACGACCCATGTAATAAACCCTTACGACCCAACAAACACCAACGATTCACGTAATTAACCCTTACGACCCATCAAACATCAACGACGCATGTAATAAACCATTACGACCTATCAAACATACAACGATCCACTTAATTAACGCTTACGACCCATCAAACATCAACGACCCACGTAATAAACCCTTACGACCCATCTAACATCAACGACCCACGTAATAAGCCCTTACGACCCAACAAATACCAACGACCCACGTAATAAACCCTTACGACCCATCAAACATCAACGACCTACGTAATAAACCCTTACGACCCATCAAACACCAACGACCCACGTAATTAACCCACGACCCATCAAACATCAACGACCCACGTAATAAACCCTTACGACCCATCAAACATCAACGACCCACGTAATAAACCCTTACGACCCATCAAACACCAGCGACCCACGTAATTAACCCTTACGACCCATCAAACATCAACGACCCACATAATAAACCCACGACCCATCAAACATCAACGACCCACGTAATAAACTCTTACGACCCATCAATCATCAACGACCCACGTAATAAGCCCTTACGACCCAACAAATACCAACGACCCACGTAATTAACCCTTACGACCCATCAAACATCAACGACCCACGTAATAAACCCTTACGACCCATCAAACATCAACGACCCACGTAATAAACCCTTACGACCCATCAAACACCAGCGACCCACGTAATTAACCCTTACGACCCATCAAACATCAACGACCCACATAAGATACCCTTACGACCCATCAAACATCAACGACCCACGTAATTAACCTTTACGACTCAACAAACACCAACGACCCATGTAAGAAACTCTAACGACCCAACAAACACCAACGACCCACGTAATAAACCCTTACGACCCATCAAACATCAACGACCCACGTAATAAACCCTTACGATCCAACAAACACCAACAACCCACGTAATTAACCTTTACTACCCAACAAACACCAACGACCCATGTAAGAAACTCTAACGACCCAACAAACACCAACGACCCACGTAATAAACCCTTACGACCCATCAAACATCAACGACCCACGTCATAAACCCTTACGACCTAACAAATACCAACGACCCATACAAATAACCCATACGATCCATCAAACACCAACGAGCCACACAAATGACCATATTTTTTTCAAACTTGGCAAAAATTAGTTCAGTGACAATCGTAACGTAATGTTCTTTAATTTTTAATAGGTTGGATTCATCTGAAAAACCCAATTTATTTTTAATAAGATTAGCGGGCAACACTGTCTAGCGAACCGGCGGACGCACGCGCCACGTGGCGACGCCGCGCGGAAGAATGCCGCTTGGTGTGCTCCGCGACCAAGAGGCGTCGCGCGAAAAGTGTCGCCGGCGTCCGGTCTATGTGCGCCGGCCCTACTACATACTATTGTCTATTCTGTGGCCTTGTCGTTGTCTGACAGATAGATAGCTTTTGGCGAAATTGGCGGGAACCCACAATTCACGACATAGGTACTCAATGCACAGCAGATGCACGGCAGCGTATTGTAAAACAGAACATTGTACGACATGATGGATGGATGGTCTTGAAATACGATCCCGATGGGCCCCGGACCAAATGTACAGGCGGAATCTTGACTAGCTTGCTAGCTTCGGCTTGCTTTGACGCCATACGCCCTCGGTTTCTGTTCTGAACGGCCGCCGCCTGGAGACTCCATGTCCCAGTCATCCGCACGTCATGGTCATCAGGCCTCGTGGTAGTTTACTCGTTTATCATGTGGGCCGTGTCTTCTAGTAGGTAAATATCCCACTTCTGAAAATATAAACACTAAATACTAAATAAAATACTTTTATGCTGGAACAACCACTTTTTATTACCAAACTTCAATAGCAAGAGCGAAAACTACTGTCTTTTGTTTTACAAGCGTTGTTCGAACAAAATTCAAATATTTGAGACCCGAAGGCCGGCTGGCTGGCTAGCACACAGAATGAGGCCTCATTCTGTGAACCACGGCGGCTTGTCTTCAGCTCCGGCTTGGCTGGCTCGGCTGGCATGGCATATACCCTGGCATGGGTGGAGCTGAGACATTGCCGGCTAAGGCTAGGCTGGCTTGCAACTCGCGGCGGCATTGCGAATTGGCAATGGTCTTACACGTGTAAGGGCCTTCATAAAAACCTAAAAACCTTCTTTAAAATTGTTTCGAATGTCATCTTTGTTAAATGTCAAAAATCAAAAATATTTATCTGAAAACTAGGCAGCTGAGTTTTGCATTCAAATAAATATTATTTATAGTAATTATAACTAATTTATATTTTATTGCTTCTGCAGTAATGTTAGGAGGAAGCGAGAAGCCATCAGACGATGAACCGGACGAGACTGCATCTGATACCTCTACGAAGGCTGGGACATCGGACGCCGGTCGAAAGAAGCGGTCGAACAGGCCGCCGATCGACTACGGTAACCCTGACCGAGTGGAGGTCGACCGCACTGCCCTAGAGGCCATCCTCGACGTGAGCCGCCGGCTACAAAACGTCCAACGGAAGAGCAAGGCCTCACAGGGCACTCTTGTTCTTGGTCAGGATACTTATAAAGAGAAACAAGTAAATAAAGATATAGTCTAGATTTTCTTTGTTTTATTTATGAAATTGGTGAGAATCTAAGATTGAAATATGTTTTAGGCAAGAGCTAAAGAGGCTCGCAATAGCCGTGTTGGCAGTTTGAGGTCACAACACGGATATATGTTGGATAATGCTGCTCTGATGTTGAACAGGCCTGCGAAGTATGTGCTGGTACGTATAGGCATGGGTTCGGCCATAGCCTACTTGATAACACCGCAAGCGTAGTGTGATAGTTGTAGGTAGGTACAGTGTATGCGAACAGAGGAAAACTGCACGCATACTTGTGGACCACGGGGATGAAGGGTTGTTACGTAGTGGAACTGAAATGGGCAGAAATTTATAGTAAATACGGGTTTGCTACAGAATCCAGGAAAAGAAGTTGATCAAGACATACAACAGAAATGGTAGACCTCGGTTAAAAAAGCCAGGGTGCGCTTGCGCGTAAATAAACAGAAAACCATGAAAAGAGCTCACCATAGTCCGTCGGCCCATCCAGGAAATACGTACGTCACATGATGGGACAAATAAAAGTCATGTGGTCGGAAAAGTTGTGCTAAGCGAGAATCAGAAGAATCGCAAACCGGAATTGGCCGGAAGTTAGAAAATCCGTGATTTCTGGTAGCAATTTTGGGGATAAATCGAATAATATCATTTAAAAATCATTCATCGCTTTATTAGTAAAGAATACAAAACATAAGTCTGCCAAATTTAAACGGCCGGAAGTACTTGCAGACGGTGTTAAAAAAAAAATAGTTGGTTAGAACCGTCCTGCCAAATACTTCCGGGTTGTGATTCTTCTGATTCTCGCTTATCACAACCTTTCCCACCTGCTGCCATGAGTTTCATCTTGATTCCATGTGACGTAGGTATTTCCTGGATGAGCCGACGGACCGTGTTTTAAGTACACAAACAAACCGCGCCTTAAACGCCAGTGGTTTATTGGGATCTTCTAGCTGATATGAGTAAAACCAAAATAAAACTTTCAGGACGGTGTGTACGACGAAGATATGCACATACACTTGTTGAACAGTTGCGTCGCCGAAGGTGGCAGAAGCGCTGTTATAATATGTGACGCATTTATGCCTCCTTTGGAAATGGGTAATTTTGAATGTTTCTAGCTCTAGTTTAAGAGTACTGAAATAATAAGGTATTTAAAATATCCGACAACGTTCGTCACGTAAGTACCTGCTTACAATAGAAATCATTAGGTCAATCTTCTTTGTCGATGTTGACAGCCGGTCTGGCGCAGTGGTTAGTACGACTGCCTGCGACGCAGAAGGTTCCGGGTTCAATTCCCGGTGGGGCCACTCACAAAGCTAATATTTATCACTTTGTGAATTTGTTCCACTCACAAAGCTAATATTTATCACTTTGTGAATTTGTTCCCAGTCTGGTTAGGACATTGCAGCCTGAACTACCTGATTGTCCGAAAAGCAAGATGGTTCCGTGCTTCTGATGGGCACGTTAAGCTGTCGGTCCCGGTTGCTGTCTATAATGGCGGTCGTTACACAGCCATGTCAGATGCCTGCTACTAGCAGTAGGCAGTTGAAAACCTCTGACACCAGGGTTCATCAGGTCGTTGGACGACTTGGTGTCCCATTCGAAGAAGAAGAAGATTGAATTGAAATGATTCATTGGAAAACGAATTATGCTAACTTTCAGCAAATAACTTTTATCAACAGCAGAAAATTAATTATTACTCAAAAACATCGCTCAAAGTTACTCATAACACTATTGGCTGTTACAGAGTCTGGAAGGTTCATTCCCAATCAAAAAGGGAAAATGGAAAGGGCTTACTTATCAGATGGCTTTCACATTTCTACGGAGGGACGATGTGTTGCTTTGTACAGGATTAAAAACACGGCGATTGAACAGAAAAACGTCATCGAGGTTACTTTACTTATTAGTATTGTTATTTTATTAACTAAGTCAGTATCTCTAGCCTACTTTATACTAAATCTAGATTAACAAAGTTTATACATCTGCGGTCTTTATTCTTTCTTACGGTCTGAGCCTATTTAGTCTAGAAATATTGAGATTACTACCCCATCGTTTTTGGGGTCCACCTCTATTATTTTTAATTTATTTTAGTTTTATTTATAAGTGGTTTTATTTTTTAGCCGCATAATGAAATGTTTTATTCAGTATTTCTTTATAGGCTTGCATAAAATTCGAGTTCGTATGATCGCAATACTTTTGCTTAAAAAACACTGCTACGAGAATGCTACGCCGTAGCACCTATACAGCTCAAGCTAAAAAGGAGTAAGTTTATTATGTTTCTCTTTTTTTTTTCTAACTTTTTGAAAGATGAAATAGAAGAATCAGAAGTATTAATTTTCTTATTTTTCTTGTTTAAGAGGGTATACATACCTTCAGGCAATATTACTTGAATCCCTTTGTAACTGTAGAAGAACTTGAGTCTAATGATGATCGTGATGTGACTTATTTTCAGGACTTCTATTACGTGGTTTTCGATATCAACCAAGAGAGGGAAAATGTAGTATCAGCTGTATACAAAACATTGAATAGAGTGTTTATACCTGCCCTGAAGGCGTGCAAAGCGTGGGGAGACTTGAATCCACCCAATCCAAATAGCGAAGACACCATCAAGTTTTACGTTTCGAAAATTATGATGTTCCTGGACTATCTGGCAAGTAAGTTACTGTTAGCTCAAGACCGACATTTTTGTATAAATATCTACAAAAAAGTTACTCTTGATAAATTTACTTCGTTTTATTCACTTTTAACTTCCTTAATTTTATTTCCTGATATTTTGTCAGTAAACTATTAGATTAGGAAAAGTAATTATCAGGATAAATGTACGAAAAATTTGTCCAGTCGCGTGTGGACACAATTTTCGTGCAATATATAGTTGGCTGATTTTTAGTTTCTTGATTCCTGTTCAGAAACGAAAATAGATTTGGACTGTTGCACCAAATTCAAAATCAATTTGGAGTTGTATGAAGATGAACTTATCGACCAGGAGAAGATGGCACATGCGATCACCAAGAAACACGTTTTGGAAGAGATATGCTCCTATGTGAAGCAATGGGTGAAGCAGATTACTATGGTGAGACGATTTTATATACCAAGTCTTGTTGTTCTGGTAAAGCAATCTTCTACGTAAAAATGAAGAAAAATATCGTAAAACATTCATATTCTCATTAGGGTCAATTCCAAGCTTTGAAGGTACGTGCCGTGTGATGGCAGCGTAAAATAGCATATTCTACGTGGGGTCTAAAAAACATAAGACGGATACGTGAGACATCGCGATGCTTGAAATCGTTCTTGTACAAATGTATGAAACAGAAGAGATGCCGTCTATACACGTGAGACGCGCGTCGCATCGATGATGGCTAATGATCACTTGTCTGACGGATGCCATCTTACGTCTCGCGTCGCCCGTTTCACATGTGAAGATCAAAAATCCCTGAAGACACCCCTCGGGGATTTTTGATCAACTTAAAACTACTTGGTTTACCTATGACCTAATCAATTCATTGTTTCAGGTGTTAGTGCAAAGCCAACAGCTCCGTCGAGAGCCAGCAAACATAGGTCCTCTTGCTGAGCTAGACCACTGGCGGCGTCAACTTACCGCCTTCACCTCCATCATCGAGCACATCAAGTGCGACCCCTGCCAGATGTACATTCATACCCTTATTAGGGTCAATTCCAAGCTGTTGAAGGTACGTGTCGTATGATGCCGGCATATGATAGCATCATCACTCTATTTCTACTGCGTGGGTGTCGTACAAGGCAATTAAGGAATAAATCCAGCGAATTGGAAGCAGCGTTCCCTGTGAGAACAACACCTTGGTCTGGGCTCGCCAATCTAGCTGAAGCGTGGTGAGTATGGCAATAACCCTCTAATTGGGGGAGGCCTACGTCCAGCAGTGGACTGTTGTGACAGTAGCAGTATTATAGTTCGACAACTTCGTGCGCGACCTTCCTGCGGGGTACAGACGGTGGGGAGGCGAGGAAGCACGTCATTTTAATATGACGTTCGGCGCGGATGCGCGCGTAACCCTACCCCGCTACACCTCCCGCTACCCGCTGACATCTCCCCCCCCCAACGTCTATCACCCCTAGGGAAGGTCGCGCACGAACTTGTCGGACTATAGCAGAAGGTACGTTTCTGTTACTCATACCTGTCACCTTGACTCTCCAACCTCAAGATTTTTTGGGGTAACCTGTGTGTATTTTTTTACATATACTGTGGCTAAACTAAAAGGATAATTTAAAAAATCTTTATATTTAAGCTATCTGTAGTACGTTGTAAAGGAAATAAAAAACACTTGTGTCATGTAGTCATGTTATTTCTTACAGAAATGGAAAGTCTTAGATAATTCTGTAACTGATTTTTACAATGAAGCCTTCGATAATGTCAAGTATTTGTATGCTCTTCAAAAATACTGCGAGCCGTTGTATAGGTAAGCAAAGATGTTTGATGAGATAATAATATGATACGTAGTTATAAAAGCTATTGAAAATTTGAAATTATTTCACATTTTACTTCAAACTTGTGAAATAACTGTTCCTACAGGAGTGACCCTAGCACAATGCAGCAGTACATTCCAGCACTACTGTACACTATACGAATGGTATACGCAACATCTCGGTACTATAACACCACCAAGCAAATATCCACTTTGCTGGTCAAGGTAACCAATCAATTGCTGAACAGCTGCATGGATTACCTCACTAGAAATGGACAAAAGACGATTTGGAATCAGGATAAATACAAATTCATGGACAAGGCTAGGGTGAGTATTTCTAGTAGGTACCTACACTTAAAATAATTTCCCTAAACTTATGAGTTACCGCCATAATTCGTGGGAAAGTCAGAGAAAATTACGATAATAAATAGAGGTCTAACTTTTTAAAATTTTATGCAGTATTTGCTCTGAGAGTTGAGCTTATGAAATGTTGTCTCCTATATCTATTTTTGCATGTGGTTTACTGTGTTCTACTACTCAGTGACTTGATGTTTGATTGTCGACAGCTCTGCATTGCCCTATACAGTTTCTATCGGGAGTGTTACGATGAAACGCAGGCAGAGATGGCAGCAGCTGTGGACGAGCAACCTTTTGATTGTTCTGATATGCATATCTTTGGGAAATTCGAAACATTTAGGAAAAGGTTGATGAAGGTAATAAATAGATGAATTTATTATGTCTTTATCTCTTACTTACTAGCTCTATTGCAGGGATGTCAAAGTACAAAGATTGGTGATGCTGATGTCAATTTGTACCTACATGGGCAGCGTCTGGATTCAATTGATCATCGAAATGTCGTGGAGATCCTTGGTAAACTAACTGGTTTCGATTGGGCTGATATTGTAGGTGATCTGATTATGTATTTTTTTCTACAGATAATTGACTTATTTCAAACGTATATCAAATATTACGTTTTGAACAAATCAACCATTGAAGGTATAGAAGAACATGCCAAAGTATTCAACACATTATACAAAACTATTTCAACAAAACCTTATGATGCTCTGGATCACAGGTACGTTAATTGCTCGGATTCTCCTTAGAGTATCCTGTCTGTTTTTACTTTTCTTGTTGATTTTGATTTGATATCTGTCTTAGCAAAAATGTCTCCATAAAAACCACGTAATTTTAATTGAAATAATTTTGTATTATTGTGCGTGATTTAGGTACCTAAAACTAATTCGATAGGTGCCTAAAATTAATAATTTTAATGCGGTTGATAAGCACCTTCGGAGATTGTAGTCTAGTAGGTATCATGAAATCTTAGTAGGAGAATAATATTAGATTAGCGTTTGTGGGACACGTTCTAAAATAATTACAATACCCTTTTTGGATATAAGTAAGGCTATAAATGTCCCACACAAAGAGAAAGAGAAAGAGAGAGGCAATACATATAAAGGAGAAGGTTGCGATTCTAGGAGTTCAGCAGCTTGACAAATTTAACTATATCCATCCTGGTCACAGCACCTATGAGAAAGCTCCAGCCACGCGTCTTTTACATTAGCATTAAAATTTTCGTTTTATGGCAATGTAGGTATTATTTGTAGAACTTTTTTCTATCTTTCAGACGTCCAGATTTTGACAAAGACTACAAGATTTATAAAGATGCTGTTGCAAATCAAGAAGTGTTACTGGAAAACTTCATGATCAATGTAATAATACGAATATTTCACGTGCATAAATTAGGTATTTACCGAGATAATTTAAGAAAGAGCTTAAAACCGTGGTAACGTTTCAGTGTGTACAAAAATGCCCTACAACGGAAATAGCGTTGCTATTATTGGACAGATTTGAGAAACTTGAGCTAGATTGCCTGTATCTAGAAGATCAATACTACGACTTAATCACTCAATATACATCGGAAATTATAAGCACGCGTGACAGGTAACTTAAAACTTGACTATAAGGTACCTACTTTATTTTAGCTAATAAAGTTCACCCAGAAGAAGGAAGTACACAAATAGTTGGTTAGGAGCTTCCACTATCACAGTATTTCCAAATGGAGTTTCTTCGTATGGACATAATTTGAGTGAACCTTAATCATAGCAGATCGTCGTACGACACGCTTGTGATCCGGATAAGCATTAATTATTTATTGCCGGATTTTCTAAAGTTTGTTTTCTTTTGCCAAGATCACATGATATTGGTGGGTATTTCTCTATTGCACAATTTACTTTCGGAGCAGGTATAACGATGAAAGGGATGATCCTGATCTCCCAAGAAATATGCCTCCGGTGGCTGGCCGGATCATGTGGATACGGTTTTATAATAACAACATCAAGAGGAACATGGAAATATTTAAGAAGCATCACGAAGTTATCACACACACGGTAAAGACCGGTTTAAGTTTGAAATTCCGGGTTGTGTATATCGGATATATCCATCAGTATCTATCCTTTACTTGCTCTTTGCCCACGTCTTGAGTTGAACATAAGAATCAGTAATTCTTATTCAGATAAGATATCATCCAGATTCTGACATATTTACATTTAATTTTAAAAATAATTAACCTATCAGTGAACAACGGCTGTTTCCAGAACACGCAAAGGTGCATAAAGCTGTTCAATATTATGCAGATCGTATTTACTGAGTATGAAATGATTTATCATGATGCCTGGGCAGACAATGTGGGCCAGGTAAATAAATCTTAGACATATAATTGTTAGGTTAGGTTAGGTACGTGTGTAGACAATTATATCGAAACATTTACTTTCTGCCATGTAGTTGTTCCATCAATGTGTTTTTAGTGTTCTGGGTAAGCTTACTTCCTCTATCATCATTGTCCTTACAATGTCCTTACGGCCTACCAATTCTGTTTGAATTATTTTTAGGTAAGAATTGGCCTAACCGCTCCGCTTTTATGCCGCCACCCCACCACCAATTTATTCATCGTCAACTTCAACGTCTACATCCCGGAATGCATCAGGGAAACTGAATACATGTGGCAATTGAAACTTAGTAAGTATTGAAACCACATGGCACGACGACATTATGCGCGTAGAGATAACGTATTGTATGGGATTGTATGAGACATAATGTATAAGTATGATACAACTTCCTCTATACGCGCGTGACCACGCCGTGACTACGCCGTGCGGCCCGGTGTGACTCGTGACACTGACTCAAGATTGGTTCTTTGTTACCTGTATTGGTTTTGTAGCAGAAGGGTGCTACGAACCGTAGCGCACATCCAAAAGCAATATTGCTTATGTTATCTTTACTTATTTTCGTAGCAAACAGGCTACAAATCGTGCCGACCTGTATGCTGATTTGTCTTGTTTCAGGCGTTCCTAATTCTGCGCAAATCGTAGCGTTTTGCAAAGACAGAATTTATCAGAACTACGAGCGGATGAAATACTTGGTTGCTAGGAACAACAAGGTCAGAATGTAAGTATTCTGGAATGAAAGAACATTGACCATTTATGATAAGAGTAAGCCGTAAGCAGGTTGAAGTGGTGATGTCGTCGAGATGATCTGCTTATGTCCCCTCCAGCAGTGATGTCCAGAAGCGATGCCACGCTTTATAGTGAGCACCAGAGACCAGCCATTAATTTTTTCAATTGTTCTACCAACAGGAGCATGCCGAAACTGTTTCTACCGCTCCTCCGAGCCCAGCTCATAAAGCTGGACCTAGCCTTCAAACCGGGCTTGTCCACCATAACGTGGACGTCACTAGAGGTCACAGAATATTGCGACAACATCGAAGCAGTGCTAAACGAGGTTGATGTATTCATTAAGGAGGTAAGGAATAAAATAAATAATAGTAATCATCACATAAATTACACCACAATTAAAAGTAATTGAAAAAATGCCACGCAAGCGTCGACTGGGAATCAAACCCACGACTGAAAAATTCCAATAGATAAACTGTAATTAATATGAAGTTATTTAATGGGTGTTTGCTAATCATAAAACAACTTTTTCGTGTTACTCCTAAAGTAAGCGCGTGATTATAAATTTTCTCAAAATATTTATTTTTCAATACCGTAGGTAGTGGATATCAAAAATTCTCGGATCGATGCCATATTAAATTCTATAACAAATACTTTGCTAGTATACCTACCTGAAGAAGCGGTGGAACCGACTGTGTTTTTCGAGGAAAATATATTAAGACTCGATGAAATGGGTAAGTGTGAATGGTCAGCTGCAGTGTTACTTGACGCCCCTGTCAAAAGTTAGGGAGATGGCGCCGTATGCCGTACTCAGTACTAGCGACGATTGTGACGACGCTTACTGACTTTAGTTCGAAATAAGTGGAATCTGAGAGGAACTCAAGGTAACTAAGAAGATGGTTGCCAATGGTTGAATCATATGACATTCTTGTATCAGATTTGCTGTTTTGATATTCGATTTATGACAGTAGCAACCTATGTAACAAGTGACAATCCTAAACAGGGTTAAGTGAACCTTCTGTAAACTATCTGTTTTGTGCCCCCGTAGTCAAGGTCGGGGGACCAGGTAACTCCTAAGGTGACTGCATTTTAATATAATATGTTTAGAGTGGTTAAAGTAAGGCCAACCAGACGAGATAAAAAGTGTAAAAAAAATCTGAAAGAGACAGCTGACATTATACCATATGACAGATAAGGACAGATTGTAATAACTGTCACCGAGTCATACAAAAGTTGTTTACATTAATTATCTCGTTTCGTTGGCCATACTTTAGATACGTACGTACGTACTTATTATTACTTTTTATGATACAGGCAGTGAATTACAACAGAAGTCTTGGAACGCTGAGACTGCAGTCATTGAACTGATAAACAAGTTCTTAGAGAGCGTCCCTTCCCAGGAAATCAACAAGTTAGTTGATAATTGGTATGCATTCCATCATTGACATTGACTAGCTTTTTATTTTTGATCTATTCTTTATTGTTTTATTAGCCACAATTACGTGATCAAAAGCATTTACTTTTTTAAGGTTGGATCCAGAAAAGTCGTTAAAACAAGTTACTTCTGCTACTCGAGTATTCCCTCATGATGTGGGTGAGTTGAGATAACAAAATCATACTGACACATATACACACATATATCACGCCTTATTCCCTTTCGGAGTAGTAGAGCGTTGACTGCTGTAAAAATATACCACTCGTTATCGCTAGGTCTGGCAAAGCATGAATATTTTATTAGCAGTCATGTATTTTCAGGCATTTTTAAACAGTAGTTTTAAGCATACTACTTAAGTATTTTTTTAGTTACCTAATCAAGTATAGGTATAATGTTTTAACATTTAATACCGGCTTTTAATCTTTATTTTGTTCAGAATTTCTCGAGGTTGAAAACCCTGACCATTATGACGTTCAGCACTTTATCAACGAAGCGAACGAGCTGTTCGCGTACTTCTCCACCAAATGCATGGAGGCGCTCATCAAATGCACTCGACAAACATTGGATTTGCTGAGGAAGAGAGCTTCTGTGTCCAGGTAGCGATACAAAATTGTTCTTGACGGAGTTTTGTAAACCCATACAGAACATGGACGATCTACTCTAGCAATAATCAGTTTTGTTAGCCGATATAGGAGAGAGACAGATGTCATCAAGGCAAGGAAAATTTAAAAAAAATATATTATTAAAAATTTAAAAATCTTTATTTCCAAAAATCCTATTTAACATAGTTGTTGGAGGCTTCCCTTTAAGTAGTCTAAGGCACTTGTAGTGGGAAAACCCCGCTCTTTCTAATTGTTGTACAAATAGTTAAGGAGGATGTAGATTATTAACTTTGTGCAATAGTGGCACAGCATTCTAAAATCATATAGCTTTCGAATAGGGAAATTCAGGATGGCCTGTTGTGATCTTGGGTCTGAAGACAATAAGATAATCAGCTAAATTTTACTTCCAGTTTCTTGACCATGACAGTCGATCCGGAAGAACAAAAGAATCTGAAGCCGCTGATGTTAACGATGATGAAATTGGCCATACCGACGATATCCATAAAACCCACTTTAGAAGAAATACAAACTTCATTTTCCCAGGTAAATCAATGGTCCTATAGACGGAAAAAAAGATAACAGATGTTTGGTGGTTCAACCATGTTTCCGCTTAGTTTTTTTTAATCATGAGTAAAAAACGGACTGTTCTGATTTAACAGGTGGTGTTGAATTGCATAATAGATGTTCACCGCAGTGTTTATAGATGGGGACAACAAGAGGCAATAAAGAGAGACGCCCCCACCACACAAAGAGAAAGCACTAACACGGGTTAGCTCCATTTCACCTAAATCAAAAGTTGCCTGTAAAATATGCCACCTATCTCCTCGTGATACGATTTGCGATACAGGATATTTCTTTGAGGGCTTGTATGTGTCGCGCAGATTGTCCGCCCGGACTCGCAATGTGTGGACCGCGCGATGTTCACGGCTTGGATTTGATCCACTTGAAAGTAAAGAGAACATCGCGCGCGACGCAGTGCACGCCCTGTATGATCTCTAAACTGTTTTGTTCCGGCTTTAGATGTTACCGACAGGTCGGGATCCAACATTTTTGGTATCAGGAACTATTTTCGGTTAGTATCAGAGCATAAGGATATCGTAAGATCCGTGATGGCTCTACAAGGAATTATGTACAAGTTTAAGCCTGATATTGTGAAATTACTCAAGGTAATTTTGTTACACTTTTACTATTGTTTTATTATATTGTTTGTTATTATGTTCTAACCATGAACTCATTTTACATTTAGACATACGAAAGGTTCTCGTACTTATACGCAGAAGATAGAGTTCAGCAAGTACAAGCATTCGTTGACTCCAACCCGTTGAACATTGTTATCAGGGATATGCTCAAAACGTATGAAAGACGAACGGAGGAAGTACTCAATTTACCTGAGAGACACATAATCGGCTCTATTCAAATTAATATGGGTAAATGAAATACTGATTATAGTTCTCTAGATTTGTAAAACATGTGTAACGGAAGAAACTTCTATACAGACGTTTAATTTGTTGTTCCAGAAAACATCAAGTTAGCTTTGCACATAGAGTCAGTAGAATGGAAGAGAATCCTCGGGAAATTGTTAATTCTTGCATACAGAGAACGTGCGCAGAAGTTGATGCAGTTCATCAATGATCGCATGAAGACTATGGCGAAAAAGATCAAAGATTTAGACGACGTCAGGGTCGCAATGCTTTGTTTGGATCTCGTTCGTGACCAATTTATTGGGTATTTATACTAGACTGGATGATATTTGTAGTTTGGTATATTTACCAAAATATCGTCAATGTATGGTATTCTTTCAGAATGGATATGGAGATGGATTTGATAGAGGAGAGTTACGCTGCGTTTGCGCAGTTCAATATTAACATTCCAAAGGATGACGCAAACTTGGTATACGGCATTCGGTTTGCATTCAAGCACATGCTTGAGACAGTAAGTTTGAGCTAATTGGTTTCATTTCCGATTATTTGGGTAATATTATTATGTTTACTTGAAAGGTATCACCTGATCCCATTTCACAGGCACAGGAGGTACA
The DNA here is from genome assembly GCA_024500475.1 of Phthorimaea operculella. Taxonomy (NCBI): domain Eukaryota; kingdom Metazoa; phylum Arthropoda; class Insecta; order Lepidoptera; family Gelechiidae; genus Phthorimaea; species Phthorimaea operculella. Next base: position 806,642 of record JANFCV010000118.1, read on the forward strand.
ACAAAAAATAGTTGACATGCAGGGTCCTCTGCAAGATGAGCTAACAGAAGGTGTAGCCACATTTAACGAGGACGTTCTGCAATTTGATAGGGATTACGAAGCTTACGGACCTATGACACCTGGACTAAGTGCGCGAGAAGCGAGTGACAAGTAAGTTTTTATGCTATGATTTTCAGATGGCCGTTTGATAGAAAAGAAGTACAAAATAACGTACGATTTAAAAAGATACATTTGGAAATGTCGTAGTGTGTTCTGTATCTGATATGTTTTTGTGATTTTAGAGTAATATTGTTCCAAGCACGGTTTGATGATCTATGGAGACGTTTCGAGATGTACCAGAGTGGTGAAAAGCTTTTCGGCCTGGAAGTCAAAGATTATCCTATACTTCATCAGAAAAAGAAGGAATTCAATTTGTTGAATAAATTGTAAGACGAAAAATAATAATTGACTTATGTAGGTACTTACTTTGAAATTGCTGAACTTAAATTATTATCTTGGTATTTCAAATTTTAGATACAGTTTGTATATTGCTGTGATGAATTCTATTGATGGTTACTTCGAGACGCCTTGGACTGAAATCAACATTGAGCAAATTATTTCTCAACTGGCCGAGTTTGATATCAGGTAAATGTCGTCATTGTGAATAATTGTTCCTCTTGATTAGGCGATGGAGAAAACCAAAATATGAGGATTCAGAAATCGGGTGATCCCTTCCTAAATCTAACGAGTGAAAGTGCTAAAATGTTGAACTATGTCAACAAATAAACGATGGTTTCAGATGTCGAAAACTGCCGAAAGCAATGAAAGAATGGCCGGCCTTCATCGATCTGAAGAAGAAAATAGATGACTTCAACCAGACTTGCCCACTTCTAGAGCTGATGGCTGACAAAGCAATGAAAGAGCGCCACTGGAAGAGATTAGAAGACTTAATGCGTAATTTTGATGCCGTCTAATCTTGAATCGTGTTGATGACTTCTACACAAATACAGAACTTGAGTTAAGATCGGTCTTTATTGTTACAGACTGCGTATTTGATGTGGAATCTGAAGACTTTACTTTAGCTAAAGTAATGGAGGCACCTCTACTTAAATATAAGGAAGATGTTGAGGTAATTAACACTGTGCTGAAAAAGAAACTGTGGTTAAGTAGAGTAACAGCATAAGAAGGATGCAAATCAATGCAAATAATATTTTTTATTATTCTTCTTATTTTTTTAGGATATCTGTATAAGTGCCGTAAAAGAGAAAGATATTGAAGCAAAGCTAAAACAGGTTATGATGGATTGGGCCTTAGTGGACCTCACTTTTGCAAATTTCAAGAATCGTGGAGAGCTCCTTATCAAACCGCAAGAGACTCTTGATATTATTACACTGCTGGAAGACTCACTGATGATTCTCAACTCTTTAGCGTCAAACAGGTATGAATAAAATACAAACCAAGAAACTCTAGGTACTATCATAATATGAAAATTGCTAAGTTATAGAATTCAAAGTAAGTAAGATATCGTAATAACAAATTTTTATTGGCAGGTACAACACCCCTTACAAAAAAGACATCATGATTTGGATCAACAAGTTGATGAATACCATCGAAATCCTGGAAAACTGGTTACAAGTTCAAAACCTGTGGATGTATCTTGAGGCTGTATTCGTTGGCGGTGATATCGCCAAGCAACTTCCTCAACAGGCTAAGAAATTTCATGTAAGCTAATGTCCACAGTCTAAATTGCAATTTTCTTACTTTTAAAGCTCAAATTTTGCACCTGTCTATTCTTTTTCCACAGTCAATCGACCATGCGTATGTGAAGATCATGTTTCGTGCTAGAGACATCGTTAATTGTGTGGAAGTATGCACTTCAGACGAAACGCTCAAACACATGCTGCCACATCTCTTGGACCAGCTGGAGTCATTACAGAAGTCTCTCACTGGTTATTTGGAGACCAAGCGCCTTATATTTCCACGATTCTTCTTTGTGTCAGATCCTGTGTTGCTCGAAATCCTTGGGCAAGCGTCTGATCCACATTCTATCCAGGTCGACTGCTTTTTCTAGTCTCTTTAAGTCTAGTTTCTAGAAGCTGATGAGATATAATTACTAAATTATAAACATAACTACTTTCAGCCTCATTTGCCAAGCCTCTTTGACGCTATCTATACGGTGGACTTTGATGATAAAAATAGCATTACTGTGATGAATTCTGAAAATGGAGAGTCTATTCCTATGTCTCAACCAGTTGTTTGCACTGGAGGTGTAGAAGTAAGTCGCATAGCTCTTATTGTAGTAAAATTTAACAACACCTGAAACTTTTAAGCTCGTAATAAAATCACAATCTTGCGTAGATGTAGTCACTGCAACAAAAGAGACATAGCTACTGCACACACAACGACAAATATTTTGTCAGTATAGCGCTGATTTAATTTCAGTTATGGCTGAATGTTCTGCTCGACACAATGAAAGACACAGTAAAAACGATGATAGCTAATATTTGTCAAATGATCAGTGGCGATTCTGAGTTTGAATTTATCGCCGGTTATTGGAACCACTCTGGTCAGGTAATTAATTCTTTCAATCTGTAACTTTCTGAACTTATTTATTCAATATCTAAATAATTTATATTATAATAGCATGTTCTTTTTTAGGCCGGATTAGTAGGAATGCAAGTATTATGGACTTCTGATGCTGAATACGCTTTGAAGAAAACTCGAGTGGATAGACATATCATGAAGATCACCAATACAAAGTTTTTAGATTTATTGAACGGTCTTATTGATCAAACTGTCAGGGATTTAAAGAAGTTGGACAGAACGAGGCTGGAAACTATGATTACTATTCATGTACATCAAAGGTTAGTTGATAATTTCAGGATATGAGGTTTACTTATAATAGTAGGTACATAGAATAAGTACCTACCTATAAAATAAACATGATAAAGGTTTATACTTCTAACATTTTCAGGGATATATTTGATGACCTGGTACACCTCCGCATAAAATCTCCTGGAGACTTCGAATGGCAGAAACAGGCCCGATTCTACTATTTTGAAGAGACTGATGATTGCGTAGTATCCATCACTGACGTAGATTTTCTGTATCAGGTAAATACCCTTAGATTTCCTCCTATTGTGGGATTATACCAATGCTGTTATTTGATCTGTATTACTGATGAGCGGCTACGGATGATTTTAAACAGCATACTTTTTTTGGTGTTAGATAATTGTGAAAATTTTAGTCATGAATTCAATTGTCAGACTAGGTAAAGGCAAATTTTTTGAAATTGTCGTTTTTAATTATTCTTGTAGAACGAATACTTGGGTATCACGGAGCGACTGGTAATTACCCCATTAACTGATCGCTGCTACATAACATTGGCGCAAGCCATTGGAATGAACATGGGGGGTGCCCCCGCTGGACCAGCCGGTACTGGGAAGACAGAAACTACTAAGGACATGGGAAGAACTCTGGGCAAACTCGTCATTGTCTTCAACTGTTCGGATCAAATGGATTTCAGAGGTAGAGTCACAGAACCATTTCCGAAAATTATCAAATAAAATACACTTCCCATCACAAAAATCGAAACACCTCGGTTTTTCTTGTTTTTGACCGAATTAAACACCAAAAAGTATTGTTTGCATTAAAAAAAATATATGACTGTGTAGCTGGCAGTTTTGTCTTTTCAGTGTGTATAAAAAAATTCAAAATTCAAAATTGGAACTCCACCTGTTTGTTCTGTAAATGAGATGAATGACTGAGACACGTTTGCAGTTTGCGCCTTTTAACGATTCATAACATTTTCAGCATTAAAATTTAGAGCTTGTCTTAGCTTATCTTAAAACTTTTGCGTTTTTAATTGTTTACTGTGACTTTGGATCGCCTGAAAAAAGTTAGATTTTATCTGAATCATGGGTATTTTGCCCGTAGAAGCCGCCCAAGTGGTGACATTGCCAAATTTTGGACTTGGTCATCGTCTTGTGGCTGAAAGTGTGCATTTAAGCCTCACCTCTGTTCATAAAGCTTACAAACGCTATCAGAAGACTGGTTTGTTTACGCGACGTTCAGAACCTGTCGGAAATCGGGTCAGTTCTGAACGACATGATCGAATTAATGTTATGAGTTCTTTGCAAAATCGACGCCTTAGCGCTTTTTAACTGCGCCAAAAGCTATCAAATGTACAAAAGGTGGCTAAAAGTGGCTCTACAATCAGAAGAAGGTTAAAGGAACGTAGAATGGTACCGCAATAGCCAGGAAACGGGCCCAAATCAACTGAAGACAATTAAATAGCGCTCCTTAACTTTGCAAGTGAGCACCTAAACTGGTCGTATACCCAATGAATCAAAATTCCTCTTTTCTGCTGAGTGTAGAATTACGCTGAATGGCAACCACGGAAGCACTATGGCTTACAGAAGGGATTAAAAATGCTTTACACTATGCTGCATTGATAAAAAGGTCAGTTATGGTGACAGTTCGTGAACGGTCTGGGAAGGAATCAGCGCCGACGGCATGACAGAGTTTGTCTTCGTGTCTGCAGTTGATTTGGGCCCGTTTCCTGGCTATTGCGGTACCAGTCTACGTTCTTTTAACCTTCTTCTGATTGTAGAGCCACTTTTAGCCACCTTTTGTACATTTGATAGCTTTTGGCGCAGTTAAAAAGCGCTAAGGCGTCGATTTTGCAAAGAACTCATAACATTAATTCAATCATGTCGGTCAGAACTGACCCGATTTCCGACAGATTCTGAACGTCGCGTAAACAAACCAGTCTTCTGATAGCGTTTGTAAGCTTTATGAACAGAGGTGAGGCTTAAATGCAAACTTTCAGCCACAAGACGATGACCAAGTCCAAAATTTGGCAATGTCACCACTTGGGCGGCTTCTACGGGCAAAATACCCATGACTCAGATAAAATCTTACTTTTTTCAGGCGATCCAAAGTCACAGTAAACAATTAAAAACGCAAAAATTTTAAGATAAGCTAAGACAAGCTCTCAATTTAATGTTGAAAATGTTATGAATCGTTAAAAGGCGCAAACTGCAAACGTATCTCAGTCATTGATCTCATTTACAGAACAAACAGGTGGAGTTCCAATTTTGAATTTTGAATTTTTTTATACACACTGAAAAGACAAAACTGCCAGCTACACAGTCATATAATTTTTTTAATGCAAACAATACTTTTTGGTGTTTAATTCGGCCAAAAACAAGAAAAACCGAGGTGTTTCGATTTTTGTGATGGGAAGTGTATATCCTTCAGAGCTTTTAATTTCAAAAATATCTTCCTGGAACAGGCTTGGGCAGAATCTACAAAGGTCTATCGCAGTCTGGCACTTGGGGCTGCTTTGACGAGTTCAATCGGATTGAGTTGCCGGTGCTTTCGGTCGCTGCTCAGCAAATTAACATCTGCCTTACTGCGAGGCGAGAGAAAAAGGAGTTCTTCGTATTTAGGTACATATTTGATACAACAGTAATTATTATTAGTTTTAGGGCCATATCTTCACATCACTTTCCATAAATTTAATCTATGATTATAGCGATGGCGACGTAGTCAGCCTGAATCCTGAATTTGCAATAATCATTACGATGAACCCCGGTTATGCTGGCAGACAAGAACTGCCAGAAAACTTGAAGATCCAATTCCGCTCAGTTGCTATGATGGTACCTGACATGCAGATCATTATTCGAGTCAAGTTGGCTAGCTGCGGGTTCAGGGACAATATTCTACTTGGTATGCTTTCACGATATCGTAGTCAGAATTTATAACCATACGAAATATGGAAATGATCTTTTACTATCTCCCACAGCCCGCAAGTTTTTTACACTATATAAGTTGTGCGCTGAGCAGTTGTCAAAACAAGTGCACTACGACTTTGGTCTCCGGAATATTCTGTCTGTATTGAGAACCATGGGCGCGCAAAGAAGAGCAAATCCAGACAGTACTGAAGAAAATATCATGATGAGAGTGTTGAAGTAAGTCATCAACGTAGAGTGCCATTTCAAAGTCATACTGACATAACCTGACTCTTTCAATCTAAACGAATATTTTACAGGGAAATGAACGTATCGAAATTAGTAGATGAAGATGAGCCCCTGTTTATATCTCTTATCGAAGATTTGTTCCCGGGAATGAAAATTACTCAGACTGTGCAAAGGTTTGTATCGTTCCTAGACTGTTGAAGATTTGTATTTCAGTGTATTTATTTTCGAATATACTACTAATGCATGTTATAATAATCTATAGGGATCTGCAACGGGGTATTACAATTATAACGCAGCGAGCAGGACTTGTGAATCATCCAGAATGGAATTTAAAGATTGTACAGTTATATGAAACGTCTTTGGTTCGTCATGGGCTCATGACTATGGGGCCCACTGGATCAGGGAAGACAACCTGTATACATACTTTGATGGCTGCTCTTACTGAACTTGGAAAACCGCATAAAGAAAACAGGATGAATCCTAAGGTATGAAAATAAAAACGTATGATGTCTTAGTTTGAGGATAATGTTACCTGCTTTTCTTTCATGTGGCATGGCATTCATAATTAATTTCAGGCAATAACAGCTCCTCAAATGTTTGGAAGGTTAGACGTAGCAACAAACGATTGGACAGATGGCATATTCTCCACCTTGTGGAGACGAGCTCTAAAGGTGCCTAAGACAAATGTAACCTGGATTGTTCTGGGTAAGTTCGTGTAGTTTTAAATTACACAAGTTTAGAAAATCGGGCAGAGAATGTACTTACCTATTTTGATTTTGTTATTTCAGATGGGCCAGTGGACGCTGTCTGGATAGAAAATCTTAACTCCGTGTTAGACGACAACAAGACTTTGACTTTAGCCAATGGTGATCGAATCACCATGGCGCAAAACAGTAAACTCGTGTTCGAGCCAGATAACGTGGACAATGCTTCACCTGCCACCGTCAGTCGAATGGGCATGGTCTTTTTATCATCTTCTGTCCTAAAGTGGCAACCAATTCTCGAGGTAAATTAAAAAAAAATTTGGAACATTGGATAAATTGTAATGAAACTTTCAATAGTTAATTGTGGATTAGTTTTTAAAGAATGCAATTATATTTTAAATTTACCTGTTTTGCAGGGATGGTTTAAAACGCGTCCTCAAAAAGAAGCTGATGTGTTGCGAGCTGCATTTAACAAAATTTACGACGATGTTCACTCATTTGTCCAACAGAAGTTACCGGCAAAGATGAAAATATTAGAAGCTATTTATATTCGGTAAATATATTTTTCCGTCTTTAAAAAAAATTACGAACAACTTAAGCAAAACATTTCATTTTCTTTTTCTTTCACAGGCAATGTGTTGACGTCCTAACGGGATTGTTAGAAATACCAACCCCTCAAGGCAGTAAGTTTCAATTAACATTTCCCTTATAGAATATGGTTGTCTCTTCTATAAATTACGACCCTGGATGTTCAAAACCAGTGTCCGAAAGTACAATGGTTTTCATTTACCGTTTTTAACCATAGTACAAATTTTGCTTTAGAGGCGCACACAGACCGTCACTTGGAACGATTGTTCGTATTCGCGATGATGTGGTCCCTGGGCACGGTCTTGGAGCTAGACTCTCGAAAACGCATGGCTGAGTACATGACCAAACTACCCACGAAAATAGATTGGCCTGGAGCCAAGAGCAAGGAGTGGATCATGCCTTTTGACTACATGGTGAATGAGCAAGGACAGTGGCAGCACTGGTAAGTAACGTTATTATTTTTGCAGCTCTTTGGATGATGTAAATGTGGGCGGGATAATTGGCTCGCCCTATCAGTAGTTCTAATAGAGAGATGAGGGTTGGCATTTGGCTGGACTATACTATACATGGATGATGGCGTGGAGATGATCCCTCTGATGAGAGCTGCTCTCCTTTTTTACTTAAGATCCATCATTTTATTAATTCACAGGTCGGAAAGCGTAGAAGAATATTACTATCCACCAGATAGTATACCAGAATACGCGTCAATTTTAGTTCCTAATGTAGATAACGTATGCATATCGTTCCTAATTGACACAATAGCAAAGCAAAATAAGGCTGTTCTGCTTATCGGCGAACAGGGAACAGCTAAGACAGTCATGTTGAAGAGTTATATGAGCAAGTACGATAATGAAGTCAAACTGTTCAAAGTTGTCAATTTCTCTTCTGCGACCACACCTTATATGTTTCAGGTATCACAGTTTTTCTTGTATTCGCATGACATGTCTCTAAGTTAGAGGAATTTCTCAATGTCCTTCGATGTTTACTTCTTTCTTCGAGGTCTTGTCTACAAGAACTTAGAGGTATTTAAATTTCAGAGGATAATTGAATCCTATGTTGAGAAACGCGTTGGAATGACGTATGGTCCACCAGGAGGAAGATCTATGACCGTCTTCGTTGATGACATCAACATGCCCGTGATCAATAATTGGGGCGATCAGGTTTGATGGAATGAAAATTGCTATAGATCTTGAAGACCCTTTTCAAATTGTTAGCTAGATTTTGTCACGGTGTATTTCGTTATAGGTAACAAACGAAATAGTGCGACAGATGATGGAAGCTGGTGGATTCTATTCATTAGAAAAGCCTGGAGATTTCACGACTATAGCTGATATTCAAATGTTCGGCGCAATGATCCACCCAGGTAGGTACTTGATACTTTTAAAATAAAGTAAAATTATCTTTGTACTAGCTATTCAAACTGTGTTTTGGTAAATGCAGGTGGCGGGCGCAATGATATTCCACCACGACTGAAACGGCAATTCAACATATTTAATTGCACTTTGCCAAGCAACACTTCAATGGATAAAATATTTGGTAAGAATCATTCATGCTTTTTTGTTTTTCTCTCAAGTTTTATATTTAAAAAAAAACGCAGTGTTCCACATTAGTTGATTAAACCCAATCTTTTCAGAAACCATTAGCGCAGGCTATTTCTGCAAAACTCGGTTCGATAAGAAGATTGTAGAATTTATGCCTAGACTGGTTCGGGTAACGCGTTTGATTTGGCAACAAACAAAGGTACTTAGACGACATATTCATCGTAAAAAATAGTAACATAGGTTGTATTAGAGTATCGCCTTTGGACAATTTTACATAAAACTCTTATTTTCATATCCTAGGTGAAAATGTTGCCTACACCGGCCAAGTTCCACTATGTGTTCAACTTGCGTGACTTGTCTCGTATTTGGGAGGGCATCCTCTTCATCCATCGTGAAGAGCTGCCGTCCATCACTGTTGCACTGAAGCTTTGGTATCATGAGTGCTTGAGAGTCATTGCTGACAGGTATTTGGCCTTCTGTTCGTTCGTTGATTTAGCTGTGTCTCATATAACTCCATACTTTTTAAGGATGTCGCTATATATTGAAATGGTCAGCTTGTTTCTTGTGCATAATCTTTTAACGATTTATTTAGATTTACCACGTTTGAAGACAAGGAATGGTTCATGGATAGATTCTGGAAAACAGCCGCAGAAGAGTTGTCGGATGTGCAAGATCAGTTCCCAGAAGGGCAGACATACTTTGTGAATTTCCTGCGGGAACCAATAGACCCAACTGGAGATGAGGATGATGATTTCTGCCCGGATGCACCAAAAGTTTATGAGGAACTACCTTCGTAAGTTTATTATTATTATTTTTTTTTTTTTGTGTAATATTGTATTGCAAATAGTTGCCAATATTATTCCACGCTTCTTTCAGTTGGGATTTCGTACTGGAAAAACTTCGCTCGTTTCAAAGTACATTCAATGATTCTATAAGAGGATCTCATTTAGACATGGTGTTTTTCCATGATGCTATGGTTCATCTTTTTATTATATCCAGAATTATAAATACTCCACGGTAAGTTGTTGTGCACAATATGATTAATGATTACAGTATATGTTCACGGGCTTTTTTTAATAAGTAGCTAATCTAACTATTGACTTTCAGAGGCAATGCTTTGTTGGTTGGAGTTGGGGGCTCAGGTAAACAGAGTTTAACGAAATTGGCCTCATTCATTGCCAATTATAAATTCTATCAAATAACTCTTACAAGGTATTTCTATATTCTTTTGAAGTTTCATATAAGTGTTACACTCTTAAATACAACTTTTCTATTTTTAAACTATTATAGGTCGTATAACGTCAACAACTTTATGGATGACATCAAAATTCTCTACCGCATCGCTGGTCTTCAAGGACAGGGTATCTCGTTCATATTCACTGACAATGATATCAAAGATGAACAATTCCTTGAATTCTTGAACAATATTATCAGCTCAGGAGAAATTGCAAATCTTTTCCCGAAGGATGAGATGGGTAAACATATTTTTATAAACAGTCTTGAGGCGAATGATCGTAAAACTGCGAGTTACCTGTAATGCTACTTTTTTGTAGATGAAATATTGAGTGATCTAACGCCAATAATGAAGAAATTTGCTCCAAGAAGAATACCCGTACCTGATGTGCTTTACGAATATTTCATTATGAGAAGTCGAGCTAATCTGCACGTTGTACTATGTTTCTCACCGGTAAGACTTTAATTTTGGTTTATGTCCAATTCACACAATTTATCCGAATTCTTGTTTGGGATTGAGATCAAGAGATGGTTTATACACTAGGTTGGAGAGAAGTTCAAAAGTCGGGCTCTTAAATTCCCTGGCCTTATATCCGGGTCAACGATGGATTGGTTCCAAAAATGGCCGCGGGAGGCTTTGATACAAGTAGCAGAGCACTATTTGGCCGAATTCCCGGTAAGATTGCTGTATTAAACTTTTATTGTGCTTATTATAAACTTTACGATAAGTACCTACTTGTTTTGTAATAGTATAGTCTACTTTGGCGTAAAAAGGACAAAAGATAAATTTGTAGTCATCGGAAAGCTGTTAAAAAGCAAATAAATGCTTGGTGAGATTATAAAAATTATTTATTTTAGCTACACTTTGTTTTATAGATTGTTTGTAATCTGGAAACGAAACACGAATTGATAGAATTAATGGGTTCCGTACAAGATGAGGTAGCGGACGCTTGTGTTCAGTACTACGACCGATTTAGAAGGCAGACTAACGTTACTCCCAGATCATACCTCTGCTTTTTAGAGGGTTATAAAGTTCTGTATAAAGACAAACATATGGCTATAGCAGAAATGTCGAGGAGGTTTGTATGAACAATATTAATTTCATTTGTTTTGTATCTTACTATAGATATAAACTTTCTGTTCTGTACATAGACGACATACAGGCTTTCCATTTTGACTTATAAAATTGCTGCTTATTGCCTAATGTTATCATGTCTTATTTATAGAATGACTACAGGCTTAGATAAACTCGTTGAAGCCGCTGCAAGTGTAGACGAATTAAAAACAGAATTAGAAGTAAAGAACCAGGAAATCCAAATAGCAACAGAAAAAGCTGAAATTGTAAGTGTGAAAGTGGCAATAAATAAAAAAAAAAACACTTCCTGTTATGTTTTTAAGTAGTTCAGTAATTTTGAGAATTTTGTATAATTTTAGGTGTTACAAGCTGTGGCAGAGTCAGCTGCTGCAGCTGAAGTAGTAAAGGCTGAGGTGCTGGCCGTAAAAGATCGTGCTGTGAAATTAGTGAACGTAATTGCAGCTGAAACAGCTATAGCAGAAGAGAAGTTGGCTGCTGCCAAGCCAGCGCTTGATGCTGCTGAAGCTGCCCTGCAGGTAGGTAACGTATATCCTTGTTACAGGACATCATCGAATAAGAACTCATTTTTATCTAGATTTTTAGGCTTCATGCTCTGCTCTCGGTTACATAACAGTTATACGTTTTCAGACTATCAACTCTGCTGATATTGCAACCGTTCGAAAGTTAGGAAAACCACCATTCCTGATTACCCTTATCATGGATGCCGTAGTAATACTATTCCGAAAGAAAATTGATCCAGTCAAACCTGATCTTGAAAGAAAATTCCTAACCGCCTCTTGGGCAGAGTCGATGAAGGTAAGGTTTTTGTAAAATTGTAATTAGTATTAGTTTATAAGAATAGGAGCGTTTAAACCCGTTTACTACTGCTATGTTTTGGTGTGAATGGATTTAAATCAAATCAAAAACTCTTTTTTTAGATTATGACAGATACCAGATTTTTGAACAATTTAAGGTTTTATCCGAAAGACGAAATCAACGCGGAAATGGTGGATTTGCTTCAGCCGTATTTCAACTATCCGTAAGTAGCCATACAGAAGAAACTTTGGGAAAAATTGTGAAGTGTGGTCTATAATCTTCCCTTTTATTTGTAGTCAATATACATTTGAAGCGGCTAAAGTGGCTTGCGGTAATGTCGCCGGTTTAATATCGTGGACCATGGCTATGGCTCAGTTCTTCGGTGTCAATAAAGATGTTCTACCGCTTAAAGCAAATTTAGCTGTAATGCAGGGAAAATATCAGAAAGCTAAAAATGAACTGCAGGCAGCTGAAGCGCAACTAGAAGCCAAAGAGGTAAGCGCAAAATATATAAAAGCACATAAACGATTCGCCTGAAACGTAGAATTTAAATTTATTTTTTTACAGCTTGAATTATCAGCTGTTAAAAAGCAGTTCGATGAAGCGATGTCAATGAAGCAAGCTGTAATGGACGATGCGGCCAAGTGTCAACAAAAAATGAATGCTGCCACAGATCTCATCAATGGTCTAAGTGGAGAGAGAGTTAGATGGACAGAACAATGCGCTCTCTTCAAATCCGAGATCGCACGTCTAGTTGGAGATGTACTTGTTTTGATTGGGTAATATATCATCCATCACTATAAAAGTATCGGTCGTAGTATCTTGAACGTTAAAGTAATAGACACTCAGACTGTATTTCAATTTGACTTTTCCAGGTTTTTATCTTATGCGGGTCCTTTCAATCAAGAATTCCGCAATATGTTACTGAATTCCTGGCTTCAGGAATTACTCAGAAGAAAGATACCAGTATCTATGGGTTTGAATATTACTGAGCAGCTTACAGATCAGGCTACAGTATGGTCATTCAATATTATTAAGATTTTGTCGATTATCTTTGTTTGGAAAAATATTACACGTCGCGTTTTATTTTTTTGTCATTTTGCTTTTGTGATACACAGATTGGTGAATGGAATTTATGCGGGCTGCCTACGGATGACTTGTCTATACAGAACGGCATAATTGTGACGAAGGCATCGCGATTCCCGCTTCTCATCGATCCACAAACACAGGGGAAGAATTGGATTAAACACATGGAAAAGCACAATGATCTTATTCTTACTTCGCTGAATCACAAATATTTCCGGTAAGCTTTAAAAACCTAGAGCCTGAAAAAACTAAAAGTCGGTAGACATTCTAAACTTAGCATTTGTTACTACATAAACGTGCAAAAACGGCATAAAATGAAACCTTCCTTCAATATATTTTTTTTTGTTTCAGTAACCATCTGGAAGATTGTGTTTCCTTGGGTAAACCGTTGTTGATTGAAGATGTAGGCGAGGAACTTGATCCAGCAATGGACAATATTTTAGAAAAGAATTACATCAAAATTGGATCCTCTTTTAAAGTCTGTATAATTCAAGTTGTAGTGAGGAGCTTGATTTTAATATATACCAATTTGTAACTTATTTGTACAGGTTAAACTAGGAGATAAAGAAATTGACGTTTGCGATGGGCACAAAATTTACATAACAACGAAGCTTCCTAATCCCGCGTATGCTCCTGAGATCTCGGCTAGAACTTCCATTATTGACTTTACTGTCACTATGCAAGGTACTTCGGACATTACCAGTGCATACCTTTTCTTAGTTTTCTGTTCTATATTTTGTCTTTTATGTATTTTAGGCCTTGAAGACCAACTGTTAGGCCGAGTTATTCTCACAGAGAAATCTGAGATGGAGTCAGAGCGTACCCAACTGATAATGGATGTAACATCCAACAGACGAAAGATAAAAGAGCTAGAAAGTAACTTGCTTCACAAACTTACAACTATTCAGGGATCTCTTGTAGAAGATGTATCTCTCATTCAAGTGTTGAATGTCACGAAGACTACTGCTATTGAGGTAAGATATAATGTAAGATAACGGGTTTGTTAGTATAATGCGTATCTTTACAAATGCTTTGTGTACCAGGTAAAAGAAAAATTGGACATTGCCAAAGATACTGAATTGAAAATAAATGCTGCTCGCGAGGAATACCGGCCGGTAGCGACGCGTGGTTCCGTGCTTTACTTCCTCGTGTGCAACATGTCGCTTGTATGCAACATGTACCAGACTTCTCTTGCACAATTCTTAGAAAGATTTGATATTTCAATGGAACGCTCACAACCGAGTCCTATCACTACGAAGAGGATTTTCTTCATCATTGATTATTTGGTAAGAATAATGGTTAAATGAACCAGTTTTCTTAGTTGATTTCCGAGACTTGGTTTATAAATACAGGGTTTTTTCGCAGACATACGACGTATTCAAATTCATATCTAGAGGATTTTACGAAAAACATAAGTACTTGTTCACGGTACTTCTAACTCTGAAAATTGATTTAAACAGAGAACACATCACTTTTGAAGAATTCCAAACTTTCATCAAAGGTACGCTTCTTAATGACATTCATTAGGTTTACGTAGCCCAATATTACTTCAATTTCAATGGTTCGTCCCAGGTGGTGCTGCTTTGGATTTAAATGCTGTTGTTCCCAAACCATTTAAGTGGATCACGGATATGTCTTGGCTCAACCTGGTTCAACTATCGAAACTACGTCAGTTCAACATTATTCTTGATCAAGTGATTAATAACGAAAAAGGATGGAAGCATTGGTAAGATCACTAAACTAATCAGTGTATGTCTGCTTTGAGCATCTATTTAAAGTGCTTCTTTCACAGGTTTGATAAAGAAGCTCCAGAAGAGGAAACTTTGCCTGACGGTTACCATACCTTAGATGTATTCAGAAAATTATTAGTTGTGAGAGCGTGGTGCCCTGACAGAACATTAGCGCAGAGCTTGTAAGTAATTTATTATTAATATCTTCGAGGTTTAAATAAGTCTTTCTATATTTGGTACTGATGATTAGTTTTACTGTTTTTCAGAAAATATGTGGTGTCTTCAATGGATCAAAGATACTCGGAGGCTGTTATTGTCAACTATGAAGTAAGTAAAGCTAGTGATGTGTGAAACTATGTTGATTATTAGGACATTAAAAGTTTTAATTTATATAATTAAATTATTTTATTTCAGCAAATGGTTCTGGAGTCTCGACCGCTTGTACCTTTAATTTGTTTCTTGGCAATGGGTTCCGATCCAACACCAATGATTGAGGTGACGGCCAAGCGTCTGGAGTGCGTTTGCTCTGCAATTTCTATGGGCCAGGGGCAGGAGGTTCATGCAAGGAAGTTGATGGAACAAGCTCTGAAAGAGGTGCCTCCAGTAATATGATATGGGGAAAATCTTCCTTACGCCTATAGAATCTTTGCTACGATTATTATTTGAATTATAATTTCAGGGGTGGTGGGTGCTCTTGCAAAACTGTCACTTGGGGTTGGAATACATGACTGAAATATTGGAACAGTTTGCTGAGCTAGAAAAGAAACCTGAAACTATTCATGAGACTTTCAGGTCTGTAGATTTTGAGGGTTTTTATGCTAAGCAGTAGTATGATTGGTTGGTATATTGAGTAAGTAATGGTGCAAAGCTCATGCCAAGATATTGTTTTCAGATTATGGATAACTACAGAAGAACATCCGAAGTTTCCGATCACTTTGTTACAGATGTCTATCAAGTATACTTGTGAGCCCCCTTCAGGTGTGACTCGTTTTTTTTAAATGTATAACCGTGTAGGGTGCTGTTATTGTATCTGAAATCAATTATTTTTGTTTTATAGGTATCAAGGCAGGTTTAATGAGAACCTACACATCAATGAGCCAGGACTTTTTGGACTATAGTGACAACCCATTCTATCTGCCTCTGATATACACTATCTCGTTTCTTCATACTGTTGTACAAGAGAGGCGCAAGTTTGGACCACTAGGCTGGAACATTCCTTACGAGTTTAATTCTGCTGATTGGTTGGCTTCTTGCATTTTCATACAGCACCATTTGGACTCTTTGGATCCTGGTCAGAATATTAGCTGGACTACAGTTCGGTATGTTTACAAACTTTCATGAACTTGAGGCAAATACTAATACTGTTGTCATCTTTGTTCAATCAAACCAAAAACTAAAAAAATATCCTCACGGCAGTTATATGGTGTCAGCGGTACAATACGGAGGACGAGTGACTGACGACTTCGACAATCGTCTATTGACTTGCTTTACACGCGTGTGGCTCTCAGACAATCTCTTCACTGAGAAGTACCAATTTTACAAAGGTTACGAAGTAATGCACTTCAAAAACATTCCGGAGTATATTGAGGAAATCGATAAGATGAAGACTGTTGATCCTCCGCAAGCTTACGGTTTGCATAGCAACGCTGATATAACGTAAGTGCTAGACATATTATCTTTTATGGATTCTGAATGTTGCCGTTTATTTATTTTTACTGTCAATAGTTACCAGCGCAACGTGGTACAAGATTTGTTGGATACAATATTATCAATCCAGCCTAAAGAATCGAGTGGAGGAAGTGGTGAGACACGCGAAGCATCAGTTTACCGACAAGCTAAAGAAATGCTTTTCAAAGTGCCGCCTAATTTTGATCCCCATGAAGTAAAAGACAGGTGAGAAAGCAGTTTGTTTCTATGCTAGCTTTCTAAATTAAGGTGAGTATGTTCTTAAGGATATTTTTCGAAAGTCATACATAACATTTCAGGTTGAAGTTTTACGGGAATTTGAATTCGATGGTAATATTTTTGCGTCAAGAAATAGACCGAATGCAGAAAATTATCAACTTGGTTCGCCAGACTTTGAAAGATCTTTTGTTAGCTATCGATGGTACTATCATTATGAATGAGGTAAGTTCAGAAGACCTAAACGACTGATGATGAAGAAACTTATGAATCGTATGTATGAAAATCATAATAGCCTGTTTATTTTTACTGTTATGCAATAATTTACTTTTTTTCAGTCAAGCTTCTACACAATTTACTTCTTTCGATGCTAAAAAATAATGCCGGATACAACAAATTAGATCAAGCAAGCATATGCAAATTTATCTTTTTTTATGTTCTAGTGATTCGATCAGTATATCGACGGTGATATATGAAAACCTCCTATCTAAGATACAGCCTCAGACCTGACCCTTAAAAAAATGACTAAACAATGACATTTAAAAAAAATTGTAAGGATTATTTTCTAGGCGTTACGAGATTGTTTGGATTCAATTTATGATGCCAAAGTGCCGCAAAGCTGGCAAAATTGCGCATGGGCATCGTCGACACTTGGATTCTGGTTTACCGAGTTTTTGGAGAGGAACACCCAGTTTTCTAACTGGTGCTTCAATGCTCGCCCAAATTCGTTTTGGATGACCGGTTTCTTTAACGCTCAAGGTAATTTTACCTCCTTCTCCTTTTAATTTGGAATCATTTTAGCTATGATGATTCAAGATGTTGTAGTGGCCGCATAGCCACTAGAAGCATATATTTGAATATAATTTGCTCTTTTAGGTTTCCTGACAGCTATGAGACAAGAAGTAACACGATCCCACAAGGGTTGGGCTCTAGATGTGGTTACCCTGCACAACGATGTCACAAAGTACAATGTGGAGGAAATCAAGGCTGCACCAGCGGTAAATACCTACATCTAAAGTTTTTGAATAAATTGGTTACATGACCTGTCAAACCTTCAATCGTAATATAGCTTAGCTTTATGGATATATGGATGTTTCTGGTCAATAAACTTCAGTGTATCGTGTTTCCCGTCTTTTGTACTTTGAGAGAGCGTGTCTATTCCAAATTATATTTCATCCTGCTTGTCTTCTACCTAATTTTAGTGTCTATCATAATCAAAGTTATCATTTTGAGCTTTTCTGTACTATCTAGAAAGTTTCCTGTAATATACTATTTCAATGCAGGAGGGTGTATACGTCCATGGCATGTTCCTGGACGGCGCGAGTTGGGACCGGCGCAACATGCGTCTTTGCGAATCAACGCTAAAGGTGCTCTACACGGCGTTGCCCGTCACGCACATCTACGCTATTAACTCCGTCGCACCCAAGGACCCTAAACTCTACACGGTCAGTCTGTTTCTCATTTTACATCCTAGTGTGCATTATTACCCTGTTATAAACCAGCCCAAGACAACAGGCTGTGATCACTTTTTTCGTCTCCAGTGCCCCGTGTATAAGAAGCCGATACGCACCGGCTTGATGTTCATCACCCCTCTGTGGTTGCCGTCCATCAAAAGCCCTGACCACTGGGTCCTGAGAGGAGTGGCCATTCTCTGCGATATCAAGTAACTGAACGTATCACAGATTCAAGGATTCCTATGGCTATCCCTAGTTGTAAGACACAGTCAGTTGTTTCTGGATAATGTGACTTTGTTTGGAAATGTAGCTATCAGTGGCAAAGGGTCCATACATGCCGATTCCAATCGGCTTCACTATTAGAAATTTACAAAACCGTACACTTCTATACTTTTATATAGTACATATTTTCGCTCTGGCCTACCTTACTTTATATGTCACCCTCGGATGAAAGAAACCCTATATTATGTAACCCTTCGCCACTGGTAGCTATACCAGTTTATTGTTGGAAATACGTTTTATTTGTTGGGCAATGTTTCGTTCATGATTGATAGTAATATCATTATTACTGTGAATAGTTCTAGTTGTAATATCGTTATTTTCTTATGAATATACGTATATTCATTCAATTATGCAAGTGTTTTTTAGGATTTAGAATTGTTTTGTCTTGTAGGACACTCTTTTAATGAAACAAAAAATAGCATTGAAAGGGATTGCGTTTATTTCATAATTATTTCATTATTTATTTACAAATTATTACCAAATAGATCATAGTAATATACAAAATGATTATTACAAACAAATACTGACATGTAGTTTCAAAGTTGGTTTGAATTATTGGAGTTAGGTATAGATGGACACTAACAATTTTTAGGAGTTAGTCTTCAGCTACTATAATCTAATGTTTTATATAATCGTCTTATACATCTTTTCCCTTTTACCTTATATTGTTCAGTACGGTTAACAAAAACTCAATAACATTCGTAACATAACAAATTGACTGTAACAATTTTCAATGGACGGAGCATATTTGCAGATTTTGTTGATTTTGAACATTATATTTAATCGATTACATACTATCACACCTATGGAAGCATTTGCGTTGAATTTCAAGTTATTGAGGTATTTACTACTGATTGACGTATAATCGTTTAAAGGTAAGGGTTTATCAGACAGAGTAGACTTATCAGATTGATTAAGAATAGAAGTGTACATCTTCTCGTATTGTTAGTAAAACTTTGGCAGTGATAGGTACAGGATTTTATACATTCAGTCTGTTAAAGGGATACCTCATGGAAGTACTATTAATTTTGTCAACACGAGTGCCAGACACTACTCCACGCTACTTACTCCCTTTGATATTAATTTCTATTTTTTTTTACCTATTCTTTAAACATCTCAATGAATGACAGACAGACAGTAATATTAAAATATATTCGATACGCGGTAATTATAATACAGCAAAGTAACGAGATCTAGCATAGTTAACTAATGTGATTAAATTATGAATATAGTAGTTACAGTACATACAGTCTTAGAATATCCACCTGATATAGGTATAGCTAATATAGCTCACATAATGTTAGCAGATATTTAGCATAGTTTAATTTTAGGTACACGTGGTGTAATAGATACACATACAAATCCATCTAGAATACAAACAGCAAAAGCATTTATGCTTCATAAATTGTGTAACATGTAAACAAGATTTAATATTGAACAACCTACATTCTTAAGCCATAATTCGTTGCAGGAAATGTGCCTAATAGCTCTAGCATACTGATTGCGAACAATTATCCACTACAGTACATACATTAGTGATGTTAATAACTAAAGTGAGTTTCGCCTTTGGCAGAAAGTGTATAATTATTATTGCACTAAGTAAAATAAGTCTCTTTGGGGTTCAGGCTGGTTTATTCCCTTTTGCTGTCGCCACGGAAGTTACCAAGAGGTTCTACCGATCGTGACCTAGGTGCTCTGAAACAGATGAGAAAACATCGTTAATATCTTCATGGCCATCATTCATTCAAGTAGATAATTGCTGTCGATTTTAGTTCTTAAGCTGAACTGAAGTAGCTTATATTTACCTTCTTCTTGAAAGCGTCATTTCAAGTTTTCCTTCTTTAACTTGTTTGAAAAGCGATATGGCCCCAGCATGGCTCAATCCACGGGTTGGCACATTATTCACTGACAAGATCTCGTCACCTGAAATTATAGGAATCATATTTAATCACAACGTTAAAAAGACAACTTAAAAAATGGATAGGTAATGATTTTTGATATTTACCTTCGAAAATTGTACCCTTGTCAGCCGCTTGGCCGTTAGGAAAGACGGTCTTAACAAAAATACCCATTTGCCCTTTCGGAGAATCAGTTCCACCGACGATACTAAACCCGAGGCTCTTATGTCCCGGTCCTTTCAAGAACTCAATTTTGTGCACTGAGCTGTGCGAATAGTGGCCCTGATGACCTTCATGATACAGCGAGGCACTGTATTCTTGGTGCCTTGACATGTGCGCTCCGTGGCTCGGAGAGCATCGGGTTGAACCAACTCTGTTGAAGAATCTGTTCCGATTGCTGTTTCTTATTTGATCCGGTATGCTTTCATAGGATCTGTTTTGATAAAGCCTGGGTACATGTTTGATGTAGTGAGGAGAATTTTCTTTTACTTCATTGCTTGCATTATCCGAACATGACGGATATCCGACTGCAACTTGTCTAGTGCTGTGAATTGATATCGGCCTATAGTTGTTATTTTGTGAGCTTCTAGGGGCTGGAGAAGATCTCATAGATATTTCGATATTTGTTATGTTTTGTAACGAAGCAGTAGATTGTGAACTGTAACTATTTCTTTCAAGCAATTTTTCATCATCACTTTTCTGGTTCAATTGAATAGGATTGCTAACTTGAACTCCAACTTCACATTTTTGATTATTGTAATTCCCACGACTATCAAACGTGTTCTTCTCTGTTGATTTTACCGTGTTGCTAGTACTATAGGTATTATATTGGTTATCGCTAGGAAAATGAGTTTCGATAGTTATTTGATTTGACGACGTTGGCTTGTGCACGGTTTGTGAAATGATATCCGGCGGAACGTTTGATATTGGAGGAGGTGCAGTATTTTGTTCACAAGGCTGGCTGTTAATTATCCGACTCAAAGTTATAAGAGTAACTTCATCATGAGCCATAACAAGATCTACTTGATACCTCGGAAAGAAAGAACCTTCATCTAGATTTGCCTCTGTCGAGCACGAGTTCACTATGTGCTGAACTTCTTTCAAAGAAGATTGTCCACGTAGAACTTTACCGTTCACATTAACAATTTCATCACCAATTCGTAGCCTGCCATCCCTATGAGCTATTCCATCAAAATCTAATTTTACAACGATGTATCGTATTTCATAATTGTTGCCGCTACTGTCGAAGTCCACCCTATGTTGGGCCAGATAAACTCCCAGGCTCTCATCTAGTCTTGATTTTAATAGCCTTATTTTTCTAAACCTCTTGGTGCAAGGGCCTCTTCCAAATATATCAGTCTCTGATTGTGATAACAATGAAGAATTGTCTAAGTTTGGAGTTGAAGAATGTTCCGTAGGAAGGAGTTGAGAATTCAAAAACTTTAATTTTCTTACTTGAACTCGATCATCTAAACTTGTATTTTTATAAAAGTAGGGCATCTTTTTGTTTAAAGTTTTCTTTGGCAGTGGCGGTGGCTTAGCATCACAGTGATCAAATAATTTGTGAGTATTAATTTGTTCATTGCTATATTTCCTTTGATGATCTCGATTCTCGTTTTCGTACTCAAATGATCCTGATTTATCAATAGGAAATAGTGCACAAGGTGTCGAACTTCTTCGTGTTGGAATGGTCACTCTACTGACATTTATCTTGTGATTGAAACTTAACTGTCTTGTGAAATTGCCTTGACCTAGGTCAGAGTTTAAATCGATAGGTTCGGCTCTAACAGACCCTGAAGATAAATGGCAGGAGTATCCTGGAGGTGAATGATTGCTATGCTCATCAGTAGGTCGACCGTCACTGTCGTAACCGGATTCGTTGGAACTAACGTAATTACTCAGTCGGTGAGCTTGAAGGACATCTGCAGTTTCGCCTCCATGGTGTATACTTTGATTAGAAGATGTGAGTTCAGTTTTCAGATCTCGCGCAGAGCCGAGAGCTGGACTGTACTCGTACACTGGCAAACTGTTTCTATTTCGTGGTATGAGCATTGGGTCGTAGGCTAAGGGCGCTCTCTGAGATATCATAGATGATCTTCGGGGTACATCTTCTATCCGCCGGATGGGGTACATATTTCCATCAATCTCATTTATACTTCTCAAAGAACTTCTCGCAAAGTCGTAATCATTTCTCAGGGCGTTATTTAATAACAAGTTATCTTCGTGTATAGAGATGCTTTCACTACTTTGATATCGTTCCTCTGATCTCGAATTCGGCAAATACAATCTCTCCTTTCGAAATTTAGGTGATTTTCTGTCTATTCTTTCCGAAAAACTTTGTCTAGCGCAACTTGTCCTTTGTTGCGATGCCATACTATTTTCTTCTGGTAAAACTGAAAGTTTTGATCGAAGAAAAGCATATGGAAAGTTTGGTTTTTTACTATTCCCTCCATTATTGGATTGCCCTTCTAGATTTGGTATATTGTCACAACTAATTGCTTTTGTAGTTGAACTTACTAATTTATCATCTGAGATAAGATTTTCATGCTTTGTTGGAGAATTCTTATTGGAGTTCATAGCATTTTGAAGATCAATGTCATCAGAAGGGTCGTCTGCTTTAACATAAGTTGAAAGATGTGAAGTGGAACAACTCCTGTACAATGAAGGGCCGTTTGCTACGGGGTAAAGTTCAGCTGTCCTATTATTTAGAGACTGTGTTTTGCCAGAGGAGTTCAACATTCCCGTAGAACCCATTCTTTGGAAGAAGGATTTGAATGGACTTGGCGATCTATCTCGTGATCCACTTCTTATCGAATCAGTATCGATATCTCGTCTCAGTGAAGTGGATTCAGAACTACTTCTTCCCATTTTCCAGTGTTGTTTTTTCCTGTATTGCCCAGTTAAAGGTGTTGTGGGTTCTTCAGCAGGTTTTTCATTCTGTTGAGTTGGCTCAGGTGAATCTTTTGCTTCAGATTTCTTTAGCATGTCTAACCTTTTCCCCATTCGGCGACCCCATGTGGCGAACACTGAAATTAAAAAATAATCATAATGAGTAATTTGAATCTTTGTAAAACAAAATTGTGTGTAGGGCTTATTGATTGATCTATGAAATTCACCTTTTTTCATCTCCCGCACATCGTCCTCCATGACCATAGCTGGGAGGGCGGTGACGAGGGTGAAGTCTTGCTGCGTGAGGGGCGGGGTTGCCCGTGCCGGGTTGTGTGCGGGGGCGGGGTTGGGGGCGGGGGAGGGTGCGTGCGCGTGCGCAGCTGCGCGGGCGTCTCTGCGCGGAGACGGCGGCGCGGCGAGCGGCCCGGTCACTTCCCTGCGCTTCGGCCCGCGGAAGAGGCGCATGATGACCGATCACGCGACCATTGCGCCGCACCGCATTCACTGCTTACTCTGAAATAGAACAGTTGATACGATTATAGGTTAATGTGACTTGCTGTAATTAAAGCTTGAGGTGAAGTCGAGACTTAAAATCTAAGCTGCTTTGGATCTAAAAGGATTACTTACTAGTAATTAAAGTCTTACAGGTTCCTAAATAGGTTTAAACCTATAAATATAGACAAGGTACCTTGTTAATCCCTAAGAAATTACAAGTTTACAAGTAAGTACTTTATTCAAGTTTAAGACACGGTTTCCTATCTTAAGACATTCAAACACCAATGAGTATAACCTCAACTTTAACTTTTCCCTTCAATTAGTTAACCTTTTATAATAATTATCTGTATTATTGTCTTTTAACAAGTCCGTTATAAAATGCCACTAACCCAACCAACCTGCCATTTAGCAAAGGATAACACACAACCTTGGTAAAGTTGAGTGTAGAAAGTACAACAGCCCAGTACTGCTCGCTCCGTTACGCGCGAGGCCGTAAGTAAACTGAATACCCAATATGCTATTAATATTAAACTATCTAGTCATTTAAAAGCAGTAAACTCTTAACAGTTCGTTTAACTACTTGGAGTAAGAGTTTTGGTGGAGTTTTGTCCTTATAAGAGACCTCGAAAGACCTAGAACTAAAACCTCCTTTGATCAAAATATAAGAGTATCTTTCTTAGCCTGTTTTACCTAAGATGGTACCATCTAATCTCATGCATATTTCTAAACTAATCGATTAAATAATAATAATTGATCAGATTGAAGCACCTGCTACTGAAGATTGTAAAATTTTACCTATAGTTCTTCCAAGCTTGAATGCTTGGAAAAGATTATTAATAATCTCAGCATCAGGTAATTTATACCATGACTGCATTATAGTCAACTGATTTAGCGAAGGTAGTGCTAGTTCTAACAAGGATCCTTTAAATAGCCAGTAAATATAAAACAGGCATATAATCTTCTCAATGGTAATTGTGGTCTAAACACAGGACTGGGAGGATGTAGACCGTTCCTACCATTATATCTCCTGCTAGTCCTGCTTGATTGACACACGCACTGCAATTATCTATGACTAGTCTGAGATAAGCAGGTTTTCTAAATACGCTTAAGTGACTCACACAAGAAGTGGGTACCTACCTCCTTGGCAGGATCACCGGAAACCAAGTTAGGCGCCGTCCACACTGGACCCTGATCCGACCGCGTCTAACCACTATTTTTCACTTAAGCTCGTAGTGTAGGTACCTAATAGCTGTACCTTGAGATATTCAATCTAATTTTAATGGCCGTCCGGCGTGTACAGGAAATGTTAATGGATTAAGCTCCTCTGATGTCTCACTGGTTGAGCGGCGAGACGACGGGGTTTAATATCTTAACGTCGCGGACGACGCGCAAGGATTACTCTGATTTATCAGGAAAGCTACATTCGCTTAATACTTCCAGGAGTGATAAAAACGTAGAGTGTACGAGTTGTTTTCTTCCTTATTAAGTACTTGTGTACGCTATAAGAACCAACTGTAAAAGTCAGTACCTAAAGAGACCCACTGATTTTGATGTGTTGTGAGTCTGTTACAATTTACTGAGTTTATATTACCTACTATACCTAGATTCAGAAATAAATGCAAATAAATAAAGACTTTCTAACTTTACTGCAGTAACGTTACGTGCTCTTCTAATAAATCTAGTCGCTTTTTAAATAGACTGAAATAGTTTTTCTAGGAAGGAAGCCCCGGCGGATATCTACGAGTAAAATAGCAAGCTGCAAATCTCTTTATTTCTTTCTTTTCGTGTGGGGCACTGAGTTGTTTAGCGACCTGATGAACCCTGGTGTCAGTGCAGATAGAGTTATTCAATACCTATCTCAAGTGCTGGATTAACGATCGATCTGAAGTTTACTCAACACACATACCTAAATAAAGAATGTGATTGCGAAATACTGGATAAACATCTCTGTACAAGTATTTACTGAACTGCTCTCTCTTTAATTGCCTACAAATCAAACAAACTTTAATGTGAGATTATAAATTATTTGACAGCCTCATTCACTGGTATGCTTTCATCTTTGATTTCAGCATACATTGCTGCTTTAACATAAAAAAAAAACTGTCAAATGACTACTACAAAACTGATATGTAAAGAACCTGTAGCTTAGCTTACATCTTTGATTTCAGCATACATTGCTGCTTTAACATAAAAATAACTGTCAAATGACTACTGCAAAACTGATATGTAAAGAACCTGTTGCTTAGCTTACATGTGATCATGGCCTATAATATAAAACCTAGCAATATTACTAAATCCTAAAGCAGTAAAATTTAAAATAGAGTTATCGAAGATCTTTATGGCCCTATAACGTTAATGGTTGACAATATTCTTAATTAGCGGAAAGTAAAAAGAAATTTAGTGGATACCTAACTGTTTTCCTATACACGGTCACGGTGTAAGGGACACTTCTCCGAATACTGGTAGGGTGCATTCAGTCAGACCGTGAACCTAAACAACTTCCAATAAAAATTGCGTATAAAAACCAGCAATATTAAAATCTCGAAGCAGTTATACTAAAATAGACTTATCGAAGATCTAAATGGCCTGATAACGTTGATGGTTGACAATATTCTTAATTAGCGGTAAATAAAAAAATGTAAGTGGATAAGTGTTTTCCTATGTAAGAGACACATTCTTTTTTACTTCGCATAGTATATAGGGTGTATTTTTATTAGTGGCGGATCCGTTAAGGGTGTGTTCTGTCAATGAAACTGAACAACTTTCCCCAAGGAACATAGGTCGAAATACGAAAAAAAATTTTGGTCTTCCCATACTAAGTGTGTTCGCCGGCCGGGTCAATTTGTATGGGAGGGCCAAATTTTTTTTTTCATATTTCGACCTATGTTCCTTGGGGAAAGTTGTTCAGTTTCATTGACAGAACACACCCTTAACGGATCCGCCACTAATAAAAATACACCCTATATGCAGTCAACTGATGGAGATTTTGTATGATTGACTTTTTTGTCGTATTTTGAAATATTTTCACATGGAAAGTTATTCAGTTCATCATGGTCTCAAGGGTGTAATTAGAACATGAAATTGAACAACTTTTGTATTTTCTTTGTGTTCTCAACTTAACATCATTGATTTTATCGATATATATTTTAATAGGTAGTCAAGAAGTTCCGAATTTGCTATTAAAGAAAGCTAACGCTAAGCGTCAAGCGTCGCTGAATAATAAATTACTATTGTTAATTAATACGGAACTAACTACCGAAAAATACCCGTATCTATACAGGGTGATTGGAAATTCGATGCATTCCCTGAAGGTGGTTAGAGGGGGGGCCATTTCCAACATATTCTTCCATGGAACCAGGGGTCGGAAATGATTGGTTACAAAATTATTAGGACTTTTGATTTTTTAAAGAAAATTTCCCACACTTTGTGAATTTTTCCCAGTTTGGTTTAAAAATCAACCACCTGATTGTCCGCAAGAAAATATCGTGCTCCGGAGGGCATATTAAACCATCGGCCTCGATTGATGTCTAATAAACGCAGACGGTGGTCGTAACACTACCATAGCAGAGGTCTAATACTTGTAGTAGGTGGTTTAAAAACTCCGACAAAGATTTATCATTTCAGTTTTTTAGGCTGTTTAAAGCTCAGGAGCTCCATTTCTGAATTGTCGTAATCCTAATCGTGCGAAAATCTGCTACTAATTGTGCTCGTATCACATGTTCTACTAAACTTATTAATTTATGCACACCTAATAAATTCACACAAACCCTTAACATTTAAAGTGTCGAGTAGTAGAACGTGTAATACGAATGGTTAGACCACTCGTTTTAGATTTCCGTGCACGGATTTGGATTACGACAATTCAGAAATGGAGCTCCTGAGCTTTAAACAGCCTAAAAAACTGAAATGATAAATCTTTGTCGGAGTTTTTAAACCACCTTCTACAAGTATTAGACCTCTGCTATGGTAGTGTTACAACCACCGTCTGCGTTTATTAGACATCAATCGAGGCCGATGGTTTAATATGCCCTCCGAGCACGATATTTTCTTACGGACAATCAGGTGGTTCAACGTGATTTTTAAACCAAACTGGGAAAATTCACAAAGTGTTGAATATCAACCTTGTAGGTCAACTCACGGAATCGAATTTGGAACCACAGACTCTGAGGGAATGCTCCATCCATTAGACCACGAAAATACTTGAAAAGTTGTCTAAACAGCATTTGCTGACTTTGGCGTAGTCGACCGACCATAGTCAATTGCCTTGTTTCGCACGCCGCTTTTTGCATTAATGCTAATTATTTTATGAAAACATGTTTGATTGTAGATTATTGTACCTTTTGGTTAGCTAATGCAACAGAGAACTCTGTTATGAAGTTTTTACGGATTATTCCATAGTGATTTTTTACAGAAGATTACTATGAATGTTGAAAAAAATCCCTTTCCACCAAAATATTTTCTTGTTTTGGCGCTGTATTTTAAAAAAGAAGAGTATTTCTAACTAAACTTGTAACTAAAATGATTGTCCTATTCATTCACTATGAGATCATGTCAAAAAACTATGCATAAAACGGTTTGGCTAGCTTTCGCATGACTTTAAAGTTGAAATCGGGAAATTTTCTTTAAAAAATCAAAAGTCCTAATAATTTTGTAACCAATCATTTCCGACCCCTGGTTCCATGGAAGAATATGTTGGAAATGGCCCCCCCTCTAACCACCTTCAGGGAATGCATCGAATTTCCAATCACCCTAGATACCTAATGATGGATAAATAGACAAATTTCTCTGCGACAGCAAAACGTTTCTCGGTTTGTTTATATTCGATTCGTAGTATGAAGGTGAACTTATTTTTGGATCAGTAGAATATCGTTTTCGCATGTGCAATATCTACTTGATGAGTGGTCGAACTACTAATTTCTACTTAATTAATATATCAATGGAATCTGTTTGTTACTCTTCTTCTTCATCATCGAGTCGATAATGGTAACTATAAGACCTTGGATCAATGCTTGGCCACGGTGATGGTTGTTGGGTTTGCCTCTTTTAGATCTAGAAATGAGTATGATTGTTTTTGGATTCGAGTAAAAATCTTGTAGTCTCAGTCAGGTAGTCTATGCGAGTGCTGCAAATGAGTTTTCTACAGATCCAAAAATACGCCTCGTGAAGATAGCGCACATCGCTCGCAAACCGTTACATTTGTATGAAGTCCATGTTTATTGCGCGTGCGTTCGTTCCAGCGTGTCATAGTAATTATGTGCAAGCTGCCCATTACTCAACTATTGTAGTAGTTGCTTCGCGTTTAGCCGCCGCACATGCGGTAGGACTGCATTCCGAGCCTATTAGCACATTTGACTGTACAAACGCGTGTTTTCCGTTCGATTTGTACACTTTACTGTACAGCTTTTACCACTCAATTTTCCAATTTGTTAGCGTTTGAGGTATTTTAAAAGGAAAATACTTAGAGTTTTACAAGTATGGTAGTCTGTCGTCCCAAGATAGTTTGTATAGTGGCGTTGATTGTATTTGCAGGCAAATCAAAACCGGTGAACTATTCTATCACCACACATAGGCTTTGACAGAGGCGCAAATAAAAGGCGATTGGCGATATATCATAGCGTGGTTATAAGAAATATTTTTCTGTTCCTTTCTCTACTTCTTGTGATTTACTTTACATTATGCTTTACATACTGTGTAGGTATACATCTGTAATTACATTATATGTAGGTACTTTCCTTTACTTCTTGTAGCAATGTGCAATAATGTGCATTCTGCTTCCTGACGGCCGCTCGACCTCAAGGATAATACGTCGAAATGTTCCTAGATTGCAACCCAGTTAACATTCCTAGCGGGGAGAAATTCCGAGCCTCCATTCTTGAGCTTGATTTGTGTACTCGGTAATTACGTTTTTCTTAATGGCGCCTGCGCCGCGGCAGCCGTGTAAGGGTTAACGCACATGCAGAGGCAAAATCTCAAGCACGTGTCTGATTCTGATTTAAAATTGGATGATTTAACCAAATTCATTATCGAAAACTTCAGTCCACTGCTGTCACGTGCGAAACCCTATTTTGATGAAACATTATAAGTAGGTAGTTTAGCTCGTCAGCGGCGTAAAATAAATTCAATTTACAGAAAACATTGCTGCCCATCCCCTGGACAAATAAATCCCTTTGTCTATTTACGACACGCATTTACACATAGGTACACATAGAGTACACTGATATATCTTGACTTCATACTGTGTGTGCACTGACCCTTACCTAACAACGCACTAATATCCTTAAGGTCCGCTACCGTATTATCGTGTGTATAATTCCTACTAAATTGTTGCCGCACATCACATGTTTTTTGTAAGCGGTTAATGCTTTTGTAATTACTATTTTATGGGCCATTGAAAAGTGGTCGGTTTATTTTTTATACGAAATCGTGCAGAGATTAACCAAAATGGTTTGTGGTAAAATAGTTTAAGGCTTGCTTCCTCATAGCTTCCTATGATTTTCAAGGTTTGCTTTTGCTAAAATGTAAAGCATGTGCTGCTTACTGGAGTATACAGGGTTATTTTTTAGTCAGTGCGCAAACTTTGCAGGCTGTTTATACTCGTGATTCTGAACAACTTTTACTATGGGGCCACCTGCGATATGTAAAAAAAAATTTTGGGTGTTCCATACATTTTTGCCGAGTACATACCTATGAATTTTTCTATGGAACATCCAATTTTTTTTTTGCGTATTCGCAGGTGGTAAAAGTAGTAAAAGTTGCTCAGAATCACAAGTAGAAACACCCTGCAAAGTTTGCGCACTGACTAAAAAATTACCCCGTATTTCAACATTTGTGAATTCAACGAAGGCTTATTTTCCTAATTGCTAGTGCTTCTATAGACTACTGCCTTTATCCTAACATTTGGAGTTGGCGTAATATGTACCTACCAGGGACCTACCTCTCGATATTATCTTCATCTCTATCAGTAGTCAAATTCTCTTTCTAGCTTTTTATTTTAGGTCTTCTTATATTATACTAGCGGCCCGCCCAGCGGTTTCACCCGCTGCTACTTACCTGTTTCCCCGTAGAAATTGGATCTTTGCCATTACCGTATCTCTTATAGTTTAGATGGGATGCTGGGGGTCTACATCTGGTACTCCAGACCCTCGTGACCATGACCAGCAGAAGTGGCCCGTCATGCTGTATAACTTATACTTTGAAACCATTACCCTATCACTTATCAGATGATGGTGGTCTGCATCAGGTACTCCAGATCCTCGATAACTATGTGCCAGCAGAAGCGGCCCGTCATGGTGAACAACTTTTTCTATGAAGCCATGACCGTATCACTTGCAGAAGCGGCCCGTCATGGTAAACAACTTTTTGTATGAAGCCATGACCGTATCTCCTATAGTTTAGATGGGATGCTGGTGGTCTTCATCAGGTACTCCAGATCCTCGATGACCATGTGCCAGCAGAAGCGGCCCGTCAAGGTAAACAACTTTTTGTATGAAGCCATGACCGTATCTCCTATAGTTTAGACGGGATGCTGGTGATCTTCATCAGGTTCTTCAGATCCTCGAGGGCTGTCAAAAAGTAGTCCATGTCCATCTTTAATATGCTAGTAATATTAGTGCCAAATTTCGCGAAGATCGGTAAAGAGATTTGGCTAATTTGGGTAATATCCGCTGTATTTCCCGGTTTTCCTGCTGATAACCGTTTTCCCATGGGAATGAGGAATTTTCCCGTGATAAAAAGTAGCCTATGTTACTCAGGAATGTTGTAGCTTTCTAATGGTTTTGGAAATCGGTCAAGTAGTTTCGGAGTTTATCGATTACATACATACAAAAAAACAAACAAACAAAAAAACAAAAAAACAAACAAAGGTTTCCTCTTTATTATATTAGTGTAGATTAGAGGCCGTATTGTGCCGGCTTAGAATAGCATCACCCCATATCTTTCTCGTGGATGTCGTAAGAAGCGAGTAAGGGATTTGAGAGTTGATGTGTATTGCCTGTCACTATGGTGATACATAGAATGAATTTAAAACTTTTGTCAGACATGGTGTAAATGCTCGTTCTAACAGCTGTACGCTCACGCCAATAAACCGCAAGGGAAATAGACTTTTATTACTTCTGGCACTATCAACAAAAAAAAACAAAATTTATTGAACAAGTAATGGCCTAAATGTTTACAATCATTATTTTATGTTATTACATTACAACTATCTATACACGTTCTAATTTCTATTGGTAGGACGTATTTGCCGCGGTGAAGTTACATCGTAGACGTTTGACGGCCGTTGACTTCGGCAGGTGCTCTGCCCCATGCACATAGTGCAGCGGATGAAAGCATAACTTCTGACTTTTAATGATACTTTCATTTAAAAGATACCAGATAAAAATGGTTTCTATTGCATTTTTTGCTATAGGTGGGTACACACACGGAGTAACAAAAAGGGTAAGATAAGACGAAATGAATTCGTGAAACTGAACAACTTTTTACCCATGGAACATTGTTGTCGAACGAAATATGAAATATTTTGGCTCCCCATTCAAACTGGCTGATCAGCTAATTGATTTTCTAAGGGAGGCCAAAATATTTTTTTTTTCATGTTTTGGACCCGTTAGGAAAGCTGTTCAGTTTTGCATTCAGACCATAAAACTGAACAACTCGCGATCACGAAATAAATTCACGATCTAAAACCACGACCAGCTGACTGCATTTACTATTAGAACTAAAAAAAAGCTACTTTTTCGGAAATATTTTCCTAAAGAAACTTGTTCAATTTCATGGTCTGAATGCACCCTATCAGTAATCGGAAAGCTGCCCATTACACCCTGTGTGTTCCTTCGAACTGCCCTGTTCAATTGCACTGCACCTGACTAACTGACTAAACTCTCCGCAGTTTTTCGTCCATCCTTTGTGAATTAAAATTGTAATGTTCACCGTGAAGAATATCTGTAGGTACTCTACACTTCCAAGATTAGACAAATGATTATCTCATCATACCCCAACGTACAGCATTATAGTAGGTACCGACGCCGAGAGAAGTCGGTTTTGACAGATGTCGGATTTGCGCAAATGCCATAGCAGAGGGTTCATTTTCCTTTGATGACTTTCCTTTTAGTATGAAACTGACAGATGTCAAAACCGACTTCTCTCGGCGTCGGTACTATAGCAGGAAATTGATCCCATAAATGGGTAACTCTAAAGTGCTAGAGATCGTAATACGGTATCAAATTATATCCTCAATCTAAGAAGCAAAAACCTGCATCCTTACCCTACTGTAATCTGGGATCTCCACGCATCCCGGTTTATTTAAAGGATAACCATCGAGATTCTAAATGCGGGTGTAAACACAGAAGAAATGGTTCGTCCATTTTAATTGGACACCTGTCAAATGCATGATCCTAAAAAGATATCGCATAATAGAGCACAATCACAGAAAAATAGTTTGTACTGAAAAACAAGGTAGAGACAATAAAGGTATTCCTCAATTACCAAGTAAACACTGAGTGGGTATTGTGAATACTTCAACAACTTTATTTTTTCAATTTAAGTTTCTTGTGAGCTTTACGTGCATTAACATAAAACAGTTTGCTTCTACAACGAATGAACAAAAGACCGATGTAAACACACGTATCTAAACAAATACATGATTGTCTGTCAGCTATAAAATGCAGAACGTTTGACAGGCCTCCAATAAGACTGGTTGGTTAGATTATAAATACTAGCGATGAGTCAGAGGATGCACTAACCTCATAGCAGCGTGTGCGCACAGACGAGGCAGCGGCGCCGGCGCAACTCTGAAACAATAGAAAACATATTTATTTATTTATGAGCCTGTAATGTCCCACTGCAGGGCAAAAGCCTTTCTCCCTTTTTTCCATCGGTCTCGGTGCCTCTCAGTCTAGTGCCAGGTTGTGCCAATCCTTTAGGTACACGTTCAGCTCATTGCTCCACCTCTTTCGGGGCCATCCACGTCGCCTTTTAATATGTTTGGGTACCCACGTTGTTGTAACTTAAAATGAACTAAAATATTCAACGGCTGCAACTTAAACTAACTTCTCTCAGCAGTCTCCAAAATCTTATCTCAACTTGGCGATTATTTGACTTTTCATTGGAATGAAAGACTGTGTTATACGAAGACTTTTTGAAACGATTTTTATCGATATCCACCAAATAAAACCAGCTTAAATTCTTAAGTGCATATTCATATGTGCAAAAAAATAAGAAATCGTTATGTTACCTAGGAACTTGAATACCTACTTATACCTAGGTAATTAGCTGTTAGTACCTTATAAAATCGACAATATAGGTGTTTTGTTTACTCTATTTGTCGCAGGTGTTTCTTTAGATATTGTCAATTAACGACTTGCAAATTTACTTATAGGTGCTACGTGGGACTGAATAGCCTCATGCAAATCACGAGATGTAGACTGAGCTTAAAAACGGTCTAGATTATGTACCTAGATATTCTCATGTAACTAGCCCTTGATGACAAGACTCGAGAGTTATCAAAAGAAGGTAATTAATTTACGGCATTTTTGAGTCTCTATCTCCTTTGTGAACACATTCAAAGCAAATATTTTGTATTTTTAATAAACGGGGAAAGGAGGCAACTGGCTTTTAAATTACTTACTTATAATTTGAAACTCTCTACGTACAGATCGGGGCAACGACCACGCCGCCGTAGTAAAAATAATTAAAAGTAGCGTGACAGAATTTATTTTAACTACAAGTTAATCAAGAACGTGGTCTAGCCAGTTAAGTATTCTGATGGCGTGAGTTTAAAAGTTTAATATTCTCAATCCTTTCAGATCTAATATGATAATAGAATACTCTAGAAGGAGTGTCACAAACATATTCCATGAAGCGTTATGTATTACAGCGACAATGGACTTGAAGCCGTTAGATATGTATTCCTTGTGATGCAAGAGGCTGCATGGCACACACTTAATAAATAAGTATACCCAATACAAAACACTTTAGAGCAAACAACTAAAACAATCTGTGTTTGTAACTAACAGGGCAACTTCAAAAACCCAACTAACCTACGACAATTGTATTGGCTTCACTATAAGAAATGCGATTTCTAGCCTATTTTTGGTCTAAGCCAATATCGAAGCCTATGGAGGCAGGGGATCGGAAACATAAAAATTCCATCACGTGAAGAGTGTTTTATCGCCATCTATCGGGGGACAATGGGGCGGCTTCGGAACGGCGCCTAATAGCGTCCCATAGCAAAGCATCCTATCACATACCAATACGACATTCCTTACACATACAATAGGTACAAAGTGAGTTAAGTAGGCGCAAAAACAGAGAATATAGGTACCTACAAACAAACGTCCAATTCTCGTATTTTTCGTATGGTACCGGGGTAGTAGGTAGAGCATAATCCGTTTCTCTCCTGAATTTCGTGAAAAGTATCTGGTACCTACAAACCCAGGAAATAAAAAGGAGCCTTTCCCGTAAATTCCTGTTAGAACCGCTTTATGGTGTGTGACATAGCGTCCCCTAAAAGTCGTATGGACGTAACTTGAAAAACTTGATTTTACAGGAGAAGCGATTGAAAGTTGGCGAAAAGTTTAAAATTGTGTCATAAATTTGTGTTTACATTTACGATCATAATTTTTTTTATGTGAATGTGTCAAATGGCTAAAATTAAGAACAAACATATAAATCTCGAAAAAATTTACAGGTTTTTTTATAAAAAAATAAAAATCGACTTACGTCTATATGCAAAAAAAAAATTCAAAGCAATTGAAGTTACACCTGCTTAAATCAATAGTTGCGGCAGTTCGTTTTGAAATCTTTTGCAATGTTTTTGTTGGCTTAAACTATGAAAATATATTCGGATCAGAAAAACAGTTCTACCAGAAATGAGATAGACTTCATTATGGCCTCAAAGAGACAAATTTTCAATGATGTCTCGGTGATCAACAGGGTTAAAACCGGAAGCGATCACCGAATGGTCAGAGGCACGTTGAACATAAACGTCAAACTAGAACGGTCTCGCCTAGTGAAGTCTACACTCCGACCATCTGCGACCCATATTCAAAACCCGGAATGCTTCCAACTGGAACTTACAAATCGCTTTGCTTGCCTAGATTGCGATACCGTGGACGGTATCAATAACAGTTTGGTGGAAACTGTCCACACAGTCGGCTCCAAGTTCTTTAATCCCTGTCGTAAAAATAGACCTCAAAAGCTAACCGATCGAAGTCTGAACCTCATGACTGAAAGGCTATGTATCTATGACGCTACAATCCTCTGACGACACGGAGTCATATCGGCGGCTCAACAGACAGATATGCCAGTCCCTGCGGAGCGATATTCGAAATTTTGATACTAAAAATATTAAAGAAACGATTGAGCAAAACAAGGGCATCAAAGTTTTCGCCAGGGACTGGCTATTGGGCAGAGCCAGCTGACAAAGCTGAAGACGGAGGACGGCAGGGTAGCGTCCTCGAGGCCAGAGGTACTGAGGGAGATCGAACGGTTCTATGGTTAGCTGTACAATTTGCCACTATGCTTAGCGTTTGTGGACTATGACTATGATTCTATCGAGACGTGGGCAGTACTACAGGCTCTACAGCGGTGCCTAAAGGTATATCAAAGTGTTGAAGTGTTTATATAGAAACGCCACAATGTCAGTTCGAATACAAGATCAGACCACGGCGGCTATTCCATTGCAGAGGGGTGTAAGACAAGGAGAAGTATTATCTTCCAAGCTGTTTACCAATGCGATAGAAGATGCCTTTAAGCTCCTGGAATGGGAAGAACTTGGCATCAATATCAATGGCGAATACATCACTCACCTTCGGTTTGCTGACTATATCGTGGTCATGGCAGAGTCATTCGAAGACCTCAGCAAAATGCTACAGAACCTCAATCGGGTTTCCCAACATGTAGGACTCAAGATGAATATGGACAAGACGAAAGTTACGGCCAACTCTCATGTAGCGCCCACCCCAATATCAGTAGGGAACTCGATACTCGAAGTGGTGGACAAATACGTCTATTTAGGACAAACAGTCTAACTAGGAAGATCTAACTTTGAGAAGGAGGTCACTCGGCGAATCCAGCTCGGCTGGGCAGCATTCGGGAAGTTACGCAGCGTCTTCACGCCCAAAATTCCTCAGTGTCTCAAGACGAAAGTGTTTGAACAGTGTGTCATGCCAGTGTTGACCTACGGTGCCGAGACGTGGTCTTTAACTGTCGGCCTCCTAAATAGACTACTCAGCGAGCTATGGAGAAAGCTATGCTCGGTGATTCCCTACGTGATCGGATCAAAAACGAGGAGATCCGTAGACAAACCAAGGTAACCGACATAGCTAAAAAAGTCAGTAAGCTAAAGTGGCAATGGGCAGGCCACGTTGCTCGAAGAACTGATAATCGGTGGAGCAGGAGAGTTCTCGAGTGGAGACCACGTACCAGCAGGCGCAGCGTAGGATGCCCCCTCGCGAGATGGACAGACGATCTGTTCAAGTCCGCGGGGAAATGCTGGATGCAGGCCGCTTCTAATCGGACAAGGTGGAAATATTAAGAGGAGGCCTATGTTCAGCAGTAGACGTCCTATGGCTGATTATGATGATGATGATGATGATTTTCTCATACAGACGTATCTTCGGATACCTCTAAAAATGAAATTAGAAAAATTGCGACGTAAAGGGGTAAGTTAACTTACATCCCTATGTTATAAAGCAATATGTTGTGAAATAAGTTACGACTTACCTTATTTTGGAAACTAAGGTACTTAGAGATACACCCATAAGCGTGAAAAAAACTACAAAAAAAGCTGAATCTTTTAGTGTATATAACTCATTTACGTAAAAAATCAAGTTACGTCCTTACGTTTTGAAAGGGACGAATTAGGAACTGCCCAAACTAGGTATTTGGTATTTGACCGAGATTTTAAGAACTAAGTAGGCTAATTTGTTCTCAAAAACTTACTACGATCCCCTATTATGATGACCAAAATCGTTAGACTGTCCTTACAAACATACATAAATCACGCGTTTATCCCTTGCGGTATAGGCAAAGCGTTGACTGTCCTTCATTGTGTGTGATAATTTAAATCACGCCTTTATCCCTTGCGGTATAGGCAGAGCGTTGACTGTCCTTCATTGTGTGTGATGTGATAATTTTTTTAATCACAAAGCACACGTAAAGTGCCGGAAGATAGTGCTTCCATGAACGTCTTAATAGTGCTCGTCCACCCTTTGTTCTTCTGCAGTTGCAATTAAGAACACAATAGCACGTAACACGAAGAATGTTTGGCTCACAAAGTATTAACTATTGTTTCCAATGCTATTCGATACTGGCGGTTTCCTTTAAATGTTTTTGCGAATTAAAACGATGTCTAAATACTACGTATGCCGTGTAATGCTGGCTTAAAATAGCATCACCCCAATACATCCGTGAGTGTCCTAAAAAGCGACTAAGGGATAATTTATCCAAGGAATGGGCTGCAGCATTTCCTGTGAATAACACATCTTGCACTGCGCTCGCCAACCCGCCTGTCAAGCGTGGTGAGTACCTATGGCATCACCCTCCGATACAGGGGACGCCCATGCCCAGCAGGGGAATGTTGTGGCTGTAAAGGTAAATACTGCCTGTCGGCACTGGTACCTATAACTCGAAATGAACTAGGTACCTAAACCGACCATTACGATTGTTCCTTACATTATTAACATCAGAATGGCGGGACCAAGACGAAGGTTTGAATTTACCATATAACAAATATTTAGTACCTAATTTCTTCTAATTAGTGCCTATGATAAGGAAATTTCTTCCTGATCGGTTTAGAAATTATTTCAGTTTTAAAGTGGTCCGCAATTCTGATGTCAGGTCTGCGGGACCATTCACGGTTTACCAAGAACTACACACTGAAATGTTTAACTTTATATATCATTATTTACTTCTAAATTAGTTCCTAGGCACTTATTGAAATCAAGCTAATAGCTGCTGCCGTTACATTTAAATTACGATATGAAATATTATGAACATTTTACGCCTAAATATGAGAACATAGCAATTCATTTCATCAATAATTTGCTCTACTGCGTGTAACAGGCGTACGTATATCTTATTGCTTAAATTATGAGGTAATGGTAACAGTTACAAGCTTGAATTGAATAAGTGTTCAAGGAACTAATTGAGAAGTAATTAATGACACATAAAGTTAAACATTGCAGTGTGTAATTGTTGGTAAACCGTGAATGGTTCCGCGGATCTGACATCAGAATCGCAGACCAATTTGAAATTGAATTATCTGTGAAACCGAAACGGAAGAAATTACCTCACCATAGGAACTAATTGGAAGAAATTAGGCACTAAATATTTGTTATTTTCAAATTCAAACTTTAGCCTTGGTCCCGCCATTCTGATGTTAATTACATTATTAACATCAGAATGGCGGGACCAAGACGAAGGTTTGAATTTACCATATAACAAATATTCAGTACCTAATTTCTTCTAATTAGTGCCTATGATAAGGAAATTTCTTCCTGATCGGTTTAGAAATTATTTCAGTTTTAAAGTGGTCCGCAATTCTGATGTCAGGTCTGCGGGACCATTCACGGTTTACCAAGAACTACACACTGAAATGTTTAACTTTATATATCATTATTTACTTCTAAATTAGTTCCTAGGCACTTATTGAAATCAAGCTAATAGCTGCTGCCGTTACATTTAAATTACGATATGAAATATTATGAACATTTTACGCCTAAATATGAGAACATAGCAATTCATTTCATCAATAATTTGCTCTACTGCGTGTAACAGGCGTACGTATATCTTATTGCTTAAATTATGAGGTAATGGTAACAGTTACAAGCTTGAATTGAATAAGTGTTCAAGGAACTAATTGAGAAGTAATTAATGACACATAAAGTTAAACATTGCAGTGTGTAATTGTTGGTAAACCGTGAATGGTTCCGCGGATCTGACATCAGAATCGCAGACCAATTTGAAATTGAATTATCTGTGAAACCGAAACGGAAGAAATTACCTCACCATAGGAACTAATTGGAAGAAATTAGGCACTAAATATTTGTTATTTTCAAATTCAAACTTTAGCCTTGGTCCCGCCATTCTGATGTTAATCTTACATTTATTCCTTGAAAAGAAACGAAATATTATCCATTTTACAGGGGGTTGCTCTGCTTTTGCCCTTTTGCTGATATTGCCAAAAATAATTTTAAAGGGCACAATAAGGTTTAATGGTGTCAGCGGAGCCTTGTTAGGCGATTACCAGCTGGGCTTGACAGCAATGTACCGTGATTAACTCAGAAGTCGTTTACGGTGAAACAGCTTAGAAGAGAGGTTGTGCACTGCGCTCGCCGATCCGATCCGATTCCTATTTTGACTCGGATAGCCGCAGGATGTAGGGCTAATAAAATGCACATCAAACGTTGAACGGTGAAATGTTTTGGAAATGTTGTGCACTGTACCAATCTGATTTCGTTTACGTTCCACATTTTGTCCGTACCTATTTAGCGTTGTCTAGGTACGGTACATGCCCATTCCGATTCGATATCGATTACGATCCTTATTTCACCTGGGATAGATGTATGTTAATGAAATAGGTACCTAGATCATTCCTAGATCAAATTCGTGATCAAACTTGTACAATCCGATTTTAATGCGAGAATCCTACTTACTAGTAAGTATGGCGGTACAATGTTGCGTTTCTTTATTTGAATTTGTCCGAACACTTTTATGTACTTTCACGTTAAATTATTTAACCACCAACTCCAATGATATTATATCAATGTTACTGGCGGCGTTCAACTCCATAAGCGAATGAAATCGTTCTAAGGTGGGATAATGGAGTAAAACGCTTACAGGGCAACACGGTTCAGAAGGAGCTTGGTTTCTCAAAAGCGTTCTAATGATGTCCGTGACTCTGACAAGCCTACCCTGCAGTTTCGTAATTTGTAATTATCACAACAGAAGTCAAAAACATGCAACAATATTATTAGGAGTGGATAATAAGATGCGGCACTCTAATTTACGTAAGGTTCACTGTGTTTAGGAGACCCTAACCACTTATTCGTATCGTAGTGACAATTTTTTCCGCTAATATATTCACTTACCTACAGGGTTAAAGCTAGACTCGGTAATTGGGCAAGTTAAGGACAGTTATGACCTAAAGATACTATGTATCCCGTCAGGTACTTATCGCAATTATTTTAAGTTTCTTGCCGTTTTCAAAACTAAAAAAATATACTCTAGAAAACAAAAACCTACGTACGTATAGATAATTTTTAAAAGTTTCGTATTATTTTCAAGATATAAAAATATTCAAGACCGACTGCAGCGATCTCTCCCAGTGAGTAGGTAGGTTCCGTTCGCCGGTAGCGCGCGAAGGCGTGGTATTTCGCGAATCGACATCGCTGACTGCGCTACAATCGCTACATTTTGTTCTGGTGGGCGCACATTTAGGGCAGAAATGGCTAAACTGCCTACCTCTATAATACGCCGTTTCATTCTTATCTGTAGAGTGAATGATGTGATGTGATGATCCAAGCGAAGCGAACCATCGAAAGTATTCGACTAAAATGATATATGATCTAGATAGATTATGACTCACAATGTTTTTTTAATACTTTATTAATTCTAAAGCGACCTTAAATGTAATGAAGAAATCGAGAAGTCTTTATAAATAAAACCATTTTCCATTAACACGATGAATATGTAGACCGTTAAATGTTAAATGTTACCGTCCCATTTCCGTAGAAATGGGACGGTAAGGTAACAGCGTTCAAAGCCACTTTACCAAATTTTCCTGGCTATGTCAGGTCAGGTCAGATTGTAGGCTAGCTTATGCAATTTATACCGAAGGGTAGGTTTTATCAAAGAAAAGATATAGAGACCTATCATTGACAAAATTCATCATCATGAGTTGATATTAGGTATAGTTTACCTCACCATATGTTAAGTTATACGTCAAGGTATTCATTATGCATTAAGATACATAATGATATTCTCAATGTAATTCATACTTGGTATTCCAATAGTCACGTTTTCATCTTCATTTGCACAAAACACTTAATAATTTATTTATGTGCAGATTCAAGGTACAATTTATTTACATAGATAATCATCTAGTCGTAGATACAATATGACTCTACTATTTTGTCACGAATAACCTAATGATTACAATCCGCAATATGTATCCAGTTCTAAATGTACCTATTGAATCAGTGCATAAGCTTAGCAACACAAAGTTGTATCGTGTTAGCGACACAAACATATGCTGAATATTGCTTGTATCACCGTAGATGGCATACAATATCGGCTATCAAAGTTACTGAACATGAGTGTCCAAGAAAGGATTATTATGAAAGTGTCTTTACTTGTAGGTACATATGAGCGAAACTAATACTATAGTATCGGTTTTCAGTTTTATAAAATGGTGCTTGCTCACGAGGGCGATAAGAAGCAGATTTTTTTTACTCAGTATGAAATGAAAGACCTTTATTGAGTATGAAAGGTGATTTATTATATAATTTAATACATATTACATCTCAATCGCGTTTCTCTGCAGTAAAATTGAATTATGTGTCTCTACAAGACCGGTCATTAAAGAAACGAAAGTAAAACAATAAAGAAAGCTATACTGAATGACTCACAATAAAAAGCAACATAATAAATCAAGTTATTTTATGAACGTGTAAAATTTATGTGAAAATTAAAGGATCTGACTGTATTTACATGGTCAATTTGTCGCGAGTACAGTTAGGAGAGAATTTATAAGCGCGTGGGATGCGCAGGCGCTGCTCGCGGTAGTGGGCGGACGCCATTGACGAGCCCCTCAAAACTACACCACCTACACATAGATGGCGCTTTTACGACAACCACGATAAAACCTTAACACCTTAACTTACAATGTAAACAATGGTTACAATGTTCGGGCTATTTGTAAACGAGCAATCTT
The DNA here is from genome assembly GCA_024500475.1 of Phthorimaea operculella. Classification (NCBI taxonomy): domain Eukaryota; kingdom Metazoa; phylum Arthropoda; class Insecta; order Lepidoptera; family Gelechiidae; genus Phthorimaea; species Phthorimaea operculella. Next base: position 849,229 of record JANFCV010000118.1, read on the forward strand.
TTGTTACATTACAGCTGCTTTTTGTTACGAAGATTCCGGAATTGTTACCGGAATAGGGTGAACAATTGTTTGTTATCTGTCCATCTGTTTCGGATAACGGAGGGTGAATGGCTTTAATTGGCTAGAAGATTAGGAAGGTTTGTTTTATTGCTGCGGATGTCGGAAGTTTTTGTCCACCTGTACCGGTACAGTTAGCAAAGTACTTCATATTGTAGGTAAGCTAGACCACCTTGTAATACTTTCATCGTCTGAAACCTACGGTAACCTATTATTCCAGATTCTTTTTCTTATTGACCGATAGATACCTAGTCATTTTATGGACAGGCTGATGATAATCATTAGGAACAACTGCCGATCAGCTGGAGGTACAATGGCTATTATGTATTCTGTGACAATGGGAGAACCAATTTTTATTTCTATTTTTCTCTTTCTATGTTAGGTTAGTGAAATTTATTCTTTATCACCATACCCGTCCTGGATTCTTACTATCGCTCACCATATAGAACATATTAGGTTCTTGACTTTTTAGTGTCCATTGGTAGGTTCTGTTCACACGGACTACACATTCACAGTACAGTTTACATCTTAGATGACATTTACGACACCGCGGGAATAGATGGGGTGATGCTAATTGCTTTACCGTTGGCACCGCGGACGGAATGGAATGAGAAAAAGACGTGACGAACCAGACGTTAATGGATACTATAAAGCAAACCTCTAGATTCTATTTCCTGTATCTTATAGATAAACTGGGCAGCTTCATTTAATTAAAGATTGTAATTAAGATTTATTACTAGATTATTTCATTTTATTAAATGCAGAAAGAAACGGTAAGAAGGAAGGTACTGCTAGATATACTTAAACTGCGTATTGATCGAATCTAGAATGTTTATTATAGGAGCGGGCTGCTATGTAAAACCTAAAGGTAATCTTTGAGTAGGTACTAAGTAGGTATACTGTACAATATTTACTCAGTATGTAGTTTGATATTAACCGATTCATCGCTCAGTCATTCGTTTCATTGCTCATTAATTATTACCTAGATTAATGTTCTTATTTATTGCTGGTGAGCGTCTTCACAATTTCGTGACTTATTTTTGAAATCTCTGCTCGATTACGATAGTACATTGACTCCAAGACTGACGCTAATCCAAACGCATGCGCAATTCAGTACACAGCAACTAGATCGGATCAAGATGGGTTTTTACTATACGGATCTCTAGTTTTTGCTATACGGAACTCTTGATGATTTGTTCCATGCGAGATAGTGATGCTATTCTATTGTCCAATTAGGAACGTATTTCTAGCACCGGTCATGCTTAATGCCGCTCCATCACGAATGGTTTTTGCTGACGTTTCAGCGTAAAAATTCTAGGCACCAGTGCTATCTGGGTCTGATATTCAGTTTGGAATTAATTTGCTCATGGTTTCCTACCTAATTAAGGTAATGTCTGTCTACCATTGCTGAGTTCCATATTTTCTAATCCGAGTTAACAATATGGAATTAGTAAATTTCTGTAAATACTATGATAAAGTTTATGGTAGTTACCGCTACTGATCTCGCTTGTTTGTTAAGATTAAACCTCAAAAGTGAAAATTTAAACTTAAACTTATATTTTGAAAACTACCAAAAATAATGTTCTTTGACCAATCCAAATCGAAATGTAAGCCTACCCTACCTACACGTAAAATTCTCAATGAGTATCAAGAAGTGTGTAGCTCTAGATTGCGTTGACTTTTTAAATCTGACTAATTCTTTTAAAAGTAAATTTTGCAACACTTTTATTGTAAAATATATTAAATGTTTTTAATCATATCATGTCGTGCATATCATATTTTGATTGATTTCAATGATTCTCGTATGATTGCAGATTACCTATTAGCATTTAGAGTTATTAGCTGTTAGCATCCATGGCGCTTACCGTAAAATTGCCCTGTTACGTATCAAATCGTCCAATGAAAGGCAGAAAAACTACCTGATGATCGGTGTGTAGTGAAGCCTACACGTGTTACATAGTAGGTAATACATTATCGACAGCAGCGTTTAGTTACCTAAACGCCGTTGCGTGATGGTTCGATTGTAATAGTAATAACAACTTGTACCTATGAGTGAAAGCTGTTAGTTAATATTGCTTAATCAAACGTAATATTGGCAGAAAAACGCTTTGTAGAGCTGGATTGCGATAAAGTTAGCTAGGTACGCATGTTTTTTAAACACTTGGCGTTACGGAGTTGTGCCGTAAACCGGCCGGTCCTAATCAACAAGATTTTGTTGTAAATCAGGTGTACAAATCTGTGAATTAATAACAAATCGCAAACTTATCATAATTATTTCGTATATTAAAGCTTTGTCCTTATAATAATCTTATAAAGAAACCTATTTTATAATTTATGCCCAGGTGCCTTCCCTCCTCTTTAATGTTAAACAGAGCAGCAAACTTCTACAAACTTTTAGAGTTCCCCTAAAAAACGCATTATAAAAGTTTATCCTACCTTCGGCTCGGACCTTTTAAAAAGGTTTTTGTAAGATGAACGACCCCAACGATAATTATCCGAAAAGTACCATGGATAAACCGAAGTTGAAGTTTGTGTACTCAGAAAATTGTTTGTAAACACCATTCCGGAAAAAGGATGAATGGAATCGGTTTTTTTGTACCTTTATAACCTTTTTGTGTATTTTTTTATTGTCTATCTTTCTGATACAGATTATCCTTTGGACCCAAACTCCAAAAGAAAACGGTGAAGTGTTTCATTTTGTTTATTTGTTTCACGGATGATTGTTTCCTTTTGGTCTTATATTTTTGATCCTTTTGTCGCTATGGGTAAAGTTTTTGATCAAATAATTAGGTAGACAAGAGATTCACCCAAAATGATCTAACACTTTTCTCTTTCAATTAATCTAGGAATCGCGTACTTGCTTATTAACCAATGGCTGGTGTTCCTTTAAGATTTATTATAGGTACTATAAGAAGCAGCACCCGGCCAAGAAATTCTTCCAACGATTGTGTAAGCAAGACCAGTGGCCGTTCATTTGAGAGCCTCGAGCATCTTTCATTAGTGATATTAAAATTCCAATTAATACTTATCTTGGAGAACTTGTTTGCTTCCGGAGTTACGCCGAACCAGTCCACAGCCCATCATTTGGTCATTTTCAATCTTTTAAAGGTTCGTTAGTTTAAAACTTTCTCGTTTACAAGGTTCTGCCTCTGCATTTACGACTTAAGGGTTTTCTTCTTTTTTAGTTTGAATCGAAGATTACTAAGCTTATTATTCCAGATATTTAAATAATATTCCTAAGAAAGCTTATCAGGAAAATATACGTTCAACGCATCATATCTTTACATTGTACAGTAACCAGATAACACAAGCATGCATATTCTCAGCTCCATCTCAATGTCACTGCAAAATCTGTCCAATTAATCGAAACACGAATCAAGTATAAAATAATGACATCATATACATAAATGAATATCTTGGTAACACTGCAATGAGCTGCAACAAAGTTGCAACTTTACCGGTCCAGCCTTCACAATTATTTACAGTCAGACGTAAAGCAGCTTTGCAATTTTTACTTTCTTATGTTCCTATATCAACCGCAGTAAGGGCTAAAGTATACAGACGTAATGCTTGAGAAGCTATCGACTGTCAGACTCATAAACAGTACTATTCAATGTTGCTGATGGGCACATCATTTACCTTTATTTTATTTACGCTTAAAAGGGACACTTATCCAGAGAGCTTGGTTAGTGTAAAAGCTATTAAGACTAGATCTCATACTATGTTATGATCATACATTTTTTTTTCATTTTCTTTACGTCTGTTCTCATTACAGGTAGTAAGAAACAAGAATAAGTAACTCTTGTAGTAGTCTTGTAGTAGTAGCAGCTACTAGTTTTGTTGTAAAGTTTAACATTGAAATGAGACTGCGATTTGTGCCGTGTTCAGTCGATCGTGTAAACTGTGATTTTATCAATGGTATCTCATCTACATAACCGGAATTCTGTTTGGTTTTACATAACTCAGCTACAAAACGCGTAATCCATTAGAAAATCTGTTCCATAAACCAAACAAATATTTATGCTCTGCTACACATTCAAGCAGTAATTTGAGTAGTTAAAGCGTTTTATTTGTTAAAGATAAAGATAATCGATTTGCACTTCAAATTCTGTGAAGTTACGTAAATAAACTAAGGTCAAACAACAAGGTCGAAACAAGACGTAGGTACCCAAACAATCTTAAGTCGAGCATTATGTAGTACTTAAGTATAGATAATCGTTATCATTATTTGGGACAACGCGAATTCAATTTAGTCTGCTCTTGGAAAAAGTGTTATTGAGGTTTTAAATTGCGATTATACAAAACATAGATAGATATTTTCTTATTTAAGCAAGCGTTAAAAAGATTCCCATTTATTTAATGTTCAGATTTAAGAGAGTAGTTAATAGTAAAAGTATTTAATTCATTAGTGAAGAAGGTTGTACACTTATTGCATAATGGTGAAAATTTGAATAATCTGCTAATTCGAAAGCAAAAAATAATAACTGAAAGCATTTATAAACAGCTTAGTAAAATGTCATAGAATTATTTTCGTTTTAACGTCTGCCATCTGTTGCCCTAAGGGAATTCTCTCAGGAATAATTTCAAGTGAGTAAATTTTAATAAAACCCTCTGCTTTATCGAAAAGCGATTAAGGAACAAGTCCTGAATGAGGGCATATTTTATTCAATGTAACGGGTTTTTAAGATGTTACATTTGTAGCTGTCAATTATTAAGCTTTAATGTTGTTTGGTTGGGGGATATAAAAACTGGGCTGTTTATTTATGTGCGTGTAAAAAAATGAGTCATACATGTGTAAGTTAAGTATCATATTAACTAAGCCTTCATGACAGGAAAGACATTTACATTAAGGTATTAGTGAATTATATACCTGTATGAAAACATAACTTATATCTTAGGTACCTACATAAATTGACTAGATACCTTGATAGAGTAAATAGAGATCCTATCGACAGATCGCTTCTGAAATGAATGTTAAAGTAAGGGAATATTATATTGGGAGTTGATTATTTATATGATTAAGCTCTCAAGAGACGGTCATTGCAAGAGACTGACAGTTTGAAGCGGCATGACAAATTCATACCAATTTAGCATCGCTTGTTCGCGTAATACCAACTTTAATATCGTTAGGGCCTTCAGGGGTCTATCTATGCCATTCTGAAGGCATCTCCACCATGGTTTGAAGGTAATTAAGCAACATTACTGTTGATGAATTCTTCAGATAAAGGCCCAGGAATTTGGGTCGCAAACGCTCTTAGTAATTGGGCTCCAGCTAGAAACATTATTTTTCTTATTAGGATCGTCGTTCGTTTAAAGGCCTGACTCATTTTAATTATTTACCTAAGTAAGTATGTAGGATAAGTACCTACTTTCAATTAAGTTAAATTTGTCATAAAATGAGACCCTAAATTGATAATTAAGTGTCCTAATAAAGTAACCTAACCTAACCAAAGTTCTATCTGAGATATATTTTTTTTGTTGATAAATAAAAATCTTATCATTTCATATTTATCAAAATCAACGGTTTCTCCTCAAAAGGCAGTCGCGTCAATAAAAAGGAAAAACGATTCAAATCATGCATAAATCACTGCAAATAATGTTAAGGGGTGAACCAGTTCATGAAACTGATGATCAACTTTTCCCAAGGAACATTGGTCAAACAATGAAAAATAAATTTAGCGTCCTATACAAATTGATTCGCTCTGGTACATTTGAGTAGGTATAGGAGGTCCAATTTATTTTCCTATTTCGATCCACGTTTCTTGGGGAAAGTTGTTAAGTTTCATGAGCTGGTTCACATTCTGTAAAAGTTGTCAATTTGTAAAGATTTAAAATTTTTAATGTCAATCATGTAGGTAAATAACTGCAGCGTGACCTTTATAGTAAAACAGACGAAGACTATGCAATGTTCAAAACAAACCTTGCCTTCAGACGATATCTTCAATCAGTGTGGTGTTTAATTAGGCGTCCGTTGATGAATTATCCAGACTGCGAGGCATCCAGGGCAGATGCGCAGTACGCACACGCATCGCGGCCACAAAACAGAGAGTTTACAGGTAAGGTTCACTCGACTCTATTCAGGATTTTTGCGATTGGCATTTGTTAGGTACATAGCTAGGGTTGCTATTATCAGAAATCTCAAAGTATAAGACTATCAAAACAGTAAAATCTGATTCAAAAACGTCATGTGATTCTGGGCCAATAGGTATTAATCCAAAAAAATTGACGTTCATGGTAACCAACTTCTTAGCTACCTTGACTTCCCCTGAGATTCCGGTTATTTCCAGTTAAAGTCAGTACCTAAGCGTCAAAGTCGTCGCTAATACTGAGTGAGCCATCTGTATAGGCGCCCCGCGCGCTGTTTCTCTAATTTGTGTCGCGGCGGACTCAATGAGTGACTGTCTCGGGGTAAAAACTTTACGATGCGAGATAAGGTGACTTGTGGATGAACACGTTTCATATTAGATATGCAAGTATCTTCCTACTAGTACATAGAAATCAACGCATAAGTCTTCAACACAGAAAACTATATGAATTGATTCGCTTGGGACGGAGTCAAGAGCAACTGTCTCGGGGTAAAAACTTCACGATGTATAAGATAAGATGACTGGTGGATGAACATGTTTCATATTTAGATATGGAAGTTTTAGTAATTAAGACCACCAAGTACCAGGAGTACTAGTTTATTTAAATCAGTGTGTGAAAGACATAATTTTGACAAACATATCCATCCATGAGACGGACGGAGTCAAGATCTCGGTGTATAAAGTTCACGTTGTATGATATGAAAATATGACGGCTGGTTGAACACGTTTCATATTAGATATAGAGATACTTGTAGGTAAATAGATGTCAATGCGTAAAAGTTAAGTGCAGATAACTATATCATTAATTTTGTCATACCTAGATAGGCTCATTGACTCCGGCAACAGGCTGGAGGTAAAAACTTAACGATACGATATAAGATGGCTGTTGCATGAACACGTTTCATATTAGATATGGAAGTGGCTACCAACTTGTGCATGAGAAATCAATGTTTGAGCGTAAAATCATTGATGTTGATACGGCCTTAGGCTAAAACTAAATTTTATGCAATTTGGTGCAGTCGACATAGCGTAGGCCGATAATTCACCGCCGGAATTATCTTAATAAATTCATTGAAAATAATTATATGGTATTATGCAGGGCAACCAGCTGTAGGTAAATACAGTAGCACTACAAGTCTAAGTGCACCAAGATTAATTTTGATAAGGAGATTTATAAGGTAGGTACAAGCACGTTTAAATCAACGTGTATACACGCTTAAGTTTAATTTTTCTTTGTTGATTTTATATCAGTGCGGTAGACATTGGAAATCAAGTCGTGTTTATTAGTAATTGACGTACTTAAAGAAATATTTAATCCCACCCAAAACATAAATGTGAAAGGCTGCCAAGTTCGACAATATTGGAACGCTTCGCCTATAAAAGAAGTGAGATCTAAATAAGTACCAAGTTCCATACACAGACCTCAGTTAAAATTGAAACCTACTTTTTAATGATATAACTTGGCAAGTTTTCACACACTTTCCTATTTATAAACCTACAAAACGCAATGAGTCAAGTATATAATTTTCTATTAAAACTTGCCAAGTTATATCATTAAAAAGTAGGTTTCAATTTTAACTGAGGTCTGTGTATGGAACTTGGTACTTATTTAGATCTCACTTCTTTTATAGGCGAAGCGTTCCAATATTGTCGAACTTGGCAGCCTTTCACATTTATGTTTTGGGTGGGATTTCATTTATTTTTGTAAAGTTTTCGGTCGGTTGCAATTTTAGGTTGGTACGACCATTGGAAGATATAGATAATTTTTTTGTATTAGTCCCTTAGGGGTATGAATTTACACCTTCATTATTTTTAAAACCGACTCACACTTGGCCATTTTCAGATTTTTTCCTTTACCTTGACCTAAAGACCTACCTCCATGCCAAATTTCAAGTCAATACAACCACTGGAAGTGGTCTAGGTTTTTGATGAGTGAGTGAGTGAGTCAGTCAGTCAGTCAGTCAGTGAGTGTATAGTAAAAATAGCGATTTTCTGACGTCAATATTTCAAGACCTACAATAGGTACATTAATGAAATTTTGTATTTTAGATGAGTAAGTAGATCTCAACAGATACTAGAAATTTCATATGCGTAGATAAAATAGATTTTGAGTTATAGATGGGTCGAACTTGGCCCGAAATGGTTCGTGTAATATAACCCACGGCCGGTGTGTCGCTCGAACTTGGCGGACACACTGCCGTGTGTCTAGATTAATTAGAAAATTACACCACACTAGATAGATACTATTACCTTCTAGGTAGATAAGGGAAAGGTACAGACTTGGAAAATTGTATTGAAGATTTTATTAGGTACTCATTTATGTCATATTGCCTTACTTATAAAATATTAAATTAAATACAAAATTATCGCATACTAGATACTACGGTTATTTAATTACCACGATAATTACTTCCTTAGTAAGGGAAAGGCACATTAATCTTTTACTTGAAAAGTCTTATTGAAGATTTTATTGGGTATCAATGCGATAGGTAGGTACCTAGTTATGTCATTAATCTTTAATTGCCTTACTTAAGCAAATATTAAAATAAATAGAAAATAACTCCATACTATAGATACTATAATTACTTCCTAAGTGAGGGAAAGGCAGACTTGGAATTTCTTATTGAAGATTTTATTAGGTATACCTACCTACTATAGCCAGGAAATCCGCCACATTACTAGGAAAATCCATAGGTGGATAGTAAGTACCTACCTGTTGGTTCTTATAAACCGTTTTGAATTAAAATTCCGCTAGTATTAACACGTGCTATTCCCATTGTTTCTATCTTAATGTTTGTTTTCTAGAAGACAATAACCTGCCCTACAATCGTAAACGAAAAAACAATGAGTGTTGTTAGTTTATTAGGTAAATATTTGGTCTCTTTGAATTTAAAGTGTGTGTAGGTAGAGTAAACCTAGGTAGACCTAGGTATCATACCGTTGATAACAAGGTGTATAGGAGGATCAAGATACTCATAAAACTGATCTACTTCCCCATTGGAACGTGGTTTGAAATATGAAAAAAGGATATTGGACCCCCATAAAAAATCTTCAATCAGCTGATTGATTTACTATGGGTTCATTTTTTTTTAATATTTTGACCAATGTGGAGAAGGTTGTTCAGTTTCATGAGTAACTTGATCTCATATCGGCTTGTTATACCCTTTTTGTTACGCCCTGTATAGGTTATCATTAATTCATTAATATCATTATCATAGGGTATCATTTGTTAGATGAATTTCAGATAATTGCCTATCTACCTAGGTATGTCAAATGCGTAGATTTTATTTTCGAATTGTTAAGGCCATTCCATTTCATTGATTGCACACTACATTACATAAATATGACAATCATTTCATTAAATATGTGCTATAATGAAGTTCAATATCAACACAGATATGTCGATAAGGTATCACATACTTAAATATTTTAATCAAAGATATTTTATATTAAAAAACTTAGAAAATAAATCCTCTCATTAAATTAAACAGCATACGAAAATTGTTTAAAAATATGAACCCATCGAACCAAGGATGTTTGTATTTGTATTCTAACTTTCTGACTTTGATCGATGTTCCTTGGGAATAAATGTTTAGTTTCATAGGCCCTTCAAACACACCCCTTGAAACACACTATCTTCTAGCGGTTTCATATTAGGTTATGCTCCTCATTTGCGATTGAATACAAGTAAAAATCCCTCTATCCCTCTCGTTCACGCGATTCCGAGAGCCGGCGGTAATCTCGGTCATCCCGACGCTTATTATAGACCAGGAGCCATTAGCCGGAAGTCATCAGCGTACAACACGAAACTGCCAGTCACTGATGGCCCTGATGAGAGATCCCGTCAAAGGCATATTCTAAATTATAAATTAGGTACATTGATAGAATAGTCCTGCTTGTATATATTTTTCATTCAATAGTCATGCCTCTGTACCTTGTGGAGTGAGCAGAACCACAGATAGGTACCGTTTCCAGTGGCAAATTTGTCTCACATACCAAATTTATTTCTTATTATTTTGGCAGACCGTCTTCTGAATGACTCTCAAAACTTTGTCATGATGTAAATGGCCGTTTTTTACTGCCGTTTACACTCTGCCTACCCCGCCAGGGATATAGGCGTGATATGTGTATGTGTTTTGGACAGAATAAAAAGACAAGAAGAAAGAGATGGAACTAAATAATTCGGTCGAGCGACGTTTGTAGACTCGATATCCCACAGGGTCAATCAATCAATCATGGTAGGTACCTACATTTTATTTCTAGATTTATGTCAGCATCAGATAAACATTTTCACTAAATCACATACTCGTGTGCAGCCAGCGTTGAGATTTTTGTTACTTTTCTGGCAATTAATATTACCATAATGCCTCTACGCTCGCTCGGTACGGTTATGGTTATGAAATTTCATAAGTAAAAAGGATGGCAATAACAGAATATGACTTTTAGCGAGTAATAAAACTGAGTATCGTTACAGGCAGCTGCTGATTCTGATCCTTTCAGTAACTCTTTTAGGTGGGTATCACATTTGATGTCCGTTGCTGCGCTAATGTGCCGTGTGATGCCGGCTTAGAATAGCATCACCCCAATTCCACCAGTGGGTGTCGTAAAAGGCGACTAAGGGATAATCATCCAGGTAACGGGCAGCAGCATTCTTTGTAAATGCAACATTTTGAACTGCGCTCACCATTTCCGCCTGCCAAGCGTGGTGAGTATGGCAATACCCGCCCATAGGGGGAGGCCCATGTCTAGCAGTGGATTGTTGTGGTATGGTTATGACTGCACTAACGCATGCGTCTGTCAGATGCATATAACATCGGTCAGATAGGAACATACTGAGAACTGATTTCTTCGGCGACAAAATAGCGCAACGTAGAAACTTGCGTTTAAATAGCACAGCGCAGGATTTGCGTTGTGTTATTTTGATTTCAGTTTTTAGTAGTATCTGATCTACCACATGGATGTTGTATGCATCTGACAACACAGCGCTCTAATAGCGTATCAACGGACGTAAGATGTGAGACTCGCCATTATATCTGAGTTTGGTGTGGAAATAACACATGTGCTTTTTATCTAAACTGTAACACTCAGCAGTGATATATTTCATCGGGTTCAAAGCTGAAGTGATCTGTGATTTAAAGGCGTTTAATTCGAGAGCTATTCGTTTGTCGACACCACTCTGCGTCGTCTTTGAGTATGATGCGGACAAATTATCGATTCCGTTTAATGTGAAACTTCTAGTGTGAATTTATGGACATTTCAAATTAGTTGGGTAACGGAATTTAATTAGCTGTATAGGTACGTGGGCATTTCGATACACTTCCTCAAGTATTTAATAAAAACTGGTATTACAAGGTGTCGTACGGTCTGTTTATTCTGCCTAAGTGAGCAATTGAACATGTCAGTTTTATTATTGTCTTTTATTATTGAAGGTAGAGCGGATATTTATAAAAGTGAATGTTAATATGGAGGCTTAATGCCTTCCATTTAACTAGGTCTATTAACATTGTGAAGGGTGTCAGTGTCAGGTGCCGAGTCGCGACACAAGGACATCGTGATTTAATCTTAACTTGGTTATAATAAGTACTTGTTTACTTACGGTTACCCCGGATGAAATATACACACATACATCACGCTTATGTCTCTTGCGGGGTAGGGAGAGTGTGAACGGCTGTAAAAACGGCTATTTACACCACGTCTGACATAAGTTTGGGAGTCATTCAGAAGACTGTGTATCACTATAATGACAGCGGTTGTCATTGTCAGCCTGTCGCCTAAAATTTCAAATCCCTTAGTTGCTTCTTATGATTGCGACACCCACGGAAGATAAGTGGTGATGCTATTCTAAGCCGGCATCACACGGCAATGAAAAATAGGGGTGACATTGATTTATGTATGTATGTATTTAAGTTTCATTAGGTCGCTTGTCGATTCGGTGTGTGTTACGAAGTTAAGATGAACATTGACTCTACATTTCGAAAAGATTCAAGATTTGCTTAAAATTTTAATTACTTTGAATGGTTTGCATAAAATTTTAATTATTAGAAGTCGTTAAAGTTATTTCGCATGAAACTCAAATATTTTGTAGCCGATTATGTAGGTATAACGAAAAACGTGTGATTTGTTCAAGTGCGTAAGTAGGTAGAAAAACAAAAAAAAACTGCGCTAAAAATATAAACCGGACTAATAAACATATTCTAGACTATTAAACATTTTTGTACCTTGTGCATTTGTTATGAACTTATAGGAATTATAATAACTTATAACAATTTTGGTAGATACCCACTTCACCGAAGCCGAAATGTAGAGTCGACGTAGCTGTATGGAAATACTTAATTCAAAAATACGTATAGCTATCGAAGTTCTTACTAAAAATATCAAACCTACTCACTTAAATTAAGTAAAAGGTGAGTAACTTACATTTAAATAAAAATTTCGACCACTTTCAGTTCAGAAAAACAGTCTTCCGTGATCTCGATGGGCGAACCTGAAAATCACATGGCATACACAACACTGAAATGAGCTGGGCTCGAGTCACAGTCACTATGGTCGTTATCGGTATCACTCGCGAATCCTCAGAGAGGCTGGCGAGATGTGCGGATCGATCCTCGCGCGGGAATGTTATGATAAGGAGTAAGAAGTTCACGGAGGACGGGAGGGCCCGGCGTGCGCGGCGCGACTGCCGTGCCGATGCGGTGCCGCCGACGCCCGCTGCCTTCCCCCCCTCCCCCCCGCCGACACACTCCATCACAACAATAAGATCAAGCGAGCAAGTGCATCCATTCATCTTTTTGTGATCGCTCAAAAGTTTACTACTTCGATACGGTATCGTGTTTCGGCGCTTCGTCGTACTGTCTCTACGTTTTTCGATCTTGGCCTAGTCTGATAGGCAATATCGCCGCAAAACTCATCGCCTACGCTTATATCAATTATAGGCTCGTTATTTCTTGAAATCAAAGATTGTACTTCATAGAATCATACACAACAATAAGATCAAGCGAGCAAGTGCATCCATTCATCTTTTTGTGATCGCTCAAAAGTTTACTACCTCGATACGATATCGTGTTTCGGCGCTCCGTCGTACTGTCTCTCCATTCTTGGTCTAGTCTGATCAGCAGTATAGCCGCAAAACTCATCGCCTATACTTATGTCAACTTTAGTCTCGATATTTCTTGAAAACAAAGATTGTACCTACTTCACAGAATCACAACAAGATCAAGCGAGCAAGTGCATCCATTCATCTTTTTGTGATCGCTCAAAAGTTTACTACTTCGATACGATATCGTGTTTCGGCGCTTCGTCGTACTGTCTCTACATAATTCGGTCTTGGCCTAGTCTGTCTGATCAGCAGTAGGTATAGCCGCAAACTCATCGCCTACACTTATACCAACTATAGTCTTGATATTTCTTCTTACTTCACAGAATCACATTCTTCTTCTTCTTTTCGTATGGGACACCGAGTAGTTCAACGACCCGATGAATCCTGGTGTCAGAGTTTTTCAACCGCCTACTGCAAGTAGCAGGCCTCTGACATGGTTGTGTAACGACCGCCATCATAGACAGCAACCGGGACCGAAAGAATTACATTGAATTTACCTATATAAAATACACTTTTATTAATATTATCTCAGCTCATGGAACCCATTAAATCTACATGTATATCTATATCATCATTCCAAACAAAGCACTTGACTCAAATCCGCACATGTGCTGTCTCCGAGGGGATATTTCGGTTCAACGGCTTATTCTAATTATGTTGTGTGTATTCCGCGAACGTCTCATGCCATTCATCAAGTTTCATTCAAATATAACCACACCAATAACCGCGGGATTGTGTCAGAATATGCTAAGGTAATTTGTGTGATACCTTTTAGGAAAACTTAAAAAATTTTCAACGCAGGCTAGATTTGAACCAGCCATTTGCCATCTGTAGGTATTGACGACGCGACGCCTCTACCAGCTAAGAATAGCATCACCCCATTTCTTTCCCATGGGTGTCGTAAGAGGCGACTAAGGGACTCCAGGGTTTCATGTTTATTACAATTTTGAGCGACAGGCTGACATTCCATCACTACAGCGATACACGATTTATCTGAAACGTTACATAAATATTTTGTCTGACGTGGCAATAGCAGGATATTTTTACGGTTATTAACAAACTGCTTACCTCGCAAGGAATAAAGGCGTCATATGTGTCTGTATGTACACAGGATGTCCCAGAAGCCGAAACGGGATGACAGGATTGATTGTACTTACATAACTATCAAGAAAAAGAGTACTATTAATTTGTAACGATATTTCGGTTATTGTAGTTAACTTTTATTTTATTTATCTAAACTTTAAAACTGTCCACATTTTCTTAAATGCCCATGATTTTCTAACTGCATGGGATAGATTATACTTATTTCAATTTCCCCATGATGATTACCTACCTATAGTAATAGGAACATTCAATCCTGTCCTGTCACCCCGTTTCAGTTCAGTTCTGGGACACCCTGTTTATCATACGGTAAACCAATAACATACACATTTAACGTGATTAATACGGTAAACCAATCATCAGAACACATTTAATATGATTAATTTGCTTTAATTAACATATTGAACCACAATTTTGCCATAGTTGCGTGTTTTGTGATGTAAACATAATCAGTGCAGGAAGCGCTACATTATAACAAGATTATAGGCGGAAATGTCCAATAAATTATACCAACATTAGAAATTATAATTACGACGCGTCCTCTTAGAAGCGGTAGATTTAAAGTTCATAAACCTAAGCGTGCTATTATATAGAGTAGATTATCCACTTTTGATTATCTTTGATATAATGTGTGAGAAAGACTTAATAGGTCCGCAAAAAGAATATCAAATACTTAGAGCAAAAGTAATTGGTACACATGATATGTCAGTATTTGAGAAGGATCCGACCTGGAGCCGAAGTCTGCTAAATAAAAATCGTTTCAGTTGCGTGTCGATGGCATGTCAGTTGAATGGTTTTGGTAAAATCGTTTTCTGCGTAGGTACAGTTTTTAGTATGGGAAGTCACAGAGGCAATAAAATGACTGTAGAGTATTGCTGGCATTACAATGGCTAAAAATTAGCAAACTTGGGGCCCAGATCTACTAAGACAAGGTTCTTATAAAGCGTAGCTAGAGCTGCTAGAGCGTAGAATTTCAATTATTCATTTTATAGCTGAATTTGACTGTTTTCAAGTAAATCTTCATCTTATCATCACAGATTGTCTTCATTGTCAAAGTTTCCGTCTCCAGAATGACCTTCTATGTGAAAACTTCACTGTTGAACTGCAGTTAGCTAAAACTTCACTTTACGACACGTCTTGTTTAACGACGAGCACTCATCTCAGATATTACTAAGGCGGTAACTCCACAGGCGAGACTTAAGACATGAGATGATGAGATAGAGACATGAGACGTGTGACATCGCGACGCTTGAAACCATTTCCATATAAGATGAAATTTTTCTAGCGACTGATAGCGAAAAAACAGAACCGGCTGGTGATAAGAAACAATTTTCCCCAAGGAACATAGGTCGAAATATGAAAAAAATAGCCCTTCCATACTAGCTGAAATCAGCTGATCGGCAATTTTGTATAGGAAGTCCAAATTTTATTTTCTTCGACCTATGTTCCTCGGGAAAAGTTGTTTGTTTTCACCAGCCGATTCTGAGTTTTCGCTATCATCGGTAATTTCACCCTAAACGAAAATTGTGCAGGCGTGCTCAGATCATGAAACTGAACAACTTTCCCCATGGAACTTATGGTGGTAAACAAAAAAAAATTTGATTGCCTATCGATCGATCCGACGATCATTTTTCCTGACAGAATATCGTCTTACGTCTCGCGTTGCAAATCTCATCTGAAAAAATAGCTCCTAACTCTACTTCAACTGCGATCATTTAGAGTTTTACAATTTTATACGGATCATAAAAATTAAATTAGCCTGAGACATCGAGTGGTAAATTTTACAACGCATGTCGTTTTAAATGCAAATTTATTAATTGAAAACTAAAATTGCGTGACAGGATGGGTTTTGCTTTTGTTTGCGATGAGCTGAGTGAGGTAGATAGAGTTGATGAACTTTGGTTTTAGAAACTAGCTGAAACCCTCAGCTGAAACCACGATGAATAGAATTTTCTGATTGACATAATCGAATATGATGGATGATCAAAGATTTCATTTAATGTAGGTATGTGATTTCAGCTGTGCGTTAAATTGAGTCTTTCACTCAATCACATTTAAATCATAGAAATAATTTGTAGAATGTCATAGAATTATTTTTCAGAGGAATATCTTAGGAATATCTAAGCTGTAATGTGACGTCAATTTCATGTGAGCTAATTTCGCACAATAATACTGTCTAGCGAAAACCGCAAAAGTATGCGATGCGAATCAGAACCACCTTAGTGTACATATTGAAGCAACATGATTAAAATGCTTAACAGGTCGTTTCCTGATGCAACAAATGCCGGTGGAAGATGGGCACGCAAGCTAGTTCGTCAATGAAAAATAAAAGTCCACGCCAGGATAAAAAACTATAAGCCCAGCCTATATACCAAATTATCATATTGGGTGATTGAAAAACACTGATATTAGGGTTCATAGGGTCGTTGGACGACTCGTTGTCTTACAAGTATAAGAAGAAAAGAAATGATTTATAGGTAAATAGGTGTTGATAATAATTAGGTATGAACGATAAATTTCCCGGCCGATTCGCACGTCTCGCGCGCACCCACGTGCCGCCGCAGCCGCCATGTTATCGGCCCGTATCACTGTTCCAAATTCAAACTCCCTCGCTCGGCTTGCTCTACATTCATTCCATCATGCTTCCCAGATTTTATCAAACGTGTTATCTAACCGTTAGATATTGTAATCTATTCTCCTCTTATAAAATATTCAGCGATCTATTTTAACACTTTTTGCAATTGCGAAATCTGAGGATTTACAGAATAATTGGAGTGTAATGTACGTAGTCATAACGGTGTCTAAGCAAATTTTAACTAACTTTTAATTTAGCGATGCGTTCAAGAATAATTTATGAGATACGGTTTCGCGATTAAATTTTCTTTTGTTTTTGTTAAATATTTTAACAAGTAGAGCGTTCGTTGTGCTAATTGAGTTATTTCTGCGATTTCATTAGCGCATTTTGTAAAGTTTTATTTTTTTAAATATTACGGTTAAACTTAGATTTATCGCAGTCATTAGTGGCCGGTAGTGACATCTATAAAAGCCGGTAGTCCGAAAGAATTCCCCTGACGTCTATTTGTCATAAATGTATCTGTCACAATGTTCACAGGGCCCATTTATCTGAGTATTTACGCAACGTCCTGCCATCTGCCGTCAACAATGACCTTTCATCATAGAGACGCGTCTTGCTTGTAATAAAGTAGCATCTATTTGTTTTTTTAGCAGCAGCATCTATAAAGGAGAAGAAAATGGACATCTAGGCATAGATTTTTAAGCATTTATATTAGGTAAGTAGGTACTTCTGTGTTTAGAGGATGTCAACCTCTGATGTCATATTTCAATATTTTGAATGGCGTGAAAACAATAACTTCTATCGGTGTTATTATTTTGTTTAAAACTTTGATTATACAATTGTTTGTGTCTGCAGTATTTTCGGAAAATAAGTTTAAACATTCCTACAACTTTTTTATCTTTTTTATTAACGATCCAGTTAGTAGCGAATTCACATTTTGCTGTCCATGTAGAGCCAAATGTGGCCATAGGTTACGGCTAGCGCTTATGCCATCATCTACGGTAAGAGTTAGGTACCTACTTTGTAGGTAGATACTAAGTATCTACTATTAGTACATAATCAAGTATTCGCACACAATCAAACAGTAACTTTACCTAATTTCAGAATTAATTCAGTACCTACTTACAATGCCTTTACTTTGATTGGTCTACATGTAAACAGATCGTTGGCGATCCACAAATAATTGCCGTTCCGATATCAGGAGCTGAATGAGGGTTGTGCAAAACATTTCCTGACAAAAAGGCGCATCGAAACACAGGTACAACTTGGTACATGTTTCACTAATTGCTAACAGAAGTCGGTTCTCACATCTACCGCAGACTTTTCCGTTGTTCTGCCGTTTCATCAGCCCGGTGGTTCGATGACATCATCAAATTGATCGCATCTCAATGGATAAGTAAGAATAACACAGCACCGCGAATACTAACGAAATAGAGAAGTGGCCTATACCCTACAATGGGTGGACGTGGGCTGATGATGATGATGATGACCGGATCTTATTGTCAGACGAAACGAATTCACGAAATCCGATACGAAAACCGGATTTCAAGGCACATGTCGACAATGTAAATATATTAAAATTGTGGTTGTCACAGGCTATTATTTGTATGGTCGCAAACCGCAAAATTGATCGGTGCTTGTGCGATCCACAGAAGTTGACTAACTGCGGGCTCACCTTGGTCTGGTATGCGTGCGGCAAGTAGCATGTCGCTGTATCAAAATTGCGGCTGTCATACATTGTCGTTTGTATGGTAGCTGTCAAAAACCGCAAAATTGTCCGGCGCGTGTGCGGTCCACAGAAGTTGACTAACTGCGGGCTCACCTTGGTCCGGTATGCGCGCGGCGGCGGCAACTCGTGCAGCGATGCGCATAAAGCTAATACATTACATTACAATATGCAATTGTGTACAACACCTCAAGTAACCCACTGTAAGGAATAAGTCAGTCGAGCAGTCTCAAGGTGCTGCGTATACAGTATTGAAAAATAATCCTGTAAATATTTCAAGGGGAAAATTAGAACCCGGAAACTGAATTGTTCCAAAGAGCATAGGTCAAAATATGAAGAAAAGAAAACACCCCTACCAATTGACCTGGAAGTTGAAGGTTTTGCCAGCGACTAAAGTGGGTATACATTCACGAAATAGAGTAGCATTCTATGAAACAACATTTTGTAGCATTTCAAGACAAATTATTTTAATAACCTCCTAAAGACCTAATCTACTAAACAAAATAATAACACTAAAGAATGTCTGACTAGAACTTCAAACAACCATAGCCTGGTATTTTGCGCCGTGTTTGTCTTACTTCACCGTTTGCCCTAAAAATGAGCCAGTTCTGGTTTCACTATTTACTTTACAATTGTTGGGCAATAGTTACCAGCCAACCTTTCTTATTTCACATTCTAACTTTATCGTGGCACAAATATTTACTTCTTATTGTGCGAACTGAATCAACATACAAAAACGCGTTTTTCAGAAGTTTCTTTAGTATGTTTTAAAAATTGTCAAGTTAGGTAGATACGTCATGTTTGCCCTTATGGCAATTTTCCCCTTATTAGACTAACAATACGTTTTCTCTACGAATAATGACAAAATTCCAAAAAATTACGTAGATATTCAGTGCGTTTGCACTTGGTATTCGCACTTTCACCTTACTTTCCACAGAAATAGTTATATTTTTACGAAACAGTCAAGAAAATACGCAAGAGCGTCCGCAAATTATCATACCAACATGCTTCTTCTACAAATTATATAGTAGTATGTGGTTAAATACTAAAGCTTCCTCTGAATTTGCTTTACGAAGGAAACAAGAGTAGTTAGCATTACGAAAACGGTCGAAGAATGTATAGTTGGCAGGTAATTAGGGTTGTATCTGCCCATAAATTACTTTTATCAGTGCTGCCATGTTGCCAAACTGTATCAAACAGTTTCCGATGAGAATGGGGCAACTGGAGGTAGGCGTTTGGTTTCGACGCAGTGCTGCCAGACTGCTCCGCATATTTCGGACGATACGGACCTTCAAAAACGTTTATTCTAAATTGAAACCTACGCCAACAAATGAAATCCATTTTACCTACCTACCTACTGGATATAAATAAAGTTAGCGTGAGTAAAACGAAGCGATCGTAAAACTTGACGAAATTTTGGTGCACGACGATCAGAGACAACATTTTCTAGCTAGATAGAGTCTAGTCTAGACCGTTTAAAAAGGGACAGTGGATACAAATGGACAAAAATGGGACGAATGGTCCGTTATGGGACGGTCTGGCAACGCTGCTTGGAGGTTGCAACACCGCAACGTATCCTGCATGTGTTGGTGCCCTATAATGGGATGTGCATACCGACATCGGATTACTGGGGCATGGGCTCATCCGTATTCTACTTTGTACACGACAGTTACAAAACGTGGCTTAGCGGTAACCGTGTACCTACCTTTGCGATTCGTTTATATTCGATGGTCGAAACGATTGACTTGATAGAGATAGTAGTAACGTACTAAATGCTTGAAATTATTCTGAGATCAGAGCCTAACATTAGCTACCCTCAACTTTATGACATACCTACCTAGTATAGTAGTCTTCAATTACTGAAGGTCGTGTTCAATTCCTTATTCTGGAACGCTTTAGTACAGGTTGCAACTAGGTTCCTCCTTTCACTCCTGTCTTCTGCTCGCCGGATAGGCATGTCCAGTATCATCCTAATCTGATCAGTCCACTGGTAAGGTGCTCGGCCACGCGATCTTTTGCCCTCTTTTCCCCCAGGATTTTCTAAAATGTCTGGCAACATGTCTTCTAGCGACATGGCCGAAATAGCTCAGAACCCTCTGGAAACAGGTAGTGTACAATCTTGTTGATATTTTACGAGTAAATTGATCAAAAATTGACAAATTCGTTCTTTTTGCAGTCCATGGTATTCGCAGCACAGTACCTACTTACTTGTCTAGAAATAGAAAGCGGGTGGAATAGCCCCCTAGTTATTAGCGCCATCGCGTCAGTAGCAAAGAATTTAATCTCAGATAGATTGATTCGCTACCACTAATGGAATCACGTAGTAATTTGTCATGTTCTCAGATTCTAGCAGTAGATAACCGGACACGTCTATCTTGAAATTAAAGTCACATTATCTAGGTATCAATGTATCTACCTACTTTATTGAATTTGTACTTTTATGCTTAAAAAGGAAGACCTAATGTCATGCGCTTATTCATTTTGTTAATTTGTTTTCCTCCTTATTACTAAAAATTACCAAAGCTAAAATCATAGGCTGTAGTCATTGCTCATTGGCATAAAATAACAAAAAGGACCTATGTTATACCGGGAGTAACAGAAAGGGTATTACAAGCCGAAAAGAGGTCAAGGTACTCATGAAACTGAACAACTTTCCCCATGGAACATGGGCCGAAATATGAAAAAAAAATTGGACCTCCCATACAAAATTGCCGATCAGCTAATTGATTTACTTACCATGGGAGGTCCAAATGTTTTTTAATATTTCGACCCATGTTCCATGGGGAAAGTTGTGCAGTTTCATGATTACCTTGACCTCCTTTCGACTTGTTATATACCCTTTCTGTTACTCCCGGTATATTATCCGAAAACGGATAGAGGAGCAGATGTGAGAAGTTAGGACTTTTTGTAGTATCCTCCCTACTAGGTAATAATCCAAGTTAAACATTTCAAGTCAAACAATCCAACGTTAGATATCTAACGAACTCTCTAACTTGTTATCACCAACATGACGTGTATAACTCTCGGCGTACTTTCATACATAAAAACACATCTTTCACAAACATATTCTCGTAGAAGTCGTAGAGTAAATAGTGGTCTACTTTTTCTTTGTCCTAATTATTTCCGTAGCAGAGGCTCGCCTGGCACTGCCAAGTTGTTTTATAAAAATTGGCTACTGGCGCCGGCTTGACGGAGCAGTAAGTAAAGCGGTGATACTAAGCCTCCGAGATATGCATCCGCGTTCCCATTTTATACAGGGTGTCTTTGAAAGGGGAAAATCTTGGTACACTAGTATTTTATTCGGAAAATGAAGGGTTGGCTTTTAGAACTAGTCTAGGTTTGAGTTGGACTAAGTAATCCACCATAAAATACCTAACATACAAATAAAAGTTTCATATTCCGGTCAATGTATGAATGGAATCTTATATAGAGTGCCTGTGCGGACCGGACTTTTTAATTTCACAATAAGGTTCAGGGTAACTAGGAAATAAACATCAGTACCTGAGTTCTGGACTTCTCCTGAAAGGCAAAAATCTCCATTGCCAGGATGATCCGCCCATGCTCTCTAAAATTGTGAATAAAATTAAATCAATAACAGTGTCAAATTACGTCAATTTTCTTACAAACTTATTGATATCCATTGTTCTTTTCAGAAAATTGTTACAAAAATGCTGTTGTCTTCTAAGGTTTCTTGTTTCCATGGTTCTACCTATTGATCTCACAACCCACGCACCTTTTCATTTACCTATCAACAGGAAAATTTGGGAGCAATTTTCTATGAGTTGGTATTCTACCGCAGTTCGATACTTTAATAGACTTGGCGACTTTGATCGAAATTGTTCTTGAAGCGAGCACCTTGACTCCGAAAGTGTACTTATTATTAGTTTGTTTGGTTTGGTCACAAGTTAGGGAGACGGCGCGCAGGGCGCCTTTACAGATGGCTCACTCGGTACTGGCGCGGCGAAGATTTTAACGCTTAGGTACTGATGTTTACTGGAATGAACTAGAATCTTAAAGGAACACAAAGAACTAACTAAGAAGGTGGTTGCCACGAACGTCATATTTCTTGCATTCAAATCGACTCAGAATCATTTACGTTCTTGTATTAGAAGCTGTCTTTCGTTCTCGTATGGAATCCAGCAACCCTGGCTATGTATATAAGTTACATGACTTTTGTTGACACTTTCGATACCAAGCTACAGCCTCTATTTTGTAGCTTGGTATCGAAAGGAATTTTCATAGGTACCTAGTTCAATCGCAGAACTTCAGATTGTTTATCGTATTTACATGTCATATCTCGTATCTACATTTTTTATGTCATATACGTTTTAATGTCCGATCCGGGGGACGTCATAGTCCTACTCCTATGTTCTTTTATCAGTTATCTATCACCATAACATGAGTTCGTTGCATATGATATCTAAGTATGATATTTATTATATATCTTACCAATATCTTACCATCTAATCTAATAGTATACAAATGTAGGTAGGCACGCCTACCTACATTTGTATACTACCTCAATACACTTTCAACCTCGGTCGGTGGCTAGGGCTACCCTGTCATTGCATGGACTACTTGCACCGTACATGAGCATGTATTTGCGTCACTATTGGTGCATATGTAGGTAGACATCTACTACACATGCATTTACTAAGCTGTAATTTAATTTACTTACACACCAAGCACCACATTAAGCCGTAGTTCACAATAGACTATTTCAGCGAGGCAGTACTATCTAATAGTTTTAGATTTTACATTTTCATATAGAACTGATGAATTTGGCAAAAATTTAATGTGTCCTGCCAAAAGGTTCACGCTTCGGAATTTCTATCAGCTTTCTTTTGCAAGTCTAGTGTAGAAAAAATGTAATTAATAGGTAATAAATTAATTTGCTTGCCAATCATTTATCACTATACCTACTCAATGAACTGATTTCAGATATGAAGAAAAAATAATAGCTGTTATTTGAAGGTGTGAATCAGTCAATGAAACTAAACAACATTCCCCAAGGAACATAGGTAAAAAAAACACGAACCAGGAGATATCGGAGATACAAACTGACCCGACTGGCCAACATATTTTGTATCGGAGGTTATTTTTTTTTCATATTTCGACCTATGTTTTTAAGGGAAAGTTGTTCAGTTTCATAGACTTCAAGTTGTTCAATATAAACATTGATTAAAATATATTACAGTGTGCTGTAACCTTTACTTTGATCCAACCCATAATGAACGTAAGTTCTAGGTCTAGGTCATGCATAAACGCATTAACTCAACTTAGTTATCCAACATTATTACATACTCGTATCTAGTAGGTATGTTTGATTCCGAAGCTGATCTTAGCGCAGTGGAAGCAAATTAAAGTTATCTTAAAATCTAAAACTAAATGGTCGATCAGCCTCGGAACAACATTTGACTACGATTCGTAGTGCTCTTTACTATAGCTAAATAAAATAAATTTAATGAGAGAATTTTGTTCCGGAAAGTTTCCGGCCGAGAAATTCTTGTTTCCAAAATCTACTTAAACAGGGCCCAGCAACGAATTGCTTACCGAGCAAACGATGACGCCGTTTCTTTGTGAGTTTAAGTATGACAGGAATCAGGTATTCAGGATATTTTAGGAGCGCAGGAATAGGGAATAACCTAAACTCACAGCACTGGAACATCCGCTCGTTCTAGAACTCCTTTCCTCCAATTTGCACTATAGTTCACAGTTCGACATCACATAATGTTTTTTAACACAAAATAACTAAAAGACTTCTCTCCGAATGAGAAATCGGCCCCGTTGGCCTCCAATCATTTATAATTAAAATACGTAGCTATCAGCAGCCACGACGCGAGCGACGACTCAAAGTGAGGTTACGTTACCGGCGACCACGTTGGCCTCAATCAAAAAGCCGAAACCAAAATTCACTTGGTTCACTTCCCCACCGCACAGGAAGCCATGGCTTGTGGCAAATAGCACACGAGAAAACCGCCAAAACACCTTAATTTTACACCACTTAAAACTAAAATTCGCTTCAACAACGCTAGCGAGCGACGGCAGAGGACGTGACACTAAGACAGAGCAGTGTTGCCAGCACCGCGCGCCCATTTTATACGAAAACTAAACATTCACCCGCCCCGGACCGACCCATCGGTCCGCTCTATGCATGGCAGGCGTGATAATGTAGCTACTGCTCGCTTAAGGACTGAATCCCCCACCTGAACTTCTGCAACTCGAGGAGTGCCATCACTACCCGGAAACAGGTTGAGAATGCGCCCCCGGCGCCAACGCAGTGGCGGTAGGTTGGCATCCTTAACCAGAACGAGATCCCCAATGCAGGGGGGTTCAGTCCTGTCCGTCCACTTAAGGCGTTGCTGCAGAATGTGCAAGTACTCAAGCGACCAACGCTTCCAAAAGTTTTGAGTCATTTGCTGCAACAACTGATAACGCGACAAACGATTGCTATTCACCTCCGTATAGGGATATTCCGGCAAGGCGTTAAGTGGGCGGCCAATTAAGAAATGCCCTGGCGTCAGGACCTCTAAATCATTTGGGTCTGAGCTGAGCGGACACAAAGGACGCGAATTGAGTACAGCCTCAATTTTACAAAACACGGTCGCCAGCTCCTCGAAAGTCAAAATTGTTAACCCTACAACGCGCAACAAATGCGTCTTAGCGGACTTTACAACCGCTTCAAAAATACCACCCCAGTGAGGGCACGCTGGTGGATCGAACACCCAGGCAATGCCCTGACGGGAGAGGCCCGTGCTGATGGCTTCTTCGTTCTCCCTTAAGAACGTTACAATTTCCTTCATACACCGATCAGCACCCTTAAAGTTGGTACCACAATCCGACCTGATCAGCGCTGGTCGCCCTCGTCGCGACGTAAATCTCTCCAGCGCTGCCATAAAGGCCTCCGTAGATAGGTCGGCCACGAGCTCCAAGTGGACGGCCTTGGTGGCTAGGCACACGAACACGCACAAGTACGCCTTGATAGACTTTGCGTTCCGTAGGCGTGATGCCTTTACCATGAAAGGGCCTGCAAAATCCGTTCCCACACCTGCAAACGTCCAGGCCTCCGTCACCCGGTCCGGTGGAAGATCTCCCATCTGTGGCTGCATTGTGGCTGCCTTCAAGCGGTAACAAGGCAAGCACCTAAACACAACGCTACGTACCGTTCGTCGTCCCGATAAGATCCAAAACTCGCGCTGTAGAATGGCCAATAGCGCATTACAGCCCGCGTGCGAGTTTTTCTCATGACGATCCCTGACTAAGAGCTCAACTAAGGGTCCCTTTTGGAAGTAACAGTGGATGCCGAGCCGAAAAGGGCAGGCTAGCGTTCCGAAGTCTGCCTCCAACCCTGAGCATACCTTGCTCATCCAGGAATGGGTTGAGGCGCACAATTCCTCCCTTCAGCTTTCCACGTCCATCCCTGAGCAGCCTGACCTCCTCTTCAAAATGTTCCGCCTGGACGACTCTAACCAATGAGCATAGAGCCGCATTCCGCTCCGCAGGCGAGAGGACAGGTGTAAAGTTCCGTTCTGCTTGAGGCTTCCTGCAGTTGTTCACGAACCGCTTGATCCAACCTGTCACCCCAAGAAGTTTGTCGAGGAGCTATACCGTTCCAGCAAGAAAGCTGGGTTAGGCTTCGGTACGAGTTGCCCCACGTTCACTCGCAAACCTCGATCAGGTGGCCCAAGCGGCGCCCTGCACTCGTTGAATGGCCATTCCTGCGGCGACTCAGTCAGCCATTGAGGTCCCCACCACAGTGGGTGACTCACCAAATCAGGTGCCCTGCACCCGCGCGAAGCGCAGTCCGCTGGGTTCCATTCTCCCGGTACGTGCCTCCACACTAACGGAGTTTCCGACCCCGTAATCTGTGACACCCGATTTGCCACGAAAACCTCAAGTGTATGTACCGACGTCTGCAACCAGCACAGAACTATCCGACTGTCAGTCCACGCGTACACCGTTTCATCCAAGTTGATGGTACCACGCAGATTGCAGGTTACATGATTTAGCAAGCGCGCTAGAAGAGCTGCCCCTGCCAATTCCAATTTGGGGATGGTCCATCTAGTTCTGACTGGTGCCACCTTACTTTTGGCCATAACCAGACGCACGTGCACAGTTCCCGTTGAACTTGCTGTCCGAAGGTATACAGCTGCCGCGTACCCTCGCTCCGAGGCGTCACAAAACCCATGTAGGGTAGCCTTACATCCCACCGATGGGACTAACTTGCGGGGTATCGCGATGTGCACAATCCCTGGTAAGGTGGTCACAAACTTGAGCCAATCCTTCAACAACTCTCCGGAGAGTTGGTCGTCCCATCCTAAGTTGGCTAGCCACAACCTTTGTAAAAGCACTTCGCCATGAACGTAACCGGGGCGATCCATCCGTTAGGATCGAACGTTCTAGCGATTGTCGACAGTACCGACCGCTTAGTCCAAGTTTTCTCCAAAGGTCGGGCTCAATCTTGTACGTGAATACGTCATGCGTTGGCCTATATTGCACCCCGAGGATGCCCAACGTGTTTGGATTGTCCGGGTTCTCAAAGAGGTGCGGGTCTTGATGGAACTCGCCTGGCAAACCAGCCAGGAGCTCTGGGCAACTGGACAACCATTTCCGCAACTCGTAACCTCCTGAACCCATGATCGCGATCAACTCGTCTCGTAGAATTAGCGCCTGCTCCACGCTATCAGCACCCGTGCAGATATCGTCCACGTAGACGTCGCGATCCAGTACTGCTGCGGCTCGAGGGTATCTTACCCTTTCCTGTGCGGCCAACTCTCGCAGCGTACGTACTGCCAAATACGGACTTGGCTTAAGTCCATACGTCACCGTGTTAAGTTCGTATGTGACCATCGGCTCATCTGGGCTCTCACGCCACAAAATCAGCTGATACCGACGGTCATCCGGATGTATCATGGTTTGGCGAAACATCATTTTGACGTCTGCGACGAACGCTACCTGGTGTAACCGAAAGTCTGTGAGAATGTCCACAATGTCCCGGTTCAATTTAGGACCCGCGTGCAAACATTGGTTCACAGACACACCATTCGAGGTAGGAGCAGAACCGTCAAACACCACCCGTATTTTCGCCTCAGGTGACTTCAAGACAGCCAGGTGTGGAATGTAATAATGCTCGACACACCTCCAATCCAGGCTGGACACCGACATGTGGCCCAATTGAATATATTCCCGCATGAATTCTATATACTTCTGCCGAAGTGCTGGGTCTCGCCTCATCTTCCGCTCCATTCCGAGTAGTCTCCGTTCCGCGAGCTGTCGCGAACTACCTAAAGCGGGGCGGTTTGGGAGAAAAGGTAGCCTGGTCACGAATCTGCCTGACGGGCATCTCGCAGTGTTGTATTGATAGAACAACTCGCACTCGTCATCCTCTGGCTTCCGTCTGTCCGCCGTGGGCGGCTCTTCAGACTCCCAAAACCTCTGCAGCACCTCTGACAGCACACTACCATAGAGGACCGGATCCCTTCTGGTAGGTCCTGAGGTCTCCAAACTGGGCCGAAAACAACATACCCCTGTGGTATCTACGGCCACCAAACCAGTTTCCTGGAGTACCTTCTTCCTACCGCACCATAATCTCCCGAGGACGTCTGACCCGAGAAGTACGTCCACCGTACCAGGAGTATCAAAATCAGGATCAGCTAACTCCAACCCTGTGGTTAACCCTCGTACCGTTGGTGGTAACCTAACCTGAGGGAGTTTCCCAACCACTTCATCCAGCACCACGGCTGAGACTTGATAGCTGACCCCTGTACATGTGCTACCTAATGCGAACTCAAAGTTCGTCTGACCCCGAATGTCAGGCACATTTAGGCCCCCGATGCCTACAGCTTCATCCTCACTTGGCCGTACATTTAGGCCTAGCCTACTCACCAGCTTACTCGATACAATACATCCCTGAGCCCTGTATCCAGTAGGGCTCTTACTTGAATGGTCCGGCCACCGTATCCCCATACCCAAATCTTAGCCGTTGGCAAAAGTACCGTGATTGGACGGGGAGCCGAAGCTGATGAGTAGGCGGCGATTACCTAGCGGGAATCTAAACGCGGTGAGGCCGCGTCCCGCGGGGTATCCTCACTACCCAAACCTGTGTATGGGTCCCACTCCTGCTGGTAGGGAGGTCTGCCCATAAAGGCCATGGCTGGAGTTCTATAGTACCCCGACGGCAAACGTCCGTACCGAGGTTGCGCCTGTAGCCGCGGGTACTCAGGCATAGGCGGGGCATGCGTGGGTCTTGAGACCCAACCAGGTGGCTCAAGCCCGCAGAATACTGCATGTACCCTGGTGGCTGCCTAGTGCTCCCTGACACCCGCCCGTTGAATCCCGTACCTGGGATGGGTGTCCTTGGCCACGTTCCTGTGCCGCTCTTCCCCAATCCGGCACCTGCTGCCGTGGTGGGGATCGTCCCCACGTCCTTGGGTAAGTGGGCTCCGTCTGTTGACGTCCCCCTGCCTGTCCCTGTGACCGAGGCGGAGGTGGGCTCCTCCTTGGAGGGGTGGGGAGCGTTGCTCCTCCCTTGGTGGGCAGGCTCCTTCGCTGATCCGATCCAGCGCTGCCCCGGCGTCTCCGGAGCGATTCATGCAAAGCAGCGGATGGTGTGCACCCTGGCAGTACCTACAGTTGGTGCTTGAAGGGCACTCGCACCTGATGCGGCCCCAGGCACCGAAAACACCAACGCCTCTGCTGTGCCACACCCCGTCTCCTCTGAACCCGCTGCGCAGCAAACTCCTGACACGCTGCCACCCCGTGGCCTGTCTCCCTGCAGTAGGCACACCCTGATTCCAATGCGGTGTTGTACCGCCTGGGTTGCCTACTGTTGCCTCCTCGCGCCGGTGCACCCGGCCGTTCCGGGTGGCGAGGGCAGAGGTCTCCTTGCGTGGGGCTTCACCAGCCTGGACGTCCACTCGCCTGCTTTCGGCCTCGAGGAACGACTTCAGATCCTCGTAGGTCGGGAGGTGGTCCGAGGACTTGCCCCATGGAGCTGCTCGAATCGAGCGACCATTTCGCTCGGCAGGCGGCGAAGCACTGTGTGGACCAAGATATAACCGTAGCCCGCCACTGGCAAACCCTGTCGCTCTAGTGCGCTGACCGCGACACTGACTGGGTGGAAGATTTTCTCGCGGAGGTCCGTACCTCGCGTTATGGTTGGTATTGACAGCCACTGGTCTAACAGCCTGTCTACAATCAGGCGCTTGTTTCGATACCGGTCGGTAAGGATCTTCCACGCCACCTCATAATTGCTATCCGAGACAGCCAAATGCGTCAGCAATTCATGAGGCTCTCCATGTAGCCTGGACATCAGCTGAGCCATCTTGTACGCCGGCGTTATGTCCGTCCGTGTGTGGACCACACTGCTATACAGGTCCTCAAACGCCGGCCAGTCGGCGTAATCGCCTGCAAAGACTGGAACCGTAACAGGCGGAAGAGGCACCTGTAATCCTTGTCCCACTTTACCACGGAATGGCTTTTCCTTTCCGTCACGTCGCCTAGATATGTCCGCAGCTGCCTGCGCAATGTCCTGTGCCAGCTCCAAGCACTGGCTTACATCGCCCTCAACCAGCTCCTTATCTTCAGGGTTAGGAGCTTCCTCAAGGAGCATGAGGCACTCTGTGAGGTGTTCCGACACAACCCGAACCCGTTCATCTGCCTGTAGTGCACTTTTCAAGAGCGCGTCCTCCCGGTCCTCGCGGCCGATCATTGCCGCTGTGGTAGTAAACCACCTTAATTCTGTCTTTATAGCAGCCTTATACCTGGCGATCGAGGGCCATGGTACCAACTTTTACACACTCGACTTAATAAAACGAAAAACCAATAAACAAATACCACAAAATAAATGTTAGTTGACTGGCCTAGACCTTACCGATAAGGTACCGTTCACTAGGCAAACAATACAGTCACAAAAAAACCGAAACAATATTTTCCAAAAATAATAAAATATGTGGGTAATATAAAAACACGCTTAATACTAAATTACGGCTAACTATGTTGCAATAAAGCAACCACGCTCTGCTACCAAAAATGTTTGATTCCGAAGCTGATCTTAGCGCAGTGGAAGCAAATTAAAGTTATCTTAAAATCTAAAACTAAATGGTCGATCAGCCTCGGAACAACATTTGACTACGATTCGTAGTGCTCTTTACTATAGCTAAATAAAATAAATTTAATGAGAGAATTTTGTTCCGGAAAGTTTCCGGCCGAGAAATTCTTGTTTCCAAAATCTACTTAAACAGGGCCCAGCAACGAATTGCTTACCGAGCAAACGATGACGCCGTTTCTTTGTGAGTTTAAGTATGACAGGAATCAGGTATTCAGGATATTTTAGGAGCGCAGGAATAGGAATAACCTAAACTCACAGCACTGGAACATCCGCTCGTTCTAGAACTCCTTTCCTCCAATTTGCACTATAGTTCACAGTTCGACATCACATAATGTTTTTTAACACAAAATAACTAAAAGACTTCTCTCCGAATGAGAAATCGGCCCCGTTGGCCTCCAATCATTTATAATTAAAATACGTAGCTATCAGCAGCCACGACGCGAGCGACGACTCAAAGTGAGGTTACGTTACCGGCGACCACGTTGGCCTCAATCAAAAAGCCGAAACCAAAATTCACTTGGTTCACTTCCCCACCGCACAGGGAAGCCATGGCTTGTGGCAAATAGCACACGAGAAAACCGCCAAAACACCTTAATTTTACACCACTTAAAACTAAAATTCGCTTCAACAACGCTAGCGAGCGACGGCAGAGGACGTGACACTAAGACAGAGCAGTGTTGCCAGCACCGCGCGCCCATTTTATACGAAAACTAAACAAGGTATGAAGAGGTACTAGCGGTAGGTAAGAGAATCAAATGCTTTTCTTTTCTTGTGTGGCACCGAGTCATCCAACGACC
Source organism: Phthorimaea operculella (assembly GCA_024500475.1). NCBI lineage: Eukaryota > Metazoa > Arthropoda > Insecta > Lepidoptera > Gelechiidae > Phthorimaea > Phthorimaea operculella. The sequence goes on from JANFCV010000118.1 coordinate 880,776, forward strand.
CGAAGAATCAATTTGTAGCTAAACACATGAAAAATTCAGTTTGTTATAATATCAGACCTAGTAATTTTAATGGTTAGATTTCATTTAACTGGAATGGAAATAATTATCAAGTTTATGAAACAATTCGTAATACATCTCAACGAACATGCGGTTCGGTTGCAAATGATGGCTTACTAAGATAAAAATATTATAAAATTGTGTGTTTGTCTTAACGAGATCTTATCGAAGGTTCGTTACACATGTGCGCAACACATTCGCTCTCCGCAGTTTGGTTGTTTAACATTGCTTTGGTTGGTTGTAATGTGAGGTTAAAGTACTCTTGGGAAACATTGGCGCTTCTTTCCTTGATCTTGATAATTCTCAGTGTAGATACTATATAGGGTGAAATTTTACTAGTGACCGATAGCGAAAACTCAGAACCGGCTAGTGATAAGGAACAACTTTCCCCAAGGAACATAGGTTGAAATACGAAAAAAAATTTGGGCTTGCCATACAAACTTGCCAATCAGCTGATTTCAGCTACTATGGGAGGTCCAAAACTTTTTTCGTATTTCACCCTATGTTCATTGGGGAAAGTTGTTCCTTATCACTAGCCGGTTCTGAGTTTTCGCTATCATTCACTAGTAAAATTTCACACTATATATAGCCTTAAGGTTTGAAAATCAAATTGATAATTTGGTGGTTGTAAGTTTAATAACTATACAACCTGTTACATAACTAACCAAAAAAAAGAATATTTTTCATTATCATCAGTCGATAAAATAATCACATCACTATTCTAGGTCAGGTGCTACACTACCTGGCGACAAAAGTCCGCTTCGGCATACATTGCTGGTTGACTTAGTTTCTTGTATTGATGACATTCATGTAATAGCCAGCAATGTAGACCGAACTGCGCTTCGCCGCGTCGGTAACTTCGTGTGAACTTTGAGCTGTCAAAATTAGTGCTGCGATGCCACGATTAAAAATAAATGTAATTTAATAAAAAAATATTTTTTTCGTAGTTTTCAAAAACGATGCTATGGCTCTAATTTTTTGTTAATTGACTCTTTGCAACGGACCTTTCCACACCCTTTCAGCTTTATTGGTTGTTTTGTAACACGTTGTATAGACATCTTCCGAAAATTGTAATTTGATCGTATAATTCTTTTTGAAATTGTCCCTAGTTTGACTGGTTCCTAAATCAGCTGTATGTCAAGTAAAACGATTTTAGAGGGTTGCTGTTTAGCTGATAAATACGGGTCACAGTCAATGATAGTTTGTGATCAAAGCACGACACGTATTATGCATTTATAGAGGTATACCTACCTAAGGTTCTTCGTTATCATCAGTTCGTCGCCCACGCGATAAAAGACACCAATCTAGCGAAGTCTATTTATTATTACACCATGGGAGTTTGTAGCAGGTGCAGGTGCAAACCGCAGCAGGATTCCAATAGCAGTCCATCAAAAAACTAGAGTTTACGAGTCCAGGCCCCGGCAGCACAATTAACCGGCTGAAAAATGTCACCCGACATCCTCACGCGAAACCAACCAACTAGACACCTGTGCCTTGCGAACCACTTTTAATGACCCGTCCCGACGGGTATTTCAGCTTCATTCGCTTATAATTCTCGCTTATCTTTTATCTACATCGGTGCCACGTTCCGCTCTATAACGATGTAGGTGATTGAAGCCTCGCACAATCTTTTCACTGGCAAGTACAAAGCGCACGTGCCGGCGCGTTCCTTTCGTCGCCATATTAACTATTTTCTCGTGTTTTCTGTGTGGTTGACAGTGGTGCCGACGATGTCATACGACGTTGACAAATCGAGAGAGCAACGCGGTGCGACGTTCGGCGCTTTGACGAGCCTTCATTACCTTTCGTATTAGCCCTGTGTTCTATACCGAATTTTATTTGACTAAACGACAAGACCCCGAATGATTTTTTCTTACTTATTTGAAGCTGACGAAGAATGTTGTTTGATTAATTACCTAAACGTTTCGCATTTGTCTCTATTAGGTAACTCAAGACAGTGACTTGTCTTATCGAGCAATCGTGAATCTCATCAGGACAGAACAGAGTGATTGTCCACGAAATGTTCATTTATTGTCCTGCTGAGTACGATCGCGAGTTGACCCATTTTTTCTCTTTTGTATAGTAATGTTACGGTGATTAGGTCAATTGAAGTTCGGTATTCCGTGACTCGCATTACTTACGGAGGAAGAAAGACAGGAACAACTTACGCTGATTACTAGCACGAGACGAGCGCCTGTTTTGCAATTTAGCATTCCATCATGTCATGACAGATTAGAATGTGAGATATTCTGTTAATCCGTACATTCCTTTCATACTTCGTGACAAGAAACAATCAGGCAGATACATTTTATGGTTGACTGATTTTCACGAGGTTCAGCAAACAAATAAGTTCGATGGTAAGGTGGGCTTAAAAACCAAGCGACAGCGACAACGACGCGCGTCGTTACATACATACATACATAAATCACGCCTTTATCCCTTGCGGGGTAGGCAGAGCGTCAACAACCGTAAAAATACGGTCGTTGTCGCCACGTCTGACAAATATTTGAGGGCCGTCTTAGCTATTGTCGTGTATCACTATAGTGACAGGTTGTCAGCCTGTCGCCTAAAATTGCAATACACATCAAACCCTCGAGTCCCTTAGTCGCCTCTTACGACACCCACAGGAAAGAAATGGGGTGATGCTATTCTAAGCCGACATCACACAGTCTTCTAAGCCGACATCACACAGTCTTTACCGCTGTCAAATGACTGGTTTGTATGGGTTTGTATGGGGAACCAGAAAAACCGAGCGACGGCGTCGTTGCGGCGCGCCACGACGCCGTCACGTTGACAGCGCGCTGAGAAGCTTAGAGTTTGTATGGGATGCGGTCGGGTTTTTCTACAAGACCGCAGCGACAACGACGCCGTCAAAATTTGACGGTGACAAGACAACGACGCGCGTCGTTGTCGCGTCGCTTGGTTTTTAAGCCTATCTAAGGTTGAAGTTACTTTGATCACCTTTGAGGAAACTAGGTAAACTTCAAAATTTAAGATTTTACCTCTTTTTAACTTTCACAATTACACTTTTCAAAAAGAAGGGTTAGGTCTGAAAACGGATTTCATTCGACAAAAGTAATATAAGAATGAAGTTAATAACTTTTGAATTTTTGCTAATTTTTGGCCTATTTTTGCCGAAATTATTTATTGCTGTGTGCAGTACCTAGGCGTTATCATGAAGTGTATGCTGTAGATTTCATATTTCTTTTCTTGTAGCAAAATTAGTAATTGATATTCGCTTCTTTGTACCTGTTTCATAGAAATAAACAAGCCATTCCATCGATATCAATTTGTTAGCTCTACAGTAGCGCTTGTAAGCATCCATTAGGCACTGATTGCCGGTGGTAGTATCAACATTAGCATTTACTTATAATGAACGAGTGGGTTCCACACAATATGATAAGAATACCGATCGCGTCAATTAATGGATTCTTATGCAAATTTTACACGTTCGATTTTCATCTATAGTAGATAACAGATTATCACCTTGAGCGAAATTCTTTGTCAAAATTGATGGTAGGTTATGGTCAGCAAATCCACCTACCGATTAAAGGGCGCTACACGCCGGGCGCGTATGCGTGACGTGCACGTCATTACGCGCGTAGAGATGACGTTGTATCGTATGGGGTTGTATGGGAGGCTGCAGACCGAATACACATGCGTACATACAAGTTCATCTCTACGCGCGTAATGACGCCGTGACTACGTGCACGTCACGCATACGGGCGCGGTGTGTAGCGCCCGTCAACGTTAAGGGATCCATTTGTACTGTTTTTCATACAAATACTAAGAAAAACCACTATAAGTTCATCCATCAAATCGGTAGGATTTACTGGCGATACAAAAATGTGGGATCTCCAAATCTCAACGACTTTTTAGTTGCTTTCGATAAATCTGTATTTTTAAGTAGGTACTTGCATAAATTAGTCCCGTTGTGAGCATTTCATTAGCGTAACAGCATCTCTTAATTGAAGAGTCGGTGATCAAGTCTAACTGGATCATCATTACATTCATTACTTTACTTAACAGAAGTGGGCCTGATTCTGATGTGAGTTGTTTCGTTTCGCGAGTTGTTCAAAACATGGAAAGGAAACAGGATTGTATGAATTTGACATTAAAGCTTGTCCGCTTAAGTTGTCATACTTAATTTATCTTTTATCTCATTCATACAATGTGTCTATAGGAGTTGTAATGTACCGTCCCATATCTGCCATTTATAATCTTTTGGATGAATTCGCGAATTCAGACTGCACATATCCCTACCTAAGTGGATATCAAAGTATCTTGTTTTACCTAAATAATGAAGCCACTTTGAGTATCTACCTCTACTTAGAGCTATGACCAGCTTTACTAAAGAATTCAATAGGTTTTGAAAACCTTGTTTTTAAACCAAAACAATAGAGTGACATTTCAATGGTTCATCAAAGGAAGTACCTGCCTACCTACTTAATTATAACCTAATCGATCTATTCTTCTATTATCAAACAACAAAGGCATCTTCGTAATGTAGGTAGCAGGTAGCTTGCCCAAATAAGGTTGAATACCCGCAAATCATGCAAATAATGAATTGCGTCATGTTGCTATTATAGTGAACGTTAATGTCAAGCCACACCTTCAGTATAGCCCGCGACGGAACGTAACGCTTGTCACAAATGTGTCATGTATGTTATTGGTAGAATCATTTGTCCATGTGCGTGCAGAAGACAGCATCACGAGTTTTATCTTTGCGGTGTGAATCATCATTCAATACACAGTCCATTAGGTACTAAACTTAATAAAATTGAAGTTTATTTTCCTCACCATACGTTACGTACATAGGAACACGGAACGTTGTTGCCCGCCTGTTAGGTATCTAGATAAAATCTGGACAAAAAGCTTATTTGAAACATCTGCTAGTGTCAGTCGGGTGATGATATAAAATCCGGCACCACACAGAAATTTCCAAAGTATGGCTCGACAATCATTGAAAGGTTTGGTCGTGAAAGGAGTGGGCTATGGAGGGTCGCTGAGTCAGTTCCTGTGCCGTGTGAGGACGTTACGTGAGCCGTGGGACGCGACCTGCAAGCCAATGCTACGACTGACATCCGTCGCTACTTATTTTAGCAGTTATAGCTTCGCTTCATAGATATAATCCTAATCACATGTGCCTACAGATTGACGAAAGAGACATATAGGGCTCGAAGAATCTACCTCGATCAAATCGTCGAAGTTTCAAGGAAAGGTCAGGTCAATAGAAGGTAGTCTTAAACCGACGAGCTTGCATAATAATATTCATGAATGTAGGTACAGGGAAGTAGGTATGTAAGGAAAATAGCAAGTGGAAGGATATAGTCTCTACTTTCTCCTATGGAAAAAATACGTTATTTATGTAAGTAGGTATGTATGCAAACAAATACTAGATTGAATGCTGTTGCATGGTTTTAGTACCTTGATCTATCATAACACGAGGTGATCCGAGCGTCATCTGCTATAGATCGATCCATTTGTAGCACCATAAGACCCCGTAGCGACGCATATGGCAGTGTTAGCCTCATAAACGGCTATCGGCAAATAAGCTTGTTTATAAAGAGCATACGAGCGCGTGCGAGAGAATGATTGTGTACAAATTATCGCGCGTGAACGACCTCCTGTAGAGACCGCGCCACGGAAGGAGGAATGAAAGATATTCTTTGAATGACAGCGCCGCGTGAGAGGATTCCTTGCGTGGCGTGGACTGTAGTTTGTTGCACTCGCGGTGACACCGGTCGAGCGGCACTAGTGTTTGTCAATAGTGCAGCCACGGCCTAGCATGGAATAAAAAATAAACAGACATAAATGCAAGTAGGTAGGTAACTCTAAATAACAAGATGGGTTCTATGAGAGCCCCATGTCTAACAACGGATTGCTGTCATGTGGCTGTAGGAGTTTTATCAGATGACGGAACTGCTTCTGTTAAAATCTTATACTCATTCATAAATCATAAGTAAAGTAAAAATGTAGGTATGAAAATGAGTGAATGACATGCATATGCATTTATGCATCACACAGTTGTAGATACATAATAAACAACTGTCAGCAGTTATGTCGACTAATGTGTCTACTTTAATGTTTATAACCGACTTCAAAAAAAGATGAGGTTCTTAATTCTTCAGGTAGTTTTTCGTGCTAATTTAGGAAGCAGTATTTAGGTACGTTATCTTATCAATTTATCATAATTATTTATAGAAGTTGAAGGTAAACTCTGCTTACATAACTCTTGTTTTATTCTATCCCACTGAAAATAAATCTAGTACTTATAACAGCTTTTCTCAAACAAAAGGCAAAAATTAAGGAAACCTAAATGTAAATTTTCTGCAATTAAATTGCTCCGCTACAATTTCTTAACAATTTGCAATGTGTAAAAGAGTGGTCTTCCCCATCACGTCCACCTAAAACTATGACTACACAATGAATATTGAAGTGCGGACGGACTTTCTACGGCGATGATTCTCTCCAATTAACGGAATGATTGGCGGGTGTCGGGCATCTTGTGCGCTGCGCACGCGCACGCCACGCGACACACTTACTCTTGTTACGATTCATGCGGTTTTTATGACAATAGACGCAGCAGGAAACGTATAGTTCCGCTAGTATTAACAACTTTTCATGTGATATAACGTGCGTAGTTATATTTGTTCAAGCATCATGCATGATGATTGTTTGCCACTGATTTGTTCTTGGTACAAAAATTCTGGCAACGTAACATGCAAATTAATTTGTCATTCACTTTTTTATACCTTGCTGCATACAGCTCTACGTAACGTAGACGTAGGTACCTTCGTAAGCTAACACCAGTTACTTCAAAAATACTGATGTTTTTAAAAGAGATACATTTCGGGGAGTGTGCACAGTCTCTCCATGACCTGATACCTCCGTCACCATTCCATCTCCGGTGCACGAGACGCCGGTTGGGATTCCACTCTTATATCGTAGACATCCCGCAAATTCGCACAAAGCGCTTCGCTTCTACATTTTTAATGCAAACTGCTAAGGAGTGGAACTCCCTGCCTGCGGATCTGTTTCCGGAACGTTATGGGCCTTTTCAAGGCGAGAGTGAATAGGCATTATCTGGGCGAGCATGTTCCATCATCGTCTGCATCGTCACTGTGAGATTGCGGACAAATGCTTACCCATCATTTATATATAAAAAAAAAGATAGTGTTCAAGTCTACAAAAATTTTACTTATCTATTTTGTATGTAAGTAAGTAGTAGGAACCTACCTCGTCGTCTCTTTACAACTCACCCAGAATTTTCGGTTCGCTCCGCATTCGTACACGGATGCTACCCAGTAAACACATTTATCAAAGTGTTATTCAGCACATTTCAGGTTTGGTGTTAATGCTATCGAGGCACACACATAGTTTTTGTGTTGTTGTCCTAGTTTCGTCGCATTTCCATTGCTGTCCATTAACCAACCACTATTCTAAGCAGGGTAATGTTCCACCACGAACATTTGCACATAATGAGCAGTGGATTACCATGGTTGTTTGTTTTGGTTTAAATCAGTGACAAGTGCAGTGAAAGTAAGCTGTGAACTAGATACATATTTTAGTACGATTTATAAAAATATACCCCTATGCTACCTTAATCCAAACCATCCTAAAGTATGTATGTTCTAGGTAATGACTACGATCTGACTCGTAATTCCATCAAGATTGACTTTGAATTTCATAACCGATCAGATTAAATTTACTGGATTTTTCCTGTGGATTTTACCATTCCATTCCTCGCGACTGGGTATAAATAGGTACCTATAAAGACATGGATATGTTCTGCATTTGTAAAACCACAATCTACAATGCAACATATCCTATCCTTTTGGAAAACATGCAACTGAAAATCATGATAAAATGCATAAAGCTAGTTTTATACGGGTAAAAGTTATTCTAGCCGCGTAACAGTGTGGTATTTGGTTATATTGGGCCCCGGCTTTCTCTGCTTTGTATGCGAACGTCGTGCAGATATAAACACCAAATTGTACCCTGTATCTACAAATAACTATGAAGTTATGCTACTGTAATATCGAAAAGATGAAAAATGCAGCATACCTAATGATGACATATTCTCAAAATGTAGGTAGGCAAGGAAACAACGTTCACGTTACGTTATCTATCTACCAGGTAGGTATCTGATACCTGGTAGATAGATAACTTTTCATGATAATAATTAATTTTGCCCGTGGAATGATGGTCTGTATACGTACCAAGTTTTTTTTTGCGCAAAACCTTACAAAATGTTTTTTTGCAGGAAGAAAAACTTTTTCATTCAAGAGAAATAGCACATCGTTCGTTCCACTTCGTCCAATTTGGCCTAAATTCTCTTGATAACGTCACATTTATCTTCAAATTATCATTACATCGCGCTATTTTCAGGAAAAGCGAGAACAAAAATAAAGGAACGAATTTCTTATATATTACTTTTCACATATTTACTTATTTGGCAAACCTTTTGGTTGCCTCTTTTTATTATATAACATTACGAAATAGAGGCGTATTCTCGTATTTTAGATGCTTATGGAAACGGCCTTCTTTCGTAGGTTTTGGGTCGCGTCTTCCTATTCCAACCCCTTTGTATGCGGGGTCAAATGTATTATCGATACTGGTGCATACAAATGTTGACTGAAATGGGGTTAGAAGGGGGAATCTGGTTATATTTGATATACGCTGTGATGTGGTTTGCTTGGCTTTATGATGGGTATGTTAATAAAACTAAAAGAAAATGTAAGATGAAACTTTTTGTCAATATTAACTTACAGGTCAAAAGCCTCAGATAATTCATAGACACGACATATTACATGTTTTAGCAACCTTAAATAGAAGTAGCTCACGCATAAATCATTATGATTATGACAAAAGTCAGGTGTTTACCTTTACCCGGGTTATTTCTACTGCGCTTCAAATACCATGATAGTTTATTTTCAAACTTTTTTTTATCTGCTGAAATGTTGCTGGGTTTTCTTTTTGACCTTATAATTTGTTAGCTATTACAAGCCAAAACTTAGCTCAATAACAAATTACATAAAGATACTTAGCTCAGTATATAAAAAAAATACATGTCTCTAGATTGACAACAGCAATAAAAATAAAAATGTGAAAAAAAAAACATTTTTTCCATTCTATGTACCTAAATATACCTACATAAAATCAATGATGACAACGCAGATGGTATTTGCTCTATCCGCACAGCGATTTTATTTCGCGCAGATTTTTTCTCGCTTTTTTGTAACACACTGAAACTTATGCAATTTTCTGCATAAGTTTCAGTGTGATGGAAAAAATATAGCTTGTTTTTTATACAAAATAAAATATCGCGCGAGAAATCAATCGAATACATTTTGCTGTGCGGACAAAGCCTTAGAAGTACCTATGTGCAATAACCCTTTCACGGCAATATTGTACCTACACAAAGTTACTACCGACTACTAGGTAGAAGTAAGGAGTGGAGCTTATCGCGGAACTGAAACGACCTTTAAGGTCGGTGGTCTGTAGGCTATTTGCATTGTGCTCAGCCTCACGTTTCCCTATTACTTCTACACTGGCTAGAACTTAATGGCGTAATAATGTTTCCGGTTTCATTCCGTGCAGGCATTCTGTAGTTTCCGTTAACAATAGAAAATTAACCTTTCAGACCCCTCAGAGCCATACTTATTTTACTTAGTTAAAGTTCTGCTTCAAAAGCTCTACCTGGATGCTTTCCACTGAGATTATAGACTGTAACCTCGGTTTGGGTAGCTTTTTCCAATCTGAAGACATTTTTGTCACGGCAGTAAACTAATACGGTAATAAAATAATCTGAAACGCTGTAAAAAAGGCTTGAAACAATTGATCAACGTGCTAAAGGAATATTCAACGATTTAAGCAGATAAAAAACTTATAGTCGTACTGTATCATATCGTAGCTATTGAACTAATGTCATTTGGTTTGTATAATCATGATCAGCTACTTATAGGCACGCAATGTGTCGTATCGTGTATAGTTAACATGCGTTACTTGCAAGTAGAACGGCCCCGAAGGACGGTGACGGTGACCGACCAACCACATGTTTGTACTAGGCTGCACTAGTTGTTCAACATGCGTACACATTTCTACTTTATTTATGCTTTTACTTGTCACACCATCATGTCAGTGGCTGTAGTACCTTCCACAATATATGGAAATTCATAAATACTCCGCATGTATGTAGCACATTTTATTGCTATAGGTACAGCGAAAGCCTTAAATATTGTTTTATGAATAAACTGCCTAGTCTTGTGAAAACTTTGATGAAAAAACACTTCTTAAAAGTTTCAGCGCCAACATCTCAGTCCAATGACAGTGACGTCATCATGCCTACCGCATCTGAAATGATGGACTTTTTTTCTCTATGGCTGACACTGTTCTCAAAGGCAAAGGGCCAAAGGGCACACCATGGGCACCAAATAGAGAGTTTGCAGAAAATTCACTCGACCCTACTTAGGATTGTGCGATTGTCACTTGTTATGGGTATATAGCCAGGGTTTCTACGGTCAAATCTCTCAAAGTTTAAGAATATAAAAAGAGCAAAATCTGATACACACACGTCATATGATTCGAAGCCAATTTTAATCCAAGAAATATGACGTTCGTGGCAACCATCGAGTTTATAGAAGGTGGCAATCATCATCTATACCTTGAGTTTGTCTGAGATTCCAATTTTTTGCAGTTAAAGTCAGTAAGCGTCAAAATCGTCGCTAGTATACAGAGTGAGCCATCTGTAAAGGCGCCCGCTCGCGTTTTCCTAATTTGTGCCATGGGCACACTATCATCAGGGCTGGCCGTATAAATCCAACATTCCATAGTTTGAAATCCGCAGGGCAGTTGGGTCGTTTGTTTGGCGCGTAACTGGAACGACCTCGAAGGACGGAGCATTGTGCTCGGTTGCGCGATATCCGCATAGCTTGACCGCGCCGCCGAGTTAAGGACAACTCACATCGACTTGACGACCGATGTGGCGCAGTAGTAGGTAGTGCGACTGCCTGCAAGCCGCGTTTTCCTAATTTGTGCCATGGGCACACTATCATCAGGGCTGGCCGTATAAATCCAACATTCCATAGTTTGAAATCCGCAGGGCAGTTGGGTCGTTTGTTTGGCGCGTAACTGGAACGACCTCCAAGGACGGAGCATTGTGCGCGGTTGCGCGATATCCGCATAGCTTGACCGCGCCGCGCCGCCTCCGAGCTAAGGTTAGCTCGCACCTACTTGCTGCGGATGTATTTCCTAAATATTTTTATTGTTTCAATTTAGGAGGGAGGAAAACTCAAAGGTTGTTCCAGGTGGAAAGCCAGATAGATTATGCCTATACGCACCAATAAAAGAATGAGCACATTTTCGACCAATCACAGAAAAGACGCACAGTCTAGAGTGGCATTGTTGTAGTTCCCCAGTTTGCATATCTCGGTACATTACCTAAATATTTTCATTGATTCGATTTTAGGTAGTAGGTATGTACCTAGAGGTAGTAGTTATGGTAGGTACTGGTACTATCTGCAGCACGTCTGCAACATATTTACATAGACATCTTACATGGTCGTTACAAATTTTTGCCGCTATAGTTGGTCTGCGCAGACCCTTATAAAACCCGCTAATTAAAGACTAATGCCGTACGCAGAACCCCGCAGAATGGTCTTTAATCGGAGGCAAAAAGTAGGTAATTGCACGATAATTGACATAGATAAGTGCGAAAGGGTATTTATGTATAGGCAAACTATGTGCGTACGCATTCAAATAAATATAGGTGCGGCACAAGTGCAAAGAAACTTAAATCGATTTGTTTGACCTTTCGAGCATAAATCTATTGACAATGAAGGTGAAACTTAATACATTTTCTGCGTCAACTTAAGCGGTATATCAATGCTAATTATCATTATTTATTGGACGAAGAGTGAATGAAATTTACAAACACCTAGTGTAGAGGCTGTTGTCTATCCGCTAGTCTTTTCTTTATTTCAAACAGTTGACCCTTCTGTGCATTAATCTATGGACGATACAATAGGAGATGGATTGCCAAATAAACCGCGATCGGTCAGGAAATCGACGCATTCCTCTTGTCATCTGAACTTATCTGACTCATGTGCCGAAGGCGGGTCTCACACATAACGCCCGCGTTTGTGCTAAAGAGATTTAAAGGATGTAAAAAATCAACTGCAAATATTTTAAGGGGTGAATCAACCCATGAGACTGAACAACTTTCCCCAACGAAATAGATCGAAAAATGAAAAAGAAATTCAGACCTCCTCTACAAATACTTAGACTCGGCTGGTACATTATGGGAGAACCAAATTTTTTTTTCATCATTTTCAAACCCACGTTTTGTGTTGCTACTGCATCATTGTCATTTTTAGTTTGGGGTGACTAATAGTACATTACGTCACAGGCCGAGTACCTATATAGCAATTTCTGGTCGAGTGGCATTGGAAGGCCGAGACGAAGTCGAGTCCTTCTAAAGTAAACGAGACCAGAAATTGTTATTTCGGCCGAGGTTTGTATAGTGCTTTTCTCCAATTTGCAAGGAAACGAATATTTAAATCGTGATAAAATTGACACTTTGTAACTTTTAAAGTTCGCAAAGCGTTGGCGCTGGTTTTGCTTACGTTCCGTTTCATAAAGAATGCGCGGGAAATTCACATTCAGCCTTCAAACTTCAAACAAATTGTGTTCCATAAAACCTAATCACGAAAGTGTGAAGTTTAAGAACCCTTTTATTACCGGCCTAGTCCGGCAATTTCTATTACAGTCCTCTGCGCCTTGACAACATAAATGAGCCCATTGACGTATTATTTTTTTAAAGTAATGAAGCTATTTCCGAGCAAATTGGAGAAAAATATTCTTGCATCTCACAGACGCATGCACTATGGATGGTCTAAAACTGCGCAGCAACGACCGTCATGTGAGACCCGTCGAATGGGGGGGGGCCGATATCTCTTCATTACACGGTCCAGAACTGTAGGATTCGTTACAAAGTAAGAGCAGTTCTAAGAAGCTTTACCATGATTATTTTTCCTTTTCGCATTCTTTTGATCCGTGGAGAGTAACAAGCTGGGGTAATGGATTGGAACGAATGGTTACCCGTGGTCTTGTAACTAAAAACATAGCGTAATTTTGTTATCTACTTAATATAACCTACAATACCCATTATAGAAGTTTTTGAAAATACAAGAAGGCGTAATATTTCAGAGATTCAAGTGAGTATAGAAATGGAGTTTAGTGTGTGTATCTTGAAATAGAATTTAGACTTTTCAAGTCCATTAATGGCACCGCTAAAAATGGGATAAGCGCATGCAGCCGTGCGACGACCGCTGGTGGACATGGTCTTTCTCGAGGTTAAGGTGGCTGAAGCGGCTGGAGCTAGTTTGCAATGTTCTTCTTCTTCTTCTTCTTCTTTTTCTTCGAGTGGGATACTAAGTTGTCCAACGAACCAATAAACGCTGGAGTAGGATTTATGTTAAAAACCAGTATAATTTTATCACAACAGTTTAAACAGATATATGGATTTACTGGCGATGTTGGTAGGCACTTTAAAGAATACCCGTTCTTAGATCAACCGTTTAGTAGTTTTGTGCAACCAGCTTGTATTTAGTTAGATAGGTACTGCGGGGACGCGTCCGCTATGTTTGCGGACCTTTTTGTTCTACGCGCATAACTGTGCGCGTCACTTCGTCCGAAGGCGCACGCCATCTACCAACATTACGCAAACGTCGCTTAATAAGGCCCTAATGGAGAAATGGCGTTTCTTTGCCTCCACGTGCGATGTGATGCGATGCGCATCAGTTGTAAAAACGCAGGAACCTCGATCAGAGTCGTTTTGTTCCACCACGCTCTACTTATTAGAAAATGTCATCGAATTTACCTAGAGTAAAGAGAATCGATGTAAAAGAAAAATCGTTCTGTGCTTCGGAGGGCACATTAAACCACTAGTCCCGGTTACTGTTAATAATTGATTTGATTAGGTACCTACTTACTTAGACGGCGGTCGTTACACAACCATGTCAGAGGCCTGCTACTTTTAGCAGGTGGTTAAAGAACTCTGGCACAGGCTCCGTCGTTGGACGGTTGATGTCCCTAACGAAAAAAAAGTATCTCAACAAGGTGTGCTTTTTGTAATTTTCTTGCAAATTCTTCAGATTCTTTGAAATGAATGTCTTTGTACCTACTATCAATCTCTACTACTCTACTCGCTGCTTTGGAAAGTCATTTACTGATCTATTTGTTTTTAGATATAGTGTGTAATGATTGCAACAAGTTCAACAAAATTTGAGACCGCTGTGGAACATTCCCTCGATCGGCGCAATCCTTTCAATCCAAACGATCAAGGTGACAATCTACAGAATTAGCGGCGAAATAAAGCACAATCGTCCTGTCGTCATTACATGGATTACCCATGGATTACCAGCCTGATGAGGCGACGAATAAGAAATAAAGGACTCAGCTTACAATGGAATTGTCGTAGGGCACGTAGTAAATCGATTACTAAGCGAGGACACAAAGGGACAAAAAGAGAAATAGATAATAGAAACGAAGAAAGGTCTGTAAGGGCATTTTGCGCAATCCGTTTTCATTAGCGAATTGTATGTAAAGTGTATCGTAATTGATATATAAGTACCTACTTACATTCGTTTTTGGCCTTTACTTACATGTTTTTACATATCAACTACTTACTTTTTTACATATACATATATTTATTACAACTTATTATAGTTATAATATGTTTACATTTGATATCGGACTTTTAGGAGATGACAAGGCCAGCTGGCCCAAACGTGACGTGAGGGGAACGAGTGGTCCAATTTGTCAAATGTAAGAAGTACATACTACGTACCTAATTATAAGACATTGTTATGACGGTCGGAAGCATTTTGATAGTGCGTTTCAGTTCAGGGCTTGTATTACCGCCACAGTTTGATCGCAGAACGGCTTATGCGGTTGGATATTGATATCCTCATTATTTCTATTAAATTTCCTCTTCTCAATTTGCCACTGCACTGCACCACCACTGGCTCAAAATATGCGCTAGGCCTAAGTCGCATCGTAAGCAAATGTTCAATAAAAGTACTTACGTCAGAAGACAAGAGGGTATCATTCATCAAAATAAATATCCGCCCTATTACTAATTACGAAAGATCAACGTTAAGTACCTTTAGATAGATAGCATTTACCTTCCTGTTTTACTCAATAAAAAACGTTCGTTGTAAAACCATGATTGATCTGGTCTATAAACCATCAAATTGGTAGATGCAAATCTATTAAACGCAATGAAATCGTTAACGATTGCAAAAGCAAGGAAATTGTGCAGCGGTTGCAATTGCAAATGTGAGTTATCGCCTTATTACTTATTGCATTCATGTTCATACTTTTCTGAAAATAAGTTGTGTAAGCGATAATTTAGTGATTGATAGGTATGTACTATGTGTCGCTTCTTCGAAAAGTTGATCAATTTATCTGAGAACTAAACTATCTACCATTACACTATAAAATCACGTATTCTCATAGCTAAGAACTTGGATCTTTGATATCGATGTTGGACAATAATTGAGTTGCTTTGGATTGGCGGATCTGATACCTATCGCATATTTTTTCCTGTGTTTTCTAGATCCGGTAGTCAGGCGAAAGGAAATTACGAAATTCCATACGAAACCGGATACCATTACATATTTCACTGCATCAAAATTGCGGCTTTTAGAGGTTTATGGTGGCTGTACCGCAATATCGTCCGGTAAGTATTTAATTTCGCCTTTAGCGTCGAAATAGACATAAAGCTCAAAAGCGACATTTTACGTAGCATTAGGTATGACAGTTCCTGCACAAAATATTTTACGTCATATAAAAACAATTACACACAAGTGTGTTCGACTGACACAAAGTTGCCGGCTATGATCGTGAGTCACACAACATAAAGAAAAACGCAGCAAAATGATCACAGAATCTCACGTGTCAATACAAACCGGCTAGTTACAAAATAAGCCTGAAGGCTCCATTTTCGAGCTGTGACGGTAATATAGAAGATTACCTACGTTTGGAGTCGGCACATCCGCCAGTCCGGTAATTGGTCATTCACTCCGGACTATCTCACGATGTATGTACCTACCTATGGGAAACAGCGGCTGGACACAGGACTAGCATTCATGTTTCCGATAAGACACTCATCTCACGAGATGCGTCATTTTTTATATAACTTTTTTTTTATTGATGTTCAGATAGAGATGCGAAGTAAAATAATTAGATATTGTGAATATAGGGTCATCAATGTGTAGCCGTCTCGTAGGCTGCCCAAGGACGGCTGGTGCGATTTCTTAGAAATGTATACTTACTTTGATGTGAGAATGCCAAAAAGTTGCCAAATACTAAAAGACGCGTGTGCAGTTAGCGTATTATTTATTTTCCCATGATTCTTACGTTTTTGTACTTTCTTCTTCATAGGCATAAAGTGTTTTTGATTTTCAAGTGTGCACAGCATGTACAAGTGTACGTTTACATGATCGATAGAATTCTTCTTGTAAAACTCGACATATTACAGAGACGTAGAAGTTGATTTCAGAAAAACAATGGTATTAATGTCTTATTAACTGGCTAATGGTCTTGGAATTCACTTCTATTTTCATTATCAGCTGCGTCATACTAATCATAAGTTGCATTTGAAGTTATGAATGACTGGTAATCAAGTTGTAGGCGTAACTTATCATAATGTTATTCATAATCTTTCAAGGTACATAGTATAGTCCTACAGTAGAAATAAGAAGAAGTAAGTAAACGCAACAAGTCTGCAGTGGTACGAATCGAAATTCGAAACATAGTCGTTAAGTCGTAGTTTTAAATAGTGAGTGTGATATAACAACTTGCGCGGAAAATCAGTAGCGTCATATCTAAGCAATCTTATTTTTTGTCACTGAACCACTGGCGTATTTCGACACATGTCAATTTAAAGGTAGTCTCCAAAATGCTAGTACCTATTTGAGTTTAGAAACCTATGCCTGTCCATTTATTATCCTGAAATAAGCCCAAGATCTCTAGATTAATCTGTGCTTTACTGTGGCTATGTTTGAATAGCAGTTTTGCTCCATTATAGACCGAAACTGACTATCAAACTTTACGCGAGCTACATACATAAATAATTAGTTGCTTTGACTGCTTTATTATGGTGAAATGTGGGTCAAGGAAGGCGGAATATTATCAAAACATCGAAGCTACTGAATGAACCATGATCGTCCTTAAGTATTTATGAAAAGGCTATCACATCATAACAAGCGTGATCTATCAACGTCCTATCTAGAAGAGCAAGGAAGAAAATAATGAACTTTGTGCTGTTAAGATTAAATTTACAGTTGTATTTGAAAACAGAAGAATTGTTTAAAAACAAATCTTTTTGGCTTGAACTAAAGATCGAAATTACGCAGTCTGGTAACACCATAAAAGGATTTACAGAATACATTGCTGCTCTAAGACATTCCTAAACTCGGTATGTCCTGGTCAGGCAACAATGCGTTAGTTACCCAGTAGGGCTAGGATGCCTAGACCAGACCTAGGCCCGGTAATTAAGCCCTGAAACCGGATCCTAACCCGTCGGCTATTCATCGTAAATGAGGACTAGGGACGTGAGCTATTTCGCTGCCTAATCATATCTTCGGGGATACCAGATGCAGCGTAGTAGTTTCGCCTGATAAATAATATCATTATTGAAAATAATTGTAATCCATCAATATGATCTGCTTTCCTTCTTCTTCATCGATGCTTGGCCACGAAAATGCCTCTAGTATCTATTTACTTCTTGAACCCGAGCCGGGGATAGAACTGGCGCAGATAAAGAACATATCTCGAATTTGCAACATTATTGTTGGCATCCTGCTCAAATGTCATTATAATATGATAGAGAGGGAAATAAATGTTCTTTATCTGTGCCAGTTCTACACCTACGTCGATCGCTTTGACAAATAAGTTGGTACCGAAGCTAGGTATAGGCAACTGACGAAATTAAACAATCTATTGGTTGTTTCATTTGTTTCTTACCATGTCCTATATCAAACAAATATCGAATATGCTATTTTTGCTGTTAAATTAAAAATGAGTTCAAAGTAGGTTACCCTGAAAATATTACAAGGGAAGGCAGAATAATCCTATAAATGGGACATGGACAAATTTCCCATCCTCCTGGGAAATTCCGATACAGCGCATGAAGCGAATCCCTTCATATTTATCACCTAATGTAAATAAAGGGCTGTTATTCCCGTTATAATAATTAACAGGCCACATGTATCATATTCCACGAACACTTTCAATTTGTGAGCAGACGCGCCGTATGCGTATGCGCAGCGCGTTCAGCTATGGCGACGGACGCGCTGCGTTCTCGGAAACATCTATAAGCATCGTGCAAAGGAAGACGTAAGATGGATTGCATACGTACTTCAAGGTAATGCGGATTTTGACACCAGCTAGGAAATGACAGGGTGTGACAGTAGCACGGCGAAGCAGCGTGACGTGATGGCAGTGTACGAAACTGCAGCGGTATCCAGATGGGTTCGTGGGTACTGGAACTCAATCGCTTCTATTCCTTTCCGGTTCCGTTCAGATGTGAAGAGGGCTGTAAGCAAATTATAGCTTGTGACAGTCGCACGGCGCCGCAATGGAGTTCCGTAAGGGGCAGCGAGGCTATTCCGACGTGGGGTAATTCTCTCCTTTTACTCCTGTTCTTTCTAGAAGCTTTTTACAGTTATGGCTTCTACCACGTCAGAATAGCCCTGCTGCAATAGAAATTCATACATCACTCTCGTCAATCAAACCGGACCGAAAAGAACGCAAAATCTTGCGGTGTGTGTAAGAACCATATAACCATCGTTCGAAGGAAGACGTAACCTGATTACACTTGTTCAAGCAAGCCAGTCTAAATACTACCGACGATGGTACATTATGTGCACTCAACGAACCTGTTATTGTAACTATAACTTAATAACCGCTTGTTATCTGCATAACTGTTATGGCTAAACTTGAGCAGCGTGTTTTTTGTAAGATTCAATTAAATATTGTAATAATGTTGCCCTGAGCCAGTCGATTACGATCTTGAGTCTTTCACTAGCTCGGTGTTTTCTAAACTGTAACTGTAGATCTACTGGAACAGAAACGAAGACAAAATCATATACTGCTTATACCATATAAATGATGATAATGATGATATCTTCGGCGGATTTCGGCCATGGCGACCACTTCTACTCCTGATCAAGTCGGCGCTGATGCGCCTGTAGGTGGCCGTATGTATTGTAGCCGATTTTAGCAAATAACCGACAGGAGCATGTCAACAGCAACTCAAGAATTCGTAGTGATAAATTTTCGTTGTCCAAACAGTATTGAGAACCTCTGGAAAAGCCCTGAAAAGGCAGTGCTATGTGTACGTGACTCCAACACGACCTTTTTTGCTGAACTACGGGTACGACACCCTGAGGCGTGCGGCACGTTTGAATATTGCAGGATTACCGACCTTCCTATTTACACACAGGGGTGAAAAGACGAATTATTGCAAACCTCTCTTTTTCCAACATATTTCCGTAGTCAGCTCTACATCCTGGCAATGTTTGTATTATTACAACAGAAAGAAAATGTGTAAGTAACGCAGAGAGATTCTACGCTCCCTTGATCACCGCACCGCGTCTGAACATTGAAATTTTTCAGGGCACTTTTCATAATTTTGTTACGCGTACCTACCAACTTATATACCTATCAATTGCTCATAGACCACCTGTTCCATCCTTTACTGTTTCCATTTACTTGATTTTTAACCTTGTAAATAAAAAAATTACGGAGTATCTATCTACAGTACGCGAATGAGTTCATGACCATGTTGAGGAATACGGTAGTGCTGTGACTAATTCATGTTGATGTCGATATCGAGAATTGTTGCCGAACAGTTCAGTTCAGACTACTCATAATTATTAGTTAATGGGTTGTTTTTCCTACATTATTGAGTAGGTAGGGTATCGTTGAATAGGTCTTTATAAAGTAAGGGCAGGTTTCTTTAAAACAAAGTAACTAAAATGTATATGTCTCGAGACATTTGCTTATTAAAGGGGCCTTTTTAGCCATATTTTGTTCGAACTGTAACTTCTCTGTTTGTGAATAATATTAAAAAAGTATTTATGGTTTCTACACAAAACACAACACAACGACAAAATATCGACAACTTTGTGACACACTTTTTTCCCATCACTCGACTGCGGGCGAATGCGGGTAGTTGGGTAACCGCGGGGCGCGCCGCCCCCGCGCGCCTCCTCATTCCCCGATGGCCAAGAACTCATTCGCGTACTGTATGTACCTATTTGTCGACTTATTTTTGCGATAATGTGTAATGCATCTGTTTTATTGTTATAAATCATAGCTCGATCTCCGTCTACAAGAACAACATTGTCCATTCCAAGTCCTTGATCCGAGCATAATCCGCTGAATTAGGCCGGATGCGCGGATCTAGCAACATCGTTGGAAGCAGCAGCGCGGGCGCATTCCCGATTCGTTCCCTGTTGTTTTTGCGGCTAGCCTCTGCTGGCTGGTAGCTGCTAGGCACTCGCTAATGGGTACAGGTTTAGCTTTCGAGACGCCCTGAGGTGCTCCCGAGTTGTCCTCTGTTGTCCTGCGCCGGTCTGGATAGACTTGCGATTTTATCAGGTTCAAAAATGTCATCTGTACCGGATGGAAAATCGACTGCACTCTCTATTATTTGGGTTGGGATGTGGAACGGTCGTGCAAACTTTAAGATGGTAATTTTTCGTTCCCTGTTGTTTAAGCTGCTAGCCACTGGAAGCTGCTGGCTGCTAGGCACTCGCTAATGGGTACAAAATTAGCTTTCGATACAAAGTTGTCCTCTGTTGTCCTTCTTAGGCCTCGGTAGACTTGCGACTTTCCGGTACAAAATTACGTCTTTTTTGCCTGAGAGGCAACAGACTGTACCCTCTATTAATGAGGCTCGAGACATTTCTATACAATTTTGAGTTAGATATCCGTGTCGTACGGTGGTACAATCTCAAAGATAGCCAATCCTTCCTTTCCCCGTCGTCGTTGCGGCTTGCTAGTAGCCTCTGGAAACTGGCTGCAAAGTACTGGGTACAAATTTAGCTTCCGAGACGCCCTGAGGCGCTCCCGAGTTGTCCTCTGTTGTCCTGCGCCGATCCAGATTGACTTGCACTCTATTTTGTGTTATAATTTCGGCTGCATCTGACGGAACACCCTTTTTTCTCTCCTCTTCTCCCTCTATTTCTGTAACAATTTTTTTGATTTAGATACATTTAAATTAAACAATGCAATGAGCGACGCACTATCTTTCACCTCGTTTTCCGTAGCAACGACAAAAATTTGAGATTTTGGTCAGTCTAAAGTTACTTTTTGTTGTTTATCTACTACTTGTCTCAGCACTTCCTCAAAGAGCAATGTAATGATTCCTTATCTTTCCTCTTTACCCCTCACCTACCCTGGACCTTATCAAGGAATATGCATGCCTACCTACGCACCATGCTTTATACAAATCGAAGCGTTTAAAAACCGCTCGTTTGTACCGCAATGGCAATTTAAGTGGTCTTCTGCAGGTGGCTTCTGTGCGTTACTGCCGCTCGATAATTGTTGGTTTTTACAAAAAAGCTCGCTTCTGCTGCCTTTTAGCTACCGACTTGACTGGTTTACAGTTACTTGCTACTTTACTAGCCAAGTAGTGCTTGCTAGCTTGTTTAGGTAATTTGACGAACGAACTGCTGAACTCTGCTGCTTAGTAGAGTTGTTCGTGCTTACTAATTGAAGCAAATTACGAACTATGTACCTTAAAAGCACAATTATTAAAAAATAAAAACCTGACTGTAATACAAGTTGCAAAGTTATTCTTAAAAAACCGCTATTTTTTTTTTTTTTTTTTTTTTTATAAATAATGGGTAAGCATTTGTCCGCAATCTCACCTGATGCTAAGTGACGATGCAGACGATGATGGAACATGCTCGCCCAGATAATGCCTATTCACTCTCGCCTTGAAAAGGCCCAGGTTATAACGTTCCGGAAACAGATCCGCAGGCAGGGAGTTCCACTCCTTAGCAGTTCGCATTAAAAATGTAGAAGCGAAGCGCTTTGTGCGAATTTGCGGGATGTCTACGATATAAGGGTGGAATCCCAACCGGCGTCTCGTGCACCGGAGATGGAATGGTGACGGAGGTATCAGGTCATGGAGAGACTGTGCACACTCCCCGAAATGTATCCTGTAGAATACCGACAAGCAAGCTACTTTGCGACGGTGTTCGAGGCTCTGTAACTTTGCGTCAATAAGTGCCCTATCAGCGATGAGTTTCTTGGCGCGCTTCTCAATCGAGTCCAGGGCTGCCAGCTGGTATTTGGCAGACCCGTCCCACAGGTGACAGCAATACTCCATGCAGGAACGGACTTGAGCTTGGTATAGTTGTAAAAGCTGTACTGGTGTGAAGTATCGCCTGACCTTCGAGAGAATTCCGAGTCTTTTTGCTGCAGTCGTGGCCAAAGACTCAATATATTGTCCAAAGTTCAGGTCAGATGAAAGTTTCATGCCAAGAAGCTCAAGATGGTCGGAAATTGGTACGGATACACCTCGGAAAGTCGGAGTCAGGTCGAAGGGACTCCGTTTAGTGGAGAATAGACATGCCTGTGTTTTAGATGCATTAAACTTGACAAGATTTTCATCACCCCATTCGGATATTGCTTCAAGATTCAAGTTTAGGCGACTCACTAGGGCCTCTCGACAAGACTGAGTAGATTCATTGCTGGCCTTTGCACTGGACAGGTACCTATCAACAACCGTGCTGTCATCTGCATACCCAAAGGTGTCGGGCGTGAGCATATCGTTGATGTGCAGCAGAAATAGGGTTGCAGAAAGTACAGACCCTTGAGGGACGCCGGCATCAATAGCCTGCTCATCTGAAGAGCGTCCTTCTAGGACCACTCGTATTGACCGTCCACTCAAGAAATCTGCGATCCAGTTGCAAAGTCCAGTAGGTAGCCCGTAGGCGGGAAGCTTGTTAATAAGACTTGCGTGCCAGACCCTGTCAAATGCCTTTGAGACATCCAGAGACACGGCGAGGGCTTCGCCGTGCCTCTCGATAGCCTCGCTCCATGAGTGGGTGGCATGCACGAGGAGGTCCCCTGTCGACCGCCCGCGGCGGAAGCCGTATTGACGGTCGTTAAGCAGATCATTGCTCTCGAGGTAAGCCAGGAGCCGATTGTTTAGTACACGCTCCATAGTCTTGCAGAGTATAGAGGTGACTGATATGGGTCTATAATTGGCAGGGTCAGCACGGCTGCCTTTTTTTGGGCACAGGTTGCACGTTTGCAAGCTTCCACGATTGGGGAACTACACCAGTCTCCAGTGAGAGGCGGAACAGGCGTGTCAATATCGGAGACAACTCAGGCGCACAGTTACGCAGAACAATTGCAGGGATACCATCAGGGCCGCTCGCTTTATTTACGTCTAGGTTTCGCAGGATTTTAAGTACCTCTTTCTGGCGAATACAGACGGCTGGCATGTTGCAGCCGACTTTAGGTAACGATGGTGGCGTTTTACCTGCGGTATCTAGACGCGAGTTTTCCGCAAAAAAGGGAAGCAAACAGGTTCGCTTTCTCTTCCGCAGTGTGAGCAAGCGACCCATCAGGTTTCTGCAATGGCGGCAAAGAAGGCTGGCAGAAATTGGTCTCAACTGCCTTTGCCAGAGACCAGAATGCCTTACTGCCAGCAGGATGGGAGGCAAGTTTGGCGCCTACAGTGCCGATGTGCTTGAAACGTGTTCTGCGTAATTCCTTTTTGCAAGACTTAGAGGCCTTATTGTAGGTTTTCTTCAAATCCGAGTATTCGGAGCTTTGCGCGATCGAGCGTCAGCCCAGGCTAGGTAAGCCGTCTGTTTTAGCGCTTCAGCGCGGTTACATTCAGCATTGAACCATGGGCGAGCTTTGCTACCAGAAGAAACATCATAGTACGGTATGAAATACTCCATACCCTGACGCAGGACTTCTGTTATGGCATCAGCGCAGCGCGACGATTCTCCTGAAGAAAAACAGGCCTGCCACGGATAGGACGCAAAGAAATGGCGCATTTCGTCCCAATCTGCTGACTTGTATCGCCACACCCGTCTCATACCACGAGGGCCCTGATCGGGTGGTGAGTACACGGATACAGATTTCACCAGACAATGGTCGGATGTGCCCAGAGGTGCTACAACTGACACTGAGCATCGGTCTGGATCAGTCGTCAGCAGAAGGTCCAAGCAGTTGGCAGTGTGAGACTCCACATCGGGAACCCTTGTAGCACAGCTTACAAGCTGGGAGAGATTTAGCGATAGTGCCAATTTGCGCGCCTCTCTCCCAGCATGATCGGTCTCCTGGTAAGGGAACAGCCACTCCTTGTGGTGGGCATTAAAGTCCCCCAGGATAACTAGCTGCGCCGAAGGGTACCTCTGCAGAACCTCATCAGCAGCATCACTAAGTTGTTCAAATAATTTAGTTGTCTCCGAATCTCCACTATGCGAGCGATAAATACAGGCATACACATTTTGGGCCACTCCAGTATTGACCAGTAACCATAGAATGGATAACCTAGGAGCCTCAAGGTTCTTGAGACGCTTGATACAGATGTCATCGCGAGCGTACACACAGACTCCGGCACGAGGTAAAAACCTATGTTCCAAGGAGTAGCCAGGATAGCTGAGGTACGCCGCGTCAGCTGGACATCTTATCTGCGTCTCAGTGAGGAACAGCAGATGCGGTCTTTCTGTCTCAAGATGGTGGTGGACAGGTATGAGATTGGAGTGCAAACCTCGGATGTTTGTGAGGTGCACTTTAAGTGGGAGGACGTGCAACCGCTGTTTCGCTATTTCCAATTTATGAAATTATAATATAGCATGTGTCGATCGCGCTGCTGAGACGAATCTAACGACACCTCACTACATGATAGCGCTACGCAAAAAATAACGTACTAACGGACGTTGCGTGTGTTTCTCGGCTAAGAAGTGACAATCGCGGAAATCCTAAGTAGGGTCGAGTGATCTTTCTGTAAACTCTCTGTTTTGTGCTATTGTACTCGTAGTCAAGTTGTTGTAGAACTATGTTTCTATTGAAACTTGTTGGTCATAAACAAGTTGTAAACACCAATTTGGTTAGTTATCTGTTCGTTTCTGAAGCAGGTTTCATAGATTTATAGCCAAAACATTGTTTGATTATCTAAGTAGTACTTATCGATCTCTATGGCTTATTTATAAAACAATGGTCTAACTTGTTCCGATTGATCTTGAAGGTCTTTTGTGCTTGAAAATTTGATTCTTACAGTATAGCCATTCGAATGGGCAATATTTGACAGCTGTCAAACTTATGTTAATGCTATAATATAAGATGGTTTTTTCTTTGTCGACATGTCTCCTTGTCATTGGCCGCTGTCAAATATGGCCTTTTCGGACGGCCGTACTTTACTACCTAACGTTTTGTCATGCGCGTTTGTACAGGAAGTAGGAGAAGGGTTCTGTCATTTAAGAATCACAGCGGCAAAATGTGATTGATGTTTCCGTTTATTATTCAAGAGAATACACAAAAAAACTAGCGAATATTTCTTGGACTTATATTCGTTTATCAACTTTCAGTAGTTATCGAGGTATCATAGATCTATGACGTTATTATTAAACCTCGTTTAAACGATAACATATGATCATATTCATAACCAACAGTGCTTACAACTATATTGTCTATAACAATACCTACTTATTTACTTTATTTGAACAATTCATATAAAGTAATAGGTAGATCTTAGGTAGATAGATAGGTACCGCTTCATGCTAGAGAACAATAAATTCTAGCGAATTATTAAGTGCCTGTGTGACTTCAATTTTGTCTACACTTCAATTATTTCAAACTTGTTTTTTATAAAATCTATGGTGACAATTTGCCAGGATTTGCCACGTCATCGGAAATCTTCCCGCGTCCGAGATAAGTACGAGTATTATCTCTAGTCTCTACAGTGCACATATCCTAAGCCTGCAGAAATAAGTAACTTTACCCAAGCTGTACTGTCATTTTTGGATCAAAACGCAGAACCAACCGGAAGTATGTATGAAAAGTACTTTAGTAGTAGGTATAAAATTATACATGCTCCAAATTGTTACTATAACTTGTACAATCATTGATGACATTAACTTTATGCAGACAAATCACCGTAAAAAAGTCATAAACAGACAGGCCCATTTATCGTTGCACTGCTTTAAGACAAAACGGTCATAATCTTAATATTGGGTAGGTACTTTCGTAGGTCGGCAGTAAAAGTGGTGGGAAAGTTATAAATATGTAGAAAACTTTCGTTTTCATAGTAAAATTGCGGAAAATTTGATGTGCTAGTTTCTAATGTTCTTATACTAAGAAAGAGATATACCTAGTAGAGATAAGTTAAATATTACCTATAAGAATTGTAATTTATTTGGATACCGTCGACCTTAAATGAATTGCAATAGGTAAGGGCAGAAGAACAAGAAGAAGGGCAGGGATATAATGATGATTTGTATGTACCTAAATGTAAGGCACCTATATTTATTATTTAGGTAACTTGCAGTGGCGAAGAGTCTACCTATACATGCCGATTCCCAATGGTTCCCTTTCAGAAAGTTAGACACAATAAGACTTCTAGTATTGCAGCATTAGCACTAGAAAGTCGTACCTATGACTATTTGAGGCGAATCCTTTTTGCTGATCACTGATCAGTGATGTTGATATTATGCTATCTCCAGCACCTAAACCAACCCATGTACGGGAGCAACTTTTACTTATTTTTCTTATTTGTATGGAACTATCAGTATATAGCTGGCAGGTTGATGTGCTGCCGCTAGTACTCTTAAATACTCTTTGTTTTCAAAGATCGCGGTGTCATTAAAGGCAGATCGTCGAACTCCGTCCGTGACTTCCTTTTTACCATCATTTTACCTTCACTTGGCTCTCTGTGGGAAAGTGGACGAATTAACAGGACCGTGCCGGCTTTGTTCCACCACCGGAACTAAATACGCCTCAAACCTGGTTTATATTCCGTTTCGAGGGGAGATGCGAGAATTATGATGATTACGAGCCGTTTGTGAAGTTCACGGTTGTTAAAGAGGTGATATAACTCAAAGTTCTGCTTTTGTTGTCAGCGAGTTTTAAGACAAATTTATACGAAAAAGCTGAATACGAAGGTTTGTCAAATACGTAGACTAAAGTTTCTAAATAAATTCGACATTTTGATAAAAATGTGCTGAAAGATTTTCACATAGGTACGATTTCACATTGTCTATAATCATAACTACCTACCTATCTGTATATGTATTTTAGTCACAGTTCTCGTATCATTTGTTACACAAAAAGAAGGTGGGATCTGTTATTTGTTCCTTTTGCTTTTGTTTACAAAGTAATTGTGTTGGATGGAACCTTTGATTTGTGATTGCGGTGTCCTCAAAGTCAATAAATTATAATTAGCAGCTCTGAAATTAAATTTGGTAAAATGAAGGCGGAAGTTAAAAGGGTGAATTTTGTAAATGACAGGCCTAAGAAGTTTTCTTTGATTCGATTTCAAAGAATTTGACCCATTTTTTAAGAAACGTTTACCTAGCAGCGGCCTCAAGCAAGATGGTAACTATAGGTAGGTATTGATATTATTTTCGCAGCTTACCTACAATGAAATTGAAGAATAATTGACCGTACGACGTCTAGCAACTTATGCAATACTACAAATTTGAATGATCATCATATTACTGTACCTTACATAATAGTTTTTTTTTACCATACTGTCGTTCTAGTCAAATAAATCAATCGCGATCGTTGTACAGAGTGACACGTTATCCGGCCAGGGTAACAAGAGCCTTATTAACGCTGATGACTTGCGAATCCATCAAGCTCGTACAGTCATACACATACTTACCAAGTTTATGGTTCAATTTCGAAGAACAATACAACAGCATAATTTAATTCGCATGAATCAATTCGCTTCTTCTTCTTCGTGTCAATGACTCAAAACTAGTAATTAAATAAACTTTTGCCAGTATTTAGCGACGGTCACGGCACTCTCTGTCGCCAAGTTTAGGTCCTCCACGCTGCAGGTGTTGGGTAGAAGAGGGCACGTCATCAGGTGAGCCATTGATTGGGATGGGGCTCCACAGTCGCATTTGGTCCGCGTTATATCCGTGAAGCCCCACTTAGCCATATTCTCTTTGCATCGTCCAACCTGGGTGCGCAGGCGGTTTAATGATCTCCAGGTTGGCCACTGCAGTTTATGCCCAGGTGGTAATGTCTCTGATGGTGATATGAACCCCACAGGAGGAGGCCAACGGGCATGCCACAATTGTTCCTTGGCTAGTTGTGCATTATCTGTGGCAGCTGATTTCCTCATGAAACTTTTGCGGCTTTTCAGACGAGCGTGAGGGATAGAGTAGTTGTACAGTGGGTGTCGAGTGTCTAATTCTTGCTTCTGTTTCTCCACTGCACAAGCTACTATTCGCTAAGAAGAATACTTACAACAGCTCTGAAACCATCTGTGATAGTCATAATGACTAACGAATTATTATGTTGGTTAGGGCTCTCTAAAAGTTCCACACCAACTTTTGCCAGGTAAGCAGGTAGCAGACACAGGATCAAAACCGTATTATAAACCTTCAGATCGACCAGATCACAGACGCAATTTCGCGGGATTTTCTGTACCAGGGTGCTACATAGAGACAAGCCTGAAGAAGGATTGGAAACGGACATACATACTTATATACTTCAAATATCTGCTAGGGCCGGCTATCTATTCCGAAGCGTTTGCGTAGCCAGACAGATGAACTAGCAATAATAGGCTATATGGCTAGTCTAAATAGAAAGTGTAAAGTTGTCTGGCTGTAGATTGTAAAAGGTTTACGACACGATACGACCTCACTGAAAGTGCGTTGATGCGAGCACCTAATGTGCGTAATGCGATTGCTGGAAGTCTGCGAGTCACCGTTCAAATTGCCTTTCAATTGAAAATAGAAAATTAGACGATGCACATTATTGTCGTAAAGTGATTGGCAGATTAATACAGGAAATTGAACTGCTGTAATTTATTTCACATACGTTCTAATGCATATTAATATCACATAATTGTATTTTCTTTCTAGCATGTGTTTGACCGAGCCTTCTTTTGCCTAATACGAAGTCAACCAACGTACAAATAATGCTAATTGCGTGATCAAGGTGTGACCAAATGTTGACATCGACGTCGTAATCAGTGATCTAATCTTTAAGATATTCATTCAATCAAGTAATCGTCCCTTCACATGACTGCCATTAACATGATTTTGTGGTTCCTTCACTTTTCTGTATTTGACTTATTGACTATTGACTCAATGTGTCATGTAGATAGGTAAGGTACCCACATAATCTAGAGGTAGTTAGGTCTGACAATCTAGGTACATACCTACCTAATGATAATGAAATTGTTAGGGAATTTGTTGTACCGAGCATAAAATTGTACCAACAACAACCTACAAATACAAAGCGTAGCAATGTTTATAATACTTACAATGAAGCATTAGTTTTTAGCTCCTGTATTACCTTGAACTAGTTATATTTGCATTATCCCTCGGGATGGGAATGGAGCTAATCATGCAATTTGTATGACAACGCTGGAGCTATGGAGGACACGGGAGGCACAGACTCATCTGCATAATTACACGACGCAAAGCTCGATATATCTGCAACATTGGGACGGGTAGTGTGGTGGTGACATTGTGATGACCAATGCATAATGAAAACAAAAATACTATGTCAGCCGCAGGCGCGATTGTGCCTAAACCTTAGCCTAATCGACGTTTTATCTAAAATCACAGATAATAAGGCTAAGTTGAGAGTGACGTCAATTGCGTGCGTTTATGTCACATAATTTAGATAGTTATGTATGACAACCCGCACCGAAAATATTTGATGTCACATTTATTCTAAACTAGCTGGTGCCCGCGAACTTCGTTTCGCCAAAAGAAGCGGCATATCATGCTAAACAACTTTTTCAATATAGACGTTTTCGTATCTCTTAAAGTTTTGCCGAGCTCCTGGTGTTCCGGCAGGTAGATAGACAGACAGGCCCTCCAGTGCTTATAAAGGTTCTCCCTAATAATAAAAAATGATCAGGACGTTTATCTTCCATCATACCAACCAAACATCAAAAAACATCGCTAACTGTTTGATTGTTTATTGCACAATTAATTAAACCACACAGACATTACTTCTTCTTCTTCCTTGCACCTTCCCATTTTAGGTGGTGTTAGCTCTCCAAATTTTTCGGCGTCATAATGTTCTTTCTGGGGTTGTAGGGTCAGGTACTTCTTTTTTTTTCGTGAGCCTGGTCATACTGACTTACAGATTACATTTTCAAAAATAGGTAATCATCCAGGGAATGGGCAGCAGGGTTCCCTGTCAATGCAGCATCTTGCACTGCGCTTGCCAATCCGCCTGCCAAGCGTGGTGAGTATGGCAATACCCCCTGATAGGCGGAGGCCTTAGAGTATTAAGCATGCTATAGAGTGCGAATTAGACCCCGCGGCGTACTGTCAAAGCGTAAGCAGTTGCTCCCTAGATACAGACGTCAAATGATGCGTCAAATGTATGAGAAGTTATAGAGGTTCATCAGTGCTGTCACTGGCGTTTTGCTACTGACAGACAGAGAGGTTGCACCCAGACTACTGCCGACAGTTCTCACTTTTTAGGCGCACTCTATAGCTTGCTTATACAGGATGTCCCGGTTATAGTGGTCCAAAGAACAAATCTAGACTCTAGACATCCTAAGCTACCATAATAGCAAAAAAATGTTCAATATTTGAAGACAAAAAATGGACCACCTATCCTAATTTTGCTGCTTGATAGAGCATTTTGTACGGGAGGTCCAATTTTTTCTTAAAAATATTGAACATTATTTTTGCTATTATGGTATTTTAAGATGTCCAGATTTTTTCTCTAGCCTAGATTTTTTCTTCGGACCACGATAACCGGTACACCCTGTATATACTATAAGGGGGAGGCCCATGACCAGCAGTGGACTGTTCTGGCTGGTATGACCATACAACTACAAACAAACCAGCAACAAAATTACTTCGTAACGCTGATAAACCTGATATTATATAACATTGACTACGAAACCCTATTTGTGGCCGTGTCTGACACGTTCTTGGCCGGTTTTACATTTTGCTATATAATTTTATATGTTGGTACGTTTTTGAATCTCTAATCCAATATGAATGTAAAAAAAAAGCAACTGCATATTATATTGTAAGAAATGAACCAGTTCAAGAAACTAAACAACTTTCCCCAAGGAGCATAGTTCAATAAGGTGTAAACAAAATAACTACAAATATTTTAAGGGGTGAATCAACCAGCCATGAAACCGAACAACTTTTCCTAAGGAACATAGGTCAAAATATGAAAAATAAAATTGGACCTCCCATACAAAATGGGTCAATTTGTATGAGAGTGCCAATTTTTTTTTCTTCTTTCAGCCTATGTATTTTTTTGGGAAAAGTTGTTCAGTTTCATGGACCAGTTTATTTCACATTTATTTTTTTTACATACTTTAGGAAAAAATTTGGTTTGCCTAAAGGTACAAAATGTTCTAGCCGATAGCCGACCGAGTAATTTGGAGGGATGATAATTTTTTTTACATTTTTCGACCCATGTTCCTTGGGAAAAGTTGTTCAGTTTCATGGACTGGTTCACCCCTTGAAATAATTTCAGCTGATTTTTTTTCATCTTATAGTACTAACTTAACTTATTCCTCTAGCGCTACGCAATATCGATTTCCGTGCAAACTTATTTCAAGAAAAGTGGCAACCCCCCCTTTTGGGGGTTGATTTTTTTTAGCCTATAACCTGGTCGGTAATTTTCCCAACATTTTGGTATACTTTGCATCAAAATCGGTTCAGTAGTTTTTGCGTGATGCTTTCACATACAAACAGATAAACAAATAAACAGATAAACAGAAAAAAAATCTAAAAATTGCTGAAACGTGTTCTGTTATCAATTTTAAGTATCACCAAACAGGTTTTTTAGGAAAATCTTCTATGTACAGACTTTCGACCCTCTACAACTTTATTATAATATGTATATATAGATATCTATTAGAAATTCTGCGACTAAATATGACTAAGTGGTAAGATAGGTATTGGTCATAGCTTTTAATCTAAAGTAGCAATGGATACGTTAGTTTCTAGATATATTCTGCCAAAAGGTGCCGATGTAAATGTTATATCACCGAAATTCCAATTTTATAACCCGGAAATTCATCGCGGTTTTAATTCGCATTCCATTGTTTGTTTTACCTGTATTGGTGTTGCAATTGAATCATAAATTGAATATTTTAAAGTGTGATAGCCAATTAAAAATATAGTTCATAACTTGACTCTCCATTTTCTGCTTCTAAATACATTATTCTAATGACTTTTGACCCTTTCGTCAACTCCAAACATCTTCGGATTACGAAGTGTATTAGAATGAGCTAGATGTCATAATAGCACACTTTAGACAACTGTAATCTCCATCAGCGAATTAATTAAATACAAGTAACTAAAGTGCAGGACAGAGAGGGAGCGGACGCGATGAGTATTAATGTAAGTAAGTATACTTAGATTGTGTAGTTATTAAATTTGATAACTCCTGAGAGCCCGTTTCCACCTCATCGTTTTTATCTTTCAGCATCTTCCTGACCCAGATTTCTCCCTGAGGGGACAAGGGGAAGTAGTACTCCACTAATTACCAAACGGCCAATTTCTATTCGTCCTATTTATTACGCTATGTGAATAAAATTTCTGGTAGGTTTACGAAACTGACTTGTCAATTATTTGGTAGAGGGATTAACTCTCTACGTTTTGACTGGTTACTACAGCCATCTTTTGGAGGTCGATAGCTTGCAAGCCCGCCCATCTGGATGTGGTTGCCGGGGTTGCCGATTGCCGGACATGTAGGTAAGTCGGGTAAACCTACATAATTATAATTATTTATATAATTAAAAATTATCTTTTTTAAATTTATAATCTGTAACATATAAGCGGCCTAAAGCTTCTGAGAGTAAGACGATAAGGCGGCGAGCGCTCATTCGCGCTAATTGCAACGGCTCGAGTTTCAATTATGCTTTCATCGACCTACGAGTATGTTTAAGCCCTCTGTCTACTTGCTAGGAAAAAATAACCGAGTTTTTTTAAAGAAAAGATGGTGGTCGTGCTACCCGATTTGGTGCTATGACACTAGCTCGTCTCTCCAATGCTTGTTTGGCTTTTGAGCTCAGCACGCAAATTGGGAAACATGAAAGAGTGTCGTGAGCTTTGTAGAGCTTTTGGAAGTAGATATTATGTATTTCTGCTAGATGTCGGGGTTATCCTTTTACTCACAAAACTGCCGTTGTTGCGGAGTTTTTGGATTTTGAGTGATAGCAAAACCGAATAAGAAGCACAGTTTAAATGGTGTAGGTAGGTACGTGAATACTCTGCGTAGCCGGACGGACATTAATAGATACAGTTGCTTACCAACCACAACGAACCACTTCAAAATAATCTAGGTATGGTTTAGTTCGACATTTAACATCTGAAAATCTAAAAACATATACCATAACTAATCAGTGGACACACACATTAAATCCGCGACCACGAAACAACAGATGCGTGATGTGGTCAACGTTACAGATTAAATTCTTCAGCGGGTAAGCACGCCGGATCGGGTTCACGCTCGGAGATAGATTATCGCAAAGTATACTAAGATCACAGATTATAATAAATAATACTACTGCTAAGATGTAGATTGTAAATTAGCGCGAACATGCCACGTTAATAAAGTCAAGTGTAGTAAAAATAAAAATAATATCTACTGCTAAGATGGAATTCGTAGATAGTATATTGTCTTGTGTGTGCAATAAAGAATATTTGTATTGTATTGTATATTAGCGCGAACATGCGACGTTAGTAAAGTCAAGTGTAGTGATATAGAAACGCCTTGAAATAGGTAAAGTTAGCAAGTTAAAACTGCTGGCTTGTGTCCTTGTTTCGTATTTCTAAGAAGTAGTAAAAACTTTTAAAAAAAGGGCGTAGTTTGAAGTTTGCATTATGTTTACAAAAATTAATATTTAAGTGCATGAACGGCTATGTAAACGTAAATCTTGTACAAAATTTTAGATATGGAGGTACCTACGCAGGAAATACTTAGACACTTCTTTAATTGAAAAAAGCTTTGGTATCAGCTGGCGATCAAAATGACTTCCCGGATCACACTGTAACCGATTATCTACTGATTTATATTCTTAAGGCATCCCGTATTAATTAGCTTGGCCGGAAATTAAGATTAAAACGACGGATGTTAGCCTAGGACCGCAATGCAGTCTGGATGCTCAGAGCAAATTGTAAAGGCGGATCCTCCACTGAACGTCCGTTCCTGCGCAATTTTAGCGCATCTATAATGCATGTGTATGTTAGATGTATGCATTATGGTAGGCTTAAAAACCAAGCGACTGCGACAACGACGCGCGTCGTTGTCGCTGTCAAATGACTGGTTTGTATGGGTTTGTATGGGGACCGAGCGTCGGCGTCGTTGCGGCGCGCCACGACGCCGTCACGTTGACAGCGCGCTGAGAAGCTTAGAGTTTGTATGGGATGCGGTCGGGTTTTTCTACAAGACCGCAGCGACAACGACGCCGTCAAAATTTGACGGCGTCGTTGACGCGCGTCGTTGTCGCGACGCTTGGAAAATAAGGGTACCATTAATCTCAAATTTCCTATGATAATGGCCCTACATACCTAATTTAAACCGAAGTCGACGTAGGAGCAACACAAAAATTTGATTTCACACCTGTCTCTGTTACACTTATTATGGTTGATGCAATACATCTCTTTTGCCCAAACAGACGTTAGGTGTGAGACCCACCTAAGTGTACATTTGTAGAACTCTTGTACAAATAATAGAAGAGCTGGCAAAGCGCCACTGAGAGTGTTAACATGCCGAAAGGAGATTATGTTGCAGATAACTGCATGCAGACAGACTTGAGGAATTGGCGTGAAGCTTGCTTGTGCATTCGGCAGCGTATGGAAAAGGATGATTTATGTGAAATATTTGAGGAACATTATTTTTGTCATAATCCTGACATTAGATACTTACAAAAAATTGTTTAGTTAATTTGGACGGAGATCCTCCCAAAAATATTCAGTAAAATCTAGAAACATAAACATACAGCTATAGAAATAGACTTGGTCGTAGTGCGTCGACCTCTCAACCCCCACTCCTAAATTAGGAGTCCTAATAGGGCGAACGTTATTACGACAGACGCCCATCTTCGTGTAAAACGGACCATATTTGACTACCGAGTATACTGTTTCGTTCAAAAGAGCTTTTAGGCAACTAGAATCTAGAAACAGAAACAAAATGGCCATAGAAATACACTTGGTCGTAGTGCGTCGACCTCTCAACCCTGCTCCTAATTGGGCGAGCGTCGTCACATCTTCGTGTCAAACGGACCATATTTACTAGCGGGCCTTACGAATGTAAGGTTGGTTGCGTAAAGCCATATTTGTCTAATTTAGCCAGGGGGCTTGAGTTTTATTCTTTGTTTTCTTGTAGAAATTAGGTTCTGGTTAATTTTAAAAACTCTAGGTAGCTGTAGGTAACCCTGATTTTCTCAGTTACTTAGTAGGATATATTATATCAAAAATGTGTAATAATTAAGTACGTACAGGACACTTTTCGTACAACTTACCCATACATTTTAAGACTTTTCAATTAATAAAAGGTTTCTACGAAAATTTCAGTCCTTTTAAAATGTTTTATGAAGGTACTTCACAGTTAGGGGCACATGTCCCGACGCTTATCAGGACTTGAGATAAAAAGCTCCGGCCTAATGCATCTTGTTTCTAAACTTATGTGGCTTGTGGTTTGAGTTGAGATAAGCGTTATCTATAAACTGTACCCTTTGGTAAACTAGCGCAGGTATCGGAGTTCACTTGGAAGATTGATGGTCAAAATAACCTCTTTCAGTTTTAACCAGTTTGCCTAAAACCACTATTTCATTAAAATAATCTACATTGGTGATTTGTCAAATTTAGAACTTCAAGCCCCTATTAAGTACTTTTTTATTTCATTATCTTTAAATCCTTTATTCACGAAAAAGCCCGCACAATGAGCTTTAGTAAAAACGTGCAGACGCAAAGAAATAAATAAAGGATACCTTTATTGTACGAAAGGGGAGAAAGATATTAAAAAGTCTGACTTGGCTAATAATAGAACCTTAACCTAACCCAGACACAGTTTATACAGCTTTATCTCATCAAAATACAATATAAAAAAAGCTTCACTCCCTTCACAAACAAACTGACGTAAATATAACTTTCGTGTGGTTACAAGGTTAGTGATGTTGTTGGCACATGGCTTAGCACTGCACCGCTTCGAGATTTACGAGGTAAGAGTAATTAAAAGCAGTCAACAAACATGCGCGCACGCACCTAGGATAGGAACATTGTTTATAATTTTTATGAAAGTAAAATTTCAAACAAAACATGTAGGAGTATGTAGGGTGATGGATAATCTGGATAATACAGCGTTGGAAACTGTCACGGAAAGTTTAAAAAAGGAAATCATTTTGTATAAATATGACATCAAAGATTTCCCGCTCTGGATGTCATTATTTCGAATAGATCGTTGATTTTTAAATAAGTTTGACAAAATACTACTTCTATCAGTTCTACTTTAAACTGTATGTATGTAAGTTGGTGTCAAACATGTATGTAAATCCGGAAAAGCCACGAAAATTCAACGGAATGAAACCCGTACCGTGTCAAATATGTGAACATTCCTCCACGTGTACAAATTAGGTTGAAGTTGGGATTAGTTTGAACAAGCGGTGTCGCACTGTTCCCCATATTGACATAGGTAGAGTGAAGTAGACGCAACAGACAGTGGGCTCAATTCTAAAGGGTACTTGCTAGAACTGATCCTACACTCAATTTAAATTGCTACTGCTTTAAGTGAATATTCCCTCTGCGCGTAGGTACAAATTAGGCTGATGGGTATGGGGTCACAGTTTCACTGAATATTCTATTTATATTGGTTTATTTTCTGTCATTTAAATGTGACGATGGCATGAACTTAGATAATAATCATTCGTGTGCTTACCTGTTGGCAAGCAGTACACATACCTGTCCTTGAAACGTAAATTAACCATCAATGTTTTGGAACTGAAATGATATAGACTGGCGTGTATAATGTCTTTAGGAAAGTGCATTCAGAATCAAGCCCAGCAGGTACTCATACTTGTTTAATGTTATTTGAACTACTTTTTAATCGTGCACTGTCTCTGTGTAAGCTATGGCTTTGTTGCATGTAACTGTGAATCTTTGTTTGATACCTGGTGTTGATAATGCGTGTGCTTGCTTTGAGTTGTGAAACTGTTTTGAACCCAGTTTTGTACCGTGCACTGTTTTTTATTAATTTACTCGCCTACTTACCTAATTACAAGCTTCTGCTTTACATATTCAAAATTGTTTACTCGCCCCAATAAAGATCCATGTCTAGCAGCAGTGGTTTATTGTAGCGAATGATGGATGGATAGTTGTACCTATAAATAGGTAAAAAGTGTATGTAAGTCACTCGTAAATCTCTCTAGACTCCTACTAATTATGGCAATTCATGGATACCTGTACGCCTTTATTGATGTAAAACTTGTAGGAACAAATAAACTACGTAGCACAAATTATCCATTCGCATTGTTAAAGCGCTCCGAGTCAAAAGACAGAATACCTATAATTCCCCTTAAACCAATTGTGCAAATTAGGGACCTTTTACATTAATCAGTCCCTCATTATGCCAGACAGATCCAAACAAGTATTCATTGGAGCTCCGCAAAGGGAATCAAAGATGCAGGCCGTGAATCACGACCGAAGAGGAATCGTTTCAGGAAGTCGGGATTTCGGAAATCAGGACCGAATAAAAGGAGCTGGCGACATAAATTTTTCGTGGACCATTTATTTGACCGAGGGTTCCGCGGAAAATGGGCCAATGGGGTAGCGTTTTACGAGAAAGTGTGAATTTCGGCTATTTACTTTGCTTTGTGGCAAACATATATCTAGGGTTAACACGATTTTGTTTTGTGCAGGATTTTT
The DNA here is from genome assembly GCA_024500475.1 of Phthorimaea operculella. Classification (NCBI taxonomy): domain Eukaryota; kingdom Metazoa; phylum Arthropoda; class Insecta; order Lepidoptera; family Gelechiidae; genus Phthorimaea; species Phthorimaea operculella. The sequence goes on from JANFCV010000118.1 coordinate 918,974, forward strand.
CTATACAGGTGTCGTTCTGTGTCTTCGTGTGAGATACTGAGTCGTCTAACGACGCGATAAACCCTGGTGCCAGAGTTTTACACCCGCCTACTACAAGTAGCAGGCCTCTGACATGGTTGTGTAACCACAACCGTGACCGACGGTTTAACGTCTTCTACAAAGCACGGAACCCTATTTTTTGACAATCAGGTAGTTCAAGTTGCGATGTTCCCATCCAGACTTGGAACAAATTCACAACCCGGAACCTTTTGCGTTGCAGGCAACTACCACTGCGCCACATCGATCTATACAGGTTAGTGGTAAAATTATTTTCTCAAGCACAAGGATATTCATTTCTACATTTTGTAAGCTTATTGTTTTCTCGTTTTAAATATGAATAGGCTGCATGTTTTATGTATGCGGGCCCTTTGTAATAAACATTACAAAAGTGGCTGTTCGAATAACAACTATGTTCATAAGTAGTTTTATTCCCTAAGGTCAGGGCGTTGCCTTTCTGCGGTCAGACAAACCTTGACTTCTAAAATAACTAACAAAGTCTACGAGTTTTTGCCACAAAATTGTAGAATATGACGAATCAAATTGGGTGTTTAAATTGTTTAGAGCTAACAAACTATTTGCACGTAGACAAAACAGCAAAAAAGCGGCCAAGAGCGTGTCAGACACGCTCACAAATAGGGTTTCGTAGTCAACGTTTAAATATCAGGTCTTTCGGCGTTACAAAGTTAATTTTGTTGCTGGTTTGTTTGCAGCTGTATGGTGACCAACCGCAAATTGAAAAACTTTAATCTTTTCTTAATCTTAAGTGGTACAGTATTCGTTATAGTTTTCATGGTAACTTTATAATAAGAAATATATTCCGTATTTTTTTCAAATTTTTAGAACGTGTACTTTAGAAGTTACAGCTGGAACAAATTATGGCACAAAAACGCCCCTTTTAAAAGCAAATATCTCCATACAGAAACATTATAGAGATTTTGTTTCAAAGAAACCTCCCCTTAATTTTCAAAGACCTATTCAACGATACCCTACTCAATACTATATGAGAAAAAAAATTTTTTTGTCCCCCTTTCACATGTATTTTTTTCTCAACATTTCTAAGTTTGGGTCATTACGATCTATCTTCATACCAAAGAATCATGCCCAGTCTATTATGGATTTTCGTCTATCGCTTGCCTCACTACTTGCAGGCCTCGCATCAAAGCCAAAGTTAAATAATTATGAAGTATTATTATTGCTTAACATTTTGTAACTGAAAATAATTTAATTATTACAGGAGTTCTGAAGTTATTGAATGTTAAAGTTGGGTATCGGAAGAGACAAAAGTTCTGAAGTTTGGGTGTATATCGAGTTTTTCGTTCTTAAATCGTTATCGTTAGGTATACCGAAGTAAACAGTGCAAAAAAGGTTCACACCACAGTCAAATCTTTGAGAAAAATACCTAACGGTAGAAAGACCTTTAACAGTTAAGTTAGTTTCCCTGTTTTGTACAACAATTGCCGTAGCTATTCTTCATTAGAATGAGGGATATTACATATTGCTTTAATTTTCGTTTTGAGGCGAGACAATTTCTTAGACCAAAAATGGGCAATCTTCTTTGATGTCGATAGCTCGAAAACTGACGGAGTTATGAGGGCGCGGCATACAGACAGACAGACAGACAGACAGACAGACATGACGAAACTATAAGGGTTTCTAGTAGACTACGAAACCCTAAAAAGCACACAAACCAGTTTGTTTTAAGATAATGCTAAGTTACCATGCATTGTAAGGTTTTTGTTATTGTTGATCCGGATGTAAGAATAGATACCTACAATAAAGTTGTTCATAAATTTTCCACCGGGAAAAACCGTATAGTTTTTATTTAAAGCAAGTAAAAACTTTTATAAGTACCTGCTTCTTCTTCTTCTTCAGCTCTATATATCTTTGAAAAGTACATGTACCTAGTACCTACAGAATAATAAGTATTGTTGGTAATCTTCCTAACATTGATTCCAAACTGGCAAAACTCAAAAGTTAATTCATAATAAGACTAAACAAATATAACTTCTGAACCGAAGAATAATTAAAATTGAAATTTCAATCGTAAAATTTTGCAGCTCGACCAACAAACAAGGCTTGCAGAAAATTAGCTCCTTGATAGACACGGGAAAGGCGGATCTGGAGCAGATCTCGTTTTATTACTCACTGGGTATGAAATGGACTTATTTTTAAAATTAAACGCTAATCGTCAAAACGTTAAAGAATTTTTTATTCCAGCTCTAAGTATTTATCTGCGAAAATGTCCCTTAGTTTGAGCAAAGAATACATTTATGTTAGTTCCTGTAGGATAATGCCTAGATTATTACTGGTAGGACCCTATTGTTACCTTTCTTATAAAATCAAAATAATGGTGGTAGTGCAATTTTGTTTTTCTTTATATTTCTTGGGTAAAGTTGTTGAGTTTCATGTAAGTTCACCCCTTAAATTTTTTATACTACCTATATCTAAGTTTTATACATCCTATATCTGTTGATCATTCGTGATTTACCTACAGCTCACTGGACTCAATAGATAGTTTTTTTGGTAGGTAAGCTTCTTTACTCTGGGTTATGCTTTATTTAAAGGTTAAGAAAGCCCCTGACTGGACACATATGTGATTGTCATGGTAAATCATGCTCGTGAACATACGTCTCCGTGACTGCCATATTAAAAATGCCAGCACTCAATCTTGTCTGAAGCTCAAATTGTTTAAAGGGCATAATATACCGTTACTTCTTTGAATCGTAAAAGGACAAGAGTCTATGAACTTAAAAAAGCGTTGACAGGGCTAAAGTTTTATCATCAACCGTATACCTATTTAGCGCAATATAAATGTGACGCAATGAATGATGCACCGATGTTATGCATCCTATGACATATAAATAAAGTATATTAACCTAGTTATTGGATGGAAGTTGAATACCTATATTCAGTCGTGGATATTTCCTGTACTTGATAACAACCAGGGAATTTGTCCTATACCATATTTGGTTCTGGAGCAAAATAAATTTAAGAAGTCTCTTTGTGTGTTTTATTTGCCATCTGTTCAACTCTCAGTAGGCCCTATCTTATCACTTATACTGACATTATTTGTGTCTGTTTTCCTCCATACCTCGCAACTTCCTGCAACAAATCTGTCCTCAAACCCCTAAGAGAATAGAAAAAAAAAACTCTTTGCAAAACTGAGTCTGGTATACTAGCTGAGTATGCGTTCCCAGGAGGGAATGGGTACTCGAGTCTTCTTGAACAGGGTATAGGGTATCCTGTTACAAAAACACTTGATGATAAGATACGAGTTTGTTACTCGCAGCGGATGTGATTCGACGTACCCCAAGTGGAGCACTTGACAAACTGCGACTGAGCTAAGACAGTTTTAAATTGTTGTGGAGTGGAGGAAATAATTATCAGGCTTACTTACTAGCAAAGAAAACGGGAGAATGGGAACTGCTCTAGCGACAAAAGTCCTATTCGTAAGCATGAAAAAAAATATATTTTTAAGTTAGTCGACTGAATAACTTTAGGCCTTAACCTGTTGAAGATGTAATTCATGATATGTGCAGGGAATCGGTTTACCCAGTCTTCATTACTAATGTTTACAACCCTAACAACCCATCATCTTTTTTGGATGGAATATTGTTAATAATTTGCTTGTACTGTCACAGGTCTACCAAAACTGGCCAAGTGTAATGCACTCGCTGAACGAGAAAGCTCATGTTGATAAAATGATGATGCTGTAATAATGCGTCAATGATGCTGAGTCAGATTAGTAAAGCTCTCCCTAAGTTCTTGTCGATAACCATTTTTTCACTAGATAGGCAATGAAAAGGCAGGCACCCATTATAATCAGGTTATTAGGTTAGTGACGCATAAAAACCTAATAAATGTTCGTAGAGTAGGTAGTCAATTAACTATCTACCAATCTATGACAAGCCATAAAAATATTATTAAATAGAATTTACTGAAATAGTCATTTGGACGGATAAGTAATAATTTAAATCATTACCATAGCTACAATGAAGAATAAGTTCGTCGATCTACGTATTTTCCTTGTTTTTTAACACAGACTGGCAATTATTAATGCCTGCTGTGTTGGCAAAAAGCCTAGCTTTTAAACATAAATTTTCATACTAAGTATCGTAGCTGCAGCTTACGTAACACGAATTGAAGAAGTTGCTAATTTAAAAATCACTTTTGTCTATTATCTGTTACTTTGAAAATTTTATGAGCTGTTATTAAATTTTAGCTCCAAAAAACATTATCATGGTATTAGTTTACTAACGTCGCGAGTAAACTTAACTATTGCCATATGAAAAGAAAAAGAACCAATAAAACCTGGACCAGAACAATAAAACCCGATAGAGCTTTCAACTTTAAGTAGGTACCTACTGCCAACCGAATGCAGCCGCCACGATAAGAGGCTGTCTGATGGATGGTCGCGCATTCGATTCCGCTGTCGGCGCCAAAAAGTCTGCAAATAACGTTTTCGCTAACGATCTTTTGTAAAAAATGTTTTAGGTAGGTAAGGATATTTTCGTGATCTGAAGAAAATAAGCTAACGAGACAGTCAATGTAAAAATAGAGACGGCAGTGGTCCAGACAAAAACGCGGCCGATATAACATACATTGTTTGCTCGAAATAATTTAGCCGATATAAGCCTCTGTATTTATTATATTGGTCAAAGTATCAGACACATTCAAGGTAGTTTCCTTAACATTACCCTTTGATACTACCCCTCAATATGTAGGTACTTGCAAGTTGCAGCTAGCAAAATAAAATACAGTGGAAATCTGGCTACGGATAGGTATCTCTTAAACCAACACGGTTCTTACTTTCAGACCATCGATATTTTATGATTATGATATTATAACTTTTATTTACGATTGACCAAGATTACGAGCCTTTGGAAATAACCTATTAATACTCATGAACTAAGTATGCTATATAAACTAATATTGCTGGTATTAAGTCAGATTTATTTAGCAATACATTTTATGTACCTAGTTATGTTATGATCAATCAATAATTTAATGAAAGTGAAAAAGAAACAGTTATGTACTTTTCTTCTGGTAACTAACACATTTAAAAGGCCTTCTTATAGATTTTGCATTAATAGACTAAACCTACTAAATGTAAGTACCTACTTACCTTATGTATAAAAGTGCAATTAAAAATAATATCATGACACTAGCAATGCAGGCATCACCCTACCTATTTAAGCGACCAGCTTATGTCGGTTTCTCATACAAATCCTAAGAAAAACCAGCATAATTTGATCCCTTAAATAGGTAGGTTGATATGCTGGTGATGCTAAACAGCGAATGTTCCTAGAAAACACAGTATGCAAAAAATCAAGTTGATGTTGACGAGCTATTTGCGTCTTGTACGATGCGATTCCCTGCATGATGCTACTTGATAACAAAATGAGTTCTTAGAAGTCGTGTCCATCGAGATCATGTGATTACATAGCAGCAACTTGCAATAAGTACCTTATCCATTCCAAGGGCATCATAGTTATAAATACAACAGTAGGTATATGAGTGATAGGTATTTACATAAAGCACTAACATCTTAAAATATAATTTCATCGCTCAATCTAAAAGCATTATTATTCAGTCTCTGTATAAATAAGTGAATTGCGTTATCGCCTGTTAGAACCAATACACTTTACCGAAGGAACTCTTATAAATTGAACGATCAAATAAAAATACGTGTACAGACGAAAGCTACGAGTCAAACTTACGATACTCGGGAAATTGATGGATCCTTTTGGAACAGCGCCTCTCCTAATATTCCAGCAATTTCAACATCCATCGCACTCCGACCTAACTCACTAAAGATTCCTCAAAAGGCAAACTCGCAATTGATTTCTAAGTCATCCCAACTGTTACAAGTTTCTGCGAATACATTGCGGTTGTGAGGCTTCCAACGGCACATGGCGTGATGTGTGGTGATGTGTCGACTGTAGATACCGTCCGGAAATCACGTTTGCTGCTTCCTGTACCTTCGCCTTTTTGCTAACCCCACCTCCGGTCTGTGCGAACAACTTTGTCACTTTATGGAACACGTGTGCCACCTTGCTACCGGGAATCAGGCTTGGGATATTGATTGGCAACTTTGGGGCAATTGAACTAAGTTGTCGGAAGAGGGTTGATTAAATTTAGAATGGGAAATCGGCATAAATTGTTTGTTGATTAGTTATGTGCCGGGTCTAAAAGCAACTCCTGAATTCATGGAAAGGTAACGTTATATTCAGAAGAGCTTTTTACTGAAAGTTCATACTGGAAACACGGCTGTAGCGCAATTTTACGAAATATTGACTTTTCTCCTCCAACAAAGGTCGCAAACAAGTCTCACTTCGAAGTACAAGTCACACAAAAAATTTAGAGTATTTCGCTAAAAAGTTTAGTAAACAAATATACGAAGGGTCGTAGGGTCAGACCAGACAGCCCGGTCATCGTCCGTAGCTGGATCGATGCTCTTACGGCGCAATATTGTCTGGATATGAGTGCTAAGAGTCTGGAGATCCTTTGAATGTATTTCACTACTTGACTGTGGTAATGTAGTATACGTCTGGCATTGCATAGGTAGAGAGAGATAACAAAAACTTTGCAAGCATAGTCAGTCGAGAAGCACCAAAAAAGTTCCGACCTGCTCTACATAGATGATCAGCTGCTCACTGATTTATAATGGAAAGACGTTATTTTTTTGAATGTATCTACGAGTAAAGAGTAGAAAAGTGGTTTTCAAGTTTGCAAAGTTTATGGTACGACATCTTCTTAATTAAGTTTAGCTAGGTAGACACCGACTGTGTATACATGATTGTGTAGACAAAGTACAGAGATCTTTTTCCTTCTTTATTACCATATATTTTCAACTGTATATTTTCCGCATAAAATATTCGGGTATGAATATGGCTGAAGGCATTATGCATGCATTGCACATTTGCCCCACAGCTCACCACTAGCAAAGTGGTGCAGAGCAACTACACAAGTGCAGACTGCAGACGGTTCAGTGTAGATGCTAATGGGTGCCAACCTTAGCCATAGACTACGCAATAGCACTGGCACTACTGCAAATAAATGGGTAGAAAAATAGAAAGTGGAAATAGTGTGTTTTTGTCAAAGGATCTACATCTGCAGGCGGCAAATCTTTTTTTTAATTAAGTTCGGTACTCTAGGTATTTATTCCTATGACCACAAAATGTGTAAATATGCTAAGTGGTTTTAATAGATAAGTAATACACCTGCGTATTAAGTTCAGTCATGCGATTTTAGTTTGTATGAATATGGCATCAAAGATTTTGCACTCATTTTGTCATATCTCATACAGTCTCAAATTCCGAGACTGATAAGATAACGCAACAAAGTTCAGTCATGCAATTTTCAAATTGTATGAATATGACATAAAAGATTTTGCACTCATGTTGTCATATCTCACACCATCTCAAATTCTGAGACTGATTGATTACAGTCCAGCAAAAAAGAGTCGAAATTAAATAAAATGGAACTAAAAAAAATTCATACTAAATTGTTGCCATTCATAATCAATGTTGCCATTTAATTTTGAAATTTTATACAAAGTGGCGCCCTCATTTTTTGTCTACTCTTTTTTGCTGGACTGTACGCAATGCAAGAGAGTTTCAGAAAGTGTTTGGATATATATAGGTTTCTTTTGTTCAAACTTCTTTAGTTGGAATAAAATAAGAAGCCATTCTATCCATCCTTCCGTATCCTACGTGCGGAAACGTGCCCGTCGCAATACCGGGATCAGGTGACGTCGGGTGCCGGCGCCTTAATAGACCTATTGATCTTTATTTTGTGCGGCCATTGTCCTTCCAGGGAGATATTACTGCACCACAGACATGATAGGCTTAAGACCTTGTACTTGGGAGCCTTGTTGGCTTGGGACCATCTTCTTCCTGCCGTATTCTCACTTGGTTTGCGGCATTTAGACTATCAATATGATTAAGTAGGTAGATATTTAAATTGCCAAGGGACAGAAATTGCATCAGCGATGTTCTAAATTAAAATAGGTAGATATTATTTGATTTCTTCCTACATATTGAATCAGTATTCTCATATACTTAAACCAGTTGAATTATTGTAAACAAATTATTAAATGGTCAATCATATCATCTATACCTAACTTGGCATGTTTGCCTTCAATGCAAATGTACCAGCCAACAGAGTCAATTTCTATGGGAGGTCCAAAAATTTTCTCATATTTCTACGTATGTTCCTTGAAAAGTTGTTCAATTTCATGGGCTGGTTTACCCCTTAAATATTTGCAGTAGTTTATTTTACAACTTGTATATTTCTAAACACCTGCAAGTTTATTAATGGTTGTCTGAGAGGAGTACGACCACGCTATTGCCAGGTTTACTCAGGCACCCCTCCCGAGCGAGGTCGCACTTGCCCATAACTGCCGGAGCAGACGTTAAGCCGAATATATTCTCCTTATCGCCCCCGAGATAATTTCGTGGTTGTTTACAGCGCAGACGAGGTGGGCTGTGAAGACACATGTGTGTATGTCTGGCAATTTTGTAAGGGAATATTACACAAAGCTAGTTTTTTACTTACTTATTAAGCTGTAGCGATGATTGGCTTATTTTTTTTGTGACGAAAGACGATCACCGCCTAAATTTTGGCAACTGTACCGCTTTGGCACAAGTTAGGGAGACGGCACTAATGTCCAAATTTTTCTAGTCTTCTAATTCGTTTTACACATGCATGCCCAATGTCCCATTTATATTCACATATTTTACATATATATTCTTACTACTTTGTATATGCATGGATTTATATATTCACTTTATGTTATGATTGCATGAAGTATCCAATTAAGCTATGCGACACACTGCGTCGGCCGCGAATTATCGTTTATCATAGTCTGCGAGATTTGCTCCACGACGGGTACAGCCGTCCACTGGTCATCACGGCGCGGCTGGAGCCGTCGTCACTTGGCGACTGCCTTGTTTATTTGTTTGCCCATCATTCTAATTACATGTAGGAGCAGGGAGGGATTTAGAAGCACCAAGTTTTTGTCCATCGAAATGTCCACAGCTTGAACTACAGATGATATCGGTATATTCTCATTTATTATTATTCTTACTTTGTTTAGATTCATATTTTTTCTTCTTCATTTTATGGTTGCATGAAGTATCCAATTAAGCTATGCGACACATTGCGTCGTCGGCCGCGAATTATCGTTTATCATAGTCTGCGAGAATTGCTCCATTGCCCATCACGACGCGGCTGGAGCCGTCGTCACTTGCCGACTGCCTTATTTATTTGTTTGCCCATCACTCTAATTACTTTTAGGAACAGAGAGGGATTTAGAAACACCAAGTTTTTTGACCATCGAAATTTCCACAGCTTGCTGGATATCTAGACACACGGCAGTGTGTCCGCCAAGTTCGAGCAAAGAACCGACACACCGGCCGTGGGTTATATTACACGAACCATTTCGGGCCAAGTTCGACCTACCTATAACTCAAAATCTATTTTATCTACGCATATGAAATTTCTAGTATCTGTCGAGATCTACTTACTTATCTAAAATACAAAATTTCATTCATGTACCTATTGTAGGTCTTGAGATATTGACGTCAGAAATCGCTATTTTTACTATACACTCACTGACTGACTGACTCACTCACTCACTCACTCACTCATCAAAAACCTAGACCACTTCCAATGGTCGTATTGACTTGAAATTTGGCATGGAGGTAGGTCTTTATGTCAAGGTAAAGGAAAAAATCTGAAAATGGCCAAGTGTGAGTCGGTTTTAAAAATAATGAAGGTGTAAATTCATACCCCTAAGGAACTAAAACAAAAAATTTATCTATATCTTCCAATGGTCGTACCGACCTAAAATTCGTTACGAAGGTTTGTAATTTAGTCAAAGTAAAGTAAAAATTGCTGTAATTGCTATGCTGTGTGATGCCGGCTTAGAATAGCATCACCCCAATTCTACCCGTGGGTGTCGTAAAAAGCGACTAAGGGATACTCATCCAGGGAATCCTCGCCAATCCGCCTGCCAAACGTGGTGAGTATGGCAATACCCCCCGATAGGGGGAGGCCCATGTCCAGCAGTGGACTGTTGTAGCTGTTATGTTATGTTAAGTAAAAATTGAATATATCCGGCTACGTATACATTATACCGCCCTGACTTGGCAAGCTTATCAGTAAATAGAAAACGTGTAAAAAAAAAACCAATATATTGAATGGGCAATGCGCTCTAGCGTGTCAGTAGTTCAAGACAGCATACAAAATGACAAAACAAAAAAGTTTCCTTTGCTACGCAAACGAAGAAAAATTTAATAAAAAAAAACTAGTCCATTTCTTTGTAAGAAGCATAGTCCATATAGTCCATACTCAAAAATCTGAAAATTAGTATAAATGAGACATTTCTTTAACTAACTTACTCATAAGAATAAAAGAAAATAAACCTTACAAAAATAAATGAAATCCCACCCAAAACATAAATGTGAAAGGCTGCCAAGTTCGATAATATTAGAATGCTTCGCCTATAAAAGAAGTGAGGTCTAAATAAGTACCAAGTTCCATACACAGACCTCAGTTAAAAATAGTTACAGGAATGCACACTTGATTTTCCGCAGTTTGGAAAGTAGATTCTGAATAAATATCATATTAAATACCTAAAATTGTAATACTTACAAAAACGCAAACCTGTTTTTCAGCAGTTTGCTTATAACATTTTTTATTTTTTCTGTACTTTGTAATGATATAACTTGGCAAGTTTTAATAGAAAATTATATACTTGACTCATTGCGTTTAGTAGGTTTATAACAAAGTGTATGAAAACTTGCCAAGTTATATCATTAAAAAGTACATAAAAAAATAAATAAAAAATGTTATAAGCAAACTGCTGAAAAAACAGGTTTGCGTTTTTGTAAGTATTACAATTTTAGGTATTTAATATGATATTTATTCAGAATCTACTTTCCAAACTGCGGAAAATCAAGTGTGCATTCCTGTAACTATTTTTAACTGAGGTCTGTGTATGGAACTTGGTACTTATTTAGATCTCACTTCTTTTATAGGCGAAGCATTCTAATATTATCGAACTTGGCAGCCTTTCACATTTATGTTTTGGGTGGGATAAAGTTTACCTGCCCTAGCTGGCTTCATTAACTACGAATTTGGGATGACTGTATTTACACTGAACAACCTTACAAGTTTCCAACTCAAACTCCGGCTAGAGTTAACTCCGTCCGCGCTTATTTAAAAGCACTACCTAGGTATCCCATAAATTGATGTCATATAAATTTCATTTGACATCTAAGAAATAGTAAATAGGCCTGTTCAAACCTGAGCTAGTAGATCGTTGTATCCTAGTTGTTCGCCCTAGAAATTGATAAAAGATTAACATATTTCATGAAAAAAGATGATGGATGTAAAAAGACTACTTAACTGAACCCATCCCTGGCTTGATCCTGTTTCTATTCCGGTAGAACTGGTCTCGTTAATATTAATCTGATTAACAAGATGCCAATACGTGTATGTTATTAAAAAGGTACCATTTTAAGTCATTTTATCTCTTGTAGCTTTACTTAATGTGCGAAAGTTAATTGCTACTTCATTTGTTTTTATTTACCAACAAACAACTTCGAGTTAGTTTAATTTATTTACAGTGTGTGTGTTCTGTTATTGGTAGCTTGTACTAAGGAAACTAGTTTGAGTAGTACCATGTGGTGTCTAGAACAAGCATACCTATTAAAATAAGTCGAAGATTGTGTCAATAATATGACATCAAATATGTTTTGCTCAAATTGTCTTAGTTCATAGTTCAAAACCTGCCTCCAGCTAGTCCCTCTAGACGTTACCTATTTTTACTACCTTACGTCTTCCTTCTATCCTTCATCTGAGTAGGTATGAACTTTTACAGGTGAGATCTCCAACTTATCAAATTTTTGAGAAAAAGGTACCAGCAGCGGAGCGAAAAGCGGAATAAACTTGGTTTTCGTAATAAGAATAATACAAGTATCTTTTTTGTTATTGGGACCCCAACAAATCTGGTCGGCTTTGCATAAATTTGAGGGAAGTGCGATGTTTCACATCAATTTGCATAACAGAGTGGGCAGCGGAAAATCCTTTCGGAATTGCCTGCAATTTAGCACTCAAGGGTCGTATTTTTCAATATCATTTTCATACTTTTCATGACACTGGACATGCATGCTACAGACTGACTTATAGCTGCTTCTTGAGTAAAAGCATTTGTTACACGTTGAGGATCAATCAACAAAATTCTTCTACGAATGGTACTACCATTGATAAAAATTCCTCTACGAAATGAAATGATTGATAAACAATCTCTAACAATCTGATACCTGCTCTTCATCTTTTTCTTCATAAAGGTGGGCTACGAATCTCATTAGGCAACCATGTATTTTCTTTTCCAAAGTGAAGACACAAAATTTTGACGTGCATTTTGCTCTTGCTAATTAGTTTTGGACAGGAAATGAACCGACAGCCGCCCAACTAAAAATACGCCCTCCGCGATTCCGCCCATCCAACTCATTAGTTGGCTCGTTGGTTTCCTCTTTAAAGGAGAATATTTGGACGAATTTCAACAGTCCCTGTGAGGGAAATAAATTTTGGGTTTTGATTTTATTTCGAACTGGAAGTCAGACAAACAAATGCAATCAGAAACAGGCAGAGAAAGGGATACCGATCTTAGTATCAAAGATAAGAATTTCCAGTACAAAATATCTTAGAAAATGAATTCCTAAGTAGAAATAGAGCACCACACATACAAAAAAATTAAAGATGTATCTAAAATGAATTTGTTATTGTGAGAGTGCATGAATTTCATTTGCCTAAATTACCTACCTCCCTACCTTATCTAAGTATATTATAACTTTCCTTAAGCAAATAAGATTACACGTGGTGAAATTTGTCTGCATTCAAATTGTAAATTATGTAACATTCACCTGTTGATTCTATTACATTAGCGCATTGTTACATTAGTTTGCAAATGTAAAGTCCTATTCACACGCGATGTTGACAACGTGACGATTTTACTCGTAAAGCGAACGACTTTATATGAAATATCATTTTCTTTTATTGTTCTTTGATAGGTATAGCTTTGGCAGATAAATTTAACTACCTACACAAAATCTAAAGTCAGTGTATACTAAGTAGAATACAAATACACAACTTCATTTTGCGCCTACTACAGTGTGTACATAGAAGAAGTCGGTAGTTTAGTTGCGCAATTTCAAAGTGTTTGATTGAATCCGACATCAAAGATTATTGCAAGTTCATCATCTTCCCGCCCTTATCCCAATTACTTGAGGTTGGTGCAACATGTTTTGTTTAAGCATAAGTTGTCATTCTTATGCGATCATAGATTCCAAAACTTACCAATGAGTGAATTCCGGCCGGTCACAAATCAAACTAAACGATACATTTCTGTAGCTGTCAAACGCGCTACGCCGGCGCACGATTCACATTCGCTTTCGAGATCTACGAAACGACGTTCCGAATTTGACATTAGCTAATTTTGCGCGAGATTGTCGAACTGCTTTGTCGTGATCTGATTTCGATTTCATTCACCGAACGCAAATAAAATACAAAGTAGAGTTTTTAAAGTAGAGTCGCAAAGGTAAAGAATACTTAGCATAGATACTTGTATGTACCTAGATATAAACCGGGTATACCTATCATGAAATAGGATGATGAAATTCTTAGCCAGTATCTTATAGTAGACATACAATGACAGCTGGTGTCATAATATTTGCTTTGAAACTACTGTTCATTTTCTTTGTATAGCAGGAACTCTTAAATAAAGCATGCATAGTTCTGTGATTCCAGTAAATCACACTTCAATCCCTTGAGGAACAAATCGCTTCCTCCTCAGCCAGTTTTATTTCTTTTGGCGGGCAATACCACGTCGACGAGCGATACTGAAATAGACCGCGTATGCGAATGCAAAACAGCCAAGTTCATCATCCGCGCTGCTATTCGGAATATTCGCGACGCGTCGCTCCGTTCCGCACACCTTGACGTCGCATTTGAATTTATTACGCGGATGTCACCGACAGAGTGTAATGGAACGCTGGCGTTATTCGTCAGGGGAACTACTCGAGCATAAGGAAGATTAATTTTAGAGGGTACCTTTATAAGAATAACAAGAGAACGAGATAGGGAGGTAGGTATTTACCTACTCTCGGATCTGCTACATGATTAAACATATTCACCTATAGAAAAAACGAATCACTCTTAATTAACCAAATAGATAAACTAATTTTTGTATAGTACCTACCTATCTAGGGCTGCGACACGGTAACACCATGCCTACAGAGCTATTTTTTCAAACTTAATTTATCGTTTGTTTGTCAATTTACTTTGCCTCCCACTCATTATTCGTGTGGTTCCCTCTAAACATGAATTGCTCAACTATTTATCTTGAAAGAATCCTGAAGGAAACTAAGAAAAATAGGGCAGAGAAGAAGAGGCGGGGATTGCTACGCTCTATTTGCTCCAGCTCTGTAATGTAATGGGATACGAAGTGTTTTCACTTAAGATGTTTGATAGCTCATCTTATCAATAGGGGTACACCAAATTGATGTCTTATCTTTAGACATATATTTAGATGTAGAAATATTCAGACGTTGCAGTGACTTAATGAACATAAAAGCAATTGCTTCAATAAATTATATTTATATGATGCTATGTACTCACCTTACAGCTAATTCACTACCTACCTATATAAAAAATCATTAAGATGTTTATAATAGTTTCTTATATATAGATACTGTCAAAGGTAAAAGGGATACTCTCAAAGGTCTATAAATAAATAAATTTCTCAGTGACCAAACCGATCTGCTCAGTGACCCAAACTAACTAAAATACCTGCCTACCATACCAACCAACCATAAAATTGACGTAGTATTTACCTACACCGCAACTAGTACTATTAGGTATAAGTGTTGGTAATTTGTTAACCAACAAAAAGGCACAACTAAACTAAAGCAGTGTTATAAATACAAGCAAGTCGTTTGTCGAACCGTCGTGGCATTTCACGATCTAGGAAACACGCCGATATGGACAGGACACGATTCAGAAGACCAGATAAAAAACGCCTAGCCCATTAACACGAGCGTTCTTGTAGTTATGCACTCTTTTCCCATGATCATCGATGTGTCAACTGAAGTTTATCTCTTTCTGGATATTTTTAACTGTGTAAAAATAAAGACCGAAATAACTAGTTCAGAATTTTTGACCATAATAATATTACACCAACAATGCAATCCTAGGTATCTATCGATACACACAGACTTCCAACTTTTACCGATTCCAAAAGCTAGTGAATAGCTTTGGTTAGAAACTTTATTCTTCTGCTGAAGCTTATTCTGAATTCGTAAAGGAATTTCCAGGACAAAACGATGCTTGTTTTTAAATCTAAAGTTTATATTAGATTTTTTAAATAATCACGATGTGACGCAAAAGGCATATAGGTAGAACAATACAGGTATAAACATAATAGGATCAGTGTGGATGTTACAAGGATGAATAAACTAAAGACATATAAGTGTGAAAATAATATGACGAAGATGGCAATAGCAAATAATCACATAGAAGGTTGTGTGAAGGGGATGTGCGATTGTTATTCAGGACACAATGTTTTTGTGGCTTTATTCTGATAAACTAGGGGACTGGAGGACAAACGTGAGCAGATATAGAAAATAAACATACAGCGGAAGAAGCGATTTCTTAAATTGACAAAATATTGGAGCTATAAGATCCTGTTAAACTTTGTATGAGATTTTCTAGACATTTTCAAAATAGGTAAAAATCTAACAATTGCAAAGCAGATCGCGAGCTCCCAGTCAAACCATCCTGTTCCCACGCACATAACACCACAGACTATAAACATTGGATAACATAAACAGTGAATAAAACGAAACATTTAGCGGATGAAAGTGCAAGTGCAAGCACCTGCGTTGACAGGACGACAGGTTGGAACGCAAATAGCTGGGCTAAAATAAACACTCCCGGTTTGTGCCGCGCTCCTTCCACTATAGTTATGAGATCTGTGGTTGTGGTTATATAGCACAATATAACATGGTTCGTATAGAAATGTCGAATTACCTACCTAACTACAACAAATAATATATTATATACTATCTAAATATCTATGACGCTCTCAACTTTGACACAATCTTTGACCGGTTTATTCATAGTATTATTTATATGCTTTCTTTCAGTATGACATCAAAGAGTTTCGAGAATTTCATAGACCTAAAAAGATACTATCGGAACTTCTTTACCGAACTATATGCTGTTGTTGTGTTTCGACGCTCACCCAGACCCAAAAAATAAGAAAAGATGAATCGTACCAAAGTAAATGTCTCTAAGCACATAACTTTATTTTATGTCAATAAAAACTAAATAGAGAGAAAATATTAAGGTCCACTATCTCTACACAACACTTAAGGGACTTCTCAAGAAGTAGCTAGTGTGAGAATTAGCTTAATGTTGCAAACTGCTACATCATCACATCATGACATTAGCACATCGATTATCGTCCATGCATGATTAAGTCCATTACACCGGACGGTCGATATAAATGACATTTCTAATAGCAAACTATTTTTTGCTCTGTCCTCTCCTCCCTACGATGGGAACACGTTATTTTATAATGACATGCGAGAGGAGAGGAGTGATTGATCCATAACGGTATACAATATTGAAGTTGTTTTTAGATGTTGAAGGAATACGTTTGCCTGATATCTTAGCTATAAATAAAGATGAAGACTTGATATAATTGCGGATGTCATAGGCAGAAGATATTATTGTATTGCTAGAGCAACACCTAAAGTTACTACATAAACCAAACTCCTAAAATAAACAAAATCCGTCTGCTTTGTAAATGTACCAACTGTTGCAAATATATTCCGAAATGTGTCTAAGTGAAAAGTGAATTTACAAAAAAGTTGTATCCAAACAAATCATAAAACCTAATGAGCTGGAAAGGAACGTTGCTTCGCAAAATACCGTCTTGGTGTAGAACCAACGCAACATGGTATATTACACGCCCATGGGGACTCCAAAGAAAGAAAATATCAAATTTGCATTCGCCGCCGCCTACAATTTCTACTTTGCATTTTTATATACTCCCGGGAGTAAACGTGGTTTGAAAGTTAACAAGACGAAAAATTGAATGGTAGCGATTGAAGGGATTGCAGCTATATTTCATTTTTATCTCTTTCTTTTTGAATGAGTTTCGTCGGTCTCAGACACAAATAGTAAAATACTCTCAGTTTTGTATACGATTTTGTGCCAAGGTAGTTTTATCAAATTATAGAGTCCAACCAAACCCATGTATATTAGGTCATATGTTAAGGTCGTTTATTCTTGCTTGACCTAACTAAAGCCAAAGTAGGCAAAATAGAAAAATAATTATCGATCTTAATCGTAATCCTTGCCATATTCATTACAGTCGCACTCAGTTTTTATGTAGATCTTGTGGATCAAGTTTATTCCGTGCTATCAAGCAGCAAAAATTTAGAGTTTTATTAAAGCTAAGGAATATGGATTGTAGAAATAGAAATATTACGCCATTGAGGTTTTGCAGTTCACGTGAGTTTGTTATTACTCTTCCGTGTGAAGGTGCCTCGTAAAATGAGTAAGCTAATACCGTTCTAGATTGCCATAGGTTTTTAACAGTTTTGTGCATTTATTTCTCAGACCACTCATTTCCTTGTAGGCACAGTTTATTTTATACTTTATGTCCTGTTTTATTGTTTTTTTTAATACAATTACAGGTTTTATAAGCTTGCTTAAGACATCCACATAAAGATGCTACTATTTTATAAAACGAGGAAATGAATTAAATAATGTTTGGTTGGCTATTCCAGAATGTGTAACAAACGCATAAATAATACCCAAATATTATGATAAATTCAGTGTTTCCGTTGAAATGGGTTTACTAAACGATTTTTTAATGTTGTTCTATTAATTATATCTTCCTGTGGATGGGCATGCGGCAGCAAACCGGGCAGGAACATCCGAAAATAAACCTCGGCTGTTTATGGTTGTTTTCTTGACTTCCACATAATTTGAAGACCACTGCGGCGTATGGTTTGCTGTTCTGTATTCCTTTTTAAGAACACCCAGCCTTAGGTATTAAAATCACCAACCGTCGTCATCAATTGGTAGGTAAGTACGTGTGGCTTGCTATCAAGCACATTCCTGAAGACCGCTGCCGTGTAATGTAACATAATATTAAATATGACCTGAGCTTACTCGTGGAGTATGGAATCACAATATCAATGGTCAATACTCGTATTAGCGTGCCGAGTAAGGAAAATGAAATAGTGGAAAAGAATTAGCAAATCCAAATTCTAGTACACGTTGCACAAATCTGCACAATAGACATCTATCTTTTTCAGATTGTTGAAATATGACATACTTAAAACATATTGTGGCCTAGTTGTCTAGAATCTAAAATCCCGCGACTAAACTACTTATATTTTCCGTTTTAGAACTATCCGCAGTTTCCTCACACCATTGTATCCTCTGACGAAACACTTTCACAATGACTGTGATTGAAAGTGCTGAAGTCTCCTACATCATTGTAAGCACTAAAGACGCAACGCAAGCTCATTGGTTTTGACCTAGATCCAGCACAAAAAGACAAGTAAGCGAAGCAAGTTTTGTCATTGTGTGGAAGCCATTGTCTGGGACAAAGTGGGGAAGTTGCAGCGGAGACAGGCCCCATCGATCACCATAAAGCAATCGATTGTCACCTCGGCTCGAATTCTAAACAACAACAGCCATTTTTAATTAACAAGTTAACTCAGCAAAGTCTGACAATGGAGTCACGAAAGAACCAAATTGATGAAGCGTTTTTTTTTGTTTGTATGTTTTGATCAAGCTCGCCTTCAGTTAGACGGCTCGTGTTCTATTTTTTGCTTCATTATGAATTAACGTTGTGCAGCTATATGCATTTAATGCAATACTAATTTTGAGTAGGTATATTCCATATTCATTGCTAGATTTATTCACAGAAATGATAAGATGAAAGAAAATCTGTCGATAAGGTACCTAATACCTTGTTTAATAAAAGACACAAGAACATCATAAATCATTTTGTTTAAAATACATAATATGACAACTTGAGTGGAAAATCTTTGATGTCATTTTTCAGTTTGAACATCCAGGTCCAGGGCTGATTTTTCTTTTATGTAAATTCTATCAAACATAACGTCACATCTATTCTACCTTACACAACTTTTAGCCTGGCCCTTGCAATCGTGAAACGCATAGTGCATCTGTCGAAAGGGCCAGAGGATTACAGCATGCACCGCCACCAGTGCGCCTCTCACTGCTAAATGTCATCGCGACCACGCAAGGGTCGGCTAACAACCACAAAATAGAGAGTTTACAGAAGGATCACTCGACTCTAATTAAGGATTTATGCGATTGTAATTTGTTACGTGAAGACCATGTACCGGCAGGCGCAGCGTAGGACGTCTCCCCGCGAGATGGGCAGACGATCTGGTCAAGTCCGCGGGAAAATGCTGGA
Source organism: Phthorimaea operculella (assembly GCA_024500475.1). Taxonomy (NCBI): domain Eukaryota; kingdom Metazoa; phylum Arthropoda; class Insecta; order Lepidoptera; family Gelechiidae; genus Phthorimaea; species Phthorimaea operculella. Next base: position 938,550 of record JANFCV010000118.1, read on the forward strand.
TGCAAGCCGCTTCTAATCGTACAAGGTGGAAATATTTAGGGGAGGCCTATGTTCAGCAGTGGACGTCCTATGGCTGATATGATGATGATGATATAGCTAAATTCAATACGAGGATGAAATGCAAGAAATATGCCCTTTGTGGCAACCACCTGAGTTCACCCTGAGTTCCTCTAGAGATTCAAGTTAATTCCAGTCCAGTAAAAGCCAGTATGCGTTGATTGTCGCGGAATTGTTGGTGTAGAAGCTATTTTAGTTAAGAATATATTTCAATTTCAATATAGTTCATTTACAACCGGTTACGGCGTAGATACACCATTAGCGCTAAATGTGCGTTGACTCTAACGAATGCTAGCTCTGCAGTCTGCACTGGCTAACCCGAACCTAACCTTTATGGCTGCTCTCGGTTATCTTCGACCTTTGTTAGACTATTCACTGTTTCGTAATATCGCCTCTACTACGAAGTGGAGATTTCTTACGTTTATCAATTTTGTTAGACAGTCTGGACTGGTACATTACAAAACGTACGTAGGTTTTGATACGTGAAAACCCTTTTTTATTGACCGTCTACGCTAATAGAGTATTTTCTTTCATTGATTTAAAGAAGACACCTAATGGTAGGCTTAAAAACCAAGCGACAGCGACAACGACAACGACGCGCGTTTTGTATGGGGAACCAGAAAGACCGAGCGTCGGCGTCGTTGCGGCGCGCCACGACGCCGTCACGTTGACAGCGCGCTGAGAAGCTCAGGGTTTGTATGGGATGCGGTCGGGTTTTTCTACAAGACCGCAGCGACAACGACGCCGTCAAAATTTGACGGCGTCGTTGACGCGCGTCGTTGTCGCGACGCTTGGAAAGTAAGGGTACCATAAGGCGAGAAACTCACGCTACGTCGCTTGTGCGTCATTCATTCGTTTCTCCACCCTATCTTTATACAAATACGGCTTATGTCAAACGGCGGCATCGGAAAACTCTGCGTCGACAGATGCGTCTGTCAAACCGTTTGACATAAACCGTATTCGTATGAAAATAAGGTAAAATATGGAACTCTTTCTTTTTGACTGCAGTTAGGTAAACCAATGGTCGGAACGTACACCAACTGCCAGACATTTTGTCACCATCAATCATTATCCACTCATGCATAATGCAAAACATGTTTTTCTCCTCAGCAAAAAATTATAAATTAGGTAAGCTTTCCCATTGTTACGGACACATTTATAAAAGCTTAACGATTTTCGTCCTGTACTGTAAAAGTCTTAAAAATTACCTATAGAAAGCAAATGAGAGTTAAAGATTTCCTGTCTTTTTTCTTTTGCTTGATTGAGAAAGTGACAGGAAAATGGTCGTTAGGTTACGGCCATTTATTCATTATCATTACGGTCGTGAATTCGAGAATAAAAAAGCTTAGAGAATTGGAAAATAACATTGCCACGGTCAAGACCAAATAAAAATTACAAATAGGAGAACAAACCCTACTTACATCAATATAACTTTTGAAGCACTAGCGATTGTTTCCACACATTTTAAGTATTGAACCGGGTCTATCGCGATAATTATTTAGTCAACCCGCGACCACAACACATGAAACTGTGTTGAAACGTCGGGACACAGGTAAATTATAAAGGTTTACCTAAATAATTATCGCGATAGACCCGGTTCAATACTTAAAATACTTACATCAAGTTTCGTTATGTACTATCTCTCTGTTAGCAATAATAATGATTACTAGACAATTTATTGCGTTTTTTCTAATTTGTCTGCTAAAAGACAGGGTGTAGTTGTTCAAGGGGAAACTAGTTAGCAGTTAGTACCTACATATTACTATTACATACATAAGAAAAAATCGTGTCGTAATGAGATTCATGTTTTGATTTACCTACTCAGAAAACTCTTCAAGTAATTTTTATGATTTTTTGTATATAATTCTACGTTTTTTGCAATGTCTTGTTGTAAGGGACAGCTTTCCAAATAGGTACTGATAGCGTGCTTACGGAGAGCTGTCTCTTACACAGTAGGTGTGTTTCTTATAAGAACGTAAATAATTATCACTACCACCTAGCTGTGCTTTTATACCTTTCAGAATTCACAGGGAATTGTTGTAAATTGGCTCTAAATTCCTTATACGCTTGTTTTCTGTCGTGACCGTTAGGTTTCGTAAGTCGCTAAGTCTAGGCGTGGTCGTCGCACCATCAGCACTTAATCTTTTGTATTGTAATAGGTAGGTACCTTACACAACCTTTATCGGATCGAACTTAGTTGTTTCGTGAAATAACATGTAAAGAAACCAAAGAGAAATCGATATAGGGAGTAAAGTGTAGTTCAACTAAAATTACTGACCGCGTGCGATCTGAGAACAACCACATTTCATGTCATAATTATATTGTCATCGCTTTTGAATGCCATCGGATCGTGCGCGGGATGCGGACTATACATTTGATTTGACTTAAAAGAAATACGATTATAATCAGAACAATAATTATCAGTTCGCAATTTCATATTACCCGAAAACACCTGAAAAATTCATGATTTTTACGTCATTGACGCTCTACAATTAACTTTCAACAGTTGCGTTGAAAACCCTAACCGAAGCCGAACCGCTATATTAGGAAATGTATAGTCCAGATGAACTATGAATGCGAATCTGCGTGGCATCATCGGTCTCACGAGTGTCTTGCGACAACTCTTGTGAATTTCGTCCACTACGATAAGCCACTTGTACACATTACAGTGTCACTCCTTATTCACTTATTAGTCAGCATTTAAGCTGATTTAATCGCTATATTAGTTTAGCAAGGCGTCCTCAGATTTACCACTGATCCCATAGCCCGTAATACCTTTTAAGTTCCTTTTGTCGCAAGTGTCAGTCACATTTCGAAATCATCATAAAATTTTGATTTGATCATCATTTAGATGAACAAAGCAAAGATCCAACTTTAAGCTCAAATCAAGCCAGTGATAGAAATATTTTTGTTTTCATTAACATTTTCAATCTTTCTCATTTGAAGCAACAAGATTGAAACATTTAACATCAAATCTTTTCTCAGAATCAGTTAAATATCCTTTGTTTTTCGTAAAGCCAAAATTTTTCGCAAACGATCGTATTTTATATCTAAGAAAAGAAAATGAGGAAAATTCACTTAAAATTTGAATTAGAAGCTTTACAAATTCACGGTCTCGGAGTTCAAGTTAAACTTCTCAAATTATGGAGATACACATTTTCGCCAGCCGGCCGGTCTTCTTGACTTCGTTGCTAGGGTTGTGAGATGTAAGTCAGAATATTGGGATTCCAACGCAATCACAGTGCTATATTGCTCTTATAAATAAATGAAAATAAGTAGGTAACTAAAAAATGTCACGCATCGACCGGGGCTCGAACCCGGGCCGCATGGGTCAATGCCCCAGGGCTCTGCCACTGAGCTATCGATCGACACCGATCGCTGCCTACCAAATTTTCAATCTCTTGATCCTCGTCTCCAAGCCACTTTTTTTTTTATATGTAAGTCAGTAGTTTACCTACAAGAACATATTTCATCACTAACAAATGTGTCTCTAGGCGACTAAGAGATGAATGCAGGGAATGGGCAGCATGTAAACCTGCACTACGTTTTCATTTCGCCTGCCAAGCGCGATGTGGGTATGGCAAATACCCCCTAGTTGGGGGAGGCTCATTCATGTCCATCAGCCAACTGTTGTGGCTGTTGTACCTAGTGTAGTAGAGTTTTTATTTACCTTAACATATTTTCACTGTGCACGAGAACTGAAATGATTTCTTATATTTCTTTTTCATTAGCATACCTTGGTCACATATACCTATAAGTAAGTACGTGTACTTGTTTTATGTGACCAATAGAAGTTTTAATCATGTCATGACGTCTGGCATGTTTGACAGCAAAGGTATCACTCCGATGTGATGATAGTATTTTACACCGGGATGGAATTCCGCATGCTGTTTGGTTGAAGTCCAACTTCTTGGACAATAATTTTACATTAAAATTTAATAGCTGTTTGGTTAAAGTACAACCTTATTGGGCTTGTCTTGCCCATCATTCATTCAAACAAAATAATCTGCTCTAGTCTAGGTTCACATAACCTATTATGTTATCTGCTAACTTATCTATTTTGTATTTAATTTTTATGGTAAATATTTGCAATCACCTATTTTAAATATTAAAATGGCGTTGCCTTGTCATTACACCCAAATGCAAAAGAGGTATTATTATTTCAAGTTTGAACGACAGAGGACAGCCCTATTCTTCTACTACCTACTTCAAATTAATTTATATCTCTTCTTTTCCTCTGTTCTCATTTAATTGGTATCTAACTACCGTACCGCCGTTTATAAACATCAAAAGGTTTTAAAAATCTAAACGCCGCCCATCAAACATTGTTTCTTTTTTAATATATTTCCTTTTTATTTGAAGGCATATAAAATATTTGTTTTGGGTCCATCTAGATTTAGTCGGTTCTAATTTTAATAAGTTCTAGCAATGGCTGAGGTTTTTCGGATGTCTATAAAGTGGTCATCGTGTCATTGAAATGTAGGTACTATGTACCCAAACTAAAAGTTCTGACTTCGAACTTTACATTCTTGACCAGCAAATCCGACATCTTAAAAGTACTACCAGCTACTACCTACAACGATTGCTATAACACTGAAAATAATTTAAACAAACAAACCAAACGAAACTGCATGAAAAAGAGGTGTGAGTATTGCAAAGGCAATTTAAAAAGAATGCACCAGTTTAATAAAGAAGCATGTTAGTGTGTAAATAGACGTACGTTTCTAGCAGCATACGCATACCACGACAATATCATCATTATATTCAATATCCATGTTGCAGTAAAGTTGCAAAAAAGGAAAAGTCACAGCCTAAAAATGTACTTAGATACACAAATTACGGAAAACCAAGTAATAAACATACCATTACAACAAAATAGCACTTTACTAGCAATCACACATAAAATAAATATTGAACTAATCTGATGAATATTGGAAAAATGATATCGTGCCGATGCTAGCAGTTACGATCCAGACTCTTTGTGATATTCCTAGCTCAACACTCACTGCTACGCGTCTCGCTGAAACTTCTAGTAGCAAGTCTCTTTGTAATATGCCTAATTTAACCCTCTCGCTGCTACACACATGGCACAAGCAATATCCACGATATCATTACACTAGCGCCAATACCGACCGAGGCGCAGGCATGCGTATCCACAAATTACACGACGCCGTGATGACATCGCGCTGAAACTAGCAGTTGCGATCCAGACTCTATGTGACATTCCTAGCTCAACACTCACTGCTACACACATGGTGAAAGCAATATCTATGATATCATCGCGCATCGCAAAAACTTCTAGCAACAAATACAGTATCTTTGTAATATGCCTAGCTAAACCCTCTAGCTGCTACACACATGGCACAAGCAATATCCACGATATCATTACACTAGCGCCAATACCGAGTCTCAGGCATGCGTGTCCACAAATTACACGACGCCGTGATGACATCGCATCTTACTGAAACTTCTAGCGCTGTGACTCTTTGAGATATTCCTAGCTCAACCCTCTCGCTGCAACACACATGGCACAAGCAATATCCAGCATATCATTACACTAGCGCCAATACCGAGACTCAGGCATGCGTATCCACAAATTGCACGACGCCATGATGACATCGCACCCTACTGAAACTTCATGCAGTACTTAACACTCAGACAGCAGACTCTTTGAGATATTCCTAGCTCAACCCTCTCACTACAACACACATGGCACAAGCAATATCCACGATATCATTACGCTAGCGCCAATACCGAGGCTCAGGCATGCGTGTCCACAAATTACACGACGCCGTGATGACATCGCACATTACTGAAACTTCTAGCAAGTACTTAACACTCAGACTCTTTATGATATGCCTAGCTAAACCCTCTAGCTGCTACACACATGGCACAAGCAATATCCACGATATCATTACACTAGCGCCAATACCGAGACTCAGGCATGCGTGTCCACAAATTACACGACGCCGTGATGACATCGCGCTGAAACGATACGCGCTGCTACTTTGTAATGCCATTGCGGAACATATTAGTATCCAGTATACACAAATATGAAGCTGGAGAATGTAGCGGGTAATTTGATCTCTCGATAGGTACTTGTTTATGTTCTAAGTGTTTGTTTGTATCTTGTACCTGGGCGAAAATCTAAGTATAACTACTTTACTTAGATTCCCTGTTTTGAAGCTCAGCTCCGTATTCAGGTTCTGCTTGGTTCACAATAGATATTTTTAAGAAATCTAGCAAAATTTTCTACCGCAAACAGGCAGGATATGAACTCGCGAAGCCTCTTCCATCTGGGCTACCGCTTTTCAATTGCATGGTATGTAAATAATCATAACTTTCAGCATCATTTCATAAAAAACTATGTATCTAATCTTTGTTTTTTCCCTCAGAATCCTAAGTAAGTAGCTTTGACTGACTGTAAATCTTGATCTAACTTTCTCATTCATGTAACTAGATTACCAGATCAAATAGGTACTCAGGTTGTTAGACTAGATGACAAATGACAGCAAAAACCTACACAGTGTTAATGTTAATGTCATTTGACTGAATCGTGATGTCTTTTTAATTAACATCATTTCATCATTAATAAACAAACTTACTATTAATGCAGTCAATAATTCATTATGTTTTGTGCAAACTGTTATGTTGAAAGATTGCCTTTTTGCTATGATACTGCAAAGAAGAAAAAAATACTTCAGAATGTTTTTCGGTTTTTAAATTATCTTTCCATTACAATTGGATTCTTCAATAGAAATGTAAAATTAGTATGGGTCGGATTTCAAGTGTGTTTATTTCTCGAATTTTGACAATGAGTGCGAAATTTTCCATAGCATTGCAGTATCGGGATATTTATTTATTTAACAATTTAGTATCGGGATATTGCATCTCTGCTCGGAAATCTTTGCAATAATTATTAGGTACTATTTCATTACCCTTGTACTGGAAAGGAAGCTGTGTATTTAAGCATTTTACCTAAACCGTTTCACTGCTGCAAATGCCTAGATAATAGTCCTCCTTATGAATTCGTTACATGACCCATAAGTTTCTTGTACTTAGTCTTGTTTTGACAGATGGTTACAGCGAAGTGATGTAAGATCAATTTATCACGATATTAGCTCGAGAGCCCAGGGGGTAAGTGGCTATCTCATAAGGTACCACGATAGGCTAGGTTTGGATCGTTAACCAAGACTTAAACAAGTCGTATGACCCAGGTCTGCCAGAGCCAATCCTGCCGAAACATAAAAATAATCGATATTTTTCAGAGTCATTTTTTCGTAAAAAATATGTCATAAGGTACCACAATGAAAGTGCTGGCATCAGTTAACCATTGAAAAATTATGTAAAAAAAGCTTGGACTGCCACTGCACACCCTGCCGGAAGTGCTTGCCAGACCTCTCCAAAGATGCCCTTCCGACACCCCTAAACTATCTCATCGGGTACCACGACGCGACCACCACAACATAATAGCCAAGATCACTCTGACAATAGATCACAAGGTCTGCCAGGCCTAAACTTGCCGCATCCTAGTGTTTCAGACATTTGAAGTTGTAGGTCCAGTGTATGAAAAATGACCTATATCTTTTTCCCCCCGTGTTTGATTTTAATGGTGCCTGAATACGAAATGCTCTCCATAATGAGGAGCTTCGAGTCATATAGGACAGTTGGGTGGAGGGTTTCAGTATTGAACACAATCCTGTCAAAAAGTTTGAAATGGAGGTTTGGTCTATGGAAACTGGCCTATATCTTATTCCCCCCGGGTTTGATTTTGATAGCGCCTTAATATGAAATGCTCTCCATAACTAGGAGCTTTGAGTCATATAGGTCAGTGAGGAGGACGGTCTCTGTATTGTACACAATCCTGTCAAAAAGTGTGAAATTGTAGGTAAAGTGTATGAAAACTGGCCTATCTCTTTTCCCCCACTGGTTTGATTTTGATGGTGCCTTGGTATGAAATGCTCGTAATGATTAGGAGATTCGATTTGTATAGGTCAATTGGATAGAAGGTCTCTGTTCTGTGCACAATCCTCCTAAATATGAAAATATTCGATAACTTCTGCAGATTTTATCAGTTAAAATTGTCATATCATAAGGAACTCGAATAAAAGTGCTTGCATCACCTTACCTTTGACAAATTATGTTTAAAACACTTGGTCTGCCACTGCCCACTCTGCTGGAAGTCCTTAGATGAGATAGGTTAGGGGTGTCGGAAGGGTATATTTGGAGGGGTCTCCCAAGGACTTCTGGCAGAGTGCGCAATGGCAGACCAAGTTTTCTTAACTCAATTTATCAATGGTAAGCTGATGCTGGCACTGTCATTCGGGTACCTTATGATATGACAATAATAACGGCAAAAATCTGCAGAACATATCCAATATTTTAATGTTTAGCAGGATTGAGATTTTTTCCGTTAACATTGTAATTTCATAAGGTACCCGAATTACAGTGCCAGCATCAGCTTACCATTGATAAATTGAGTTAAGAAAACTTGGTCTGTCATTGCGCACTCTGCCAGAAGTCCTTGGGAGACCCCTCCAAATATACCCTTCCGACACCCCTAACCTATCTCATCTAAGGACTTCCAGCAGAGTGGGCAGTGGCAGACCAAGTGTTTTAAACATAATTTGTCAAAGGTAAGGTGATGCAAGCACTTTTATTCGAGTTCCTTATGATATGACAATTTTAACTGATAAAATCTGCAGAAGTTATCGAATATTTTCATATTTAGGAGGATTGTGCACAGAACAGAGACCTTCTATCCAATTGACCTATACAAATCGAATCTCCTAATCATTACGAGCATTTCATACCAAGGCACCATCAAAATCAAACCAGTGGGGGAAAAGAGATAGGCCAGTTTTCATACACTTTACCTACAATTTCACACTTTTTGACAGGATTGTGTACAATACAGAGACCGTCCTCCTCACTGACCTATATGACTCAAAGCTCCTAGTTATGGAGAGCATTTCATATTAAGGCGCCATCAAAATCAAACCTGGGGGGAATAAGATACAGACCAGTTTTCATAGACCAAACCTCCATTTCAAACTTTTTGACAGGATTGCGTTCAATACTGAAACCCTCCACCCAACTGTCCTATATGACTCAAGCTCCTCATTATGGAGAGCATTTCGTATTAAGGCACCATCAAAATCAAACACGGGGAAAAGATATAGGTCATTTTTCATACACTGGACCTACAACTTCAAATGTCTGAAACACTAGGATGCGGCAAGTTTAGGCCTGGCAGACCTTGTGATCTATTGTCAGAGTGATCTTGGCTATTATGTTGTGGTGGTCGCGTCGTGGTACCCGATGAGATAGTTTAGGGGTGTCGGAAGGGCATCTTTGGAGAGGTCTGGCAAGCACTTCCGGCAGGGTGCGCAGTGGCAGACCAAGCTTTTTTTACATAATTTTTCAATGGTTAACTGATGCCAGCGCTTTCATTGTGGTACCTTATGATATATTTTTTACGAAAAAATGACTCTGAAAAATATCGATTATTTTTATGTTTCGGCAGGATTGGCTCTGGCAGACCTGGGTCATACGACTTGTTTAAGTCTTGGTTAACGATCCAAACCTAGCCTATCGTGGTACCTTATGAGATAGCCACTTACCCCCTGGGCTCTCGAACTATATGCGTTACATGTTGCCGTTACCACTACTTGTTCCCAGTTTGGACAGTTTGAATCTGTTTGCAATATATTATCTTTAGTTAGATAACACAAGCTGTAAGTACATAGAACTAGTAATGTGCTAATTTATCTAATTAGCTAAGTGGATTCGACACGATAGAAGTCCTCTAGACTTGGAGTTTGATGTTAAAATTATGCGAGGCGAGGAACACACGCAACGTCGGTTTGTGCGTCGTTCATTCGATTATCCACCCTACCTGCATATGAATACGGTTTGTGTCAAACGGCATCGCACAACGCTGCGTTGTCTGTCAAATCGTTTGACATAAACCGTATTCGTATAAAAATAAGGTGGAAAATCGAACAAACGACGCACAAACCGACGTTGCGTGTGTTCCTCGCCTCAAATTAGGCATTTATTCTAGTTAGAAGCTTTCAGATTGGTTAATTCAATCTCTACGACATACCGATACGACTACTCGGTAACTAAATCAAAGTCAAAACAGTTCGAGTGGAACTGGGTACTAAATAAACAGTCGGAGAAGGGAGGTCAGTGCTTCTGAATTGATACAATGTGTTCGTCAAAATATCTGTGGACTAGTTTCAGCCTAATCCAATCTATCGGACAACTGAAATGGTAATCCACATAGAGAGAGTATTGTACTGTAGTATCTACGTTTCACCTACAGGAATACAACTTTACTAGCGCTTACCTAAAGTGTGGTAACACTAGTTTGAGTACTTTAATAAAACCACCTTATTATTGGTTTAAGATCGAATTTATTTGGTGGAATCGACTTAGGTAATATTGTCATAGAATAATGTAACATTACATTAAGCGGTAGATGGATGGCTTGTAGCTTTTTTCCGCCTAATAGCCGTTACCGAAAAGCGCATAGTCATCTCCGTAGGCAAGTCACCCCTGATTGATGCCACAGCGTTTCCACTGCGTTTCTGAGGCCAAGGTCAGGTGTTGCGTGACTGAACACCATGTAGATAGGCTGGCTGATGTTAGTTTATGTGGTATAGCTTTTCGGATAAGGTTTTATTTGATGGTGACCTATTTTTTCGTTTCAATTGAAAGATGCGGAAGTTCAATGTGTGTAACCCAGTTTGTCTTACGTTTTAGAAGCAGGAGAGTAGGTATGTTGTGTAAACATTAAGAACCATTGAGTTACTTTAAAATAGATAGGCACATTCGTAATAGAATAACGACGTTTCAGTTAATTATGTGAAGTTAACTTTCTCAGCGAACTCTCAGTAAGTTCAACAATATCACCCTCGCCGAAGTTTCTTTAACTGCGACTTTTACACCTATAACTCCCCTTCCTCCCTGAGGACTCGGCGGAGGGTTGTCCCTTTTATTATAACAGCTAATGTCCCTCTAATGCGACACAATTTCCTCTAAACGGCCGTGACGACTTCCCACCGGCGCGGCCTGTGCATTTGCGTTTGCAAAAAATTGCCACAAACATTACAGCCAATAACATTATAGCAGTATGGACGGTTTATTGAAGACTTGAAGAGGGTTGTCGAATGGTCTTAGGCAATTTATGACATGATGCCCATTATGACGAAAGAGAGTTTCTGAACTTTTTATAATAAGCAAGGCAGCGTCGCAAATGCTCATCTATTATCAATGTGTTTTGGCAAAACAAAAAGTTCTTTTTTTTGTTGATCTCCACTGAAAGTTGTCGCGAAGAATAACCATGGGCATATAGGCTAGCCAATACTTACTTTGTGATATAGGGGAGGCATTTATTCACCATATGACGATGATGAGGTACAATGCAATACAATATGTGGACATACGATCTACCTACACATGAATACAAATAAGCTAGTTACCTACGATTCGCATTACGTAAACAATTCTCCCTTATATAATTAGGTTAGTAGGTAAGTAAATAGATCCTCAACCTCGTAACATAGAAGGAATTTTCCTCGATCTAAAAAAAGTGGGCCAAATATTTGTGCTCAGGCTATTATCCCTTTGTAATCGAGAAAACAACACAGAATTCTATATAGAGCAAAATGGGGCGGAAAGTAAGTTATCCTGTTTACCTGTCCTAATTCTTAGCTTTCCTTAAAGGTGATAATCATATGCCCATACAAGGTTAGGCCCCTCGAAATGGGGGCCTAAATCGAAATGGCTAGTAATTAAACTCGTAGTAATGTATTTCTTACACTATATAGATCATGGTGGCATACTTAGTTTTTAATTATCTAACCGTAAACTGATGGAACGACGCAAAATAATTCTTAACCTAAAATGGCATAACCTAACTAAGAATTTTGATACGAGTTATAAGGTGAAAGTATTTATACCCGCACACCCACAACGCACTCGCCGAATTTCGGATTCTTTGTATGAAAATCTGTGGAACCTCGAAAATATTGCCGAGCCGCACGCGCCTAACCGAACGGATTCCCCAGCCAGTGCTAATCATAGACTATAATGCTGATGACGTCATCAGCGCACGCGGACAGTGTAACCATTTAAAAAGATTCAGTTTTTGTCAATGCTGCCAGACTGTCCCATTAACATTACCTCCCAGTAAAGTCTGCTGTTCACCGTCCGTGTTCCAGTTTTTCTTTTCGAAAGTTTCGAGGATTTTGGAGTCTATGTCACTCTTAAAGAATAACCAAATGACATTTTCACATTTTGCTTATTTGACATTTGCCACTTTAATTTTAAGCTTTTTTGACATTTTAATATTTGAGATTCCGTCCTTTTAAATTCAATTGACATTCTGTTACCTTTACATTTGGACATTGGGACAAAATGTTTTCTGCTTTTTCTTTGCATTTTGTTACGTTTACATTCTAGCAATTTTACATTTTGCTACTTTGACGTATTGGCATTTTGCCTTTCTGCACATTCTACTTCCTTGAACAATAGTATTTTTTAAAAGTTGAAACAGCGGGACTTGTAATATGTTCAAAAGTTTTGTTCCACCGTAGAACAAAGAACGTAGAAAATATTCCGACCTGTTCTATTGTAGAAGTGATCAGTTGGACATATGGGAACAAAGGAAGCTGCGTGGTGCACGGAGAAAGTTCTGCAGTTACGAAAGTTGGCTGCTTGAACGTGCCTCTGGCGTAAAATGACAGCAATTATTAGTTAAAATAAATTTCCGAAAAATACACACATACGGCAAAATTACCCATTAAATTGGGAGGAAAGTACTCTCTTGGCAACACCAATTCTATTCGGTGCGGCTTTGCTTGCGGTTAGGTGTGCGAGGTCATCCGCATTATTCAACGCGTACGGCGAGTACGTTGCGGGTGTGCGGGTATACTTCATTTGCCAAATGACAATTTGATGACAATAGGAAAAGAGGAAATGCAGAAGTAAGCAGAAGTTTTATTCTCTATGAGAGTTTCAAAGAGTATGTAATACTTGCAGGGTAGTTGGGGTAAAATGGTACCTACCCCTGATCAGAAGTTTAAAGACATTGCAAAAGAAGTTTCCTAATACGAATTCGTATCACCCTATGCAGTTCCTGTGGCATGGTCTGTTATATTTTGCCGTTTTAATGCCAGTGGCAGCTTGCCTATTATTATTATTTATTTAATAAAGTCTGCAAGTATATAAATCATATGTGATGACATGACATGACATGACATGACATGACATGACATGACATGACATGACATGACATGACATGACATGACATGACATGACATGACATGACATGACATGACATAACATAACAACAGTCCACTGCTGGACATGGGCCTCCCCCTATCGGGGGGTATAGCCATACTCACCACGCTTGGCAGGCGGATTGGCGAGCGCAGTGCATGATGGTGCATTGACAGGGAACGCTGCTGCCCATTACCTGGATGAGTATCCCTTAGTCGCTTTTTTCGACACCCACGGGTAGAATTGGGGTGATGCTATTCTAAGCCGGCATCACTCGGCATACACAGGAGATTGTCTGCGCTGTAGTTGTTTTTACGCATCTTGGGTTCTAAAAACTGCTCCATTTTACCCTTATTTCCTCTTAGTTGCTCTTAGTACCTACTGTTTGATTCCGAAGCTGATCTTAGCGCAGTGGAAGCAAATTAAAGTTATCTTAAAATCTAAAACTAAATGGTCGATCAGCCTCGGAACAACATTTGACTACGATTCGTAGTGCTCTTTACTATAGCTAAATAATATAAATTTAATGAGAAAATTTTCGTTCCGGAAAATTTCCGGCCGAGAAATTCTGGGATCCGTCTGCAACGGCCCTTAATTTCCTACAATATGACTAATATTCTACCGCACTATCGCAGCTCATGTCTAAAGTATATGTACCAAGTTCCGGTTGTACCAAAGGTCATCAGGGTGGTGACCTCCACGTAATGTTGCTAAATCACTGCAATACAGAACCTAACAGCGAATTGCTTACCGTGCGAATTATGACGCCGTTTCTTTATGAGTCAAGTGTGACGGGAAAAAAGGTATCAGGAATTTTGGAGCACATTTGGATAGGAAAATCAATACACTATGACTCACTGCCACTGGATACCAGCTCCGGACTGCAATCCGCCGCTCCAACATCCAACCGAAGACCTTTACCACCACTATTATTCACTATAGTTCACAGTTCGACATCAAATAATGTTTTTAACACACAAATAACAAAAGATTTCTCCCGCACACTATTGGTTGCGACAGCAAAGAGTTCGCTGTACAAAACGCAAAAACTAAAAGATTTCTCCCCGAATGAGAAATCAGCCCCGTTGGCCCCCAATCAAGAAAACAATTAAAATATGTGGCTATCGGCAGCCGCGACGCGAGCGACGAAAAGTGAGGTTATGTTGCCGGCGGCCGCGTGATTATCGAACGGACTGAACGAACAAAGGAAAAAAATGGCGTCGGCCGACGTCAACGTCACAGGTCGCGGTCTGTCAAGCGAAATGGCGCGAAACAACAAAACGTATGGTACGAAACTAAACACCTACCATAGACTTATATATATAAGTACCTACTTTATGTTTGTGTCACAGATGTCAGCAGAATCAAGGAACCAGAATTTTGACCGGAATAAAACACAAAAATATACTTTTTAACATAAATTGTGATTCCCGTTTCGTCTGAAGATGATTAATATAAGATTTTGATCCAAAATACGTATCATCTTTTTTACATTTCATGAGATTCTTAGCCGTTACCGAGAGGGGGGCCTAGATTTGATTATATCCTAAAAGATTTTAGGTACTCAAGAAATAACAGCACAGCTTAGCTAGTTAATGGTAGGCTTAAAAATCAAGCAACAGCGACAACAAATGACTGGTTTGTATGGGTTTGTATGGGGAACCAGAAAGACCGAGCGTCGGCGTCGTTGCGGCGCGCCACGACGCCGTCACGTTGACAGCGCGCTGAGAAGCTTAGAGTTTGTATGGGATGCGGTCGGGTTTTTCTACAAGACCACAGCGACAACGACGCCGTCAAAATTTGACGGCGTCGTTGTCGCGACGCTTGGAAAATAAGGGTACCATAAAAAAATTCTTCTGGGAACAAATTCACAAAGTGATTGCCTCACTGAGAATCGAACTCTGAAGTTGTATTACCAATGCGCCACAAAATAAAAATTTTCAAGTACTCTTTTAAGTTTCGCTGTCGAAAAAATCGTAACTTTTACCAGTTTATCCGTTATAAAGTTTAATAGGTACTTAGGTAGATGCAGTGTAGGTAGGTCTATATACCTATCTTAAGGCCTGAAAGTGATGTCTCGACCCGATTGCCATTGTGCTGACACAAAGCGCGACAAAATCGACCCTCCGTCGTTGCTCCGCTTGTGTTGTTGCGACATACACGATATGGGAGGCGATTTTTAAACCCATCGAAACCGTAAACTGTAGTTCGACAAGTTCGTGCGCGACTGTCCCTAGGGGTGACAGACGGTGAGGGCGCGAGGTACCCATTATGTCAGCGGGTAGCGGATAGTGTAGCGGGGAAGGAAAACTTGCATCCACGCCGCGTTTCTTATAAGAATGACCTGACGTGCTACCTTGCCCCCGACACCGTCTGTACCCCGCAGGACGGTCGCGCAAGAAGTTGTCGAACTATAGCTACAATACGACACTTCCATATACTTTATGTGCAAGATTCTTAACTGTAGGTATACTTTTTCCGTCGATAAATAGGTACCTACCGGTATTGTGAAAGATTTTTGGTGCTAATTTTTAAGAAGTTTAATTTTAGAATTCGCTACGTTCGTTAATTTTTTACAGAATGTACCTTACTTTCTATGGTATCTCCAAAATATGTACTACGTACGTGCTTAGTTATGATTGGGTAGCAAATCGTGTGTCCAATAGATACGAATGCTTCCAGAATGATCCTCCTTAAATGCTTGAAGGTTCAGTTCATTGTTTGATGTGTTACGACAGCACTTCCTAACGTTACGATAACGCCATCGTTTAGGTGACATCCATTTCGTCACAATAACACACCGTTTACGTTTACGTGTCTCTGTTTGTTTGTCACGTAGAATAATATAGGACAGCAAATTGCGTTTTCAAGGGTCCCTTTTGTAAAGCGTAAATTGTTTGTGATTTTGCCCCGATAATGTGGGAGGAATCCACCGAAATGAGGACAATGGCTTATTTTTTTATACGAAGCGCACAATATTTAAGTGGTACAATGTAAGTCGATAACGATTTCGGTTTTTTATGGGATTTTATAAATAGTCATTGAGAACCGCCGGGTTCATGCATTTTTCGTATGGCAACAGATCAAAAGGCTCCAAAGGTGTGAAAACAACCTTTAAGTATCTTCTGAATTCAAATTTTCTTTCTATAAGTTCATCAAACGCTCAAGCCACAAAATGGATATCAGCCGAGTTAGAAACATCTGCAGCTAAAGTTATTGGCGAGCAAAATACCTAATCTTGAGCATTATATCACGCTGCAGCTTTCCACTGCAAAGTTTCAACAAAATTCTATCTACGGAACTGCCATAAATCATAGCTTATATCGGACGAGAAACTTTTCCCAAATCAGAGCGTTAGGCAAAACTTTGCGGACGGTTTTATGAAAAGGAAATCCACTTTAGTCTTCCTGTAACTTTGAAAAATGTGCGTTAGCTGTGAAATGTTGCTGGCAGTTTGTATCGTCCCGGAACAGACTTTGCTCCAAGTTTAAGTAGGTCACAGTAAGTAACTCACCTGTACCTATGCTTTTACCTATCTCGCTTCTTAAAAGTAGGTCATGTGTTCGGAGGTTCGTAGGCACAGCTAAAGACTTTGTATCGTTCAATGGATAAGTGTGATTAAAACTAACTAGACTATCGATCGAATTAGAAAGTTTAGCTCATCTTAGTCTCTTATTTACTTAATTCTGAAATGTTTAAGTAACGAAACATACCTAAATATAACAATGATGTGTTTACGATTGGTGATTACTCCTGGAAATACCCACAATAGGCCATTCTGTGGGGAACCTATAGCAAACATTGATTCGCAAAAGGTGGGGCGGATTATGTTTTTGCATAATCTTGTAAAGGTATCAAGGACAAATAAAACCCTAAGTTTTCGACCTCAAAACTCCCAGGCTCCAGCCGCCATCTTGAATCGAAAGTTCTAAAAACAGGTTTTTTGCGAATAACTTGTTAACAATTGATTTTATGACAAAAGTATGTATGAAAAGAATAAAGAAAATATTATTTCCCAAATTTCATTCATACATGTATACTAGCTAAGTCTAACAGGTAAAAAGATATAGGCAAAAACAAACATATTTTTATTAAATAGTTAAGTACACCGCACAAAAGGGGGTAGAAAAAAATATGCGTGATTTTTTTTTTTTCTGATATGTTCTCTCACCCGCCACTGTACAGAAGATCTTCCGAACGTAGATATAGACGAAATCGGGGCGGCTCTTAGACAGCTTAAGAATGGAAAGGCTCCCGAGGAAGACGGAGTGGCCTCTGAGCTACTTAAGACCGGTGGAAAACCTGTCCTCGTGGAGCTGAAAAGGCTTTTCAACTCTGTAATAGCCAATGGGACAATCCCGAAGACGACATTGTTTTTCAAAAAAGGAGACACAACGCTTCTCAAAAACTATAAGCCGAGCCTATACTTCTGAGCCACGTCTATAAGCTGTTCTCGAGAGTCGTCACGAATCGTCTGGCATCAAGATTTGACGCCTTTCAGCCACCGGAACAGGCCGGGTTTCGTAAGGGCTTCAGTACCGTGGACCACATCCATACTGTAAGGCAGGTTGTACAGAAGACAGAGGAGTACAACCAACCACTGTGTATGGCTTTTGTGGACTACGAAAAAGCCTGCGACTCTATCGAAACCTGGGCTGTTTTGGAGTCCTTGCAGCGGTGTCAAGTCGACTGGCGGTATGTGGAGGTGCTGAGAAGCTGACTATTAAATTATTAAACGAACAAGGATAACTCATATTTAACGTTTATCACGACTAACCTTGTTGTTTTAAGTCGAGGCTTATAGAGTCTCTGGAACTGGTCGGTTCCCGACGGGCGGTGGTAACGCGCGCGAGCGACCTGTCGGACTCCTGAAGAAGGTGCACTTAATGCACCGAAACGTCGAGACTCTATAAGCCTCGACTTAAAACAACAAGGTTAGTCGTGATAAACGTTAAATGTGCTGAGAAGCCTTTATCAAATGGCTACGATGTCCGTTCAAGTACAAAACCATAATACAAGACCCATCCAACTGCTCCGTGGTGTAAGACAGGGTGACGTTATATCCCCAAAACTCTTCACCAACGCATTGGAGGATGTCTTCAGAACTCTACAGTGGGATGGACTGGGCATCAACGTCAACGGCAAAAATCTCACGCATCTCCGCTTTGCCGACGACATAGTCATAATGGCCGAATCGCTGCAGGATCTGCAAAAAATGCTATCTAGTCTCAACTCTGCCTTGTGTTGGACTTGGGATGAACTTGGATAAAACGATGGTCATGTTCAATCAACACATAATCCCCGAGCCCGTCTCCGTCGAAGGTCCAGAAATATGTGTACCAAAATGTGGGCAAACTTTGCAAATGGGAAGAGACAACTTTGAGGCTGAAATCACCAGAAGAGTGCAGCTTGGCTGGGTAGCATTTGGAAAGCTGCGTCACATCCTCGAATAATCTTTGCCACAATGCCTCAAGACCAAGGTGTTCGATCAATGCGTCCTACCAGTCATGACCTACGGAGCCGAGACGTTGAACTTGACAGTAAAACTGGCCCACCGGCTACATGCCACTCAGAGAGCTATGGAAAGGTCAATGCTTGGTATCTCTATAATGGATAAAGTCCGGAAAGAGGCCATTCGAAAGAAGACCAAAGTGACAGACATAGTCTGGAAGTGTAGCAAGCTGAAGTGGCAGTGGGCTGGCCACATTTGTCGTAAAACCGACGGACGGTGGAGTAAGCGAGTTCTCGAGTGGAGGCCACGCCTCGGCAAGCGTAGCGTTGGACGCCCTCCGGCCAGATGGACCGATGACTTAAAAAAGGCGGCTGGTAGCGACTGGATGGCAAAAACGGGAGATTGTGCCTTATGGCGTTCCCTGGGGGAGGCCTACGTCCACCAGTGGACTGCAATAGGCTGAAATATAATATTTACGTATTATGGTGTATTTAAAAAAATATGTGACGGGTGAACACTTTCTATGTCTAGTTTCGGAGATAATTTATGATAAACGACATGACAGTCAATAAAAAATACCTAATGAAAAAAAAACATTGTATATCTAGTTTTTATGGTATATGAGTTTGAATGTATGTATTGACGACTAGCAAAATATACTTTTAATTTGAATAACAAAAACACTAGACATAGAATGTTTTTTTTATTTCATCATTTTTTGGTAACTGTCATGTCGTTTAACGAATGAAAAAATAAAAAATCAATCTCGACTCATTTCAAAAATAACTCAGGTTAACCTATTTTTTTCCCCCAAAATATTGACGTTGTGCGAATTATCATAGAAACCATAAGCCAGCCAGGATATCTTTGTATAGAAAAAATGTCGCGAAACAATCTGTTAATAAATTTCAAAACTAAAAATTACAGTTATTATTGTAAAAAGGTGAGAAAATCGAATAATTCACGCTTCAGATAGAAAAATTCACGCATATTTTTTCTACCCCCATTTCGTGCGGTGTACTTAACTTTTTAATAAAAATATGTTTGTTTTTGCCTATATCTTTTTATCTGTTAGACTTAGCTAGTATACATGTATAAATGAAATTTGGGAAATAATATTTTCTTTATTCTTTTCATACATACTTTTGTCATAAAATCAATTGTTAACAAGTTATTCGCAAAAAACCTTTTTTTAGAACTTTCAATTCAAGATGGCGGCTGGAGCCTGGGAGTCTCGAGGTCGAAAACTTGGGGTTTTATTTGTCCTTGATACCTCTACAAGATTATGCAAAAACATAATCCGCCCCACCTTTTGTAGGCGAAATATCCCTACAGATTGTACTACAAATCTTTAATCAGGTCATTTCGCCGGTTGCTCCACACGATAAGCAAGCATTATTTTACCTAGCTCTCTTTTTAGCTGCATATGGGACAAAGTATCTCCCGACCTAGCCCTGGGTTTGTCTAATATATGAAAACGGGTCTAGTGCCGACCCTCACGTCGTCCTAAAACTTATGGCGAAGGAAATGCAGGGCCACACCCCGGCTGTTTTACCCGACCATTGGCATAATTTACCTCAGACTTGAGAATAAGGTGTTTAGGGCCAACGAAAGGGCATAGGTAGGTTAGATACGTACTTACCTATCAATGGTCTTTTATAATTCGAATTGAAATCATTCTTTACCCGAATAATGATCGAATTGTTAACGGTTAAAAAGTAAAATACGATTGTTTGACCTGTTGTCTTACATTATTCTTCTTGGCGTGAAAAATCAAGGCGGAAAAACCTTTCTATTTCAAAACATAATAAACCTCAAGAGTCAAACAAACAATTTTTAGGTTTATCTAGCGGGTCAAATGGTGCGATGCGCAATAGGTCCCACGCTATTGGTTTTTTTTTCTACCATGACAAAAATGTCTTCCCGAAAATTGACTAAAGCAAGTTTTCCAGCGTTCTTCGTAAACTTATGGACTCGCGGGGAAGGGCGGGCTAAGGGCAATTTCGGCTCTATGGGGCACTTGCAGGCTTATCCCTTCGGTTATACGGGTCACTAACGCGGTAATTCTGTTAAAACTACCCTGGGTGAACGTTCACTTTAATAAGGTCTTGTGTCTTGTGAAGTATTTTTGTGGAGTTTAGATAGGCTTAGAAGACAAATAATAGAATCTACTGTTCATTTCTTTCAGTGACAAAGAAGATTTTTGTCTTTTTTCTTTAATAAGGTATCTTTGCATTATAAACGTTAGGTGAAAGAATAATTTTGTATCTAATCATGATTTACGTATCTACTCCTAATACGAGTAGGTATCACGACGATCAACCTACGTAGACATCGCTAGCAAATCCATCTACCCATCAAACTAAAATGATCAATTTATACTAATCTTTCATACAATTAGTAAGAAATGTGGTAAGAAACACCAATGTCTATAAGTGGATCCCTTAAATGGGTAGGTGGATTTGCTGTAGATTTGTTGCGACAGTTCTGTACCTAGGTACTATCGCTGTCACAGGCGATCACTACCGCTGTGCTTGCAAAATAATCTAATTGAAGGTAGGTAGAAACATGATAGTAACAGTTGTTTTTCTTTGTAAAGTACCTATCTAATGTACTGTAATGACCACCATTATATCCTACAACAAAGTCGCCATATCCATTCGACGCTCCGACAAAAACCGCACGTGTAATAACGATTGCGATTACGCATGCTCTTTCTCGGGATCTATGCACCGTGATTAATATCCCGTAGGCACGCCGCAGGACCATCAGTGGCCAGTGTGGCCAAATCTAGCTGGATTCTGTGGATTTGTCATAATATTTGACCCGCAAGCTTTTCCTTTGGATCTTGATTGACCATCAGTGGTCAGTAGTGTGGCCATATGTTGCAGGATTCATTTGTGTTTTCAGTGTATTTGACTCAAAGGAACGATGTTCGCATGTTCTTTCTTGGGATCTATGCACCGTGATTAATATCCCGTAGGCACGCTGCAGGACCATCAGTGGCCAGTGTAGCCATGTGTAGCAGGATTCTGTTGATTTGTCTGTGTATTTGACTCTCAAAGGAACGAAGACTATCCATGGTCTTTCTTGGGATCTATGCACCGTGATTAAAATGGAAAAAACCGTGATTCAGTCAGGACCATCAATGGTCAAAAATGTGGCCATGTGTAGCAGGATTCTGTTGATTTGTCAATATATTTGACTCTCACGGACGATTTTTCTTGGGATCTTGCACCGTGATTTGATTAATATCGCGATCGGACGAACAGTGGTCACTGGTGCGATCATTTTGTAGCTGGTCGAGTCGTCAATCGCACAATTTTAGATTGTTTGAACATTTCATAAAATATTTTCTGTACCAGTTGTCATATGTCTAAACATTCTATTTCGCGACTTGCTGAGAAATATGACAATTTGCGGTCAAACACGTACAACTTATTCGTAATTCTGCGACTAAATGAGTGATTAGCGTTAATATTACAAATCTTTAATTTTTATAGTCGCCTTGTAGCTATTTTGGTATTTAGCAGCCTGAAGGGTTGGGCACCCCAGTGGTCAGTTACGCATCATTAGGAGAGATCGCTAGATCGCCTCCATGTGCGTATGCGCACGTATTTGCGACCATTTTAAAAACAACTAATGATACACGTATTAGGTAAGTAAGTATAGTTAATTTCGCCTTTTTATGGCTTCATTCCTGTCATCTGGATCATCAGGCAGGATCATCTAGATTACACTGTTATAATAAAGAGGCAAGATTGCTTTTTTTTGTTTTCTTGTTCATAATGTTAACGATATTCTATGAAACTACTTAGATGACTATTAAACGTAAGCGCTTTCTTTCATTTTAAGTAAGCTAGGTATATTAGGTCTGGGTTATAAAAGCTATCTTTTACCAAATTAAACTGCTATATCTTGCCGATCTACTGTTTTGTATGTAACCAATAGTTAATATCATTTTGAACCCAACAACGATTTATTTTTGTTTCAAAACTGAAAGTCGTAAGTACCTAATACTCCTATCTATCACACAAGAAACTGCTACTAAGTAAACGCGTTGAACTTTGTTTTGTTAATCAGTGTTATATGGTATTAATAGTCGTTCAGACCTACTCTGTCACTATCCGAGGTCACTACCGTAATTTCGATCATCAGAATTTACCTAAGGTACGGCTGCTCGAATAGGCCTTATTTGACAGCTGTCAAATCCATACATACAAAGAAAATAGACCTTTGATATTTTATATCAAATTTTGACAGCTGTCAAATATGGCCTGTTCGAACAGTCGTAGTGTAATATCAACAGTCTTCCTTATCTGCTACCTGCTGTTTACATCCTGTTAATTATAAAAGCTAAACAGCCTGCTAATGTCACTTCGAGCTTTATCTACAAGACGAAACACCCTGTTTATAGATAAGCCACTGGACGTGTGGCTGATCGCGAATGAAATAGTAGATCAAGGTGCAACGCGGTAAGCTTTTAGTAGGGTCAAGTAGGGATCGGTGACTCAGGCGGGTACATTGACTCACGCTTATATTTCGTAATAGGTTAACTATATCTAATGGTAGCTCTTGACAACTAAACACATACAAACCAATCTTCCGTCCACTCCAGTGCGGTTTGATTGTGGAAAATATGTGCGATTGGTTTTGCACCTCTAAAAATGCTTTTAAAGATATCCCACATGTATTTTTATTGTTTAAGATTTAAAGATTTAGGGAAATGTAATTATTATGATCGAAAGTGGTGTTCATATACTAAATCATAAATCATAAATGGTGTTCATAAATTAAAATGCATAGTTTCAATAAATATTATACTTGCACGACAGGAATACCAAGTCCATATAAACTGTTAGAGTCACTGTGTACCACAGGGGTTGAGTCAGTGTAGTCAGGTACTAGTACACAGTGCCTCACATTTTTTTTTCTAGAAAAAAATGTCTGGTGACCGTGTCGTGTTATTGCAAAAAATGATAATGCGAAACGAAAGAGTAATAATCAATGCACCCTCGATATGAATTTCAGTTTGACACTTAAAAGTTTTGTATAAAATTTTATTGATTGAAGAAATCCGAGTCACTGTAGCCTACCTGAACCTATTCAATCCAGCAGAAATTTTAAGATATAAATTAGTTGTAAAAATGTAACATACCTATATGTACCTAACACTTTTGGTGAGGTAGGTAATGTCACGCGTAAAACTACTTATTAAAACCGAACTTACCTAAAGTAAAGCCAATTTTTATCACTAATTGACCAAACAGTCTCCTGAATGACTTTTAAACTATTGTCAGACGTGGTAAAGGTAAATGGCAGCTTTTTTATAAACGTTTATGCTCCGCCTAACCCGCAAGGGATATAGGCGTGATATATGTATGTACCTATTTACCAAACGCAAGCTTTAGTCCAGATTAAGCTTAGTTTTATCTCTGCTACGCAGGAATAAGAAAAATACATTAGTTAGGTTATTAATACAAGGTGTAGGTAATATCCTCGGATTAATTAATCTTGTTTATCTGAGCACGTTTTCCTCGACTTGCCTTACTTATATCTTCTGCCCTTGTTGGTTTTGGGAGCCCAAGCAAATATTTTATTTTCTTCGTATACATAAGATGTATGTAACTGCTGTGATGCTACGTAGCAGTATGTGACAGCTACAGCAAAAAATAGAGAGTTTACAGAAGATTCACTCGACCCTTTTCAGGATTTTAGCGATTGTCACTTGTTACATAGCCAGAATTGCTAAGAATCTCGAAGTGTAAGAATATCAAAAGAGCAAAATCTGATAGGTACAAGAACGTCATATGATTCTGAGCAAATTTTTAATCCTAGAAATAGGTACTCCCGGCTGTCAAAAGCAAAAAATTCGGATGCAAAAACAAGCCGAACGAAGCTGCACGTTAGTCGCGAAGTTCTGCCATTAACCCTTGAAATACCATTTAGGCCTACACAAGTAAGGCTAATTAATCCCTTGAGTTCTTCGAGGGATTAATTAGCCTAACTGGCATAATCCTGGGCATCCCTAAGGACTACTGTCGGAATATTCTACCACCGTTCAGCTCCGCTCGGCTAGTAACACTGATTTGGAAGTTGTATTTAATGATATTGGTGAAAAAACTTCTATACCGCGTTTTAGGACTCAATGTTTCAGGCGCTGCATTGCGTAGATTAACCGTTTTTTTGCATCAAAATACAAAAGAATTTTGGGTGTATTATCTAAGATTATTTTCCTGGGTGGGACACTGAGTCGACGGACGACCCGATTAATCCCAGTGTCGTAGGTTTGAAATCACGTACTTACTACAGTACAGTCGTTTGAATAGGCCATATTTGACAGCTGTCAAAAACAAAAGGTGTATTTTGCTTTGTTGTCATGTCTTCTAGAATGGGTTCGACAGCTGTCAAATATGGCCTATTCGGACGACCACACTTTAGGTAACTAGGCTTCTTTCTATCATGGTTGGTTAACAACCGCCCTCTCAGCAACCGGGACCATAGACTTAAAATATGCTCTCCATACAAAGCGTCGATTGTGCCTGTAATGTTCTTTAACGAACTGGAAAAGAATATCAACAATAAATTTTTGTCATTTTCTAAATTTTTTCCTTCTCTCGAGAATCAAACATTATATCGGGTGATATTTTACTAATGACCGATAGCGTAAACTCAGAACTGGCTGGTGATAAGGAACAGCTTTCCCCGAGGAACATAGGTAGAAAAAAAACGGCCAAGAGCGTGCCAGACACGCCCACAAATAAATTAGTTAGGTTATTAATACAAGGTGTAGGTAATCTCCTCGGATTAATTAATCTTGTTTATCTGAGCACGTTTTCCTCGACTTGCCTTACTTATATCTTCTGCCGTCATTGTTTTTGGGAGCCCAAGCAAATATTTTATTTTCTTCGTATACATAAGATGTATGTAACTGCTGTGATGCTACGTAGCAGTATGTGACAGCTACAGCACAAAATAGAGAGTTTACAGAAGATTCACTCGACCCTTTTCAGGATTTTAGCGATTGTCACTTGTTACATAGCCAGAATTGCTAAGAATCTCGAAGTTTAAGAATATCAAAAGAGCAAAATCTGATAGGTACAAGAACGTCATATGATTCTGAGCAAATTTTAATCCTAGAAATAGGTTCTCCCGGCTGTCAAAAGCAAAAAATTCGGATGCAAAAACAAGCCGAACGAAGCTGCACGTTAGTCGCGAAGTTCTGCCATTAACCCTTGAAATACCATTTAGGCCTACACAAGTAAGGCTAATTAATCCCTTGAGTTCTTCGAGGGATTAATTAGCCTAACTGGCATAATCCTGGGCATCCCTAAGGACTACTGTCGGAATATTCTACTACCGTTCAGCTCCGCTCGGCTAGTAACACTGATTTGGAAGTTGTATTTAATGATATTGGTGAAAAAACTTCTATACCGCGTTTTAGGACTCGATGTTTCTTCATTTGGAATGCCGAAGGCGCTGCATTGCGTAGATTAACCGTTTTTTTGCATCAAAATACAAAAGAATTTTAGGTGTATTATCTAAGATTATTTTCCTGGGTGGGACACTGAGTCGACGGACGACCCGATTAATCCCAGTGTCGTAGGTTTGAAATCACGTACTTACTACAATACAGTCGTTTGAATAGGCCATATTTGACAGCTGTCAAAAACATAAGGTCTATTTTGCTTTGTTGTCATGTCTTCTAGAATGGGTGCGACAGCTGTCAAATATGGCCTATTCGAACGACCACACTTTAGGTAGGAACTAGGCTTCTTTCTATCATGGTTGGTTAACAACCACCCTCTTAAAGACTATAATCAATCAGCAACCGGGACTATAGACTTAATATGCTCTCCGAAGCGCGGAAACATGTTAATACGTTCCTATAGGTACAAAGCGTAGATTGTGCCTGTAATGTTCTTTAACGAACTGGAAAAGAATATCAACAATAAATTTTTGTCATTTCCTAAATTTTTTCCTTCTCCCGAGAATCAAACATTATATCGGGTGAAATTTTACTAGTGACCGAAAGCGAAAACTCAGAACTGGCTGGTGATAAGGAACAACTTTCCCCGAGGAATATAGGTCGAAATACAAAAAAAAAATGTTGGGCCTCCCATACAAAGTTGCCGATCAGCTGATTCGGGAAAGTTGTTCCTTATCACCAGCCGGTTCAGAGTTTTTGCTATCGGTCACTAGTAAAATTTCACCCTATACCTATGACGTTCGTTCGTGGCAACCATCTCATTAGTTATAATTAAAACAATTTCAACGGATTTTAGTTGTATTTTATTTAGGATTGTAATTAACCCGACGTTTCGGACACTTTGCAGTGCCCGTGGTCACGGATGACTAAGGTGTTAGACGTCATTATTTAGAATTTAAAATTATTTTTGTTCTACCGCCATCTATTTCTTAATTGCCTAGCATAACGTTCAGGTTGTACGCAGAATGCAGACACCGTGTCTTGTGAAGTTGGTCTTGCAGTATGTTGGTTTTGGTTCTTCCGCTGTGTAATCAGTGGAGTCCAAGTTGGTGAGATGCCCCATCCAGTGTCTCGGTTGAAATTCGGATGTTTTTGAATTTCTATGGCTTCCCGTACCTTCCTAGGGACAAATCTCTTCTCTCTCGCTAGGATTGCAGCCTTGTCGAACCTGATATAATGGGTGGGATTATCCATCACATGTTCACACACTGCAGACTGTCTGTCACGACGGTTTCTCACATCGGCAATATGTTCCTTGAGACGTGTAGATACATTCCTCTTTGTTTCCCCTATGTATGAGAGTCCACAGTCACAGTCAAGTTTATAAACACCAGGATCTTGGAGAGGGATGTTGCATTTGACTGATCTAATGTACTGGCTGATCTTCCTTGGCGGCTTGAAAATGGTTTTGATTGAAGCTCGCTTGAGAATTCTGCCTATCTTGTCAGTTACACCCTTTAGGTATGGTAAGTATGCTGGTTGTCGTTCGACTGTGGATGGTTTGGCACGGTTTCTGTGACGTTGACGAGGTGGTTTCAGGTCATTTTCATGGAGTACTCGTCTCACATGTTTTAGCTCCTCATCTAGGTGTTGGGGGTCACAGATGCCGCGTGCTCTCTGAAACAAAGAGGTTCCAACGGCAGCTAACTGGCTCGGATGATGGTGGGAGTTACCATTTAGGTACCTATCTATGCCGATGTGAGAAACCGTCGTGACAGACTGTCTGCAGTGTGTGAACATGTGATGGATAATCCCACCCATTATATCAGGTTCGACAAGGCTGCAATCCTAGCGAGAGAGAAGAGATTTGTCCCTAGGAAGGTACGGGAAGCCATAGAAATTCAAAAACATCCGAATTTCAACCGAGACACTGGATGGGGCATCTCACCAACTTGGACTCCACTGATTACACAGCGGAAGAACCAAAACCAACATACTGCAAGACCAACTTCACAAGACACGGTGTCTGCATTCTGCGTACAACCGGAACGTTATGCTAGGCAATTAAGAAATAGATGGCGGTAGAACAAAAATAATTTTAAATTCTAAATAATGACGTCTAACACCTTAGTCATCCGTAACCACGGGCACTGCAAAGTGTCCGAAACGTCGGGTTAATTACAATCCTAAATAAAATACAACTAAAATCCGTTGAAATTGTTTTAATTATGAGTGATAGTTGTACAAACAAAAGAAAATATTATCTCATTAGTTACCCGAGTTAGTTACCTTGACTTCCCCTAAGATTCCAGTGAAAGTCACGTAAGCGTCAAAATCGTTGCTAGTACTGAGTGAGTCATCTATAAAGGCGCCCCGCGCGCCGTTTTATCTTATTTGTGGCTACAGAGCTAACTAGTGAGCATGACTTCGTATCGATTCATACTCTAGGCTAAGGCAATGAATTCAGACTATTAAGATCTGCCTTGTAATAAATGAACTATAGACCCTATAATTCGTTGCTATAGACATAAGCTATAAACAGTCACCGCAGTCACCATTTTACATTAACGGTCAACAAATGCCAAAGCCAAAGCAGTAGTTGGTAATTTGTATGCAAATGTCTCAGGTATCTAAATGTTCGATTCACACGATAAATTGACTCCAACACGAGATATATCAAAGAAGATTACACCTTTAGGTATTCAGAGAAAGGGAAAGCCGACAAAATTGATAGTCACGCGATTTCTTCTAGCTTCCGCATTGTGAATTGGCGATTGATAATGGTCGTATAATCAACACACGCCAGCCCTATTGTCTTTCCCTGAGAGTGAAAGTTTTCACAGAGCACAATGGTTTCGATCAATGAAAAATGAAATGGCATTTTATCTGGGTATGCAAGAAACTTTGATAGGAAATGCGTTTTATCTTAGTGCGGAAAGCAAGGAAGGCAGTCTTGGGTGTAATGTGTTTAAGGAGACAAAAACTAGATGAAGGTGTAAAGTGCGTTACCTAAACCTATTCTTACCACATGGTAAAGAAAGACGATGTCTACTTACCTACATACATACTTTGATAAATTATATAGTTGATGCTATAGGTAAATGCTGATACTTGATGAAGGAGATAAACGACCTGTAAACACCACACAAATAAATTAATGTTCAAGTAATTAGCTTCAAACTTCTGTAAAATTTTAAAAGGGAAGACGAAGCTTTCTATTGTTTAATAGATTGCAGAATCCGCTAAATTTTAAAAAATTACACACGTATTTGGACGTAGTTATGCCAAAACGATCCAAGTGACCTTGGACCAAAAATGAGTTAAGTACACCACAGGGCTTGGCGCGTACTGATCTAAGTTCTCTCTAAATTTCATTTAAATATCTTTTAAAATGTGGAAATGGCGAGGTGTAACGCCTTTTGGCGAAATTGTCTATTGAAAATTACAAATTTAAGAAATGATTCAAAATGCTATGAACACTTTTGCAAAATTATATTTTTTGTATGCATGTGTTTCAAAGTCGTTTGAATCAAATTTGTAAAAATATTTTAAGCTATTTTTAAAATACCAAATTGATTTATAATATTTTGAATCACATTCTGAGTACGCACACAAAACTTACAAATGATCCAAAAACCGTTAGATCATTAGTTTTTATCTTTGGAGAATCGACCAAATGATCCAAGTGCTTTTGGATATCAAGATCGCTGTAATCCAAAAGCACTTGGATCTAATCGCTGAAAGTTTACGTAGTGTTCCAATTGCTTGTGAATCGTTTTGCTAAGTTAAAGGGAAAAAAATATAGTGAATCAATTCATTTAGAATCGTTCATGTGAAGAAAATTAAAAAAGACGCGTGATCCAATAACTTTCGAATCAATATGTAGGTTTTATTAACCAAAGAGATTTTGAATCTCGAATATAAAACTAGTGTTTCTTTATTACAGTAAGGAAAAAATAAAATACTGAACCTCACTTTTGACATTACTTGTAATAGATTAGGTACTTACAAAAAAAAAGTTTAATCATCTCGGAAACTTTTAACCAAAACTCGAAGACTTTTAAAACATAGAACCTGGATACCTGGTTATACCTAACGCGCCACTTTAGCTCTCAGCATTGCATGCAAATGCTAGCCACGACGGTCACCTGCACACTAGAAAGTCCTAACAGCCTGTCACTTGTGCTCGCAGCGCTAGCCTGCCCGGTAGCTAGAACTGTGGCGAGCCTGCGACCAGACAACAGCCACGCTAGCCTGTCCGGTGGCTAGGTCTGTGGCCGTTTCTGCTCACAGCGCTGCGAGCAGACAACAGCCACGCTAGTCTGCCCGATGGCTAGGACTGTGGCGAGCCTGCGAGCAGACAACAGCCACGCTAGCCTGCCCAGTTGCTTGGTCTGTGGCGAGCCTGCGAGCAGACAACAGTCACGCTAGCCTGCCTAGTGGCTAGTTCTGTGGCCGCTTCTGCTTACAGCGCTGCGATCAGACAACAGTCACGCTAGCCTGCCCGGTGGCTAGGTCTGTGGCGAGCCTGCGAGCAGACAACAGCCACGCTAGCCTGCCCGGTGGCTTGGTCTGTGGCTGCTTCAGCTTACAGCGCTGCGAGCAGACAAAAGTCACGCTAGCCTGCCTAATGGCTAGGTCCGTGGCCGCTTCTGCTTACAGCGCTGCGAGCAGACAGCAGTCACGCTAGCCTGCCCGGTGGCTAGGTCTGTGGCGAGCCTGCGAGCAGACAACAGCCACGCTAGCCTGCCCGGTGGCTTGGTCTGTGGCTATACTTCAGCTTACAGCGCTGCGAGCAGACAAAAGTCACGCTAGCCTGCCTAGTGGCTAAGTCTGTGGCTGCTTCAGCTTACGGCGCTGCAGGCAGACAAAATTCACGCTAGCCTGCCCGGTGGTTTGGTCTATGGTGAGCCTGCGAGCAGACAACAGCCACGCTAGCCTGCCCGGTGACTAGGTCTGTGGCCGCTTCTGCTCACAGCGCTGCAAGCAGACAACAGCCACGCTAGCCTGCCCGGTGGCTAGGTCTGTGGCGAGTTTGCGAGCAGACAACAGTCACGCTAGCCTGCCTGGTGGCTAGGTCTGTGGCGAGCTTGCGAGCAGACAACAGTCACGCTAGCCTGCCCGGTGGCTTGGTCTGTGGCTGCTTCAGCTTACAGCGCTGCGAGCAGACAAAAGTCACGCTAGCCTGCCTAATGGCTAGGTCCGTGGCCGCTTCTGCTTACAGCGCTGCGAGCAGACAGCAGTCACGCTAGCCTGCCCGGTGGCTAGGTCTGTGGCGAGCCTGCGAGCAGACAACAGCCACGCTAGCCTGCCCGGTGGATTGGTCTGTGGCTATACTTCAGCTTACAGCGCTGCGAGCAGACAAAAGTCACGCTAGCCTGCCTAGTGGCTAAGTCTGTGGCTGCTTCAGCTTACGGCGCTGCAGGCAGACAAAATTCACGCTAGCCTGCCCGGTGGTTTGGTCTATGGCGAGCCTGCGAGCAGACAACAGCCACGCTAGCCTGCCCGGTGACTAGGTCTGTGGCCGCTTCTGCTCACAGCGCTGCAAGCAGACAACAGCCACGCTAGCCTGCCCGGTGGCTAGGTCTGACGCCGCTTCTGCTCACAGCGCTGCGAACAGATAACAACCACGCTAGCCTGCCCGGTGGCTAGGTCTGTGGCTGCTTCTGCTCACAGCGCTGCGAGCTGACAACAGCCATGCTAGCTTGCCCGGTGGCTAGGTCTGACGCCGCTTCTGCTCACAGCGCTGCGAGCAGACAGCAGTCACGCTAGCCTGCCCGGTGGCTTGGTCTGTGACAAGCCTGCGAGCAGACAACAGTCACGCTAGCCTGCCCGGTGGCTAGGTCTGTGGCGAGCCTGCGAGCAGACAACAGCCACGCTAGCCTGCCTGGTGGCTTGGTCTGTGGCTGCTTCAGCTTACAGCGCTGCGAGCAGACAAAAGTCACGCTAGCCTGCCTAGTGGCTAGGTCTGTGGCTGCTTCAGCTTACAGCGCTGCGAGCAGACAAAAGTCACGCTAGCCTGCCTAATGGCTAGGTCTGTGGCCGCTTCTGCTTACAGCGCTGCGAGCAGACAACAGTCACGCTAGCCTGCCTAGTGGCTAGGTCTGTGGCCGCTTCTGCTTACAGCGCTGCGAGCAGACAACAGTTACGCTAGCCTGCCCGGTGGCTACGTCTGTGGCGAGCCTGCGAGCAGACAATAGCCACGCTAGCCTGCTTGGTGGCTTGGTCTGTGGCTGCTTCAGCTTACAGCGCTGCGAGCAGACAACAGTCACGCTAGCCTGCCTAGTGGCTAGGTCTGTGGCCGCTTCTGCTTACAGCGCTGCGAGCAGACAACAGTCACGCTAGCCTGCCCGGTGGCTACGTCTGTGGCGACCCTGCGAGCAGACAACAGCCACGCTAGCCTGCCTGGTGGCTTGGTCTGTGGCTGCTTCAGCTTACAGCGCTGCGAGCAGACAAAAGTCACGCTAGCCTGCCTGGTGGCTAGGTCTGTGGCGATCCTGTGAGCAGGCAACAACCTTGCTAGCCTGTGCGGTGGCTAGGTCTGTGGCCGCCTCTACTCGCAGCGCAGCAGGCATTGAAACGAGCGTTTTAATCACCATGAATACATTACATACACACATATATCAGCCTATTACAGTCCCTGCCTCCCCCAGGGTACGCCATATGTCAAGATCTCCCGTTTTTGCCATCCAATTGGATTAAAATACATAATTATAAAAAATATACACTTGGATCATTTTGGACAATTACTTAAAAATCTTACTCCATACAAAATCTCATTTATCCCAAACGATCCAAGTGTATTTTTTATCAATTGTTCAAAATCTACAAATGAATATTATATTTTTTAATAATCATTTAAATATTTACGTAATTATCTACATGTGCATAGTAAAATCACACCGATAGACTTATTTATTGAAGAGCTGGAAGCCGCCAAACTTTGACAGGCCATATCTCAAAACCATCATTTTGCACTTGGATCGTTTTGGCATAACTACGTCCATTTCATTTGTATAAGAGGTTTTTGTATTGCTGCCATCTAGCGAGTAAGCGCGATATCTGGTTCAGCCTTTGTAAGGCTCTCAACCAAGCACATTTTGTGAATTTTGTTCCAAACTTTGCTACGCGCTATTACAAGAAACTTGCAGATGGCGCTGTCCAAAACCTATGAAATACTGAACATAAACAGAAATAGATTTGAATACCAAATCTCAAAACATTTAAAATATATATTTTTAAAAATGGTTAGGGCGTCGGCAGTACTTACTGATGCCGAAGGTCGCAGGTTCAAATCCTGCCTGCGGTGAAAATTTGCAAGTTTTCCAAAAATAAACAGAAATAAAATAAATTTCAGGACGTTAGTAGGTAGTTATACCTTCTTTTAGATGCCATAGGTTCTTAGGTTTACAATATGATGATATTATAGATCTAGCATTTTTTATTATTTTCCTACTCGTTGTTGGTTTGTCGACAACTTTTACATAGGAACCTAAGTAATTCAATTTATAAATGTAAGTGCCTACCAAATTAAAATTATTTTGTTCTCTATGCATGTATCTGAACCTATCTATATATCTGTATAACTTATCTGTTACAAAACTAGAAGTAGGAATTCTATCCACTTTTTGACTATCTACACAATTATTATAGGTTTGCTGTTTGACTTCTCATAAAATTATCATGCATGTTTTAGGTATGTGGTGTGTGTTGTGATAATAATGGTACTGGTATTCGGTAGGACATTTTGTTTATTGTAGAAAAGAAAAATACCTCCATATATGCAGCTAAATCATTGCTTTCAAAATTTATTTTGTCTTTAAATGTAATAGGTACAACATACTCATTCAATTACATAATACTTATACTAAATTACATTTTGTTCAACATTTAATTATTATTGCACGTACGAAGTAATTAAATTGTATTCAGATATTGTTTTTGTAAATAACTATCACTACGATAACAATTTATATTAATTAATAAATATCTCCTACTTCATGATTTTGTTACATAGTTTAATATATGAGACAAAAGACGTGAGCAGCAAGACGTAAGATGACATCTGTCAGATAGGTGATTGTCAGGCGTCGGCGATGAGACGCGCGTCTTACTCTTTTGTTTCATACATAAATGGAAACGGTTTTGATCGTCGCGATGTCTCACGTCTCACGTCTGATGTCTTACGTCTCGTGTGTAGAGATAGATCCAGCAGGAGTATTGAAACAGCGGTAGGTGTGTAAATACTATGAGCAGAGGTATCAATATTATACGTATGCCTACATACTTGGAGTAACAGAAAGGGTATTACAAGCCGAAAGGAGGTCAAGGCACTCATGAAACTGAACAACTTTCCCCATGGAACATGGGTCGAAATATGAAATTAAAAAATTGGCCTCCCATACAAAATTGCCGATCAGCTGATTGATTTACTATGGGAGGACCGATTTTTTTTCGTATTTGGACCTATGACCCATAGGAATAGTTATTCAGTTTCATGAGTCCCTTGACCTTTTTTCGGCTTGTTATACCCTTTCTGTTACTCCCGGTATACTGGACTATTGGTTCCTCAGAAATATTTTAAATATTTCGAGTAGGTATGTGGTGTTGATGTGCCACTGATAGAAGATAGTCTTTAACTACCTCACCTGTATTTTAAATAACCATGAATTATTATTATAATATTATCAGACTACATAAGAAGTAAGTACCTATCTACCTACTTATCTCTAAAGTGCCGTTAGTACAAAAAGATAAGATCTCCTAAATATCTTTGGGTTTTCTTGACATTAGGATTTGATATTTGAGCTTATAAAAATAAAAATATGATAGAAATAGGATTATAAAAATAATATTCGGAGTCAGGTACAATTTTATTCCAATAAGATAGATTTTCAGAAAACTAATCTCATGAGCGGTTAGGTTTGTGTGCAACAATATTTCTGAATCTAATCTAGATGGCACATTAATGGAACGTTTTAGGCGAGATACACACGTAACTTCCGTTTGTGCGTTATTTTCGCGCTGCATGACGCATGCGTTAGGACAACACAAATATCGACTTTTTTCCTATAGGTACAATACAGCATAAGCAGCATAAAAAATAACGGACAAACGCACGTAACGTGTGTTTCTTGCCTTGGTTATACTTGCAAAATATTTTAATAGATACTTCCTAATACATGATTCAACTTTTGATTCAATAAAAGATTTTTGTACCTCTGTTAAATAAGCGTCGAAACACACCTTGCGTTACTTCGACCGCGGATTACTTAATTTATAGTAAGATATTTATGCCGGCAATTTGGGAAATAAACTCTCATTTACTTTTTACACTTTTTATTAGCGCTGTCACTTTCCGTTTCAAAGGTTTAGAAAAGAATAGAAGATACCTAAGTTTTGTCATGTTTAAATATGGCAAAGGACCTTTAATGGGCCCTCAACCGCCATTTCTCGTCAATTTAGTCGCTATTGTTTGCACCATCCCCTAATTTTGACAGATAACGCGCATTTTGCGTAAATTATAAGTTTTTTGTCGTGATCCTTTTCTCAACCTATTTTACAGAAAATGAAAGCGCTTATTTGAGGTAAGTTAAAATAATTTATTTCCCTGATTGTCAGCGAATATTCCATTTTGTTGCAACTTTCATGTCTGAAGAGTCTAAATTGAAAACGCAGGTGTGTTGCAAACCTGAGCTAACTTGCACATTTCTTATTCTACAAAATCTAGTAGATCACACCTAAAGGGGAAGTGTTGCTATAATGTGATAAGTAGGTAGGTAAGATATATCGACGATGAAGAACGATAACCTCCTATCTTCATAGGAATTACATGTAAGATAGGAGGTTATAGTTCTTCATCGTCGATATGTAATTTTTTATCCATGCAATATACCTACCTAGGTAGGTACTTTACTTAGATTTGGTCGAGATTCTTTAAAAATATTGTTCTACAGTCAAATGCAGAGTTATCTGACCTCCTCGTCTCTGACCGCAGGGGTCAGGTAACTCTGCAGGTGAAAAAAAATAAATTAAATTTTATAATGGCAAAGTGCTAAACATGAGTAGTCACTAACAATACCAACTAATGACTTGTATCTAGTATACAAGTCATTAGTTGGTATTGTTTACAAGTCAGTAGTAGTACAAACATCCCTTCACCTGCCTAAAGCATCAACACATAGCAACTCTACCGCTTTTGGTGTGTTAAAAGCTTTAAAACTTTATCAATATTTCATGAATCAATCAAAAAGCTATCATATAGCAATAGACATAGATCTAGTCAATAACAATATAATAAACTATCTAACGACCCACCTAAAGGTTTCATTTGCTACTAGTTTTCTCGTAAAAGCAGCCAATGTCACTTATGGATGATATGGGCATAATGTAGCTTCAATTTTTCAAATCAATTTATCAATTTTCGGATTGCAAACAAACACATTTTCCTTATAATAGTATTTGATACAAATGTGATGAAAATAATTTACAGAACATGCATTGCATTCTACTTAGTCCAAGGTACAGACAAGATCTTGTCCAAAATAAACTAAAAACTAATAATAGCTAAAGTTCAGTACAAAGTTATATTTTTAAAATTTATTCTCCTATGAGTAGTTTATTACTCCTCGTCATTTAGAAGATCAGTGCAGGACTTCGCTTTGGTTGATCTGTAAAAGATGAAAGATAAATTGTTAAAACGCTGCTAAAAAGACTTAAGTACTGCTAGCTAGTAGTGAATGTAGCTTGAAACAGAAATAACCGTAGGATATCCACAATTGTCTACTCCTGAGATGTGTTCTGCATTACACGCAGTCTATCAGTATTTAGTGTACCATTATATAGCAGTTTCAGCTTACACCAGTAATCCAGTGTAGTAGTCTTAAGTATCTGTTAGAGGCTCTATGCTCCACCAGCTCCTTTCAGCAGCTGACAACGCTCTTTACTGGTTTAAAGAGCGGAAGGGCCTCCACTACGCGTGCCGCGCCTGCCCTCAAACTAACACCTCGTCATAAATACTTACTGAGCCTTGACCCTTCTGCACACCTTGAGTCCGATAACTCCCCTCCTCACTGCTTTGAAGAGCTGCAGGGCCTCCACTAGCGCGGTACGCGCCAGTCTTTTAACTAACACCTCGTCATAAACACTTACTGAGCCTTGACTCTTCTGCAGACCCTGAGCTCGATGGCTCCGCTCCTCACTGCTTTGAAGAGCTGCAGGGACTTCACTAGCGCGTGCCGCACCTACCCTCAAACACCTTGTCATCAATACTTACTGAGCCTTGACTCTTCTGCAGACCCTGAGCTCGATGGCTCCGCTCCTCACTGCCTTGAAGAGCTGCAAGGCCTCCACGTGCGCCAGCTCGTGACACGCCTGCCCGTTCACCGCTAGCACCTCGTCGCCTGGAATTTAGAAAACATTTTCTTTTTGAACTAAGATGTGAAATAAAATCAATGTTCATTCATTCATTCATGAGTTCGAAGTGAAAACTTAGTTTACATAAATAAGTAGAATAATATATCAAAGAATTATTTTTAATCCAAATCGGACAAATAGAGTATGAGTATCAAAACAGTGTTATCAAGAAAATATTTCTAGGTAGATAACGAGGGATGCTTCTAACTAAGGACGTTCATTTTACAAAATATTATGGTTCTGGAAATTTAATGGGTGCATTGCATGTCATATAATTATTGGTCAGTAAACATTCGAATAATTGTCGCAAATCATGTTGATAGTTATTTGTAAATTATCACATCAAAGTACTGTTTCTTCAAGAGAATCATATAATAAATCAAATTGATGAACATAATAAACTTTCCTATCAAGCATGATACCAAGTTTAGTACAATAGCTACATGTTGATATTATGACTTTACTAGCTGCCCGTCAGCGGTTTCACCCGCTGCAACCTATTATTCCGCGGGAAAATAGCATTATTCGCCGAGAGATGTCGCTGTTAGTTTTCGGCGAAAACGTTTAAAACGCGAATCGGCTCAGTCACGCCACCTATTTCAAAAATATTGGAAAATGCGTGATCCCGTGGGAATGAGACATTTTTCCGTGGTAGAAAGTATCCTATGTGTTATTCCAGATGCCCTTTTATATTTCTGCAAAGTTTCATGTCAATCTAATCAGCCGTTTTTGCGTGATGTCGTAACAAACACACACATAAACATCCGCCTTTATAATATTAGTAGGATTATTGCCACTTCGACGAACACTGACAATGCAGTGGCTTCATTGGCTTCCTATTCTTATCACAGTGCATGCCTAACAATCACAGCCATTAGTGTCCTTATATCGAGTAAAATATATACGAAGTTACTCACCAGCTTTTAGTCTCCCGTCGTCGATAGCTTGCCCTTGCGGAAGGATACTTTTGATAAAGATGCCGAGAGGTCCACGGGGGGAATCCCGTCCTCCCACAATGGTAAATCCAAGCGGTTTCTTTCCTGGACCCTTTTCAAACGTTATCGTATGATACGTGTGCGTTGGTGCTCGCGGTCTCCGGGGAAGCGTGCAAAAGTTCGCCGCGTTTGGTGTTTGTATTTCACTTTCACTATCATTCCTATCTTTAGTCCTATTAGGGGCACTATCTGGCACATCTATGTCAACGATGTCACCGGTGCAACTTAACACATTGCCATCTTTATTGGCGCCACCGTAACTAACGACCTGCCGTCGCAGCAGCTTGTTGTTCATGCTGCTGTAACTCGCGTTGTGGCCTTTGAGGAAGTGTGTGTGCGAGCTCGCCGGCCCTGCGCCGTCGGCCGCGTCGTCCGTCGCCACTGATAGCGCGCTGCGATTACAGGCCAACTCGTCCTGTGAACGTTGACGGTCGATTCTGACGTCATACTTATCGCTGCGTTTTTCCTTTCCCAATATTACTGCGTTCTCGTAATCGACTGAGCTCTCACGCATCATCAGTGGCGTCCTTTCTCTTTTTTCACCAGGTTTCTCTCGTTGCCTACAAATCACAATGTCGATCTCTGATATTCCGGACCTAAGTGCCTCTTTGGCTTCGGCCATTGTGATGTCTCGCAGTCTACGTCCATTAACGTTAAGCAATTCATCACCAATGCGTAGTGTTCCTTCCCTGAAAAATAGATAAATATTTTTTTAATATTTGGTTTTACGACAAACAAACAACAACTACAAATTACATGATCAGGTAGGTACTTACTTTTCAGCTAATCCTCCGGGTACAACATGAGCAACTAAATAACCAATATGTCCTTCATCTGATAATTTTGTTTTTGCTATGAAAATTCCCAACTCTTCAGTAGGGTTTCGTTTTATTATTCTCACAACTTTGAATTCCGAAGGAGTTTTGTCAGATCTTGTAGGTTTTCTGCATGGCGGTATGGGTGGAATACCTGCATCTTGACTAGCATCTCTTTGTCTCCGTTTCTGGTGTTCAGTTAGCTGCAGGTACTTTGGTTCTTCGTATTCATTGTTGTTCTTGGGCATTCGCCTTAGAATTTCCTTGCGATCAAGGGAAAGAGCTCTTTGCGTATTTCTAGGTCGAGGTTTTGGGCCATCGCCCCTCTCTTCGCATCGTCTACTTAAACGGCCAGAGGTTCTTGTTTTTTGATAACCTTGGTCACCAGAAATACTTCTTCCGTGGCATGGAACTAAAGGATTTACATGAGAAGCAGAACTTTCACACCGAGACGATATTCTGTCACTATCGAAAATAGAAGAGGCGGCTGATTCATTGACTAGAATCCCGGAATCTGCGTCTTCACAGTCTTGAATCAAGACGTTTTCATCATCGCAAGACGCCTGATATGCATCATCATGAAATACAGATTGTTTTTGAAACTCATCTAAACCAGGTAAAGCTCCGTATGAAAAGCTACGAAGTTTTGCTTTTACACCTCCCCTTTTCTTTCGGCTTTTACTAGCTGCACTGGATGACTTTAAAATGTTATCATTACTATTAACTAGTTCTTCTCCATTTTCCCCGTTTGGTTTATATAGTTTCGAAAGGAATCTGTTTGATGATTTTAGATACCTATCTGACATTGCTCTTAATTTAGCTGATAAACATGAACTGGGTCCAACAGTATCTTTTTCATCTTTAGTCTTAAACTTATCAGTCTTTTTCTGAGATTTCAACGAAATAGGTTCATTGTCATACGGCTCGTAGTCATCGTTAAATATTTGATCACTAGATTTGGAGAGCTTTGTTGCCGCTTTAGGTATAGCGTGATACCTGTCGCACTCAGAACCGGAGCTGTAGCATCTTGTACCTCTAGGTGCAAAAAGCTTCCCCTCTCTCCAGTGACTTTCTACAGGACTAGTCATGCTTTGTGCAAAAAATACATCGTCTTCGTAATTCGACATTTTGACCCAAGGGTTGTGGTTTTCAAATTCTATGTGTGTTTCTGGGTAGTTGTTGGCGTATCTGCAAGCGCTGACCTCTTCGATATGCCCAAACCCGCTACATTCGCTTCCTGACGTCGAAGCTGCGTCGTCTCCGTGCCGCAAAGGTCCGTTAGATTTGAAACAGGATAGTTTTGTATTCTTCACTTTATCGAGTAACGGGTTGCGCTTTTCTCTGTAGACCATGTACTCTTTCTCTAAAGAGCCGCCGCGGTTTTTGCGCGAATTGTAGCCATCATGTGGTGTTGAAGGGCCATTTTGCAGCGATATGCGGCGAGTAACAGGGGTGTCGCCTCGATGGCATCTATGCGGTGACTTCTCCACAATTATTATTTGGTCGCTGAGGTTGTAGAAATTAGTCTCCACTGAACTGCTGCTGCTTTTCCTCGGATAGCGCACTGGGGACACATCTGTGAACAAGATAAATAAAACTTAAGGTTTATTGCAGGTCTGGGCTTGGCAGAGGAAAATGAAAGTGGTTTAAGTAGGCTTAGTTGTCTCCTTTCTAGAATTCCTTATAAATGCTAACTTGATATATTTTATTCATCTTAATCAACTGAGTAGGCAGATAGTGTAGGTAGATGGGTAGTGCGCGAGTTAATCGTGAAAGTGGTTTAAAGTAATTCCTTGAAAGGAAATGGTTGGTTGCCTAGCTGTTAATGAAATGGACATTAAGTAGATACTTGCTCACATAAAATGTAAACGATTTCGTGCTGTTAGAGTTGGTACGTATCGAAGTTTCGAAATAACACGACTGGTGACGTAAGCGTTCCTTTACACGTTAACTACTAGTCATTATTCCAGGTAAGTTGACTAAGGACTAGCTAAACAGCTTCC
Organism: Phthorimaea operculella; assembly: GCA_024500475.1. NCBI lineage: Eukaryota > Metazoa > Arthropoda > Insecta > Lepidoptera > Gelechiidae > Phthorimaea > Phthorimaea operculella. The sequence continues at coordinate 980,006 of JANFCV010000118.1, forward strand.
TAATTTCCATATTAGTTAGTTCATCGCAGTAAACAGGCTATTATGCAGACCTTGCATAAGCTAACTTAGCTAAGCAAGCGCTGTAATTAGCTGTCCAATGATACACGCCTGAATACAAACGAGTTGTTTGAAAGGTTATCTCCTTATTGCTTAAAGTCGATAGGTGACGATTTCATCACATACATACATACTTACAAACTATTGCAATTTTTTTATTGTATGCTCCTTTCTAGAATTCCTTATAAATGCTAACTTGATATATTTTATTCATCTTAATCAACTGAGTAGGCAGATAGTGTAGGTAGATGGGTAGTGCGCGAGTTAATCGTGAAAGTGGTTTAAAGTAATTCCTTGAAAGGAAATGGTTGGTTGCCTAGCTGTTAATGAAATGGACATTAAGTAGATACTTGCTCACATAAAATGTAAACGATTTCGTGTTGTTAGAGTTGGTACGTATCGAAGTTTCGAAATAACACGACTGGTGACGTAAGCGTTCCTTTACACGTTAACTACTAGTCATTATTCCAGGTAAGTTGACTAAGGACTAGCTAAACAGCTTCCTAATTTCCATATTAGTTAGTTCATCGCAGTAAACAGGCTATTATGCAGACCTTGCATAAGCTAACTTAGCTAAGCAAGCGCTGTAATTAGCTGTCCAATGATACACGCCTGAATACAAACGAGTTGTTTGAAAGGTTATCTCCTTATTGCTTAAAGTCGATAGGTGACGATTTCATCACATACATACATACTTACAAACTATTGCAATTTTTTTATTGTATGCCTATGATAGCAGCTATTTACACCCGAGATCTAAGATTTCGTGACTAAACCATCCATAGGCGAGTTCCGACTACTTCCGACCCTACCCTAAGAAGGAAACACAGTTTCAGGCCTCTTTCACTCCATGTACTTGCGCGCGATAAGTACCTACCGGGCGCCGGGCAGCCGGCTGCCCATTTCTCAGTTGGTTGCCAACAGCCGCGTGGAGCATGCGTTCGCTCGTGAATATTTTGTGTTTCCCTGATTTATCGGTATGCCACTATTATAACATGCAATATCAAATATGTATTGGAAGTATGTGCTTGCTGAAGGAAGTATCCTGCCTGCGGTGAAAGTATTGCAAGCTTTCCGAAAATAGTAGGTACATAATAAAGAATATATTATTATACTCCTACCTAAAACAATGATTTTAATTAATATTTGCATGTAAGTAAATTTTTATATTTATTTTTATGAACAAATGTCGTTAAACTTAAACAAAATAGTTTCAAAAAAACTGCAAATACTATAAAGGGTGAACTAGTCCATGAAACTGAACAGTTTTCTTCAAGGAACATAGGTTCATAAAAAAAAATACGCTTTTACGAATTCATATTTTTTTTCATAAATTCCTATGCGTCTTGGGGTAAGTTAATCAGTTTCATGAGCTGGTTCACCTATTAAAATATTTGCAGTTATTTATTTGGTACACCTTACATAACGGAAGAGGCAGCCCTGGCGATCCACGCTAATCACGTGGCGGCGCGCATCTACAGGGCAAAGTTAACTTTACGCTCATGGGCTTTGGTTCATTTTGGCTTGCAGCGTCTAGCGGCTCGAAAGAGTAGGTAATTATAGCAGTAGGTATTGTAATTTTTCCATGGAGTGATTTATCTGTTACGTAGTAACTATTAGGTAATCTGTGACAGTTTAGCAAAAACTTTTGTATTTCAATGATGATTCTTACCCACAATCGTTACCCAAATTGCTCAGACGCTTTTATCAGGCACTTTTATTTCAACTTTAATCAATTTATTTAGATTACTTCAAAGGTAATAAAACGTAAAATGAAAATAGAAAACAAATTTATTTGCTTGCTTTGCCATAGATGAAACTACGAATAGGCACGCATCTTGAAAACAGTTTTTATATCGATGTCCATATCGTCACCTCCATGTTAAAGTAACGAATCTGCCAATTTTGAGAAATCGGGTTTTTTACGGGACACTAGTCACAAATATCAGTTACACGTCCTGGCAAAGTTTCATATCTCTATCTGCTTTCGTTCAGGAATTACCACGTAGTAAACTAGCGAATTTGCTGCATTTTTTTAAAATTGACCATGGTAATGTTACGAATGCCATATTCGCTGCTTTTCTATGGCATTTAATTTGGGCGATATCATTGTTTTCACCATTGCAAACTAACGAAACTGTCATATTCGCATGTTTGCTATGGTATTTGATATAAGCAAAATTATCATTTTCACCATTGCAAACTAACGAATCTGTCATATTCGCATGTTTGCTATGGTATCTGATATAGGCAAAAAAAATATTTTCACCATAGTAAAGTAATGAATTTGTCGTATTCGTAAATTTGCTACAGCCTCATGCTTGTCGCAATGAGTATTTCACTGTAGCAAATTTCCGAATGTGGCAGATTAGAATATTTACTATGGTACATTATGATTTTTTAAGAAAATCAGCACACATTCGCGACTTTTTCCTAATACATTTTAATTTTGTTTTACGACCTGAACCTCGTATTTACCAGTTCTGAAATATGTATGCCAACCGATACCTCGAACCCAACATAGGGCCCTACTTTGTCTCATCCGCCCGGTTGTTTGCCCCGTCACTGTACCCTTCAGACGCCGTTTTAACTACACGAAGGCAAACTGGGAACAGTACGCCAACGCCATAGACGAAAAATGTCTAAATCTTCCACCAGATCCTGAAAACTATGATCTGTTTGTCGACATAGTTGCCACCACGTCCAGGTAATTCATCCCCAGGGGTTGTTATACATCTTATATCCCAGGTCTCCAGGGTGAATCAGTCGGTTTACTGAAGCTATACGACGCCGCTTTCAACAATGATCCTTTTTCCGAGGAAACCCTGCAGCTAGGAGAACAACTTTGTCACAAATCAGCGAAGTCACGCCGCGCAAAATGGTTCAGAATCATTACCAGCATCAACATGACGCACAACAGCAAAAAAGCATGGCCAACCATAAGAAGTCTTACAAGTGAACCCCCACAAGCCTCTACTCCTAACCTGGTTTTGGCTAATCATATAGCGCACCAGTTGCTACTAAACGGTAAACCCTTAAAGCGACCAAGCAGGATCCCCTCGCAGACTCACGCTAGATCAAACAATCACGCTATAAGCAAGCCTTTTGTTCTGGGGGATATGGTCAGAGCTATAAACCCTAAAAGATGGTAAAGCCTCAGGCATTGACAATTTCTCTGTTGAGCAAATCCAACATCTACGCCCCGTTGCTGTCTCATGGCTGCTACAGCTTTTCAACGGCTGCCTTGCAATGGCTAAAATCCCCCGGCTATGGATAAAGTCCAAAATTCTTGCATTACTGAAAGTACTGAAACCAGGAAAACCGAGTAACGAACCGAAAAGCTACCCATCTCTTTGCTGTGCCATTTATACAAACTGTTTGAGCGTATGCTTCTCAACCTCCTCACAAACATCGTTGATCCCAAACTTATACCGGAGCAGGCAGGTTTTAGGTCAGGCAAGTCATGCTGCAATCAAACCCTAAATCTCACGCAGCATATCGAAGACGGGTTCGAGAGGGGTCACGTAACTGGAGCGGCGTTTATCGACTTGTCTGCTGCCTCCGATACCGTGAACCTAAAGAGACTACTCTGGAAAGTGGGCGAAACGGTAAATATCAAAATTTTGAAAAGTTTCTCAGCGAATTGCTCTATAACCACCGGTTTTAAGTGCACCTGCCAGGGGACAAAAGTATATGGCGATCTCAGAAAAACGTCTTCCTCAGGGAAGTGTTCTCGCCCCTCTCTTATATAACATCCATCTACTGCCCACACGCACCGTTTTATTTACGCTGATGATCTGGCCCTAGCTTCGCAAGCTAAGTCGTTTGAAGACGTAGAAAGACACCTTACGGCTGCACTAACAGTTCTAAACCAGTACTACGTTGACAGGGCACTAACTTACAAGGCAAATTGTGAAGGTGTGAGGAAAAACGTCACCAGCCGTAATAACCTCCTTCATCGACTAACGTCCACCAAATGGGGAGCCTCACCAACAGTACTACGTACGACTGGGCTGGCAGTGTGCTTTTCAACCGGCGAATATGCCTGCCCGGTGTGGAGCCGATCAGCACACGCCAAGCAAGTGGATATAGTAGTGAATCAAACCTGTCGGATTATTACGGGCTGCTTAAAGCCGACCTCGCTGAGTATGCTTTATCCGCTTAGAGGGAACGCCCCACCTGAAATCCGCAGAGAAGTGGCCAGTTCTGTCGAAATGGGTAAAAAACAACAAGATCCCCGACACCCAATGTTCGAATGCTCCCCTGCACCGCAAAGGCTCTCTAGCCGCCGAAGCTTCTTGCACAGCGTGAATTCACCGGCAACAGACAACCCATCTCAGGCGAGACTCGACCTTTGGAAAGAAGAGGCGCCCACTCCACTACTACCTCCGGAGGAAAGTCTCCCCCCTGGTCACGACTTGTCATGGCTGACCTGGAAGTCACTAAACAGATTAAGGGTCCAGGTCGGTCGCTGCAAGGACAGTCTGGTCAGGTGGAGCTACACTGACAGCCCCAACAACACGTGTGAGTGTGGTGCCTCCCCCCAGACTATGGCCCACCTTACTTCCTGCTCCGCGTGCCCCAGCACCTGCACGCGCGAAGACCTGATGGCCGCTACCACAGAAGCGTTTAGGCTAGCCGAATTCTGGGCACGCAAAATTTGACGAGATCTATTGATTCGACAAAAAGAAGAAGAAGAATCTCATTTTCATGTTTGTCCATTATTAATGTTTAAAATACTCTGCTAGTCCTTAGAGTCAGTGGTATTGAAAGGGTTAGCAAGAAAAATGTATTTTTTAACACTAAGATTTTATTTTGTGTTTACTTTAAATAGGTAATTAGGAATAAAACAATACTTTCCTAAAAAATGATTTTTATATCTATGAAGATTCGTAAAAATGCACGCCTAAAAACTGAAAATGTTTGATGCACACTAGCGAATATGCCACTTTCGTAACTTTGGCATGGTCCAAAACGGGATATTTTTCAGGTTTCTATATGTTGTCAAAACTAACGAATGTGCATTATTTCCCTATTTAATGATTAAAATTAATATCGGCATAAATCATATGACAGGGCTTGTAATTTCATAAACCTAAAGTAATTTTACATTGGCAAAAGTTAATGGCGCATATTTCAAAATATAAAAACAAGACGTTTTTAGCTCTCCTGAAAAAAGTGATTTTTGCAGATTCGTTACTTTAACATGGAGGTGACGATATCCATTTCATGATCTCGAGAATTGTATGAACAGGTGTTCATTAAGTGTCTAGTGCAATAACAAGAAATCCAATTGAAAGTATGTATCAGCAAAAAACGAAATCCTGATAAAAGGTATTGGATTACAGTCACGTAATAATATGCACATATTGTATTCTGTGTTTACACTCAGATCTTGGACTCAGCGAGTAATACCTCTACTTAGGTCTAATCTTTGATGTCCTATCCGCTGGTATGTTTACGCGGTTTTTACTAGTTTTAGGTTATAACCCCACGCCGTGTGATGTTGGCTTATAATAGCATGACCCTGTTCCTGACTAGGAACTCATGGGTTTCTTTTAGGCGACAAGCAGACAACCAGCCACTTATTGACACACAAATAGACGGATGGAAACAGAACTCAATTTGACAAAATGTGGCGATAACGGCTGCATATTTTTATTTTTACGGCCGCCGATGCTCTGTCAATACCATCAATGATAAAGACGCGATGTATGTAGGTATTTATGTATCTAGGTAGGGTAAACTTACCAATTCTAGACCGTCGCACTTGTCGTTCGTCAGGCGGTATAACGAGCAGCCTCGGCGGCTCGCCCTTTTTGAACCACCTCATCCTGCAGCTCACACCATTGTGAGGTCACCAGCTGAACCTGGAACAAGCGAAACCAATTATTAGAAAGGTTGCCTCAAAGCGAAAAAAAATTCGTCAAGCATGCCGAGCATACAGAAAACTTTATATACCCGGACGGATGATAGGTTACATTAAAGGACGTAAAACTTGCGCAGATTACTATGGACCCGAATTGTCAACATTGTTGTTTGCCTCTATCATACCTATTATATGACATGTGAGCAGGACGTCAACAAAAATGTTGCCAATTCGGGTTTATTCTTTATCTGCACAAGTTATAGTAATGCGTTATAGCAATACCTAGACAAGCCTTGCTATTCAACAAGGAAATGCTGCCAGACTTAAGGGTACACTGCGTCATAGCATTCAAGTATTTCAGGTATTGACAAAGTGCCTAAACACCTATTGAACAATAACTTAAGGCCACACCAACTTTGTGATGCAACGTGATATACCTACAATACTATAGATACCTACTTAACGAATGTATGTCTCTCATATAAGTACTGGTTTCTTGAATAAATATCCCGTTCAGAAACCAGATGGCAAAGTTGCAAAAGAAACGACTACGCTAAAACATCCAAAAGAGATCTAATCTTTTAAACTCAGGTAAGGTTCGCCAAGCTCAATTTGCAGTTGATATTATACTAAAGGCCAGTTATTTTGACTGATGATGACGTTAAAACAAAATACTAAAATATTCATAGTGCTTGTTTTTAAACACTTAGTCAGCATTTAAAGCTGAAGCAATGAGTGCCGAGTTGGTGCCGAGCTTAAATGCTGTCTTAGTGAATAAGGATTACACTGTTATGTGTATAGTAGCTTATCGTAGATGAAGAAACTCACAAGTTGTCGCAAGACACTCGTGAGATCGATGCCTCGCAGATTCGCATTTAAAGTCCATCTGGATATCCTTGTTTTTAAAGATGACGGAAAAAGTAATTAGGAGGAAACTAAGATCAGGTATTTTTTGTAATTCAAACGCACAATACAAACAAAGTATCGATTTCATAGGTTGCATCACGTTTTGGAGTGATACTCACAACATTGATCGTAATATCGATAAAGAAAAACCATCGAATGAATGATAAGTGTATAGAAATCATCTAGATTGCTTTCGATGAAGGCGGCGTCCATCTATTGTGAAATAGATTGTTTTGTAATCGATTTTCTCCAGCGATAATAACTTCATCAGACTCTTTAAATGGTGTGGATATGGATCTCTATTTACAGTATATATAAAATAAGCTGATCAACAGCATACATACAGGGTCATTGTGGCTATGCGGCCCGGTCAGACTTAGGTACATCTGCTTTTAATTTTGCAACTTCTATTGTAAGCAAAAATAGAATGGAATTCTTATACCTACATTATGTAATTTGAGAAATACTACGTTGCACTAACACGTGCTTTCACACGTTTGATTCACGTTCATGATGGCATTTTGCCAGCATGTGGAATGTGGAGAATTGGCAGATAAGATAATGAAACAATTCTCATTGTCACGTTGAGCTCATCCAGAAGCTTGGACTTATCTTTTAATCTTTTTAACATTTGAATTCTCATGCACTGATGGAATATAGCAAGTTGCAATATTTTAATACCTTCATCAGTTGTAGATATACAGGGTGAAAGGGACAGCCCTCCGAATACTGAAAGGGTGCATTCAGACCATGAAACTGAACAACTACCCATAAAAATAAATATCAGGAAACTTAACAAAATTTTGACTTCCCATAGTAAATTGAATCAGTTGATCGCAATTTTCTATGGTAAGTCGAAAATATTTTTTCGTTTCCTGAAATTTATTTCTATGGCAAGTTGTTCAACTTCATTGTCTGAATGCACCCTCAGTATTCGGAGGCTGTCCCTTACACCCCGTATATGACTTAAAAACACTGCAGGAAATAATTTTTGGTTTAAGTTACATGGGCTGTAAAAATCTAAAAGTATTTCAGGAGGTAAACACTAAAACTAAACAACTTTCAGTAGGAATCTGTTGGGTTAGGTATCAATCAATATAAGTTTAAATTATGCATCCTGTTATTGATAAGAACATGGCGCCTACGATATCATCTTACAAAGTATGAACTTCACAATAATATCAGTTGGATACTTAGTTAATGAGCTCTGCATACGGCGTGTCCACATACCTCCGGCACGGCGCCGGCGCCGTGGAACGTCACGGTGCACGCCGTGGCACGACACGACGTCGTGTCGTGCCACGGCACGGCACCGTGCCGGACCACGACGCCGTGCCGTGATAATCCACGGCGTGACACAATTCTCAGTCACCAAAGAGATTGGGTCTCTCAAAAAAGAGAAATAATTATTGGTATGCCATAAATTTCGATTGGCGACAAAAAGCGACTTACAAACTTTGGGCAACAATGTAATAACTTAGTCCGAAAAATAGCATTAGGGCTGCAAATAATATTAAGTGATTATCGGGGCAGCAAAATAATAATTTGAGAAGCAAGTTTTTACAAGCAGCTTCAGTGTCATGCGGGCAATCTCTCATTTTTTCTATCCTACCTAAGGTACATTAGGTCAACGAACGACTTGACAAACCAGGAGACCTCTGTCAAGGTTATCTTAACGTTGACTAGGCCTCTAATATGGTAAAGTAGGCCTCTGACATGATTAAGTACATGACAGAGGCCTGACTTCTGACATATTTACAGTCCAGCAAAAAAGAGTAGAAATTAAATAAAATGGAACTAAAATTTTTTCATACTAAATTGTTGCCATTCATAATTAATATTGCCATATAATTTTGAAATTTCTTACTCAGTGGCGCCCTCATTTTTTGTCTACTCTTTTTTGCTGGACTGTAAGTATAGTTGAGCATGCCCATCGACATGATTGACATGGCCTCTGACACGTATAATATTGTGCTTAGCAAGTACTTTGACTTACGTTTTATTTGGACGGAAGAGGAAGACTGCCGTAAGCAATTAAAAACACTACCATTGTGTATTTTTTGAGGCTCGACCTCGACATATTTGATTGATTATTAAGTTGCTATTTAAATTTAAAAAAAATATATATTTACGTGCTGTGTAATCGCATAACAAAATTTTTATACGTATGACACGCGCATTGAAGTTTTCTTATTACCTATGTTCACATGTCTGATAAAATATATTGTTGTTCAGAAATATTTACTGTCCAAGAGTTGTTTAACGATTAGCAATTTCTGCTTAACAAAGTTATCGGTAGCATTTTTTAGCAAAAAATAGCATTTTTTTGCTTACTGCTTAAATAACACCCGAAATATCTTGCTTTTCATGGATGGAAAGGATGATGGTCAAAATGTGCCCCAAAGCTAACAAATGGTAAAATATTGACCAACAGGTTTGTGATGTATGTCAATAAAGAGAACATAGTAAGGGGTTCATTTATTACTATACTGACATTTCTCTAATGTGTAGCATTATTCCTAGAAAAATCAAATTTTGTTACTACGTATTCATATTACGACACAGAATACTACAAACAGCTGTATTTAAGCACTTGTTGATTATGCTAAAGCCTTCCCCATATGTAACTATGACCACGAATGAAACATATGTAACTATTTTTGAATAAGTTTAAAATTACAGTCTGTTGAGCAAGCTTCCTCCATTAAACGTGGTGCAAACAAGGAAATCCACTTTTACCTAGACATAATACATCTACACGGTAGCTTAAATAGTAGGTTATAAACTCTATAACTAAGCGCGTTAAGCGTAAAATAGAACTAGAACAGTTAGATACATAGTCTCTATCCAAAACCACTCTTTTAGTTCTATTTTACGCTTAACGCCAAGCGCGAATAGAAAATGCATGGAAAAGCTACTGGCCCATTGAAAACTTAATTAAGGGAGACCCATTTGCTTAAAAGGCAAACTTATCCACTTGCGCATCCTTCCCAGCTAAAACAATGTCTTACAATATAAAAAAAAACTAAACGGGTAACTAGTTTTACCGTAGGTCAATCAAGGATTATTAATGCAATTTGTTTCAAACTTTGTGATTAGATTAAGCAGCTAAAAACCGCAAGTGAAACCGCAGGCAAAGTGTTTGACAGATGATATTATTATTATGCATGATGAACCTCCATGTGAGTAGATTTAAATAGAAAATAATGAAGTATTAAAAGACAAAACACTGTCTTCAGGTCTATGATGCAGATAAATCGTCTGTTGGATGTTCATAGCTAGTACTGGTAGCTGACTGATGAAAATAAAAGGAATGACTTCACGACAGGGAACGACATGAAGTCAAATAAAAAAAATGTGGTGGATGAAATGATGATGATGTCTGTCGGAAAAACTGCCGTGACTGCAGATCAGTATTGCTGCAGCGGCCGTGCGATTCGCACGTATCTATTTTTGCTATTTTGCTATAAAACGTAAAATGTGTGGTTCAGAAATAACTAAGCAGTAAATAACTATCAAAATTATTAAAAAACGAAACCCGACAGCGGTAATTTCCAAGGTACCTATTATACCTATCTAGGTTCGAGTTACGGTACCTACACTGAATTAAACCAAGTAAGTACATACTTACAGTTCGTGCGTGAGTTATCTGTAGGTACCTATGTACCTACCTGCTACTCTGCCGTGTGATGCCGGCCTAGAATAGCTTAACTCCATATTTGCCTGTGAGTGTCGTAAGCAGCGACTTAAAAGTAACATGTGTGTTGCAATTTTTGGCGACAGGCTGACAACCTGTCACTATAGTGATACACGACAATAACTCAAATGGCCCTCAATATTGATAAACCTGGCAATAACGACCGTATTTTTACGGCCGTTGAAGCTCTGCTTACCACGCAAGGGTTTAAGGCGTGATTTATGTATGTACGTAAATCACGCCTTAAACCCTTGGTACCTACTACCTGTAGGTACCTATCATATCTACCTAAGTGTACATGCAACCATCGGCAGTCGCGGCATGTGCCGTCGGCTGTCGGCTGTTGGCCGGTGCCTTCGGAATCGCATCTGCTGCAACTGCCGCAGCATGTGCTGCAACTGCCGATAGCTGCGGCCCTTGCAGTATGTGCTGTCGGCTGTCGGCTGGTCTGTTCGGAATAGCGGCTTAAAGTTGACACGCACGATGGTAACGGATTATTAGCTAACATAAAACGAAATTTTATGTTTTCCTTGTAGGTTTACTGTAAAAAAAGACAATTGAGTCTGAGTAATAACATGATTGGATTTAAGAATAAAGGCACGACTGGCGAAGAGTAGAGACGACTTTGCGATGGTGGTTGCCGACGCCCATTAGTGTATGACACTAAGATAAGAGCAGAAGATTTAAGAATATCCTGCATGCTAGAGAAATGTCGCGATAGTAAAATATAAACACTTGAATGACTATGTTCTATGTTCATACAATTTAATTCTGCTGATCAATATTTTTTTAGATTTTTATATTTAGTTAGAGGAAGAGCATAGTTCTCATACAAAAATGTTCCAAGACCTTTAAAGAACAATGTCTTAACTATGACTGACGTAGCTTGTCATGTGGCCTGACATGCGCTGTAACAATTATGCCAAAATAAGAAAAATTTAAATGTGATGTACCCTCGCCCTCGATAACAGATTTGTCGATATCGATAATATCGATTGGTGAGGACTGTTCTTCCTCTGAAGAAGAGTATGCTTTTCGGGAGTTATTATGTATGTATGGGTTGCATAAGTAAATACATTCGTTAGATTTGTCTTAGCAGCGCATATGACATTGATTATATGGGGTGAAATTTTACTAGTGACCGATAGCAAAAATTCAAAACCGGCTGGTGATAAGGAACAACTTTCCCCAAGGAACATAGGCCGAAATACGAAACAAATTTTGGACCTCTCATACAAAATTGCCGATCAGCTTATTTCAGTAACTTTTTTTCTCGTATCTCGACCTTTGTTCCTTGGGGAAAGTTGTTCCTTATCACCAGTTAGTTCTGAGTTTTCGCTATCGGTCACTAGTAAAATTTCACCGTAAACATATAACTATTTCTTAAGGCGAGGATCCACGCCAAAAAATACGATTTCAAGATTAGGGTTAAGGGGGGGTGTGATGCGGGGCGGGAGGTCAGCGGGAGGCTGGTTTCACCTCGAGGACCGTCCGAATTTTTAAATAAAAATGGGTTTGTTGAATTAAAATTAGTTAATCTGCTAAAACCTTACTGTATTAGCGCTCGGGAATTAAATGAGGAATCTTTTGCTATAAAGAACGTAAGGAAAATAGTTAGTTAATGTTACATAAATATTGAATGAAAGTTTTTTTTATTTTTGCTGTTTTTGTGATTTTTTTTATTCCAAAAACATTATGCAAGCCAAGAAAAAAAAATAGTATTTGCTCCAGAGCATTTCTTACGTCGTTTATTTTTTGAGGCCTGCTACTTGCAGTAGGCAGTTGAAAAACTCTGACACCAGGGTCCATCGGGTCGTTGGGCGACTTGGTGTACCCCTCGAAGAAGAAGAAGTTCCCCCGAAATGCAAAAAAAGCCATAATACTAAACAAATCTAGAATTTCGGCCAAAATCCTAAGTTTTTGGCCAAAATCCTAGGTTTTTGGCAAAAAATGGATCAGCTTAGGACGATGGCCGAAGGAAATCTACGATCTTGCCATATGCCGGCCTTTGGCCAAAAACCTAATTCTGCCATCGTACTGCGACATATCGATAAATTAGAGGCAACTCTATCGTTCCATTTTCAAAATGAAAACATGGATTCCTTTTAAACACTTTTATGTAAAATGTTGCCGGGCAAGAGCGTACAGTCAATTCGCAATCTTTGGGTCATTTATTGAAGAAATGACATCATGATCAGCCTATGCGGGAGGCCAAGTTACTGTGGTCGCGATACTTAGATACTACGCGTCCAACGTAACTTGGCCTTCCGCTTAGGCTAGTCATGACACATAACATGACTATCATTTTGAATGGAGTATACTTTGTAAAAAAGATATGTAAATCATACTGTGTATGTCAAGCATCTCAATTTATACGCCCTATTACACTATTACATGTGTCTGCATACCTATTATCTGAACCCTAGTTGAACTCTAGCATAAAAGTGAAACCTTCATAACAACCGGGTGGTGAAGAGGAGATGAGAAATCAATACAAGTTGTTTTTTTTGCCACTCGCATAGTGATAATGATAAGTTTTAGTCTACACACAAAATTTCAGCTTCTTATTACTTTAGAAAGTATCCTAACAATTTGATGATCCTCAGTGTCTCAGTGAGTCAGTGGTGAGTAACAAAATCTGCGTAAGACATAAAAAGTATTAGATTTATAAAATGTATGCATTGAATACGGTGATAAAAAAGGTGAACCCCATTTTTATATAAAATTGCAAGAAATGCACTTATGATAATTATATTAATTAATAATAATACGGGATACTTACAAAAATGGCAGGGCCTATACTAGGGTTTTCGAATACCCGACCAATTTAGATACCCGGGTATCGGGTACGAATTTTTTAAATACCCGGGTACCCGGGTATTACTTTTTTAAGTGAAAATGGGTTCGAAATTGAGAAACAAAGATTCAAAAGTTAACTCTATTTATACTTAATTATAATACCTGAGTATTAATTCAGAAAGTGGGAATAATTTAGTAAAATTTGACAAACAAAACCGGTATAAAAATACTTCAGTCAGTCTCACTTTTTATTACTTTCGTTTCCACGCGCTTCTAACAGTTTTCACTTGGGAGTAATTTCTCCATGGTAAAAAGCATCTTTCTTATACAATTCCAGGATGAAGTAACCTAGCATTCTAGAGGTAAAAGAAATCTTAAAATCTTACGCGCAGCTAGGTTTTGAGGAAATTCGTTACAAACCTCCCAGAAAATAGTCAAATATTTTCCCTTCTTCTTCTTTCTTTTTTTCGGGTGGTACACCGAGTCGTTCAACGACCCGATGAACCCTGGTGTCAGAGTTTTTCAACCGCCTACTGCAGGTAGCAGGCCTCTGACATGGTTGTGTAACGACCGCCATCATAGACACAGATAGCAACCGGGACCGACGGCTTAACGTGCCCATCCGAAGCACGGAACCATCCTACTTGCGGACAATCAGGTGGTTCAGCCTGCAATGTCCTAACCAGACTGTGAACAAATTCACAAGGTTATAAATATCAACTTTGTGAGTGACCCCACCTGGAATTGACCCCGGAACCTTTGCGTGGCCGATGTGGCGCAGTGGTTGGTATGCCTGCCTGCCACGCAAAGAATAAATGTACTATTTGAAAACTAGATATATAAAGTCTATGCTGAGATCAAAAGCAGAATCAGTGCTGCAGCTGCAGCATTTGGGGAGCTGCGTTCCAAGGTTTTAAACTAGCCACAAAAATCTGTATATATGGCGATTGTGCTGCCAAACCTTCTGTACTCTTCCGAGACCTGGTGTGTGTATTGTCACCACATACGCACTTTGGATCGTTTCCACCTCAAATGCCTGCTCACCATCATGAAGATCAGATGGTCCGACCGAGTGCGAAACACCGAAGTTCTAAGACGAGCCAATGTTGGTGGCATTGAAGCCTACTTAATGCGTCGACAGCTTCGGTGGTGCGATCACATATCCCGGATGGCGGATGATCGAGTGGCGAAGCGCATCTTCTATTCTGAGCTAGAGGATCAACTCCTCCGATTTAAAGATGTTCAGAAGAGACACATGAAAAGATGCAATATCAAACCCTCTCAATTTGAGGTTTTGGCAGCACAACGGCCAGAATGGCGCGGTCTTGTAAAGAGGTGAATCCGCGACTTTGAGGAGCAGCGTAAAGCAGACCTTGACGCTAAACGCGATGAACTGAAGGCTTGTCCTCCCGCCGCCATTAATTACAGTTATATCAATGGCAAACTCACGTGCCCACACTGTGCACGGGACTATACTGCCAAAATAGACTACAATAACCAACTGCGAGCGCATCATCGCCGACTTGATCAGGAGTAGAAGTGGTCGCCATGGCCAAAACCGGCCGGAAAGATCATCATCATATAAAGTCAATTTGTGTAGAAAAGAAATCTATATAATATGAATGAAATCAATTCGTTAAAAGAAACAATACTTTTAAAAATATAAAGAAATCCTCTTTTTATTCTTTTATTTGTATAACCGGTATACCCGGACCCGGGTACCCGGGTAGAAAACCCTAGCGTATACTATATTTTGTCTGTCAGTATCGCTAGAATTTTATAAAATTATCGATAATCCGCTAAATTAAGATATATGTTGTCGACTCAAAAACAATAATTTTTTATGTGTGATTTAGAAAACAGAAAACAGGGGGTAACCGTTACCCCTGCACGAAATTATTGATATAGATGCGCATGCATATTTTTTGCAACCGATGTGCAGCCCCACAATATTACCCCGTAACTTAACCACGCGAAGGCATAAGCGTAATAGGCCGAGAGGGCACATTCAATGTTAGTGTTGGATTTTAGTACACTTAGGGCGTAAATAAATTGAGATAGTTTTGATTTCCAGCAAACGTAGGTGTCAATGGTAACACCCAACAACGTGCACGAATGTACCTCTTCGATTTTTAATCTTGCCTTGGTGGCTTCCAAGCTAATAGGTTGTCTCTGATAGTGCCGAAACTGTATTATCTTAGTTTTATCGCTGTTAATTTCCAAATTGTTGTCCTGTAGTCATTGTCATTTTTGTGACATTGGAATAGAAGGGAAATATCATCAGCAAAGAGGGTGCAGTGACAGTCAACTACTTTAGGCAGGCCGTTAATGTATACTAGAAATAAGGTACATTCTAGCACACTTCCTACAGCGTAATCTTTATTTCTAATGTAGTTCATTGCCTCTTGAATATAAGTGTAGACAGCCAGAGTTGTGGTGCATTTTTTCCTAAAGCCGAACTGATCATTATCCAATAATTTATATATTTCTAGGAAATCGTTGATTCGATTTGCCATTTCCCGTTCGAATATTTTTGACACTGATGGTAAATACGCAATTGACCTGTATTGACTAATATTATTTGCAGCGCCGCCTTTTTTGAGGATAGTTTTAATTACAGCTATTTTTAACGCGTCGGGAAAAATGCCTGATTCAAATGACTGGTCGATTAGAAAGGTTAGCGGAGGTGTGAGTACGTTTGCACATTTCTTTATCAGCATAGGTGGAATATCATCCACACCATTGCAATACTTGTTTGGCAATTTTTTTATTACATTTGATACTTCCCGCTCAGAAACCGATCGCAAGTAATTATAGGGAGTTGATAGCTGGCGAGCAGGCCGCTATCCCTGCCACAACTCAGCGTAGCATCTGTTGTCGGAGTCGGTGACTCACCCACAGTCGAGAAGTACTCATTAAAGCAGTTAGCAACAGCTTTGGGACATACAATGGATTTGTTATTATAATTTAGTTTTATGTTCTTTATGTCGTTTTTTTATAGTTTTTCTGTTTATGATTGACCACATAGTCTTTGTTTTATTTTCATAATGTGACATTATTTTGTTATAATTTAATCCCACCAAAAACATTTACTTGTAAAAAGAACCAAGTCTCGCCTCTCAGTTCATCTAAACTGTAAAAAGTTGTGAGATCCATGTGATGCCAAGTCGGTTATTGATTTATTCAAGGACTACTTCAGGGAACTTTCATCTTATGCTATTGCGTAGTTAGGTAACAGACATCATCTTACAGTAACTATATCGATATTTAAAAACATTTATATTTACAATAACTAGAATGACTTGGCAATCGCACACTATTTGCTTGTGAGATACGATGGTCTAGTGCGATGGCCGGGTCATTCTAGTTATTGTAAATATAAATCAATAACCGACTTGGCATCACATGGATCTCACAACTTTTTACAGTTTAGATGAACTGAGAGGCGAGACTTGGTTCTTTTTACAAGTAAATGTTTTTGGTGGGATCTCATTTCTTTTTGTAGATAGTCTTCCTCTTTATCTTATCTGGAACTACTTCTTGAGCCTCAGAAACAGATTTCCTCAAAGCCCATCCGCAAAGTTAACTTTGTAATCCTATACATTTGTATGGAAATACAAAATTAGTTATGCGGTTGCTACCGAATTTGCAGAATGTTATAGTTTTCCCTTTATTCATACACTAAATACAAGGTGTATTCTAAGTTTCAAGCTCCTCAGTCTGCTAGAAGTACCTTAGAATTTTGATGATCGGTCAGTCAGTCAGTCAGTCAGGCAGAAAATTAAGAAACTTTGACTAACTATAACTTCTAAACTACTGGTCCAAATGAAATGAAATTTGAAATGTATCGTGTCTATGCAGTGCTTGAAAAGATATTTTAAAATGAGGGTTCTAAACTTATCGACAAGGGAGTTATAAGGGGGTCAAAAATGGCCTGAACTGGTTCGAGAAAAGGATGGTACGGCCGTGCCGCTTTCAGCTCCACTTGGTGGGGGCACTGCCGTGCCCCCAGATTTAGATGATAGTCTTACACTTTTGATGATAGTCTCGTACTCATACTCTCATGCTTTTGCCCTCGCGATATCTATTTCATATTTTTGCATGGCTTGTCTTGGCTGGAGCGCGACCGTGCCCCCAGATAATACTTGGCCGTCTTAGTGGCCAGTGTCAGTAGCAACAACCAAAGAATATATAATACCCGCGTCAGCTTTGTCGCCGTGACGCTAACGTGACGCACGCCGTGACGCCGACGTGATGCACGCCGTGCCATAGCACGGTGTACACCGTGTCACGGCACGGTGCCCGCCGTCGCCGTGACTATCCACGGCGCCGGCGCCGTGCCGTAGGTCTGGGGACGCAGCCTAGTGTCGACGGGTTATCGATATGTCATTTTGTTTATTGATGAGTGACACGACGACGAGATATTCTCGTATGCAGTGATAACTTTGTTTCCGAACCGAAATAAACAAGTAGGCAAGTATGTACCTTCAACTATTATTGTGGGAAAAGAACTGAATCAATCAATCACCTGATAAAAACTGTTTATTTTATGTTCCACCTACGACACGACATAGTTTGTCTTTATTGCTAATAACTTGTGCCACATCTAAAGACAACTTAGACGCAAACGATATTTCTGAAAAGCATTTTTTTTTACTTTTAATCTATATAGGTAGTCTAGTCATTTTACAGCTCCCGTAAATTTACTTGGCTTGGGCAGGTAAGTAGGTTTAATCACAATCACTTAAAAAGCCTCAAATGCTATATTAGACTGATGGTGTAACTACATAATAATGGTCAAGAACAATAGTTTTATCTTATATCCCATGATGGCACGGAAAACCGCGGCAACCGGAAAGCTTCTTACCAACTTGTAATAAAATTACATAAGAACCGACATGAACTTTTCTCAGACAGTTCTCTTCTTCTATCTATTGATAGGCTGATAGAGGTATAAACTCTGGCACGTCTAGTGTATTAGGTTAGTTTTCTTTGAATTGAATCAGCTACTAAATACCTAGTGGATTTTAGTTTGTATTCTTACAAATAGGTATCTACCTGTTTATTTCATTATCTATATCTTTTGAAATTTCCTGTGAGTCAATCCGAGTGCAGCAGGTTTTTAGGTAAGTACTTTACATTCAGCAAATATTCTGCTCTTCTAAAAAGGCATTATATTGTCAAGTAGCCTCGTTAGAATACAAAAAGTTGAGTGAGGCTAGGGTCAAACTAAATATTACGTAGGTGTATTTCCTTAGGAAATACGTATCTTTATGAGTCATATTATGCCCACAACGATGTAAGCTAGGTATGACGATAGATTTTCCATCAAACGGAGCAAGAGTCAACTCCGTGACCGGCCTTGTGAGTCAGATCTAGTTTTTGTTCAATCTCAATTTATGGGTTTATCGGCCACTACTAGCTGAACTAGACAGCAGTTCGAGAAGAGAGATTGAAACAACTGTGCAACAATTCGTTCATTGCACTTTAGGGCTACATCAGTCACGACCGACACTACAGTAGGTAGGTATAGGTAAGTAGTAAGTGATACCAGAAAATGATTTACCACAGATAGTACTTACACGCGACAAAGCAAGCGACCTACGACCTCGTATATTAGTCTGATGCAATTTCAACCAAATAGTGGATAAATAAGTACTTAGATAAAGGAAGGGAACATACAATGGGGAAACAGAAACGTCTTATCGACATAAATTGCCAAGAGTTTCATATTATTTTTTTGCAGTAGTGGAATATTTTCTTTTATTGCGCGCACTGAACCGAGTCAAGTTAATAAACAAGTTTATGGGAAAAGCGATACTATCGAAGTTGCTACATTCATCTTAGTTTATTTGAATTATCTGTTCTTATCAGTATCAGCTTTCAAGAAATGCTTCTGCATCGTCTCTTTTTATTAGATAGTAAAATACGTGTAATATCACAAGATTTCCGGTTGTAGATTATGTTTGAATATGTAATCAACATTACTTAATGTTACTCAATAAAGTGGTGTGAAAAGGTTGTGTTCGTGATAAAGAGACTTCTTTTTAATTGAATAAATCTGTTGACGTGCGTGTCAAATCCACTCCTTTCTACGTTACTATGACATTTTAGTGCTGCTGACATTCGTCAAAATCGCTCAAAAAATTGATCTAAGATCTAAAAGTTGAGTGCGATTTATTTTTAAATAGGTACCTATTGGCGTTATGTCTCCAACTTGCCTATCTCACAATTTTGAGTGCTGTGACTTCTGACAAAGAGAAGATGTTTACCGGAACAACAAATTTTAATTTGGATTATTCAAGGAGTTTCAGAGAAGTTTTGATTGAAATCTGAAACCATTATTAGGATTTGCGTAACATTACAATGGTAATTAGTTCTACTACAGATTGAAATTGAGGTTCCTCTTCCCACAGTATCTATGTACCTAAGTAAGTATCTAAGACGAATTGCTTCCGAAGTTAAATTATCTTCGACTGCCAGATTAATTAGTGTATCCTTTCTTCCTTTATTTTTCGTATGGGACACAGAGTCGTCCCACGATTGTGTACCCTTTGATATGTATTTGTAAAACAAAATTAAATTGGTACCTACATTTTATTCCATACTCGAGATCACACTCATACCTAAGTACCTAAATTAACAGTATTTAATGTACTTAGGTATGGGTATGATCAAAAACTAGTTACAATAAAATTTTAGTTCCACGTTTTATTAAAACCTCCGACCCGGGTCTATTTGTTTGTGTCTAAAAAATGGTTTTTCTTACAATTACTTAGTTTAGTAGGCAATGGATTAGCTAATTTACCTACCTTCCTGTTAGGATTTTTGCATTCACAGTGCTGACAGGTTGTTACGTAAAAGTATCACCATAAAGAATACAATAAATAATCTTTGCGGCCGGTCGGGTTATTTGTAGGTATTTGTTTATTTATTCTTTGAACGTCAATTATATTTTACGAGTGTTATTTGACTGTCATCCATCTCAACATCAGAGTTGGATGCGCGTGGGCAAAGAAAACGTAAAGTAGTAAAATACTATGTTTGCATGACGTCATCTCTGTTTCGCCTCCGCTTGCAACCATAAAATGTTAATGCACTATAGCTACGAAAAAGCCGAACTAATAATATCTTATTTGTATGGTTCTTTATAAGCGTGAGTCATCGTTTTCTTTACACACCTCGGTGTTTATTTTTCTTTGAGGTCGTACCTAGTATGAACTTTAGAGGCAGTTTATATGAGATGTTGTAATGGTGTGGTGTGAAGAATGTTGTCCATCAACTTAACAGGTTAGTCTACGACATTAATTGCCTACGGATATTACATTACGACCATCATTGCGACACTAATATTCGTTAGTAGTTTGGTGAGTAGCTGTCATAAATTGGGCGGCTTAGAGAAATGCACCTCGTCATTGCCAGAGAATGTACCTACATTTTATTGTAGGTACATTCTCTATTTATTTGTACATTTTATTTGTATCTACCTAGATACAAATAAAATGTAAGTTATTCTATAAATATGTGTATGCTTTATCTACACTAATATAATAAAGAGGAAAACTTTGTTTGTTTTTTTGTTTGTTTGTTTGTTTTTTTGTATGTATGTAATCGATAAACTCCGAAACTACTGGACCGATTTCGAAAATTCTTTCACCATTAGAAAGCTACAACATTCCTGAGTAACATAGGCTACTTTTTACCACGGGAAAATTCCTCATTTCTACGGGAAAACGGTTAGCAGCAGGAAAAGCGGGAAATACAGCGGATATTACCCAAATAAGCCAAACCGCTTTACCGATCTTCGCGAAATTTGGCACTGATATTACTAGCATAGTAAAGATGGACATGGACTACTTTTTGTCAGCCTTCGAGGATCTGGAGTACAAGTACCTGATGAAGACCACCAGCATCCCATCTAAACTATAAAAGATACGGTCATGGCTTCATAGAAGAAGTTGTCCACCATGACGGGCCGCTTCTGCTGGCACATGGTCATCGAGGATCTGGAGTACCTGATGAAGACCACCAGCATCCCATCTAAACTATAAGAGATACGGCCATGGCTTCGTAGAAAAGTTGTGCATCATGACGGGCCGCTTCTGCTGGCACATGGTCATCGAGGATCTGGAGTACCTGATGAACATCACCAGCATCCCATCTAAACTATAAGTGATACGGTAATAGTTTTTAAGTAAAAGTTACTCAGCATGGCAGGCCGCTTCTGCTGGCACATGGTCATCGAAGATCTGGAGTACCCGATGTAGACCACCAGCATCCCATATAAACTATAAGAGATACGGCCATGGCTTCGTAGAAAAGTTGTGCATCATGACGGGCCGCTTCTGCTGGCACATGGTCATCGAGGATCTGGAGTACCTGATGAACATCACCAGCATCCCATCTAAACTATAAGAGATACGGTAATAGTTTTTAAGTAAAAGTTACTCAGCATGGCAGGCCGCTTCTGCTGGCACATGGTCATCGAAGATCTGGAGTACCCGATGTAGACCACCAGCATCCCATATAAACTATAAGAGATACGATAATGGCTTCAAAGTAAAAGTTATTCAGCATGACGGGCCGCTTCTGCTGGCAAATGGTCACGAGGGTCTGGAGTACCTGATGTAGACCACCAGCATCCCATATAAACTATAAGAGATACGGTAAAAGCCTCAAAGTAAAAGTTATTCAGCATGACGGGCCGCTTCTGCTGGCACATGGTCACGAGGGTCTGAAGTACCTGATGTAGACCACCAGCATCCCATATAAACAATAAGAGATACGGCAATGGCTTCAAAGTAAAAGTTACTCAGCATGACGGGCCGCTTCTGCTCGCACATTTACCTCTGCTGGATCGGAGTAATGGACTTTTTACTACGGGCAAAGATCCAATTTCTACGGGAAAACAGGTAAGTAGCAGCGGGTGAAACCGCTGGGCGGGCTGCTAGTCTATCATAAGTTTCCAGATATCGATGAACAATCAAAATGATAATGTAGGTAGACTTGACTACCAAAAAACACTCCCTGTATTTCAGTTAAACAATTTTTGGAAAACATGTGAAATGAAATTTTTGCCGCAGGTCTCGTTTCATCGCTTTGACTTCATTTAATCTGTGAAGATGAATTAGTCGCTGGGAAATAAGTTCAACACTATTCCGGTAAATTAAGCCCTGTCACACGTTAGTGGCTAAGGATCGAACCAGGGGCAGGGTAGCCCAGTTGGAAGTGGCGTCGACAGTACAGATGTCGATGGTTACAATTTACAATCCTGCCAGCGGTGGCAAATTTTAAAAGCTTTTCAAGAATACTTAACAACACTTTCGTTGCAGTCTAGTAGAGCAAACACCATCTTAAAGTAATTTTCTGAGAATTTTAATATTCCTTGTAAATAAGTTTATTGTGATGATATTGTCAGGAGTAAGGAATATTTTCACGTAGGTAGGTATCATAATTATAAATTATGGCTACTTTTTTATACCTAGGTATACTTTATTATTACTAAAAGAAGTTTCTGTCATAATTAGGTTCGTACAAAATTGCACGGACTCGTGTTTAAAGTACTAATTACGGATAGAACTAACAGCTATTAGAGCAAACTCATTAAGATGCTTCTGGGAAACTACTGGCTTAGTAAAATGGTAATTAAATCCCGTTAGGTATATGCCAACTTACGTCCTACTATCCGCTTTGATGTGGATTGGACTAGGTACACGATCACATTTTATACCGGAAGTAACGGAAAGGGTATAACAAGCCGAAAGGAGGTCAAGGTACTCATAAAACTAAACAACTTTCCCCATGGAACATGGATCGTAACATGAAAAAAAATTTGGACCTCCCATAGTAAATCATTAAGCTGATCGGCGATTTTGTATGGGAGGTCCAAATTTATTTTTCATATTTCGACCCATGTTTCATGGGGAAAGTTGTTTAGTTTCATGAGTACCTTGACCTCCTTTCGGCTTGTTATACCCTTTCCGTTACTCCCGGTATATTACTAACGTGTACATACCAACACACAACTAAGTATTGCTTATTTTTGTATCTATACAGAATCCTCATTATTATTAAACTCCTTATACCTACACAGTTTCCTGATTATTAACCTCCATAATTTGTCGTTGTCACTTTTATCTCCAATGAAGTGAATATTTTAAGCCTAACAGACCTAAATGCCTAGATTTTTATGACCTACAAGGCACTATTCTAGCATCGTTTCCGTAACCCAGTTTTGTCAATCTGTGTTTGCTGTTTATAGAGTTTAGGGTATCGATTCAGCTATTTCAGATTTGCTTCAGGCTTACTTCAGCTGTACCCACATAGGTATTTACTGTTTACTTTATAAAGAATTAAAGAATTTCGGATGTAGTCGAGTTACAAAAAATACTTACTTTAACTTGATTCATAAAAGAAAGGGACCCGAAATGGCAACATTATTGTTTGCGTTTTTTTCGTATTACATGACATTATTCTTCTACGAATCCGGCAGTACCTACTAGCCGGAGGTATCTAATGTGATTTAAGATCCATATAAATAGTGGCTTCTCTTTTTATTTTCTGATTTTTCAATGAATAATTATTCCATTACATAAAAATAACCTCTTTAAAAATAATTAGATGTAGGTTTTCTACAAACAAATGTTTCGGGAAGAAATACGAATTGTGTTACTATCAGCTTTAGTAAAGGGTAAATCCAATTTGGCTTTGAACCAAGAATAGGTACTTTATTATAATAGCAACAATGTATTCAGACATGTCATTTGCAGAAAATATTAGACGCAAGCAAGTAATGAGTTTTTGCTGTTTGCGTATTCAAATCACATTGTTTATGGAATTGCAAGAGACTGTCTGCTTTTCTGTAGCCATCTACAGAAAGTAATATTTTCTCGGAATATAGAGAGTAGTATGAATAGCAAGTTCTATTTAATGTAAGTAAGTAATTAATAAGATTACTTTTATTAGTAGAGAGCGTTCAAAAAGCTCTTGAGTAAATTATGCCAATTAACAATAGACCTTTTTTCGATAAATCGTTACAAAATCACCTTTTTAAAAAAGTTGTTGAACAGATTTATCGGTAGTTTTTTTTTATTGGTAGAAGTTATTTTTTTATATCAAAATTAATTGCTTTGTTATACATGTGCTTTAGTCACTTGAATCACGGCGTGTCACTCCACCAGCATCAGCTTTGACAAAGGCCAAACTAATGTTTTAGAAAACAAAAATAAATATTTGTGACATGATAAACGATTGACGAACATGAAAACAAAAGGCGATCAGTATAATATAATTAAAAAATGGCAGGATGCAGGTATTTCTAAATTTAAAATCAAGTCTTTCCAAATAGGAACGATCATTGACTTCCTATATTACCTCACAACTTTCTTCTACTTCTTATTCGATTCGAAATCAATAGCCCAAACGTTTCCCCTCAGTTTCGAGTGAAAACACTTAATTTGGAGACTCGGGCACGTCCAGAATCTGACTGATCAGTATGGAGGTGGTGACCGCGGTGACAGTTGACAATCGGCTGCGGAGCTGGCCGAATACAAAAGTCGCTGTCGAGAATACGGATGTTGTTTCAATCGCGCGGTTTAAAAACTCTCGGAAAATAAAGGCTTTTTCGCGGTCTGAATATTTTGGCTTGAATGAAGTATAAATTGTTGTGTGATGCCGGTTTAGAATAGCAACACCCCAATTCTACCCGTGGGTGTCGTAAAAAGCGACAAGGGATAATCATCCAGGGAATGGGCAGCACCGTTCTCTGTCAATGCAACACCTTGCACTGCCCTCGCCAATCCGCCTGCCAAGCGTGGTGAGTATGGCAACACCCCCCGATAGGAGTAAGCTCATGTCTAGCAGTGGGCTGTTGCGGCTCTTATAGTTATGAAAGTATAAAATACCTTCCTTGATTTGATTCTAGATCAACTACCTACGACCTTTTCAGTTTCGAACTAGAGAAATTGGTCAGTCAGTTGGTTCAACCCAAATAATTACAGCAATTTTTTCGCGCGATGTACCTGCGTACCTACACAAAAAAACTCGTATCTTTCATGTGCGGTGAGGGGAGATAGTAAGTAGCTTGTTGATAAACATACCTATCAATAGGCACTCTAGATTATCGTGTGGCCTAAATTCCTTATTCCTATTTGAGCTCAAGGGCATCTATCTATGTGATTTTTTCACAGTGCAATTTTAACCGACGAAAAAAAAAACGGAGGAGGTTCTCAATTCATCCCGAACTTTTATTTTTATTTTTTATGTATGTTCACCGATTACTCAGAGACGCCTGGACCGATTTGAAAATTATTTTTTTTGTTTGAAAGGGTACACTGTCCAGGTGGTCCCATAGTCATCAGGTCAGGATCTGATAGAAGGATCTTGAAAAATTAACAAATTCTTCATATTTTGCGACACGTTTAAAGCAAAATGTACTTGTGTTTACATACACTGACGATACTGACGTCTGCTCGTTGTTGACTGTCTGCCAAACATCTGCCAAAGATGTCCATCAAAAAAGGAGGTTGCTTTTACGTTAGTCATGTACGTTTAAGTATTTCATGAAGTTTCTATATGCGCTTGAAACTCCTTAGGACAGTAAGTAGGTCGTGTAGATCGCTTGAATGTAAACAAACTTGAAAAGTAACTACTAAAAATTATAAAATAAAAACTTTTTAGCAAAAAATACCACCGCCGAAAACTGAAAAGCATAAAATAATAACTATTGTTACAATATGTACCTACCTAAGTAATATTTTTGGAAATATTATCTACTATATCGGAACTTAAAAACTCTGAGTAGGCGTCTAAAATTTTTACAAATATTCACTTTTCATTGGCATGACGCCGACTCAAAATTACTAAGTTCCAATATGGTAGATAATATTTCCAAAAATATTAAGTACTTAGGTAGGTACATATTGTAACAATAGTTATTATTTTATGCTTTTCAGTTTTCGGCGGTGATATTTTTTGCTAAAAAGTTTTTATTCGTTTTCTTACTTTCATTTATCAATGTGTTTTTTTATTATAGACAACACTTTTTTCAACAGTAGGTATAATCGAATATTTTTTTAACGAATTAGTGGAATTTAAAATACACAAAAGGGAATACAATTTTCCGGAATGTTTTTGTAGCTGTTAATTAAAGTGATGGCTTTATTAATTTTCATGGTAGGTAAATTGTAAACAGTCACGATCACGAAATACCATGATAATAGTACCTATATATATATACAGTGTGTTTTATTAAAACTGGTGAATCTAGGCATATATACAGACATCTTTTACTATGCGGCCATGTGTGACATAAAAAAAAACGGTTCCATAGAAAAGCCCAATACATACCCAGACAAAATGGCTAAATATCTCCACCAAATGAAATGGTACCTAGGGATTATACAGGGAGTAACAGAAAGGGTATAACAAGGCGAAAGGAGGTCAAGGTACTCACGAAAATGAACAACTTTCCCCATGGAACATGGGTCGAAATATGAAAAAAAAATTTGGACCTTCCATACAAAATCGTTGTTGAGCTAATTGATTTACTATGGGAGGTCCAAATTTTTTTTTCATATTTCGGCCCATGTTCCATGGGGAAAGTTGTTCAGTTTCATGAGTACCTTGACCTCCTTTCGGCTTGTTATACCCTTTCCGTTACTCCCGGTATTTGTAGGTAGGTATATTGTGTAGATAACACTTAGTTATTTGACATGACAGCGATGTTTATAGGTAGGTACTTAAAAGTGCGCTAATACTATCACAAAGTAAGTATTGGCTGGAGTAAATTCTCTATTTTAGGTTACTTCCTACCATTAATACTCGTATTAACAATTAATTAGCGATCAGTATTAACTGTAATTCATGATTTAAATATAATGAAAATACCACAGTAGGTAATTAAGTGAAGAATAATTGCTTAGCGGTCGCAATGAGACAAGTATAATGGATAAGATGAGTCAGGTTGAGGTCAAGGTGCTTCAACCGGCTTGCCAATGCCACAGTATATGCAAAAATGAGTATAATTTCATAACGTTCATACATACATAAATACTCTCGAAAAGCATTCCCCCTTCAAAGGAAAAACTGTCCTCACCTACCGAATAGTTATCGATATCGACAAATCTGTAATCGAGGGCGAATTATGTCTTAGTCAACTGACAGCGTGGACGTACGAAAGAAATAATTTTGTTGAGGTGAAACCATTTCAAGGAATGAAATAAAATATTAAACGGAACAACTTATCTCAAGGGACATTGCTTGACCTTTATGTTTCTTAGGAAAAGTTGTTCCATGTGACCAAAACTAGAAAATAGTCTTTTGGATATTATTTTACAATGCAAGTGCTGTGCAAGCAAACCAATGTAGAAAAATTATTGTTGTAATGTTTTGTTTACAGAACGTATCGACTGTTCTTTTAATTTTTACTGTGGTCTGACCGATGGCTAAGATAGTATAGCCAGGATTAGCGGTGACGCATTTCCATGAATACACTAGAAACCAAAATAGCATATTTGCAACTTTAAGCTCCATACTTGCTTCAAGTATGTATTGTGGCATGTACGCGTACTTAACGGTTGTATTCTTTCAACAATTTTTAAATGTCAAGTTTATAAGAATACCTTTAAGTTCATAAAATCGGTATAAGAAAGCCTTTAAGGAAAAAGCCAAAAGAGCATTTTATCAACTCAAAAAATATTGGTTTTATTGAACATTGTTAAAATAATGTTTGCGCATTAAAAGACCGGTACAGTCATATAAAATCAATCCCAATGCCACCCGATTGAAAAGGTTCTCCTTGTTCGATGTTTTGCATTTTATATTCTCAAGTACTGCAGCATTTCTTACAAAATGTTCTCAAGAGCTTGAAAAGGGCTCAATCGCCTTTGAATTTCCTTTCCACTTTATAAAGCGGGGCGGATATTTTTCAATAGGGATCTGCCGACACTACAGGGCTATTCTGTGGCCGCAAACTCTCTGCCTTTACAAGAGCTGCCTAGGCTTTCACGTTCTCAGAACCCGGCTTCCTTTTCCCTCGTTTTATAAGGGCATTCAATGTCAAAACTCTAGTCTTTAATGAACGCCTTTTGATGAATGGAAATCTCGGATTCGCTTTGTGAATAAGCGAGTATCCAAATAAAGCCAAATTTTACCATTGCTCTTTGATGTTGTCCAAGAGAAACAAAAGGCATGTCCACGACTTAGAAAGGTTTGGTGGAAACATAAAAGAAAGAATTCCGTATTTTATGTCTGTGACCAAATTGACTCCCTCGCTCTAATCCTGCTTTATTGCGCATTTCTTTTTTATGACGTGCGAAAGTTCCATTAAACTCCTGTTTTATTTACTTCTAAAGCTACTTCCGTTAACACTATTAAGAAAAGAATTCCTCTGCAAAAAGTCCCCTCCGGAAGAAAATGAATTTTTATGAGGGAAGAATTGAATTAGGTCTCTTTTGTTTTTAAGTTTATTTTTTAAATTGTTTGAATTCGTGTTTGTTCTTTTACGTTGAACTTTGATAACGAAAAGAAAAGCGTGGACAAAGAAAATTTAATTAGAGAGTTCACAGTTGTGCTTTCCACGATTGTGTTGCTGGTTCACAAGGTTGGGTAGCTAAACATTATTCATTATCTACCGAATTAGGTAATATCGCCAGCATAGCAACCTATCTATTTAATAAATCTTGTACTGGTTTTTCATGCAATTGATAAAAAAAAACAATATAAGTTATCCTTTAAATGGGAAAGTTGTTGTGCTGGCGATAATACTTACAGACAAATAGGTAGGTACTTGAACATATTTTTAAAAGAAGATGCACAAGGCGCCCTACTACATAGAATTCTATGTATCTTGTTAGCTCGAGAGCCCAGGGGGTAAGTGGCTATCTCATAAGGTACCACGATAGGCTAGGTTTGAATCGTTAACCAAGACTTAAACAAGTCGTATGACCCAGGTCTGCCAGAGCCAATCCTGCCGAAACATAAAAATAATCGATATTTTTCAGAGTCATTTTTTCGTAAAAAATATGTCATAAGGTACCACAATGAAAGTGCTGGCATCAGTTAACCATTGAAAAATTATGTAAAAAAAGCTTGGTCTGCCACTGCGCACCCTGCCGGAAGTGCTTGCCAGACCTCTCCAAAGATGCCCTTCCGACACCCCTAAACTATCTCATCGGGTACCACGACGCGACCACCACAACATAATAGCCAAGATCACTCTGACAATAGATCACAAGGTCTGCCAGGCCTAAACTTGCCGCATCCTAGTGTTTCAGACATTTGAAGTTGTAGGTCCAGTGTATGAAAAATGACCTATATCTTTTTCCCCCCGTGTTTGATTTTAATGGTGCCTTAATACGAAATGCTCTCCATAATGAGGAGCTTCGAGTCATATAGGACAGTTGGGTGGAGGTTTCAGTATTGAACACAATCCTGTCAAAAGTTTGAAATGGAGGTTTGGTCTATGGAAACTGGCCTATATCTTATTCCCCAGGTTTGATTTTGATAGCGCCTTAATATGAAATGCTCTCCATAACTAGGAGCTTTGAGTCATATAGGTCAGTGAGGAGGAGGGTCTCTGTATTGTACACAATCCTATCAAAAAGTGTGAAATTGTAGGTAAAGTGTATGAAAACTGGCCTATATCTTTTCCCCCACTGGTTTCATTTTGATGGTGCCTTGGTATGAAATGCTCGTAATGATTAGGAGATTCGATTTGTATAGGTCAATTGGATAGAAGGTCTCTGTTCTGTGCACAATCCTCCTAAATATGAAAATATTCGATAACTTCTGCAGATTTTATCAGTTAAAATTGTCATATCATAAAGAACTCGAATAAAAGTGCTTGCATCAGCTTACCATTGACAAATTATGTTAAAAAAGCTTGGTCTGCCACTGCGCACTCAGCCGGAAGTCCTTAGATGAGATAGGTTAGGGGTGTCGGAAGGGTATATTTGGAGGGGTCTCCCAAGGACTTTTGGCAGAGTGCGCAATGGCAGACCAAGTTTTCTAAACTCAATCTATCAATGGTAAGCTAATGCTGGCACTGTCATTCGGGTACCTTATGAAATTACAATGTTATCGGAAAAAATCTCAATCCTGCTAAACATGAAAATATTGGATATGTTCTGCAGATTTTTGCCGTTAATATTGTCATATCATAAGGTACCCGAATAAAAGTGCCGGCATCAGCTTACCATTGATAAATTGAGTTAAGAAAACTTGGTCTGCCATTGCGCACTCTGCCAGAAGTCCTTGGAAGAGCCCTCCAAATATACCCTTCCGTCACCCCTAACCTATCTCATCTAAGGACTTCCGGCTGAGTGCGCAGTGGCAGACCAAGTTTTTTTAACATAATTTGTCAATGGTAAGCTGATGCAAGCACTTTTATTCGAGTTCTTTATGATATGACAATTTTAACTGATAAAATCTGCAGAAGTTATCGAATATTTTCATATTTAGGAGGATTGTGCACAGAACAGAGACCTTCTATCCAATTGACCTATACAAATCGAATCTCCTAATCATTACGAGCATTTCATACCAAGGCACCATCAAAATCAAACCAGTGGTTAGGTAGGGGTGAGATAGGTTAGGGGTGTCGGAAGTGCATATTTGGAGGGGTCTGACAAGGACTTCCGGCAGAGTGCGCAATGGCAGACCAAGTTTTCTTAACTCAATTTATCAATGGTAAGCTGATGCCGGCACTTTTATTCGGGTACCTTATGATATGACAATATTAACGGCAAAAATCTGCAGAACATATTCAATATTTTTATGTTTAGCAGGATTGAGATTTTTTCCGTTAACATTGTAATTTCATAAGGTACCCGAATGACAGTGCCAGCATCAGCTTACCATTGATAAATTGAGTTAAGAAAACTTGGTCTGCCATTGCGCACTCTGCAAGAAGTACTTGGGAGACCCTCCAAATATACCCTTCCGACACCCTAACCTATCTCATCTAAGGACTTCCAGCAGAGTGGGCAGTGGCAGACCAAGTTTTATAAACATAATTTGTCAAAGGTAAGGTGATGCAAGCACTTTTATTCGAGTTCCTTATGATATGACAATTTTAACTGATAAAATCTGCAGAAGTTATCGAATATTGTCATATTTAGGAGGATTGTGCACAGAACAGAGACCTTCTATCCAATTAACCTATACAAATCGAATCTCCTAATCATTACGAGCATTTCATACCAAGGCACCATCAAAATCAAACCAGTGGGGGAAAAGATATAGGCCAGTTTTCATACACTTTACCTACAATTTCACACTTTTGACAGGATTGTGTACAATACAGAGACCCTCCTCCTCACTGACCTATATGACTCAAAGCTCCTAGTTATGGAGAGCATTTCATATTAAGGCGCCATCAAAATCAAACCTGGGGGGAATAAGATACAGGCCAGTTTTCATAGACCAAACCTCCATTTCAAACTTTTTGACAGGATTGCGTTCAATACTGAAACCCTCCACCCAACTGTCCTATATGACTCGAAGCTCCTCATTATGGAGAGCATTTCGTATTAAGGCACCATCAAAATCAAACACGGGGGGAAAAAGATATAGGTCATTTTTCATACACTGAACCTACAACTTCAAATGTCTGAAACACTAGGATGCGGCAAGTTTAGGCCTGGCAGACCTTGTGATCTATTGTCAGAGTGATCTTGGCTATTATGTTGTGGTGGTCGCGTCGTGGTACCCGATGAGATAGTTTAGGGGTGTCGGAAGGGCATCTTTGGAGAGGTCTGGCAAGCACTTCCGGCAGGGTGCGCAGTGGCAGACCAAGCTTTTTTTACATAATTTTTCAATGGTTAACTGATGCCAGCGCTTTCATTGTGGTACCTTATGACATATTTTTTACGAAAAAATGACTCTGAAAAATATCGATTATTTTTATGTTTCGGCAGGATTGGCTCTGGCAGACCTGGGTCATACGACTTGTTTAAGTCTTGGTTAACGATCCAAACCTAGCCTATCGTGGTACCTTATGAGATAGCCACTTACCCCCTGGGCTCTCGAACTATGTGCTGTCTCTGCAAAAATAGAAATCCGTGGAACCATTTACCCTCACTACTTCAAAATAAACTATACAAGATTCTACAAAGCTAGACATGTTAGCTTTTAAAGGAATATATTACCTCAACTATTGACTTCTGCAGCTTGGTTCAGAAATGAATATTCATTTATATTAAGTCAGTCTTTTGTTCAACAAATGACTTCTCAAGAAGCGAGTGTGGTGTACAATAAAAACATGAAATATTCACAAGGTCTTTTGTGTACTTGTTGTGAAACTTTAAGGAAAACACAGGATTTAGAATATGAAGAGGCTGCTTAAAATAAAGACCTAATAAAGAAAGGCGCTTTTACTGGAGCGGTGTGTTGAATAGTTAAATGTTTGAGGCGCCACGAAATATGCTAATACAGCTGTATGTTTAGGTTTAAACAACGTTTTGAATTCCTACATGATTAATTTGGATTTTTAATGCAGACACAGTGCTATAATATTCTTATAAATGAGATAGTAGATCGTGGCTTCAAAACGACCATTAAGGGATTGAAAATTTGGCAAGGGTCAACCGGTGCGTCGATAGCTCAGTGGCCGGCCCCGGGTTCTATTCCCAGTCGACGCTTGACATTTTTTCAATTTACTTGGATACGAACTAAAGTGAGTTATTATAATATAACTCATGACGAAACAGACCAGTTCTTGCACCACCTGCGTATTGTTTGATAACGACAATTTAAGGTATTTTATGGATATGGTTTTCAAATCTCAATTTCCGCTACTGTCGGTGCAAGAGTGAGCGTACTTTTCTAAAGGTCATTTATTAGGTTGTACTCATTATTTAAATAAATGGTACCAACAATACCCTATGCTATGCATATGCAGGTAGGTCAACGTGTTGGTAAAATGTTTGCTACCGTTGTTTTCAAAATAACAATTTCACTTGTTTTCTCTTATCATTTTGTCTTTGTCTCTGTAATTTAACAACAAAGTTCTCTCAGTTCAGTATACAGGCGAGATAAGCTTACATCCACAGACAACATTATGAGCTTACATCAGGGACCAATGAGGGATGAATGAACACGGTAAAGTTCACTGCACTCGTAATCTGATACATATTATCTCGATATCTTGTTTACATTAGTATCTGTTATGTTAGGTAACCAGAAAAAATATACTAACACTTATGAGAAAGATTAGCAAGATAAATTAACAACTTGTCTTTATAAAAATTAATATTTTTTGTAATGACTAAACAAAACTTATGCAAGTACCTAAGGAATAAAATTAAATGGCAAGATTGTACGTTCGGATGTAATTTGAGTAACTAGGCGATGAAATGACAATAACAATTATGATTATGAGATAGAAAAACCTCAATCACATATTTCCATAATGATAGATATCATAATCCACTAAGAAAAAAAAGTTAACCTTTATAATCCAAGAATTTAGGTATAAGAATCTGTACACCAACAGTAAACTCACAAACAAGAACTTTCAAGTTTATTTGAGACTCAATCTGCTGAACTTTGCCATTTACAGAGAGATTACCTACTTCATTGCCTTGTTTACCTACAGAATCTTGTCGTATTATTCCTAAGACCTAAATTATTAATAACAAATAATATGCCTAACAAGTCTATCTTATTATGTAAATAAACTGATAGTACTGCGTTGCATAATTAATTCAAATCAATCCGTGACTGACTAAGTAGTGCCTAATTAGCAATATTGACCTTAATAGATGGCGTTACGGTATTAGGTAGTATTGATTGATTGAGTGCTAATGTCTATTGATTAGGTTGAATTTAATAACTTGAGAATTTTGAAAGCTAAATAGATTGAAAGATAAGGTACCTAAACAATATATTAAGACTCCTAAAGATGCTATTGCAATAACCTAGGAGATAATATGTTGGTATAATAGGGGAATGAATTGTTTAAAAAATAAAAACTTTCCTATAATTTGTGAGAACCAGTAAGTAGGTAAGTAGATTGTCACTTTTTGATAGTAAATATCTTGAAAACGAGACACATAGTTGTTACGCGATCGTTGGGTAAATATTTCGACATCTGTTTAGGAAGTAGACGAACACTTGGTTACATAGAAGTGGTCGGTCACCTATTCAAGTTTAATGTGAAAATCATGTATTTGATTTTGTAATGCGGTTTATGTAATACGTAGGTGTCGGCTATTTACAACAAGATAAGTTTCTGAAAGGTCATAGTCGTAAAATCATAAATCATAATGCATAATAATCCAATAAGTAAGATCTCACCCAAATTACAAGTGTCAAGTTGTAAAAAATTTACAAATAGCTGATCTACCGCAAACATACATAAATAATAGCCATTTTTCCACATTTGGAAACAGCTAAAAGGTGTTATACTAGAAGTCGGCAAAGTAAAAAACTTTTTGTGACTTAATTTCGTATAACGTCGTTTTAGGAAATGCTTATTGATCATCTAAATTGTGTTTATTTGCTTAGTTGATGTATTTTTTATTCACAAGGCAAAAACTAATACCGCTTGATGTTTTTATGTGACCTACAATCAGACTTTATGTAGTAGCTGGGTTAAATATGAAACATATTTTACATGTCATTTTTTATTATTTATTTCCAGGCTTTTACAGATTAACAAGCTTCTCTTTAAATATTACCAATAGATCCTTCTCTTTAACATACCTAATAATCAAATAAAAAAATCTCAATCGTTTTGTGTCTAGGGCAGCGGCAATACTATGATTTGTATACCAAACTAGACCCAGTTGTTATAGGTATCTTATCGATTTCATAATATAAGTAACATCTAACGTGCCTGTTCACTTTCTTGATAATTTCATATCGATATGAGACCTAACCATTATTGACGAGATAGTCTAAGCGATTGCGACAAGTAAAGCGATTAGATACGGATTTTCTGTAATACACCGTGGTCATATCAGTGAAAGTTATGTCTCAGATTACTTGGTGATATAGTCAGACAGGGTGAAATCGAACGTTGTCTAGGATATTACCACGGGTGCACTTGGTATATAGTTATACCTAGATATAAATGTATACTTACACTATACCAGGTCTTGTAACGCAAAAGTGATCAATACTTGCAAGTAGAAAAAAATTATACTATTATGAATTTATGACCATGATTATCACGAGAACTTTGCTTTGCTGGCTTGTTTAGAGAGAAAATTAGAGACTAATATAATTTTTGTCTTAAATTTTGTGCAGGTACAAAAATATTGAGCTTACGTTAATTAGGACACGGGCAGGGTAAAGGTGATGAAAATCGAGACAATTTTTGAAACTATGAAAGAAATTCACGTTACTGTTTTTTGCACAGGAAAATGTGCTGCGGTAGAACCCAATATATCTTATATTGACACCATAGAAGATGAAACTGTCACAGCATAATCCATTTCACCCGTTTTCCTCTAAAGCCTATTGGATTTCTGTCTTCAAGATACCTATGCTTTTAACGCGTTCAGTGCCTTGTACTTTGTTTGTAGCGTTTACTTAAGAGAGATCTGTTTTTTTTTTTCTTCATATAAATGCTTTTAACGTATTCCTCTGCCAAATCGCAACCGATCGAAACAATTTTTGACTAAATCTATGGTCCTTATTCATTTTCTTGTAATAAACGCGGTACAGCAAACTCTTACAAAAATTAAGCGTTTGATTTAGACGTTATCAGATTATGACCTTAAAATGACTATTGATCTGATACCAACTCCTTCATAAAAACATCAAAAAGTACCCTAACTACAAATTAGGAAGACGCGGCGCGTGAGGTGTCTTCTCTAACGTTTACTTTAAACTGTAGATATTAAAGAGTAAAAGCAGCAAAGGAAACGTACATTGATAAGAAAAAGTCTTTATAAATCTCTGTCAGGTCAGCTGTAGTTTGAAAATACTATTCGTTAAAGAATGGTAATTGGCGCTACAAAAATTAATAAATGTTTTAAACATTGGTAGTAAACGTGTTAAGCAGCTAGATTTCATCTGAGAAGACACTTGAAAACCAATTTACTGAGTGTTTGCACAGACAAAAGCAAAGGATTAAAGTTTTCTTAGAGTTAAGGAGCAAGTGTTACTACCGTGTGCGGTTCAAAGGTAGCGTCATGACACCTAAAGGAAAAGTTACTAAGAAAGAAAATCTAATAATATTTATCTTTAATCTGATTTCAATATTTACTCATTGTTGTGAAAAAGAAATTCGTAATCAAGACTACGAATAGGTACAACATTAGATCTACAAGATGGATAACGAATATCTTTTTAAAAATATATGCAAAAATATCATTCAAAAGTAATCAGAACTTGAGTGGGGTAAAATCATAATGATTTACAAAAGTCTTGGATGCTAATCGCAAATGAAATCATGTTAAAATGTAGTAAAAAATGTACCGTCAAAACATGCAATTAAAAGCAAAATTTACGAGTTTTGATGATGGCGATGACGTTATTCATGCATGTGACTAAAAAAGACAAACCTTGGAATGTAACATACCTACTTAGTAGTTGTATGTATAGGTACTTAATTTGAGTAGTAATGTGAATATCTTAAAATAACATTGGACAGTTTTAGATGCAAGGCTAAGATCATTAGCTGTATGTTACACTTTATATTGTTATGTTAACAAGTTATGCCACATTTGTTGTTTTTGACAAGCCTGTAAATTATGTTTGAAAACGTTTTAGTCAACAAAGGATCAATTTTAGATTCCCGTATCACATTCGATATCCTGTGACTGAATTGGCACTCTTGGATGTAGGTAAATGTAACCATTATTCAAATTGATAACTTAAACTTGTTTGTTTGGACTAAGAGGACTAGACATATTATGGTACATGGCCTCCAGTTATGTGGCCAAAGTGATTACATGTCTAAGCACTACTTAGTCGTAACTTACTTAACATACACACTTCGGCAGTGGTACTAAATATGTTAATGGACCGGTAAATATGCGCTTACCTACTTTACTGAGGCGTGTCCTCGTTACAAATGTAGCTTATGTGAATCTCGCGAATTTTGAACGTTTGTCGATACATTTTGCTTGAATATTCAGATATTTTGCATAATATTTTGAGCAGATCTCGGACACACCGAATGTACCTGCTTGAAAGCATTACCTACGGAATTTGAATAGATGGTTGACGATACATGTATATTTTGAGAGGTAGTAAATGATTGATATAAAGATGATAACACAAACACAAGATTTAAAGGTGAATTATAGTACGCAAGATCGCTTAAGTGAGAGTTCCCGCGCGTGTAAAAGTTTAGCCCCGCCTTGGAAACGAATCTTTAGGCTATTCTTTAGCTATTCCGAGCCGGGGCCTTGCTAGCATACTTACAAAAAAAAAATGGCAGCCATTTCAAACTTTTTTTATTTGCCAAAATTTTGTTATTTTGTAATAACTCAAGACTGGTAAGTGCTATAAATGAACATTGTATAGAAGAAATGTTACGCGTAAATTTCTGCACAACCTTGCTCTAATAACTTTTTTGATAATCTAATAGTTTGCGAAAAAAACGCTTTAATACATGGCAGTTTTTTCTAAAAACTCACCAAATCTAAAATATGAATTAAGTAGTGAAGTTGGGGATTAAGAATTACTTACTGTGTGGGTAGACCTTGCTACGGTATCCTGACTGATACTTAGTAACAAGCTTTCTGCCCAGAGGTTTTACCCGCTAATATAATTTCAAGTAAACAAGCAAATTTTTTGCCAATTTACACCCTGAGTTTTACCACCTTATGAGATGATTTTCTTAAATTCCTTTCCTGGTGTTAATTCACCCAACCAAAATAACCTCTGCGCAAAATTTCAAGAACCTAGGTCCAGTGGTATTGCCTGTGCATAGATTTACAATTTGTAAAAAAAATATTAAATTTGTTCGTAGTTGCCACATTTTTCTTTTTTTGCAATCCCTTGAGGCTGTTCTTTAATAGTTGTGACCCAAGGTCCTGTTAGGATAGCAAAAAAGAACAAAATGTGGCAACAACGAACAAACTCTACTTTTTTCATACAAATTGTATACCACGCACAGGCAATACTACTGGACCTAGGACCCTGAAATTTTGCACAGAGGTTATTTGAATAATCTTAATTAATATCAAGAAAGGATTCCAAAAAATTTATCACTTAAAGTGGTAAAACAGAGGACGAAAATTTGTATAAAATTAACTTGTTTACTTCAAAATATATCAGCGGGTAAAACCGCTGGGCGGAAAGCTTGTTACTAAATATCAGGCAGGATATTGTAGCATGGTCTACCCACACAGCGAGTGACTCTTAATCCCCAACTTCACTACTTACTTTATACTTTCGAATTTGTGAGTTTTCAGCAAAAACTGCCATGTTGTGCTATGTTTTTCTCGCAAACTATTGGATTATGAAAAAGTTATTGATAACATTCATATGCAGAAATTTACGCTTAACATATCTTCCATACAATAGTTATTTGTAGCTCTTACCATTTTTGAATTATTACAAAATAACAAAATTTTGGCCAATAAAAAAAGTTTGAAATGGCTGCCATTTTTTTTTTGTAAGTATGCTAGCAAGGCCCCGGCTCGGAATAGCTAAAGAATAGCCTAAAGATTCGTTTCCAAAGCGGAACCGACCTGAAACACGCACGGGAACTCCCAAAATTTTTTTGTATAGAAATTCTAACCTACTATTAGAAAAAGCGGCATAGATACTGTTGATGACGAAAAGAGTTTTTTGGAAAGGTGGATGAAATATTAGTAAAGATTCTGTAAGTAGTATTTTGAAATATCAATGTTTAAAAAAAATAGTTTATATGATAACGATTTAGAAAAGGGCCTACGAGCTAAAGAGATAAAGTCTTAATAAACTATCTTTAAGATAGTGAAATTTAACG
Organism: Phthorimaea operculella; assembly: GCA_024500475.1. Taxonomy (NCBI): domain Eukaryota; kingdom Metazoa; phylum Arthropoda; class Insecta; order Lepidoptera; family Gelechiidae; genus Phthorimaea; species Phthorimaea operculella. The sequence goes on from JANFCV010000118.1 coordinate 1,019,246, forward strand.
TAATTGGACGAATACCTTGAGAAAGGGCAGCACATTTATAAAACAGTTACCGCTATGCGCCGATGCAAAGAAAAAGGTTGACGTAGGTACCAGTACATCCTTGAAAACTACTTTTGAAATCCGCATGGATTCCAGAGAGGTGAAACACAAGTCACGAATGTACGATAAAATACCAATCATGTATTTGTCATCACGTCGTCAATAATTTCCAGAAATACTGTTGGACTACTAATATATATGGCAATTTTGTGCAGTTTTTCTAAATTATGTTGGGAGTTGCGAGTTTCTCTGTGATATCTTCGATTATTGATGAAAATTTGCATTTCATTCAAAATTATTTTTGGTTATTATGAAGCGAGGGATACAAAGTTTATTGGTGTTTGTGTAAGTACCTTTGTAAGTCCGAAAACCAATCAAGAAAAAGACCTTATAAAGTAGTAATACGGCTAAGTTTAACTAGCTATACCTAAATCTACGTAGGTATACCTAATTGGATTACTGGATTTAGTTTCTCCAGACGTAGATATTTGATAGGTAGCGTAGGTAGGTACCTAGTCGTTTTACTAAGTGGGTAAGGTAAAAGGTTTCTTCTTTTCCTGTAGGTACTGTGCTACCTATCATCTATCATACAAATACTGATTTAAGTTCATGCGGGCTTGCCTTTATTTTTTAATAACTGTTGCCGTCTTGACGAGTTTGCCTAAAACAACTTCGAAATGTAAACCTAGTTATTTTTATTTGGTATCAATTTCATAATAATCGTACAATTTGTAACCAATATAACTAAATTAAACCATGATTCACACAATAATGATGCGTCGTAGACTCGTGACCTTCACAAAAGCGGAATTGGTCTTTTTTGCAAAGATCATGCTCAGGTATACCCTCTTCATGCTAATTTAACTCAAGATCAATCTGAATTGCCAAGACAAACTCGGTGATTGCAGCTTGATCGACTGTAATACTAAAAACGGCTTGTCTAATGAGAATTTTTATGCTTGTTTTAGAATTCTAACATATTGTTCTACAGACAATTCCACATAAAAAATACCCGATCCAAGATTAGATTAGATGGTTTCCCATTATGAGATCGCGATTAAAATGTTTTAAATCATTATCAATTTAGGATTTAATTGATACCAAAACGGTCTAGGAAACTATAAATTTAACACGTTTTTGGCATTTTATAAATTGATAGGTATGCTGATCTTGAATTCAATTATGAGAACATTTTAACGTTGACAAATTAGCTTAAAAACGTAGATGGATATAGACACAGGTGCTTTAAACTTGTGTAGTTACCTATAAATCTGAAAATTGTGTGAAAAGTGGCATAAGGTAACTGAATTCTCTTAAAATATTACAAACAATTATTATTATTAGGCATAATATTACCTGTTGTATTGTATCTACTTAATAAACAAAAAAAGTAATGATGTGTAATTAATTGTACCGGCAGAACACAAATCTTCAAAAGAAACAAAAACAAATAAAAATACTAAGCTAGGTAGAATTATATTGAGATAAAATATTTGGGCAGGTACACAGGCATGTGACATATGTTTTACTGTTATGGTAATAATTTTAACTGTTAGGTCAGGACCACAAAAAGCAAAAGTTTAACCAAGAAGTTCCTACATACCTTCAAAGTTTCTTAAGTTTTCCGCAACAGAGATCTCCAAATAAAATTCTGTCACACAAGAACACAATAACTGTATTTCACACACAAGATTGTTTGCAAAAACGTTTACAAAACAATTCGTTTATCAGGACACAGTCATGTGGATGGATGACTATAGAAGCCCGGCGTTCGTTCACACCGCTGGGAACTCGGCACTCGACTAAGATATTTTGTCGACGACGCCTCCGAGCCGAGCCGGTCAAACATCACGACACTCACGACTCCTCATTCCAAACAGATAGCATCACATAGATTTATCTACAACGCTGCCTTCCTATCGCAACTTTCACATCTACTCACTACATCTACAGCAATGTAAGTGGTATGAAATGAATTTGCCGTTCGAGGAAGTGCTTTTAGTACTGATACGCTGTCAGGCGGGATTTCTCGCACGTGAACAAATTCGATTCAGGAATGAGATTATAATATCCCAGGTGAAAATTGTCAACGTAAACGGTCCTCATAGATGCATCCCGCAGAAAATTTAAGGAAATTCGTATTCGATTTCAGGTGTTTGGAAGAGGAAAAATAACGTTGCAGACATTTTATGGACGAACAAATTTTTCCTTTCCTTGAAGAACATCAAAATGTACCTTTAAAACAATCCTACCTATTCCATCGAGCATTATCTCCAATTTCTTAAGTTTATTTTTTTTCCTGTTCAGCCTTCATATTGAAAAAGAAAATTTTGTCGAACACACCGTGATAAATATTTAAATAACAATGAATTCATTTAGATGTCAACCTTAAATTTCTGATTATCTATTTCATTGCTTCGGGAACGTCAAGCTTATTTCAAAGTTCATCAGGTCGTTCGCAAAATCAAAGTTTCTAAAACAAATCTCTAAAACGTCATAAAACAAACCTATTGAAAATAATTTTTATTTGACTTATCTAAAGTTTTCCTTTCTGATTATTTTAACCAATGCAAGCACTTTACGTGTTTGTTGACGGTATTGTCTTACTTTCTTAAAAGGGCATCAGTAAGTAAAATGTTCTTGAGAGTGTTGCAATGAATGAACATGAATGATTCAAGGTCTCTTATCGTCTCCCTTTTTTACTCAACGAAATTGATTTTGTACACGTTTCGTAAGTTTTTAGTGACGGCATATAGAGTTCATGGTCCGTGTGGGAACAAGGGAAGTGGGTAGGTATGTATTGCGTGGGAACAAAAAACCTGTGATCTTCCTAACAAGATTTAATGCCTTCAACCGAGACCATTTTCCCTAATTATTTATATCCTTTCAACGGAATGAAATAAAAAATATTTCTCGAGTAATATTTCTTAGAAATATCAATTGTTAATTAATGTAAATGACTGTCATAGAGATAAATGTATGGTTCTAATGGTTTATTGACCTTTTACCAAGGACACCGGAAATACAAACATTCGTGATCCATCTGCAATAACCAGCTCAGGCACTATAACAGAACTTGTTTATAATTGTTTTTTTTTTTAGTTTTGGTACAGATATCTTACTATTAGTTCAAATTCTGACTGCGGTAGAAAATTTTACAAGTTTCCTGAAATAAGTTAGGTACGAAGCTACTTTATGTACATACTATATTTACCAAGTTACCTACCTACTTATGCCTATTTGAATTCTTCTTTGCATCTATGGTCCAAAAATGATAAAAATCTGTGTATTTTTTAAGTGGTGATGCTCACGAATATTACTTTTGATTCAAATCGCTCCGGGCACCGCTCGAAAAATTCCGGGACAGGAATTCCTTAGATGTGTCGCTATTCGCTACACTTAGGAAAATGAAGGCTGTAGATACTCTACATATTAGCCGAGTGAGTTCAGCCTTCCATAAAGTGGGGTCACTTCCTGAAGTGTCAGGGGGAAAGGGGAACGGCCAGCAATCCGATTATACCTGCTAATATCGATCGAGCTGCTCTTCCGTTCATGTACGGTACGGTCGTGTGGGGTGTAGTGTGCAAACTGCCAGTACCAGTGGACAACAATAAAAAAAATATATAGGTATTTTTTTTTCTACCTACATATATCTCCTATCAAGTAAGTAGGTAGGTATTTCTGAACGTGAAGTAGATAAGGATAAGATTCAGATTACAGAAGAAATTGGGGTCTTATGCTGGCATGATGTTTGGCAAACGAATACCAAAATTAAGTTTTGTAAACAGTATATGGAAAAGAATTGGATTATACCTTTGCCTATAGGAAAAACAAGGCCTATACTACACTCGCGCTCACCTGGCGCTTGTCGATTTCAAGGGATATCAAAGGGATCAAACTATTTGACTGCTAGATATATCTGGTAGTGGCATTTCATTTGCTTGCCAATTATACAGACTACACTTTACCATTACCCTAGTACTAGTACTATTATATATTCTGTGACTTTACTCTACAGTTGTACACAAATCTCTGCTAGTCCCCGTACCTGCTGATAAAGCTTTGTACCAGTTACTAGCTTGCAACAATGACTACCTCTGTTGGCTGTTGGGTTGTTTGTTTCCGCTTTCCAGCCTCGGTTTTACAGCAGATCAGCAGAAACAATTGTGGTTAGCTGCTGTTAGGAAGTTATGTTTACGTTTTTATTTATTCAGAGAGAATAATGTATGCGGTTGAGGTTTTGCGCGAAATTATGCTCTTTGTGAAATGCAGAAATTTGCTTACGATCCGCCTGATGGTAGTTATGGTGCCTATAATATAGTGTGCTAGTTTAACGACTGTTTAATAAAACTAGTTTTCCCTTTTATATTTATTTTATAAAAATGTTTATCACTTTCACGTCAGTTGAAAGTATGATCTGTAACCAAAATATTATTTCACTTGATCAAAGAGAACAGTTTCAAATTGTTAGTCCTTAAAGCTTTGCAGTACATGACTTACAGTACTTTTGTAATAATAATAATATAGTACTTACATATAACAATATGTGTGCAAGGCCCGTTACGTAGGCAAAAGGTGTCTAATATGCGGTCGGTCATGCATAAAATGAGTTGAATTTACAACGTCATCCAATTATAAGGAAGTCGATTTTATACCTGAACCGCACCACACCACGTAGAGGTAAGGTAGACTTGTAAGGAAAAAACATTCAAGGTTTAGTATGTTTGATTTGCATAGTAAAAACCCACATGTTGGTAAAAACTACCACATTTGAGCATTTGGCATCTACAAGTACATTATTCCTGGATAGGTCTTGCTAGAAGAAAAATACGACGTTTTGTCGTAGATAAGTATAGCTAGTAGCCAGCCCAAAATGATGTTTGAAAGCATTCCAAAATAGTACGACACCTGTTAGCCATCATGCCAGATGTTGTATCATCTTTTTCCTAAAATGAAACTAAAAATATATACCTACACTAAACAAATCTTTAAAATATTTTGTAACATCTTGAAAGTGTTCTTCAGAGTGTTACGATTAAAAAGATTTGTTAGATTTATGCTGCTAGGTTGGTTTAAAATCGAGAAAAAAGCTAGAGATCAAAAATTAAAAATATCTTAAGAATTCTTAGGTAGGTACATCTTGTTAACAAAAAGAAAAATAAGTTTTGAGCGTTATAGAAATTAGAAAGAGAAACATGCTGCGACACTTACGACCCAACTTAATTAATTTGTAAACTATTTAAGAAGAAAAAGTCGTGTCATTCAAAGTATTTAGGCATATAACATCCCATTTCAAAATTGTCTAACAATGGACAAAGTGGAAAAGAAGGCGGAAAGAAGGTAATGATTATGAAATATTAGCAAAGTTTTAAATGTTTCGTGGATAAAAGACATAAAGCCGGTTGAAGCTTTCAGTATCATCACGTTTTGGCACGAACCATTAGCTGATTCGTACCACCACTTCGAGCAAGACCTTGAATTTGCATGGCTATTTTCGTGGTAATATATTTTTGCAAACACTGCACCCCCACTAAGTTCCTAATGGGGAAGCAGCAGCGTTATGAGTGTGAGTGTATACATTTGGAATATTGTGAATCGATTCTTGTTAAAAGTTTGATTTTATTGCCTTTGTATTGTAGAATTCAGGAATCGTATTTTTGTCGGCACGATGATAAGATTGATCAAAAATACACTTTAAATTGTTGTGGTGTACAATCAGGTTCTCAACTTGTACAGGTAAATAAGACAGACAGATAGTTAAGCCCAGTAGCACGTACCTACTTGTTAAAGCTATTAAGCAAAAAGACGGATCCAGAGCACTTCTTTTTGCTGTAGTGCTAAAACTAGTAGCGCTGGATGCCTGCGCACCGCGGCACGTCGATATGTATGATAGACTAGCGGCTGTAATACTCGCAGCTGAGTCCCTGACCTCCCAAGGCTATCAAGTGGTAAACAAGCTACAATGTACAGATAGGTTTCAGTATCGACAGAATCTCTATCCTGATTGAGAACAAATATCCAGAATAATTCTTTTTGCTGTAGTGCTAAAACCACGGCAATCGACATGATAGGTATAAGTGGCTGAAATAGCTAGGTACCTGACTTTCCAAGGCTGTCTGGTGGTAAACTTGCTTCAATGTACCTAATATTGACAGAATACCTATCCTAATTGAGAAAAAATATCCAAAACACTTATTTTTGCTGTATAGTGCTAAAACCAGCATCGCAGGATGCCTACACACCGCAGCACGTCGATATGATAGACTAGCGGCTGTAATAGCTGGGTCCCTGACCTACCAAGGCTGTCTGGTGGTAAACAAGCTACAATGTACAGATAGGTTTCAGTATCGACAGAATCCGTATCCTAATTGAGAACAAATATCCAAAACATTTATTTTTGCTGTAGTACTAAAACGAGTACCACAGGTTGCCTACACACCGCAGCACGTCGATATGATAGGCTAGCGGCTGTAATAGCTGGGTCCCTGACCTACCAAGGCTATGTGGTGGTAAACAAGCTACAATGTACAGATAGGTTTCAGTATCGACAGCATCCCTATCTTAATTGAGAACAAATATCCACAACAATTCTTTTTGCTGTTGTGCTAAATCGAGTACCGCGGGATGCCTGCATACTGCGCTACATCGATATGATAGACTAGCGGCTGTATGTATAGCTGGGTCCTTTATATCCCAAGGCTGTCTGCTAAATAAGCTACAATGCAGACAAATAGGATCCTTTATTGATTAATAATAAATACAACACTTTTTTTGCTGTTGTGCTAGAAGCACTAGCGGTTTTGTTAGCTGGATACCAGACCTCCCAAGGCTATCTGGTGGTTTAAATATTGACAGTAGATTCTGTGATAGTAGTAACCCTACCCTAATTTAAAAAAAGTAGCGCTCCCAGGCTATTGCCACAACCATCCGTAGGCTATTTCTCTTTCATTCAATTTTGATTAGACTGCGTACTATATTAATTACACCAGCTTTCCTTTTACTAGAAAACCTTTAGTTTCAGGCAAAAATATTACGATACAAGAATACGAGAACACTATATTACACACACGTGTGAAAGATTTATACAACCGCACAGTAGCAGCAATAAACAGGTTCTTGACCTCCAAAGGTTTATAAGGATAAACTTCGCGAGTCTCACAGTATTCAAAGAATACCTCAATGTTGTTCCAAAGCTTGCTTGACACAATTTATCATGTACGGACTGCATTGCTTGTACGAATGGTGACGAAATCTCAGCCAAATGAAGTGGTGACCGAACTGAATTTGGTGTGCAATGACAGCACGTGACCTTTGTACTCCTAAGCTGTCTCACACGTTACAAAGTCGCCCATGCACTATCTAAACATTAAGTAAATGGTACACCCAGATTCAATGCTACACTTGTGTCAGCAGTAAGCGCATTGAATTTCATGTACAGCATACTCAACTCTATTCCGATGACAAAGTGTTCTCAGCGTGTACCAGAATATAAGGATCGGACTCATTATATTCAAATTATCGTTTTATATTTGGACTAAAGAATGTTATTGTTGTGCCGTAATTAACAAAGACAATAAAAAATGTTTAACCTCCACTTGATTTCAGACAGGTGTTCCCATGAAATGCTCTGCAATATTTTTATACCTACATTTATCTTTTAGTCGCGTGATTTTTTGCTGAGAATTTGCAAATCTTAGTTTCGAGATTTAGCCATGCGGCATACCCCTTTGATATTTTTCTTCGAAGTCATTTAATTATATCCTTCATATTGATTTATGTTTTGAATACGTTTTGCAATTTAATAGCTATGCATTCTGATTAAGTGTTGGCAGATATAATTTTACTGTCCTTTCCAGGAATCACACATATTGTTTGTTACATGTTTGGTGTATTCAAGTTAGCATAATATTTAGTAGACGTACCTCTTTAGTATGTTTACTACGTATTATACTTTTTACAAAACAAAAAGGAGAAAGACCTGAAAATTAAAATAAAAAATCGCACCTACAGAAAAACGAGAGGGTGCTATTCGACAATAGCATCACGTAGCAGTGCATAGTTTTCACAGCGCTGTAACGGCGCCCTACAGCACTAACGACGCCATTTATTGTGGAAAGCCCTGCAATTATACCGCGACCACGAACCCCTTATCTTGAGAGCTGGTGCTGTGATACGTACCAACCTAAAGCTATGTAGTAGGGCACTTATTATGAGTTGGCAATCAATCCAGGAATCCAGAAAAAACAGATGTGCTACAGGTAGCAGGTGTGCTACAAAAATAAAGGCGTCATTTGATAGAAGACCAAATCCAGTGTCGAGTGCAGTGCTGCGAATAGTGGAGGACAAAAATGATAATGAGTAGGTAAAAAAGTATGAACCTAAACACGGAATTTCCAATAAACAGAGCCGAAAACATTGCCTTTCAAGATTGATGGCCATCATTGATTTCGATACGCCATTTATTACTTTTTTCTGTCAGGTATACCTATTTGTCTAGCTTCATTTCTTCAGCTTGTTACTAAGTGCATTATAATTTTGTAGTGATTATCTGCCTACATGCGCTTTGGATGCTCGGCTAATGGAACAGTCCTTAATAACTGTGCTTTATATCATAGCTTCTTCACAATCCGCTGCGTTCCCAGAGATGCGCCTGCGCACCTGCTCCTGGCCTATTATTACTAACCACAAATTCTATAGTCCTTTCAACGACGCAACGGAACTGCGTTTTTGAAGTATACGGTGCTGGGTTTTGCTGTGGTCTTTATATTGCTTTATACAGCTTATTCCGAAATCTGTGAGAATGTATTCGGACAGAACACTTTTGAACAAAGATAAACTAGTACTTTTTCAACACACAACAGCTACAGTAGATATACACCCTACAACTCCTTCGGTACTACCTACTACGTCTACAAATTTTTTCGATCTGCGATCATAAAATGAGAATTTTAAAAATTGGTTTTTAAGATTTTTTTAGCTCTAGCTAATCATATCCAAAGTTCTAGCCTAGCCAAAAAAGAGAGAGAGGGCCTAGAAAAAGAAGTAATGGACAACGAAGGTGCAAGATTGTCGTCGTGACATCCAATACAGGTGGCTGGTGAAGCAAATGGGCATGAGATTCCAGACTAGAATTACGACGACATGCAATTACTAGGTGAGCGTTTTGTTGCTTTGTTTAAAAAGACCAAGCTTTTTGCTGACATTTTCTTTTCTAGCTTTGGCAGTATTATTTTCATAATTTTTCCTCTAACAGCACCCATTCTAAATGTGATGGTTCTGATACATCACCAATTTTTTTTAAAGTAAGCATAAGTTACTAGTTACAAAGAATTTCAGAATGTCTAATGAGACTTCTTCTTCTGTGGGCGTCGCGGTTAATTAAATTCGACAAAAGACTGATATGACTAATGTTAGTTAGTCATTTTAAGATAAAACAATTGAAAACCAAAATGCTCTGCAACAATACAAAATTATTGCATGGCATGACATGACGTCAAAATACGTACCATAAAGTGCCATAAAGAAACAACAATCATTTGAAATCAATTACTCCAGTGGAACTAATTTGTTAATTATCAAACCTGTCTGTCAAGAGTCAGTTTTCTGACGAGGCACAAAGCGTGACGACCACGCTCAAAATAGTCACACGGTTTTAAAAGTCCACTCACTTTACAGAAATAACCAACAAAACAGACCAAAATAAAATCCTAATGCTCTTACTTCGAGGAAAATGCTAACGTAGCAGCAAATTGATGTTGTAGTCCGAGTTCTTAATTGGCAGTTTGTATGGAGGTATGGTCCCATCTGGCAGAAATCATGAAACTTGGCATGTGTGTAGCTTACATGTGTAAGCTTCAGGAAAAGAAGGGAAGCAAGTTGGACCCCTGCTTCCCCCTTACCCCCTTTTATGTCCCAAATTTCAGTTATCTTTATTTTTCTCGGAAACGATTAAAGATAGGAGAAATTTGTCAAGGTAAGAAATATTCCTTATAAAATTGTCTACATAATTGTTCTTGGGTAGATGTTGATAGGACTTATACTTTTTGAGTTATGCTTCTGGGAAACCCATCATTTTTTTATAAGGTGACTTCCAGCTCTGAATTAGCCATAACTACCATGTGATAGAATATTTTTTCAAACTTGCTATTGGCTGTTGTTAGTTAGGTAGTTTTCAAAGGAAATCCGCAGAGACAACACTTCAATCACGCCTGTGGGGGTGGGGGGAGGCAAAGTTTATTTTTTCCGAGCTGAACTTGAGGACTTCTGACTCCTTAAGTAAATGTGACACGAGAAATTGAGTATCATTTTCGAATATATCAAAGACGGAGTATTCATTTCTGGAACGCTCTTTGGTACATTTCATACAAAAATATAAAAATATTAAGTGAAATAAGAAAAAAAGATGTTTTGTTCTCATTCAAACGCTGTTTTCTTCATGACCTTGAGACATATTTACTAGATAATAACACATACTCAAAGACATACTATAAACAACATTTCCTATGAGGGCATTTCCCTATCTGGAATGGTTTAGCGACAATTGAGAAATATACGTTTGCGGTTGGTAATCTTATTTTTGCATACAAAATCTATGAATTTGAAATTTTTCCAGCTACAAACATAACTTTGTAAAAATATTTAGGCTTCCCTAGGCTAGGTATTTTCTAATATTTTCGAAAATAAAATATGGTTTTATAATAAGGGTGAGTATGTCTTCGAGTATGTGTTACTATCTAATAAATATGTCTCAAGGTCATGAAGAAAACAGACTTTGAATGAGAACGAAACATATTTTTTTCCAATTTCACTTAATATTTTTATATTTTTGTATGAAATGTACCAAAAAGCGTCCCAGAAATGAGTACTCCATCCTTGGTTTATTCGAAAATGATACTCAATTTCTCGTGTCACATTTACTTAAGGAGTCAGAAGTCCTCAAGTTCAGCTCGGAAAAAATAAATTTTGCCTCTGGGACCATACTTCCAGCTAAGGAGCCGTACTATTGCCGAAATATTCCACGACAACTTATAGGTAAAACTTTTTAATGCTGGTTATCAATTTTCGCTTGATCACGATCAAAAATTTATCAAACAATCTTTATCATTATAATACCTACTTCGATGACTTGGCGAATTCTAACTTAAGTAATTATAAGTTTTTTAACTTTTTATGCTTACTGTACTATGAACCGACTTGTAATTTATTGCATTTTCCACGCAACTTATGTAATTACTTTATTACGACTTAGCTTTGGGAAGTGACGAAAGTTTCTCATCGTGCGTTTGAACTTACAATCTCTGTCTGTCTGTTAGCTTGAATAATAATAATGTGTGATAAGCACGTGATCGTGATCTTAAAGCTACTTACACACGCTCGGAACTAATGGCTGTGTGAGTGTACAGGTGTGGGGAAGACAACCTCGGAAGGCAACAGAGTTCACTGCTCCTTACTCTATGCTACATCACCCAACGTCTACCAAGCCAAAACCAACTCTAACACAAACCACTTCGAACTACTTCTCCTTAACCGCAAACATCACCGCATCCTGGCTAAATATTACAGCTTATAGACTGATGGAATAAGACCACCATCGGAGATTGAAATTTTGAAAATAAGGAAGCGTAATTACTTCGCCAGGCAACCGTGAAGTGGAACCCGGGATAAAGTTACAAAGTTGAGTGCTTTGACGATTTGTAGACGTACAAAGACAAACGAGGCGTTAGATAGACGGACGACATTTCGCCACGCTTATTTATTCAGTTTCGTCGAGTGGTCTCACCGGCTGTCGCAATCGCGGCATAAATTGGTATGACAGCACGGGCGACCGGTCCTGCCGAATGTCACCCACCGCATGCTAACCGCAAGTATTGCACAGCCCACCTGTTATACGGCTCGTATGACGGCTGTATACGTGATTACCAAGAGTTATCCTCGCTGTGTCAATATCACCAGAAGCAATGAACACACCGAGTTTCATTACAATAATGTGTTTAATATTCAAATAAAGTAATATTCTCGATTCCATTTGCATATTTAGCGCCGAACCCTAACGTTGCATCGGATTTCCAATAATCAAAACACATAAAAGACTTGTAAAACAAAATGGCGTTTTTGAGCAGAGTGTTCGGAAATCTTCCACAAAACATTATCGTAATAGGTCTGAGAGGGAAAAAATATTATTCAGCTTTGTGGAATAAAACGTTTTATTTAAGTAGGGGCAAAAAGGTCTCGCTTCGTTCTTTTTGTTTTTATTTCTGCTGAGTTCATAAAGGAATTTGCTCGCGGTTATGAACGAGATATGTATAGAGCGGCAGCATTTTACGAATTCAAAGGCAAACAATTTTATATCATGTGCTAATTCTGAGAAACGTAACATAGTTTTCAAGCACTTAAGCATAATTTATTTTAGTGCTTTTATTTATCGTCGTAGGTATCCGAAGAATGATCGCAAAAGCTTTTCTCTATCGCATACAGTACCTATCTACCCGCATGAAGTTTTTGCTGTAGGCATCTAGTAAGTATTTATATTTAACATCTAATTATAATTCCAACAAACATTACACCTTACCCAATCGATCATACACGTACAGAGCCATAAAGATCAAAGGCATGTAGTGCCTGTCATAAATCGTGGTCTATGAGTTGGGCGTAGTTCAACAAGCAATTATTTTGGGTAGTTCACTTTCGTGGCAATGCACTGCAACCCGGTTAGCTCTGGCACTAGCCACCGGGAATAGGAACTAGAGAAATTAGAAACGTATTTATATCTGAACTAGTGAACTAGTACATAGATACCTACCACCCCCGCAGTCTGTTCCTAAATACAACCTGGCACGAGATACCGGTAGAACGTTTGTATTTTGGGAGTCAGGAATTGACACAGTCGGTAAAAATGAAACTCCTAACCTAACCCATTTGATCCCCCAAAATAAGCTTGAACATATTTGAGGGGATGAATCAGATCATGAAATGAAGTAGCTTTTTCCATGTAATGAATGTCCAATATTCAAAACAATGACAAGAAAACTCCATTTACCATACAACTACCTAATATAGTAGGTAAGTTCGGGCTAACACACACATTGTAAGCGAAGTGTTTCAAATATTTGTAGTTGTTCAGTTTCATAAACACTTTTTAGGCACTTTTTACATCCCACGTTGCCGGCTTATAATCAATACAGAGTAAATAAAATTGCATAATTTATACAAAGTGGGTTAAAACAGGTACCTAGTAGGTGGAGCAGGAATAGCTTGAGGTCCGATTCAGGTGCGCGTTCCCATCCGAGGCCAGTAACAAGTAAACAGGGAATTTAATTCTAGGTATGAAAAAGGCAAAATTTTGAACTATCCTTATTATAGCATGACTCAGTTTCGTACATATTTTGCAAGAGGAGACTAATATTATTTTCACATTTCGACCAGAGTTCCTAAGTAGATCATGGGCGCACGCGCACCCATTCATCGCTAGATGTATTTTCAGTGCTATCCTTCGTGAAATCAATGCAGGGTTAATAAAGTTGCATAATATTAATTTATACTGAGTGGGTTAAACAGGTAGTAGATCGAGCAGGAATAGCTTGTAGTCGCACTCAGGTGCACGTCCCCATCGGATGCCAGTGACGGGTAAATAGGGAATTGAACGCTAGGTATGAAAAAGAACAATTTGGAACTACCCTTACTATAGCATGACTCAGGTTCATACATGTTTTGCAAGAGGGAATGAATAAACATTTTACACATTTCGACCAACGTTCCTAACTTCCTAAGTACCTCTAGAACATGGGTGCACCCATTCATCCCTAGATATATTTTCAGTGTTTTTTTCACGGCATAAATTATCCTTCGTGAAATCAATGCACGTAAATAAAGTTGCATAATTTATACTGAGTGGGTTAAAACAGGTAGTAGATAGAGCAGGAATAGCTTGTAGTCGCACTCAGGTGCACGTTCCCATCGGTAGCTGATAAATAGGGCATTTAACTGCCTTCTTCCGCCAGTTGGACAGGTTCACGGGAAATTATTAGGCCTTGAACATCTGTATAGATAAATATCGGTAATATTATAGTATGACCTATAGTTTATTCACACTACTAAATGGGTACTTTTTATACTACTTAATTATTCTGCTGAGTAAGTATGTGCATAATCTAGGTACTAAATAGTGGGAAATTATTTTTGAGACGTTGTAAAATTTAGAACAGCCACAACAGTCCACTAATGTTGAGTATAAGTTTCCTCCTATTTGGAGGACATTGCCGAACTCTCACGCTTGTAAGGCGGATTGACAAGCGCGGCGCAAGATGTTGCATTTATCAGGAACGCTGCTGTCCATTCCATGGATGAATAATTTGTCCCTTAGTCGCTTTGCACGAAACAAACGGGTTAGATTAGGGCGATGCTATTCTAAGCCAACAAAATAGGGCATAAACGTAGCATGTTTATTTGTATGAGAATTGTGCTAACTAAATTAGGTAACAATGTTAAAAAATATACCTATTTTCGGTGTATTGAGATATGTCTTTCATGTTTTTGGTTCAAAATAAATACGTAGGTACTAGTAGTAAGTAACTGAATACATAACCTAATTTTAAATAGAAGAAGATTCTTAAGGCTTTATGGACTATTGTATCGAATAATAGATTAGTGATCAATTCTTTTGTATACTTCCTTTCTGTATCACGATTCTAGGGTAGGATAGTCGAGTTTGTAGGTCAGACATTAGCACCTTTTGTTCTTCGCAATTTCCTATAATGATTAAAGAACACTCCAAAATGTGCTATTGTTCAGGTTGTGCAAGTTGTGTCGAGATAGAATAGCATCAACCCATTTCTTTCTCGAGCGTCTCAAGAAGCGAATTATGGATCTTGAGAGAAATACTGGGTTATTTTTTAGTCAGTGCGCAAACTGACTAGGTGTTTCTACTCGTGATTCTGAACAACATTTATTATGGGACCACCTGAGAATTCGAAAAAAAAAATTTGGATGTTCCATAGAAAAATTCATACCTACTCGGCAAAAATGTATGGAAGAACCAAAATTTTTTTTAAATTTCGCAGGTGGCCCCATAGTTAAAAGTTGTTCAGAATCACGAGTAGAAACATCCTGCAAAATTTGCGCACTGACTAAAAAATAACCCTGTATGTGTTTTACTATATCTACTTAGTTAAATATGCAAAAAGTCAAACTATGGGGGTGACAATTAGCCAATTAGTTGTACAACTAGCCATTTTCTGAAAAATTCCGCTAAAAAATTTCGGTCGTGACGTGAAACTAACGACCATTTTTCGGCTAGGTACATTTTGTAGGTATAATAGTACACTCTATCTACCCCGCACTAGACATAGGCGTGATTTTCGTGCACGTGTCAATGTTCATGCTTATTGTTGTGCAAGTGCGTACTTTAGGGAAAGGAACGTAAATCACACTGCCTTTGTTTTACCGTTGATCCTGACAAGGCAGTTTGTATTCCGCTTGCAAATGTAGGGTGAGCGAGTGTTGCCAGAAACTGCCGGAATAATGCCTTTGGTCTATTTTGTTTCAAGGTTTTTAAGACTCAGAATAATCGTGGAGTTAGAGCTACCCACCAGTCAGGTGTGTAGGTTTTATGCCTCAGAAAAATGTAGTATTATCTGTTGCTTACTACTACGATCTTAGAGTACAAAAATAATAGATATTTATTTTGTTACGTAAGCAAGTAATTCAGTTGCAGTAAATAAAAAAATAATCGAATTTAGTTGTCTACTCTTTTTTAATCGTGCAGTTCTTGGTAAGCTACAGGATAAATTTTGGTAAATATTAAAGTTTTCGGGCGTTTATATTCACACCGATTATTCTAGAGCTTATCGATTCCGGAGGTGGTAAAATCTGTGCGGAGGAGTGTTGCGGACCAACTCCGGCAACATTTTGTTTATACCTGCCGCTACCGACCCTAATGCAGATGTTCTTTCAACAGTCGCTGGCTGAACGTGAAATTTTAGGATTTGTGTAGAATATCAGTGCAGATTGTCACGTCCTATGATGGCAACATCGGTGCGGGGGAGCGCTGCGGACCAACCCCGGCAATATTTTGTTTATAACTGGCGCTCCAACCTTAATGCAGATGTTCTTTCAACGGTCGCTAGCTAAACATGAATTTGTAGGATCTGTGCAGATTGTCACGTCCTATGATGGCAACACCGGTGCGGGGGAGTGTTGCGGACCAACCCCGGCAATATTTTGTTTATAGCTGCCGCTTCAACCTAAATGCAGATCTTCTTTCAACGGTCGCTGGCTGAACATGAATGTGTAGGATCTGTGCAGAATGCCACGTCTTATGATGGCAACACCGGTGCGGGGGAGTGTTGCGGACCAACCCCGGCAATATCTTGTTTATACCTGCCGCTACCGACCCTAATGCAGATGTTCTTACAACATGAATTTGTAGGATCTGTGCAGATTGACACGTCCTATGATGGCAACACCGGTGCGGGGGAGTGTTGCGGACCAACCCCGGCAATATTTTGTTTATACCTGCCGCTACCGACCCTAACGCAGATGTTCTTTCAACGGTCGCTGGCTGAACATGAATTTGTAATTAAGGGTGTTCCGTTGGGTGACGTTCGAAATTCGTAAAATACTGCTTACGTTGTTAATTTTGCATTTCTATTCTTTCTTATACATTATGTATTTGAAAATAGATAAGCTTAGTATTTTTCTAGCAATTCAGTTAAAAACGGCCGTTTTATTAGGTACAGCTGTTTACGATCTGCCTACCCCGCATGGGATAAAGGCGTGATGTATGTACGTATGTAACTCAGTTGAAGTTTAGATTCAGGCAAGAAATGAATATGACCATGTATGGAGATAAAGAAATTATAATTATTGTGGTCAGTCTAAGCCTAGAAAGGTAGTGAATACATACCGCATTAATTTCTGTCATGCATGACTCATGCATGATCCAACTTTGTGTGACTGATGTGACTAAAAATTGTGAAATACCATGTCCAGCCAAAACCTTTACAAATCTACAGTAAATTGTTAACCGACGAAAAAAAGGGAGGGGGTTGTCAATCAGTCGCGAACTTTTATTATTATCAACTTCGATAACATGCGACCAATCGAAGTGTCTTTTCATTACCCATCTCACCTTACTAATAGACCTAAATCCAAATTTGGGTTAGTAAGAAGATCTTTTGACCTCTTAATATATATGTGGGCAACCAACAGTCAAATACAAGCGTACGTTTTTTATTAATTTTATCCAGAAGCAAAAAGGCCCTTTGCCCAGCTTTTTTTGTTACGACCTCTATAAATTCTCTCTGAGATTTGTATAGGCCAACATTATAATAAAACGAATTGCCCCAGGAACTCTTTTCGTTGTGCAAATTTGTCCACCCGGCCTTTTTACCCGACTGCCTCAGAAGGAGGGTTATATTTTTCAAGATTATATATGTGTATGTATGTATGTGTGTACGTATGTGGATAAGAAAATTTTTTTTACGGGCTACAGCCCAAACGGATAGTTGTATTTTGACAAATGACGTGTCGTTAGATTTGTCTCAGCAGCGCGAGTGACACTGACTCAATTAAAATATTATAGATTCAAGGTGGCAGATTTTTTGAGCTAAATACTATTTCAAAATTACCGCAGTCGGGATTTTTGTTTTTTAACACATCTACTTGTTGTCTCTGTATCTAGCCTATCAACAATGATTTGTTGGCAACATTACCCGCTATCTAGTGGCCGCATATTGGCGCTGCTACCCTATAAGGGAAAGCGGCGGATGTGGTCCAGGACGTTTACCCCGTCTTATCACTTCTGTGTGCCTGTTACTCAAAGTTAGGGTTGTCAGGTCATACTCGGAGCTGTACCAGTCAGCCACACTCATGTTACTGAAGCTCGCATCACCTAATGTAAGTATGTATTTATACTAAAGACTAAAGACCATGAAATGTTATCATCGGGGTTTTCGTCGACTTAGAAATTTAGAACGTTAATAGACCTTGGTGACCATTGACCATACCCATTTAGTTTGAAATTATTCATAATTGAAAATCTTTTTCATCCAATGAAATGTTACTCTGTAGACTTTTAAAATCCCCACTGGTCAAAGAAAGGCTCTAGTTTTTGTAGTCGACCCTATCCATCTTTTTCCACCCGGCAACCCTACTGAGGTAGTATGTCATCTTTATTATTTCCTGTAAGGGCGAGGGTAACGTGGACTCAGGACTGGACGTTATCAAAGACCTGCTTAGGGTAAGTCCGGGATATACGCCCAAGCGGGATATGTGCCTCAGTACAGTTGTGTGAAAAGTAAAACACACACACAAAAAATGACTTTATTATACAATTGCACACCCTCCCCTCTTCAGCCTGCCACAAAGCGTTGGCGCGTGCTGATATGCGTAGGAGTGTTTTAGACGGTGACGTGACAAACAGTCGGAATTTTACTTTAAAGACGAATTTTGGCCTTCAATAACTTTGGATTTACCAGGTAAGTGCACTTTCTTTTTACGTACAAATAAGGACTAGGGTATGTAGTTTGTTAATAAGGCCATTTTTTAAATAAAATATTAGTATTTATATTTATTTGTGATAAGGGCAAATATCCCCGTGAAAAAGTATATGTGCCCCGATATTTTTTGGGATATGTGGCCCTAAGGGCACATATCCCTTGCCCTAAGGGCACATATCCCTAGCCTAACTTTAATGTTTGTCTTATATTTCAGATTGGAAACGCCCATCAAATATAAGCGTAAAACTGACGTGCAACCGCGAATTATTGCTTGGACCGAGGATGCAGCCAGCTTAAGAGACAACGCAGCCAACCAGAGACGACGCAGCCAACCAGAGACGACGAGCCAGCCAAGGAGACAACGCAGCCAACCAAAGACAACGCA
This sequence comes from Phthorimaea operculella, assembly GCA_024500475.1. Taxonomy (NCBI): domain Eukaryota; kingdom Metazoa; phylum Arthropoda; class Insecta; order Lepidoptera; family Gelechiidae; genus Phthorimaea; species Phthorimaea operculella. The sequence goes on from JANFCV010000118.1 coordinate 1,038,164, forward strand.
GCCAGCCAAGGAGACAACGCAGCCAACCAGAGACAAAGCAGCCAGCCAAGGCGACAACGCAGCCTACCAGAGACAAAGCAGCCAGCCAAGGAGACAATACAGCCAACCAGATACAAAGCAGCCAGCCAATGAGACAACGCGGCCAACCAGAGACGATGCAGCCAGCCAAGGGGACAACGCAGTTTTGTTGTTGTTTGTTTGCTAAAATAATAAATATGTATTAATAAATGTATGTTTATATGTTCAAAATATCTGTTTTCTTGTCAAGGGCATATATCCCCATCAAATAAATCGCTCTGAGGCAAATATACGGCATGTGAGGCATCTATCCCGGTTTGCAGTTTTATTTTTAACTTGGAATATACAGTTCAGTAATAGAATTGTTTTCAAAAAAACATTCAAAATCAATAAGTAATGGTCCAAAGTTTGGATATTTATGAAAATCATGTGCTTATTATTTTTAAACAAAAAGATATGAAAAAAATAAAAATTGTTGGGCATATATCCCGGACTTACCCTAATGTATTTGAGTAAGGCAGTTTGTTTGATCGGATTATCTACTTTGGATAGGGCTTTGTAAATAATGGGACAATTCCAGTAGCTAAGTAGTAGGATCGTATATTTTGGTGATTTTCCTTTATTTTTGGCTTATTAGATCCCTTTTATTTTGATTCTACTGGGTTCATTAATTTCATCTGGAGTTTTCATTTTGTTTTACTTGTTCGCATTTGATATCACAAGTTTAATTCGACTGTTTATACGTGAAATTACTTTGACTTCTATTTCAGCAATTATTATTTACATAAGTTTTTCTTCATTGTATTTCATACAGTCAATAAGGTATAAAAATAAATTGAGTTACAAGTTTTTTTTGCCTTTCTAAAGACAGGCTCTGCCATGGAAAGGGGTGAAATTGTTTCTCCCAAATCAGTTTGTTTATTTCTTTTGGTTGGTATGGAAAGGGGTGAAATTGTTTCTCCCAAATCAGTTTTTTTTTTCAGAATCAGTTTGTTTATTTCTTTTGGTTGGTATTTGTGAACACAGACGAGACCAAAACCTAAATCAACAATGTTTTTTTTTGTTTTGTAACAAACAACAATCTTTTACCCAAACACGTGCCGACATCTTACGAAAACCATTTTTTGAGAAATAAAACAATACTTTCTTCCTTCGACTTGGATTGAATGTGAGTATTCAAATGACAAATAAACACGAGGACTTATTGAGCTCGTTGTAGAGTTAATAACATTCCCCTTATTGCCCTCTCATAAGTCTTCATCTCATATTTATTACCGGAGAAATTAGATCATGAATCGTTCAATCTGTCTTGGTGACAGATCATACGAGATACACAAGGTTTATACCTACTTAATGGTAGACTGGGTATTATTTCTTAAGCTGGTATTAATAATAGCTCATTGACATTCTTATTACTGGATGATTGATTAATAGCCCGGTCAATAACGACATCAAACATTGCAAACGCGCATGTAACTACGATTTTGTTATATATTGTTAGGTCCCTTGAGAGTAGTTAACACCCAAGTTTGCAACACTGAAAACCCTGTGCTGCCAATGTCAACGTCAAATCAAAATTTGTTCAAAAGTTTTTGCGCGTTTATCTCATGTACCGTGATAGCTAGAGAGTTGAAATTTTTACAGGTGATGTATGTCTATTGTTGCTATAACAACAAATACTAAAAACCAGAATACAATAAATATTAAGGGGGGCTCCCATACAAGAAACGTGATTTTTTTTGCTCATTTTTGTGGATAATGTTTCGAAGGCTGTTTCTCGTGAACCGTGATAGTCAGATGGTTGAAATTTTCACAGATGATTAATGTCTATTACCACTATTACAACAAATACCAAAAACTAATCAAGTGCGAGTCGGGCAACAGATATGATATCTCTGTCATTTTTATAAATGATGGTACGGAATCCTTTGTGCGCGAGTACGACTCGCACTTGGCCAGTTTTTTTGTATTTGTTGTTATAGCGGCAATAAACATACATCATCTGTGAAAATTTAAAAGATCTAACTGTCACGGTTCATGAGAAACAGCCTCCGAACATTATTTACAAAAACCAACAAAAAAATACGTTTCTTGTATGGGAGCCCCCCTTACTATTTATTGTATTCTGGTTTTAAGTATTTTTTGTAATAGCGGCAATAGAAATACATCACCTGTGAAAATTTCAACTCTCTTGCTATCACAGTTCATGAGATACACGCGAAAAAACTACTGAACGGATTTTGATATGCATCATATGCGAAAATTTCAACTCTGTAGCTATCACGATTCATGAGATACAGCCTGGTGACAGACGGATGGACGAACAGACAGCGAAGTCTTAGTAATATGGTCCCGTTTTTTACCCTATTGGGTACGGAACCCTAAAAACTGGCTAAGTGCAAGTAGGACAACATAACATGATTTTTTGAAAAAAAAAAAAAATGTAACAAGAGCTGTTACATCGGAAATTCTGTAATTTCACAGCTTTCTTAGCTCTGCGGAAGAATTGCCCATCTTTGACTTGCTGTATCTTTGCAACCAAAAGACATAGTGTGCTCAGGTTTCGCAGGTGCTCAGGTTTGAAATTGTAGCAAATTTAGTTATCTTTAATAAAGTTCTATAAAACGTACTTGAAAAAATCTTCGTTATGGTAGATTTTTATAAAAAACTGAAATATGGGCCAAAATTTCGCAGTTTATTGAGCACCGTGGAGGCAGCACAAGGTTTTCAGTGTTGCAAACTTGGGTATTAACTACTCTCAAGGGACCTTACAACATATAAAAAAATCATAGTTACATGCGCGTTTGCAATGTTTATTTATTTTAATGTCGATATTGACGGGGCTATAAATGGAAAGAAGAACTTGGGAGCCTTAATTTAGCCCGATGACTGATCGAGCCATTTCTATTAATAGGTTACCGGTAGGTACACAATAAACCAAGTTCCTATATTGAGGCAATATTTCTTCTAGATTACTATACGACGTCGACGGCCGACATCGGGAGCGTAAGGCAGTAGTGCCACGGTGGAATTTAAGTACCAACGAGATACCTCCGGGCAAAAATTAATAACAAACTATCATCTCAACCAGAACTGGTTCCCGACCGGCCGATAGACAGATACACATAGTACATGCAAAAGCCAAGTTTTTGTTGCTCTAACAACGGATAAAGGAATGAATGATGGTCTTCGATCTACAGATAATGATGCGGTTGCGGATGAGTAGAAAGAAAATAATTAAACGCAAGTTCTATCGGAACTTGGAAGACAAAGCGCAAAGGAATGTTTATGTAAGAATTTGATGGTGCGACAAAACAAAGAATGGATCGTAAAACTTCGTTAGCGGATAACTTGGATTCTTCTTTTATATGCGGAAAAGTGTCAAGTCGACTATTGTTACAGTTTAATGGAAATTCGTTCGGAAAGAAAGAAAATGCTCACCTTTTCAAACAGCAATTAGCGTGCCGGCAAACCAAAGCAAACGAAACCAAATTCGTCACAGATATTCCTCAGATTTGTGAAAGAAAGCGAAACTGAAACTTTTTGTCCTGGATTTTGTTTGTAGAACTGTTCACTCCACTTTTCGTCACTGTATTTTTTGACGAAGTAGGAAAAGATAAGTTCGTCGAATAACGCGCGAAAGAGACGTAGTGTCCGCGCGATCGTCCGAATACGACTACTGAGCCGAAGCGAAGCGAAGCGCAGTGTGCGGCCGCCCTTATGCATAGCGTCGTAACTTGGTAATCGATTTAAAAGTTTTATAATTGAAGCATAAGCTACGTCGTAAAGTAACTTCCAGTAGAGAAGCTGGTAATATAATTAAACGCCCTGTTACCAAGTTTTATTAACTTAAAATAGATATCTAAATGTGATCTACTTAGGTATCTACTTGATAAGATTTGGGGTTTTAAGTAAAAATAATTTTATAGATAAATAATTTAGTTCACATTACTAATGTTCTTGCTCTGACTCTACACTAATATTTTTTTTTTCTTGCGAATTTGATGCAGCTTTCTTACAGTATCTTGATTGACAGACCTTACTAGCCCTACTACGGTAGTAGCTCATACATCAGTCAGAAAAATACATTCATTATTTTCTAACTTATTCCACTTTGCCACAATCCCTTAAGCGATTCAAACTAAGTGAATAAATAAAAATCGAGGAAGTTTTATTTTTCTTTGCAAATATGTCTCTTAGTTGCAGTTAAGATATTTGCATGCCATTGCGTGTGGGAAGTATAAAAAGTGCGTGCACTTTCGTTTGCACATGTGCATCGGTGCAATGACGCAAATTTCATCAACAGACGTGCATTCGTAAGTACATAATGGTATCAGTACCAAGCAAAAATCTAAGGATGTTCCTAGGGGAATTATCGGTCTCGCCGAATCATTTTATCTAAGTCTATGCAAAGGGCACCGCAAGATTGAGAAGGTTTTTACATGAAGACCTCTAAACTTCAATTTGAAGATGGCACCCCATGGTCATGATAATGCAATGAAAATAAAACAGCAAATAATTTTCTCCACTTTAACATGCAAGATGGCTTTAATTTGCTAACATACAAATCTGCTCAAAGTAGTTTTGTTAGTGCACAGTCGCCGCACTGCTGTAGATAGATAGATACACCTCTAGCGTAGCCATAAAGTGTACATTTCAGCTGTAGGTATATTACAAAATTCATGAAAAAATCTCGTTCAAAAGTTCGTGACTGAAATACAAATAAAAAGGCAAAACGTACGAAATTCAGCACCGGCATGATCCGAGACAGACATTCCGGTTTCTGTTATGAGTTGCGAATAAATTTGTACTATGAAAAATTGGCGTACCTGCAGCTAATATTGAGCTATGGAAGTACCTATTTATAGGTATTTTGTTCATTGTTTTTTTATTTCTAAAGCTTCCTCCACTGCTTTAGACTAGTTATAAACCAATCGACACAGTACCTATTGAAGAAAGCTTTTCGAGAAACATGTTTTTTTGAAATCATACACAATCTGGTTGGAAATTTGTAGAGTTTATTATAACATCATCTAAATTTATTTTGTAAAAGTGCAAAGATTTTAGGAAACTGATTACACCAAAAAAATTGTCAACTTTAATAACAGGCTAACAGGTTTGAAGGTAGACGGACGGATATATTTATTAAAAAGCAGCAATGTATGCTTATTGCCCTTTATTACCATGGGATATATTTATCCTTTCAGAAAAGCGATGAAAAGGAAATCTCTAATGGATATTCTGGCATTCACCGACGTCCAAAATGAGTGATGTTTGAAAGCCGACCGTTCTTACATTAATGCTTAATATACTCTTTCTATTGTCGAACAAACACAATAAACAGAAGCTGTGGAGTAAACAAAGTGAACTTAAGCTGTCAAGAACAGTACGAGCTTTGATTAATGCCAGTTTATAGTATCCCAAGCTTCATTAGCATCAATCAGTTATGGAAGTCAATGTAAAGATGTTTAAAGTTCTTCTTCGTGGAAACTCGGTATAAGTTTAGATCTGTGAAAAATATACACAATTGTAAAGTTGCATAATATTGAACAAAAACGTAAGGTAATCAAACATATAGGGCATCTCAAACCAAATAAATTGAGAAACAGAAAAATATATAATATTGACTCAAGATCTTCACAAAAGATTTTGTAAATATTATTCCTATTCTCAGATTGATCTGTTTCCAAGGACTGAAAAACAAACAAGTGAAGAAAATAAGAAATTGAAAAAATTTCAAGCCTCGACCTGGAATCGGACCTTCAAGTATCTGTAGTCGAAAAACGAAGAATGAATAAAGTAGGTACCTACCAATACAGATATTATGATGATTAAAGAGTTTTAATTAATAGGCAATCAGGGTTAGATATAAATAGAAATAGTAACGTGTGGAAAGCTATCTTCATCTTATCGCATGTGCATATCATATCCGATTGTTATGGCATTCAATTACAATCGAAACGGATACAGTAGGTGACACAAAACTGTATGATATTTCATTGTTCTGTCTTAACTGAGATGAGTGAATCGGGCGGAACTTATATCAGCTCACGAGAAATCTAGGAAGGTGTTTGTCGCTTCCAGAAGCAGAAAATAGATAAATTATCACCTATTGTATTGGCAATTAAAGCAATTCCATTAGTATGTCAAATAAAATCTTCTATCTCACAGATTCACATCGAGAGTTGACGTGACGATTTAAGACGTAAGCTTTTGAATTTATAGACGTAAGTTTATTAGAATATTTAACAATAATCTCTGTCCAAAATCCAAGGTGTTTTTGGACAAGGTTTTTCACAGATATGTCTCGTGATAATTATGTGACGCTGGACGCAAAACCGTGTGGCGACGTGCGAGCGATTTTGAAGCTGCATCGAATGTATGTAATTTTATTTTAATAGGTCTTTAAGAATTGATATGCCGAGCAATGTCAATCAAGCTGGATCCAATCGGTTCCTGGCATCTTCATCTAGCAGCGTCTAAGTGAGAACAGATCCAAGTAGATATCTATCTCCTAATCAGTCATATTTACACACATGCTGCAGAAAACTTGAAACTAACGTAGATTATTGTTCAATTATTTTAATGGCCGCATCTGCATGTGCAAAGAAAGAGCTAATGGAATATAAAACGCTGATTGAATGGGAAATAATTAGCAATTCCCCACAGATCGTTAAACGCGTCCGTGGTTTTGTTCCGCTGCCTTTGCGGGCGCACTATAGTCTATTGTCCTTAGAAGACTGCGGGTTAAATGATTCTCTTCGAGGGTCAGACTGTTGGTATTCATGACTTCCTGCTTTAGCTTTAGGTAGATACTTATTCAAAACTCTTTTAAAAGCAGAAACTAATTGTTTTGAATTGGCGTTTTAGTTTTGCTGTCTTTGCGGGTGATATTATCCTTAGAAGTCTATCGGTTTCATAATACTCTTCGAGGGTCATTTTGTCAGTATTCATGACTTCCTGCTTTAGGATCCTTTTAAAAATTTCTCATTTGTGAACATAGCTACCATTTTAAAATTTCCGATATGATACACATTTTTGCATGATGATTTGCTTTTTCAATTATTGTGGTATCATTCGTACCTACATATTACAGAGCTTATGAAATATCATATGAAATATTATGAAATATCATATGGCAAAGCTTTATTCGTCATCTAAGCAGGTAGTAAGATCTCGTTTCTAGCTAAAAGCACCTAAGTACGTAATTCGGATATTACATTTCTTCACCTTTTTCAAAGAGCAATGTCCATTAGTCGTATTTACATCTACACTATCCATGATCTAGTTATTCAATCAAAGCAATGCAATGTGTATAGAGAGATAGACCCACTTGAAGTCGCGTCTGGCTCCGATTCGAGTCGACAAGTGCGACGTATTAATTGCATCGATATCTCAATCTAGCTATTCGAATAGACGAGCTAGTGTATTTGATTAAGTGTTGGACCGAAGAAGATAGTCCTGTTCTTTTTATTTCGAAATAAATATTAAAGAATATTGAGTTATGTTATTTTATCATTATTTTGATTATGTGCATATTTGGTGAGTTGAGTACATTACTTTTGACGGTTGCTTTTGACTCTACATCAGGTACTCAGAAATGTGTAGACAGTATTTTTAATAAACTAACTACATACAGAAAACCAAAATGGCTGCACTTTTGATAGGATTAAGCGTGCTTAAAGTTTCATGCTTAAAAGAAAAAAGATCAAACTTTTCGGAATTTTATGATACGTTTTTCTGGGCATGAATTTCCAATCACAGCAACTTTTTAATGGACTTCTATACAAATGCATCAAATTAACTCGTGCACTCGTCTGAGATGAAGTGACTCACGGTTTGTATTGCTTGTATGAAGCAGTCAGCCGCGCGTAATATTGGCCTAGTTTCTGAAGCGTATAAAGATTTCGTCTCTACTATTTTTGTTACACTTACGCATTACGTCTGCCGTAACAGTCACAAATCTCAATGAATGGGCTGTGCGAAATTTTTGATTTCAATGACTAACTTTATTTACATGGACCAAGTGCCAAGAAGTAATGATCAATTTTTATGTAGGAATTGGGTTGGGTAAGTATGTTTTTTATAAATATGTAGAAGATATTACTACGGTTAAAAAATATCTACCTATGTAGATTAGAAGATATATAGATTAAATCAATGACTATGATTACGATAAAACAGCACCTAAAGTAATTTCATCCGTGTTTTATTTGTGTATCAAGTTCGTTAATGATTTCGCGAAAAACAATTCTTCAGTGAACAATTCTGTTTCTAAGAACACGATTCAATTACTTAGATTTTGTTTCGGAGAATGCAGAGAAAATACTTACTGTTTATTAAGGTAATGGCAAGTGTGTGTGAGGAAGGTTCTAAGAAATGAAAAATGCTTGAAGTATTTAGGCACTATTTCACAAAGATTCCCATTGCGTTTTTTGTCTACAATGGGGTTGTCTTGTGTTTTTACCTAGACTCAATACTCGTAATGATAAATTGCAACACCATTCGAGGCACACTAATCAACAGATTAGTGACGTGCGCATAGATTTGTCTTTTCGGTAATGTTTTTCACCTTGTCAAAAACCGATAGCCAGTTTGCCAGTTGATCATAATCCAATTTAGGTGGCGCTTTAACATCGCTTTATGTACCAGCTTTACGATACGGCGTTTCAACTTTGCAAGCCTCACGCACAACTTTACAACTATGCCGGTACTTCGTTCGCCCTAACAGCTACAAAGGCTAACATTTATTACACTTTGCGAGATTACATAAACTTCGTTTCCCTGTGGTTTTCACCGGCTTCTGTGCGCGGAACTTTCATTTAGCGGTTTTAGGTTTACGGCGTCACGTAAAACGGTCATTAATTTTGTATTGTGCTGCGGATCCGATCGTGACTGAAATAGGACGAACTCCTAACAAGAGCACGTATATGAACTTATTTCAAATGTGTTACTCCAAGTTTCATTTCGCTCTTCTTGTTTCAAACTTTCCTGCTTCAGTATTTCATATTTTTCTGAAAGGGTAAGTAAATTTTGTTAAAAGTTTACAATACAACAACGTTTAATAATAAAAGGCATAGTATTTGTTCGAAACAGATACATGCGCATAATACCGCCTGTATTTCTCGTAGGATAGGCAGAGCTTCAACGGACATTATTATAACCGCCAACACAAAATTTTCGTTATCTTATCTTATCACCAAGTATCGTCGGTAATACAAAGTCTGCTAATGAAGCCCTCTACTTTTTGGGTTGCCTCTTCCAACAATTATGGGAAAGAAGTGGAGTCCCGCCAACTACCTACCAATTCTCAACTAGACATCACGGCTTTTGACTCTTTATTGGTTTTGTTGGCTTTATTTAATTGACTTAATATCTTATTATTGGGCGGTTGTTTGTATTATTTACCTATAAGTTAATCGAAATGACATCAGATCTGCAAAGTTCATTACGGCTGCTTTTCATCGTTAATCATCTCTGGTTTGGACGATATATTATCTGCGTCCAGTAATTTATTTGCTGTTGCCTTATTAAAAACTTCATTATCTTTTCTCTGCTGTTAAAATAGCAAATATTGCAAATCTATAATTAATTAAATAATTTTAATCTTTGTCGTGTGATGCTGGCTTAGATGGCATCACCCCAAAAGTGACTAAGGGTCAATTATCCAGGGAATGGGCAGCAGCGTTCCTTATGGCACAGCGCTTACCAATCCGCCTGCCAAACGTGGTGAGTATGGCAATACCCTCCGAATAAGGGAGATCTATGTCAAGCAGTAGACTGTTGTGGCTGTAAAAGTAAGGGTAACAATTATGCCAAATTCCCTGAAAAAATATCAGAATATGAGGCAGGCATAGTGTATAAGTTTCAGAGTTAATAATATTAGGTAAGTATCACATTGTCAGCTATTAGTATCTAAGTACATACGTGTAATTGATATAAGCAATGAACGAGGACCTAACGGGGACAGACCTCATATAACAATAGTTGAGAAACAGATAATTTATGAGCACGACCTTTAGGTTTGCTAGTGTGTCACTAGAATAGGTACAAAAAGTATTATGCTTTAAAAAGACTAGCATTTATAAAAAGCGCAATGAAATAAAAAAAATCTAGCTACCAGGCATAGAGCATCCTTTGTGTTTTCTAGAATAGAAATTCGAAAAATGATTTACGATGATGACAAGCGTTGCCTTTTTCAAGCACGATTTCATATCATAAAGAAAGATTCTTTACCAAAATCAATTTCTTCCATGGCAAAACTTTTTTTAAATCTTATCCTATTGAATTGTAGGAACAGCCTCTATAATAGTCCAGCCAATCAGAGAAAGTGATGTATCGGTTGCAGCAGCCGTTTCATAACCAGACCTAAGTCTCGATAGGTTGTGTAAGCGCGAGCAATGAGCATCCACACACATGATAATTGGATCGGAATTCATTAAACCCATTGCGAAATTGGGTGCCTTTTGTTTGCGCATCGTGAGAATTCGATGATTGAGAACATTGCTTTGCGCTTCCGAGAAGACTGTTATGAGACGCGGAAACCTAGACTTTACTTAGGTACGAAGCAAATACGTTTTGTTTAAAGCAAATAAGTTGGTATAACAAACGCTGCTAACTGCTATTTAAAACACTTTAAGAACAATTTATCGAAAGTAACTCGAGGGAAGACAATAGGAGAAGTCCAAAAATAAACTAAGAGAAAAGTACGGAGAAGTCAAGAATCCCTTAAAAATTACAGAAAAACTAGCTGTTACTCTACCGACAAGAGGTCTTAAATAAGAAAAAAAAATGCATAATAACGGCATTAAATGTTATCAAGAATCGATCAGAATATGGTCAAAATCGCAGGCATACAATTGTAACGGTTCTTGAAATAAACTAATAACAATATTTAAACGTCCCTTATTATTTACCCCAGCCAGCACTTACGGGTACATGAATGCGGGTACATTCCACGTTTGAAGTTGGAACCCCACACCGCAAACAAATGCCAACAGCGCAGAAACCCCACACTTGTGTCAACATGGTCCCTAGTGGGGAGGATATCGTCGTCAACTTTGCACATCGAGCTAGAGAATTGAAATTGGGCATATAGGTACTTCTTGATCTACTGATCAGAATTGAGGGTGGTGCCAAGCGGTAAAAAGTAAAAGAAGTTTTAGTCAGTAGGTCAAGAAGTACCTGTATACCTAAGCTGCATCCAAATTTAAAGCGCTGTCTTCACGTATGAGACGGGAGACGCGAGACATAAGATGATATCCGTCAGACAAGTGGTCGGCGAAGAGATGCGCGTTTTCTGGGTGTAGACGGCGGCGTCTTTTCTGTTTCATACATTTTACATGGAAACGGTTTCGAGCGTCGCGATGTCTGACGTCTTTACCTTACATGTCACGTGTAGGGTCTAAGCTTTCTATACCGGGAGTAACAGAAAGGGTATAAAAAGCCGAAAGGAGGTCAATCCTACTAATATTATAAAGGCGGATGTTTGTGTGTGTGTTTGTTACGACATCACGCAAAAACGGCTGATTAGATTGACATGAAACTTTGCAGAAATATAAAAGGGCATCTGGAATAACACATAGGATACTTTTTACCACGGAAAAATGTCTCATTCCCACGGGATCACGCATTTTCCAATATTTTTGAAATAGGTGGCGTAACTGAGCCGATTCACGTTTTAAACGTTTTCGCCGAAAACTAACAGCGACATCTCTCGGCGAATAATGCTTTTTCCTGCGGAATAATAGGTTGCAGCGGGTGAAACCGCTGACGGGCAGCTAGTATACTCATAAAACTGAACACCTTTCCCCATGGAACATGGGTCGAAATATGAAAAATAGAGGTAAATTTGGACCTCCCATAGTAAATCAATCAGCTGGTCGGAGATTTTGTATGGGAGGTCCAAATTTTCTCTTATTTCGACTTATGTTCCATGGGGAAAGTTGTTCAGTTTCATGAATAGGTACCTTGAACCCCCTTTATACCCTTTCTGTTACTCCCGGTATAAATGTGCAAAGTTGTGGTTGTCTCTTGACGCTAACCTCCCTGCTACCCGGCGCGGCGTCTGTATGGCTTCGGGCGGGAACTTCACCTAGCGTGCTTCCTTGGTAAACTCCTCGCGGGTGCACTGTTTTGACGGGTTTTAAGGATTATGTTAATGTTTGATGTCTGTTTACTAAACTTAGCATGGATTATTCGCGGAGAGACTGTAGGTAGTTTTACCAGCCTTTTTTTTAGATAGAATAATGTGTTTTGTTGCGGTTAAAGGTTGTCTATTTTACTCAAGGATAAAAACTTTCTAACGGTGGTGGTGAAATAAGACATGTAATAGTAATAGAGACCTCGCCAGCACCTTAGATGCAAAAATGTATCGTCACAGTCAATGCCTTATGTAATCATGTTAAAGATCCAAGTAGTGAATTGGCAATCGATCATGCTATTTTGTTGCAACAAGACTCTGCGGAAGACTGTTATTATTACGCACAACAGAAACGGGCCGACATTAAGATACGACTACATCAACGAGTGGTTTGTGTTCCAAACATGTAATTTTCGGAGGCGTGTCCCGGACTTCTCCGCGGGCGAATGCAATCCGATCAATTTTCGGAGGTCAGCTGATACTGATCTCCAGTATGTGATCGGGGGCATCTTTAATCGACTGTCTTGACGTGACCCGTGTTCGGAATTTCGGCGCCCGTTACTTGTGTTACGATTGTTTTGTACATTGTGTTGCCGGTTCAGATTTCAATGAAGATATTTAAATTTATGGTTAGACGTAATAAAAACCAATAATACTCTCCATAAAATATATACCTACATTTCTCGGAACGAGGGTCATCCTAAAATACCTACCCGAAATAATTATCATTTGATTTTCAGAGCAGTTCCATAAAAGCTTTCAAATTCTGAAGATCATATCATTTGTTATGGAAGACACAAAATTTTCTAGAAATGAGTACAAAATAAACATAAACCTTACTGGCATGGCAACACCAAATTGTATCGCTGTTTATGGGGAGTCGTGCGTGCCGACAGCAGGCCGCGACCACTGCCACTTACAAGCCATTACGCGCCTCGTCGGTTATGTAACCTAAGCTTAAGGTTGTTATGGGTGAACAGAGTTACCGGGGAAGTACGGGATAACAAATTATGTGGAACCGCTGACAATTTTTTTCATTTCGAGTGGGATACCGAGTCGTCCAACGACCCAATGAACCCTCGTGTCAGAGTTTCACAACCGCCTGTCTACTACAAGTAGCAGGCCTCTGACATGCCTGTATTACGACCCCTGTCTAAGTGATCTTAGATAGTAAACAGGATGGTTCCGAAGCACGGAGCCATCTTTCTTTTCGGACTCTCAGGTGGTACAACCTGCAATGTCGCCTAACCAGACTTGAAACAAATTCACAAAGTGATAAATATCATTTTTGTTAGTGACCCACCGAAAATCGAAATCGGAATCTTCTGCGTCGCACTTACTCCCATTGCGCCAAATTGGCCGTCAGCCTCTTATTGAGTCTTTTGCAGATTGAGACATTTTGGTACGCTTGATAAAAAAATTAAGTTGGCTGCTTGACTATGATGCCTATGATCGATCTTCTCCTTCTTAGTGACTCTCTACAGCTGAAGCGATTCTACGGGTACATTAGTTGAAGATTTTCTAAGATTTTAGATAATGGTTTAGGTATATTACCTACACCGTCTTCTGAATGACTCTCAAACTTTTGTCAGAAGTAGGGTGTAGGGTGTAGACGGCCGTTTTTACAGCTGGGTGTATGCTCTGCGTATCCCGTGAAGGATAAAGGCGTGATATATGTGTGTAAATACAATACGAAGCATGTCTGTTAAGCGACATTTTTGGCCGTTACACGCGTCAGCATGGTTTGCGTGTATGTAGGTATGTGCTATGCGCTTTATTATAGGGCTTGTACATGCAATGTCTACACCTTTAAAGAGCATTCTATGAAACGGACGTTCTTAATGAATGCAGTAAAGACTAAAGCGGAAGGAAACGTTTCTATCTATAGTTTCAGGGTGAGCAACGTTGTCTCTGTCTATAAAAAATATTTACTCATAAGTAGTACCTTAAGTACGACAAAATTCTCCTATTTATTAGGAAACCTAAAATAAACAATTTTTAGCCGTGTGGTGCAGGCAGAGTAAAATAGCACCACCCCCTCTCTTCCCGTGGGGGTCGTAGGAGGCGACCGAAGGATAAACCCGACCCAAACAGCCAGGGCCAACCGTAAGGTGGCGGTTAATCCACCACAAAAGCATTTCCAAGGAGGGTTGACGCCTGTTAGGCGGCCGGTCGTAAAATTAAGCCAAATTCTTTACAACACGATTTTGTGTTCAACAAAACGTGTTGCGCCGACCCCAAGTGATTGGGATAAGGGCAGGAAGATGATGATGAAATGAACTTTTTAGCAATGTAGGTACTCGATTTAATTTTAATCAGGCGACTAAATAATTTTATGGATGTAAATTTTTTGAGTTAGGTAGGTAGATACTGTAATACTATTAGAATACTATTCAAATTAGATAATTATGTTGGCGAAAAACACGGGTGACTTCAAAATCGTAAATGTGCTGCTAACAGCGGGTGACCAGTCCCATAGGTAAACTATTTGCCCCCATTTTTGTCAGGTCGTTAACCTAAGTGAAACATTTTTAACCCCTTGTGTTTGAAAACAGCTACCTAATCGCATAGAAGAATATTGCACATTCACGCGGAATGGATAGATAAACAAAATGTATGCGGTAATTGCGTTTTCGACACCTTTTAACACTCTGAATTAGTCTCTAAGTACTAGGTATAATGTTATACCAGTATAGGTATTTGCTGTAGCATTAATGGCCTTTTACCATAAAAAGTTAAACGCGTACCTATCTATCTAGCGTTTATTTTTGTATGAAGTAGGTATATGTAGTTTTAAACTTGTGCTCAACACGCGTCTAACTTTATTCTGGTAAGGCCCTTAGTTAGACCCTATCCGCACAGCGATATTATTTCGCGCGAATTTTTTCTCGCTTGTTTGTAACTCACTTATCATATGCAAGTTTCCGCACTGACGGAAAAAAATCGCTTGCCTTTTTCATACAAAATAAAATATCTCGCGAGAAAAAAATAGTCTGAGCGGATAGAGCCTTAAAATTTAATTGATTAACAAAGCTATTGGTTGCTTCCGTGGGTTTTGGCAAAAATTGCTTGGCGGCGGTGTCGTGCCTTATCGGCATAGTCAGCTGATGGGGTCAACGACTGCTCGTTATTGAGACCTTCTGAAGTGGGGTAGGGGTTCTTATGAAGGCGATTTGTTAAAAAAGCAAGTAAGAAAATCTCTATTTATAATTTTGGGTGAGCTATGCCTATCAATGTTCATAAAGGCGTTCCGTTTCCCATAAAAAAGTTTAATGCACTTACGTCTTAAAGGTGACAAAAGTCTGATTGAAAAACTTGATGGGGAGTCTCGTGGTTATAGGTATAACATTTTCGCAAAATGGTAAAAATATTTTTTTGACTATCAGATTTCCCCGTAGGTAAAACCGATTCACTACTTTACGCAAATAGATGGAGCCACAGCTGCAATAAATACGTTTGATTGTATTGTGCAGAAAATACTTAATATCTTCTAACCATAAGTTGTTTTTCTGCAAATTTACGTATGCCTTCATCATTACACATTTAACGAGTTTTTCAGAAAAATTTGCTCTACATACAACTCATGTTTAACTCTATTGAAGTGCAGTTTTTCATTTGTATAACGTGACTGGTTTATTCAATCGCCTACTATAGCGAGATATATAGGGATTGCAATCCCGCACCTCATTCGATCCCGCGGGATTCATTTGCGGGATTAGTCCAATCCCGCGCGGATCCCGCATCTTTGTAATAATATTAAAAATTGAAATTAGTGTAATCAAATTACATTTATTTCGTATTTGGAGCCGTGTTCAATTTTACCTATTATTCTTACTACTGCTAATATTTTTTTTATTCCTCTCCCATACATGGGAAAGGGGGGGCAAGAAATGTTTTTATTTGTCAGCAATATTGAGTAGGGAGGGTATTGTTGAATAGGTATTTTAAAACTACGGGCAAAAATGTTTCTGTTTCAAGATTTCCTTTTAAAAGGGGCGTTTTTGAGCCATAATTTGTTCCAGCTGTAAGTTCTAAAGCACAAAGCAAAAAAATGTAATATAGTTCTTAATTTGAACTTATGAAAAATTTAACGGATACTGTACTAATCAAGTTTTAAGAAAAATTATTTTCTATCTGCGGTTAGGTAACCAAACAAACCAGCAACAAAATTAACTTTGTAAAGCCGAAAAACTTGATATTTAAACTACTAAACCCTTAATGTGTATCTGACTCGCTCTTGGCCAGTTTTTCTAAAGAATATGAATGAACTCTAATATTGTATTGACTAAAGACCAGAATCAAGGGGCAAATTAGTCTCTTTAGATCACAACTTTCATTAGACTTATCAAATAACTTATTTTCAATTTACTAAAAATAACTTGGACTACCGATGGTAATAAGATAACTTTTCTTTTTGAGTGGGACACTGAGTCGTTCTAAGACCCGATGAACTCTATTGTCAGTGTTTTTCAACTCTAGTGTCAAGATAACTGATAAGTTATAGAAGAATAGGTATTAATGGTTTTGCGAGTATCACCCAGCCTGCATCTTAGTGAACAACAAGTAAGAAATGCTCTTTCAGCTTCTACGCTAATAGTTTAAAATGTTTAGATAGTTAAGACATATTTTTAGGAAACGAACGTCGAGTTTTCGCCGTTCGGAAGCAAAAGTAGACGTGTTTTTTGGTGCGAATTTTTAATGTGCGGGATCCGCGGATCCACGTTTTGAAGGTGCGGGATCCCGCAAGGCCAAAAGTAGCGCGGGATCCCGCGGGATTGCGGATCCTGCAATGCGGGATTGCAATCCCTAGAGATATAGCTATATTAAGTATTCTTTGCTGCTATTAACGATCTACTTAGGACTACTTGCGTTTAACCCTACACCATCAGAATTACTATCAAAATTGGCTGGTTTGACAAAGGTATATTTGTTTGTATAAGTACCACTAATTGTATATGACCTATGCTCAGTCCCATGCAGTCTGCTAGTTAGAATATAGAACTTTCATGTTCTAAACGCGTTTTAGCCAGCTCACGAATACCACACCTGGAAATATTTTGATAGCGACCTCCACCTTGAGCAGACAAGGTTAAAATAACAACCACCAGTAGGTACTTACGTCTACTTCACTAATGTAACCCCTTGGGCACTCCCTAACCTCGTGCTATGGTATCGTTTTCAGTAAACTGAAAGCGTTTCGCTCTCGTGTTTCGTGAATTTGTTTTTGAATACTTTAGCTAGATGAGAGATAGACGAATCTTGGGGGGTCAGCTGAGGTAAGCAGTCTGATAAATACTTAGGTAATACGAGACATCGTCGCTGACGTTAGTGAGATGAGTGATGGTGGTCATACCATTTCGTATGTAACTTACGATGCATAATCCTCTACTCCTTTCATTGCCTTGACGATTCTTTCTAAATGAAATGGGATGGGTATGGCAATTCTATTTTGCAATCCCATGGACAAAATGGAAGTCGTAATGAAATCCGTAAAATCGTCATTTTGGTTTGGACATTCAACATTTTGGCTGTTTCTGTAAAGGATGAGTAAGATTAAATTTATATCGTAACCTATTGCTTTGAAATCCGATTGTCAGTACCAATAACCACATCCTCTACTTTATTTCCTATCGGTTAGACGTGTGCCGGTCGATCATGAATGAACAATACAAAAACTTGGCTCTGGAAATGATTGGTAAACCACACCAGCACGTGGACTCTCGGATATACACCTAAGGTATACTTATCCTTCTATCTTGGGTGGGACTAAAAAAAAGGTTAATACGACATCGAATGAGACATATCAGACATAATATAAAACTGAAGACATATGTATAGTCCAGATGGACTATGAGTGCGAAACAACCAGGACCTTTCGCCATCGGTGATCCGGCACTCATCGCTTCAGCTTAAATGCTGACTAAGTGAAAACTGAAGACGTATTATCTCGCATTTGTCGACTTGTAGGAAGGTTCAAGTCTCATTGGAAGAATGAGCTATCGATTTACAAATACCTGCTCATCACAATACCTACTAGTTTACCTCTGTTTTAGTTTAAAAAAATAAATCGTATAGGTACTTAACTACTAAGTTTGAGCAGCGGATTCGAAAACTCGATCTGCTGTGTGCATCACAAAAACATATAAAATAAAAATATTTTTGAATGGGAATCCAGAATACTTGGTTTAACCTAGTCCTAATCTTTTTCTTCGCCTGCATCAGCTCAAACCTCAAACAAAGCAGCCGGATGCAGTCACGTCCTCATTGCCCCAGTGTGGAGATGGCATCAAATTTCCCTGGACTCGGCAGATAGAGTTACTACCCTTTCTTTTAGTTTCATTATAGGTACTTATGTAGACGTAGCGGCGATGCGGCGAAGTAAAACTCATAAAACCTCCTTCTTCTTTCTAGACATCATCAACCAAAGATTTGGTGTAGGCATCCTTCAAACTTCTCCACTTCCTTCTGTTTTGGTTAGTAAGAGTCCAGTTGCTACCCGCCACCTTTTTGATGTCGTCTTTTCATCTCATCTGTGGCCTTCCTCTAGGTCGCTTCTAGTCCCAGGGTCTCCATTTCAGTAGTCTTTTGCACCACGACTAAGAACCTCCTAATAATTAATATTTTATTCAACTGAACAGTCCTTAGCACAGCTTCTCTCATTCATCCAACATTCATCCATATTGAGAGACCACTCTCTCTTTCACACATCTCTATCTTACTCTTTCACTCGTCATCTACCACGGAGATTTCATTCCAATACTTATTAACGATTTTGTTTCATTTTCATAATTCTAAAAAAATATCTTTATGTAGTTTTTGTTTGTTTAGTTTTAAGTTGACATGTTTTTTTATATAATGTGTTATTTAATTATTGTATGTTTAAATAAATTGAATTTCCACCAATAAAAAATATATCTACACTAATATAATAAAGAGGAAAACTTTGTTTGTTTTTTTGTTTGTTTGTTTGTTTGTATGTAATCGATAAACTCCGAAACTACTGGACCGATTTCCAAAATTCTTTCACTATTAGAAAGCTACAACATCCCTGAGTAACATAGGCTACTTTTTACCACGGGAAAATTCCTCATTCCTACGGGAAAACGGTTAGCAGCAGGAAAACGGGGAAATAAAGCAGATATTACCCAAATTAGCCAAACCGCTTTACCGATCCTCGCGAATTTTGGCACTGATATTACTATCATATAAAAGACGGACATGGTCAGCCCTCGAGTATCTGGAGTACCTGATAAAGACCACCAGCATCCCATATAAACTATAAGAGATACGGTCATGGCTTCATAGAAAAAGTTGTTCACCATGACGGGCCGCTTCTGCTGGCACATGGTCATCGAGGATCTGGAGTACCTGATGTAGACCATAAGCATCCCATCTAAACTATAAGAGAAGTTATTCTGCACGACAGGCTGCTTCTGCTGGCACATGGTCACGAGGGTCTGGAGTACCTGATGTAGACAACCAGCATCTCATCTAAACTATAAAAGTTTCGGTAATGGCTTCAAAGTTAAAGTTATTCAGCATGACGGGCCGCTTCTGCTCGCACATGGTCACGAGGGTTTGGAGTACCTGATGTAGACCACCAGCACCCCATGTAAACTTTATTAGACTCGGTAATGGCTTCAAAGTTAAAGTTATTCAGCATGACGGGCCGCTTCTACTGGCACATGGTCACGAGGGTCTGGAGTGCCTGATGTAGACCACCAGCATCCCATCAAAACTATAAGAGATACGGTAATGGCTTCAAAGTTAAAGTTATTCGCCATGACAGGCCGCCTCTGCTGGCACATGGTCATGATGAGTAACTTCTGCTAGAATGGATTAATGGAATTTTTACTACGGGCAAAGATCCCATTTCTACGGGAAAACAGATAAGTAGCAGCGAGTGAAACCGCTCGGCGGGCCGCTAGTATATATATATCTGGTATTGCTAAAAAGCAAGTGTGAAAAATTTAAAGAACTAGTTTTCCTTAACCTTGTCCGCGCCTACTTAGGATCAACAGCAAAATCTATCAAAAGAAGTCCTGTTATATTCAGAAAACAGACCATCAAGTGATTTTCAACTGGGAATTCAGTTTCTTTTACTTCCAATTTACTCTAAGTAGACTTGAAGGTGACTTACTAGGTATACTACCTTACCTATGTTGTTTTAGCATTATACAGAATCAACAACCACGTGATAATACGGCGCTTCTACGACGAGTAATTAGAAACATCTTAGTTCTTGGAATACACAAGGGAATGTAACCGTCACTTCTGCATCTTACATTGATGACATTTCCTTCCACGGCTCAGCAAGTCTACTTTCGTTTTCTCACGATTTTCTTGTAGACATACCCATTTTGGGAAGGTCTGACGTTCTTATCGATGTAGTAACGTTAATTTATTCATGAAGTTCGCCTTGGATATTGTTGCTAGTCAAAACAGTCATTATATTTAAGAGTGAGAGAAAGTAAGTAGATTAACTAAATGAACCAGTTCGCAAGGTTATCGTTGACAACTTGGATTTGGTGATCGATCAGGTGATTGGTTTATGAGGGGTCAGTATTTGGACGCATAATTACTTACTTTGGTAACTACATTTCATCACAATTTCAACCTATTTAACATATTAGGAGATATATTTTTTAATGTATTCTAAAGGTTGTCCGCTGCACGTTGAGTTACAAGTAGCAAAATTGAATAACAATGCTGCAGACTTTCTAAATTCCTTAAGTACTCGTAGGTATATTAATTTTGACGAGAGGCAAGGAAGCCCTTCAAGAATTTTTGAGAGCAGCTGACTGTAAGAAAATGACTGCGGAAGGAGACTGCAGTGCACGTATCAAAGATGCCAGCGCATCCACTTGCAAGCATCCTTTGCAGATGCTTTGCAGCTGCCGGGACAGTTTTTTGCAACTGTTTCGTAATTTGTGCAATGCACTGCACTAAGTTCTTATCGGATGACGGATGTAAAACACTTACATTTGAATATCAGGTACAAACTAATAATTTTTCATTTCAAATTTGAGAGCTCTTGCTTCTGGAGCGATTCGCATTCCTGTATCTTCTTTAATCCACTACCAGATCAGCAAAAGAGTGAATAGCTCGACAAGAATGAACTTATTCTCTGCCTCTTGTTTTCCTATCACTAAAAAAAGCCAGGCCATTTTGTCATTTTGTATAGCTCTACCTATCTGCCCCACTCTCTTTTGATGATAAACGAGTTCTTTTGAGCCACAACACAAGGGAAATTCAATTAGGTAGTGGACTTTGTGAACAAAGAATGGCCGTTTGACCTTTGAAAAGAAACTTGATAGAAAAATATAATCAACCTTTGTGACAGTGATGACACTGCGGACAAGTACCTTTTATTGCATGCCAGGGAGGACTCAATATCCTGCAAGCCTATGGATGTAGCAATTTTTAGGGTTCCATAGTCTAATACAAACACAGCAACAAACCCTTTTTATTTCGTCAAGTCTATCTGTCTGTCTATATGCCCCACCTCAAAAACATCGTCAGTTTTGACCCGACGGAAAGGTGTAAAAATATATCCTATCAACACAAATTTAAAAATTGTGGAAATAAAAAAAAATTCGGGCCCCGTCTCGTACATTTAAAATGGAGGCAATTTTTTTTCTTTTGTTATAGGCTATCGTTGAATAGATAATTTAAATAACTCAAGATATTTGCTTTTAAAAGGGGCGTAACTGAGTCATAAATTGCTCTAGCAGCTAAATACGAGTAGGTAACTGTAAAAAAAAAAAGTACAATGATAACTTTAACGGATGTTGTATTACCTCCCAAACGTTAAGACAAGTGAAAATGTTGCACTTTTCTTAAAGTTTGATACCATCATTTTGATTGGTCTTGTTTTCGTTTTTGAATCTTATGTTGTGATTTGTGGTACTATCGCGCGCCATCTATGACAAAACGTGAATATCAGTTCTCAGTAGCGTTGCCTCCGGGAGGTCGGCTTCGGCAGAGTAAGGGTCGGCACACTGAGTGCGTCTGTAGCGCTGTGATTCTTTGCTTATTTTATAGATGGCGATACAGTAGTAAACTGTAGCGTATGATTTGTTTTTTTATTTATTTATTCCTAATGTAAAACAAATAAGATAAAAAAGCGTTATTTAATTTACAATAAATACACTTTTTCTTTTATAAAGGTTTTTGAAACCTCAGTTCATGCTAATTGCCAATCCATCAAAAGATAACTTTAGATCGTGGTCGCAGTATTGTAGTACTTGAAGTAGGTACATACTATGTATTGATTGATAAATATATAATACATAGTATAAAATGAAGTCGCTTGTTTGTTGCGTTTCTCTGTCTGTCGTGGAATTCGCTAGCTCCTCCTAAACCACGCGCAACAAATTTGATGAGTTTTTTTTTGTAATTGGTAGATGGATCCTAGAGGAGATTTATTATGTAAAACACATACCGGGAAAATGAGTTGCAGAAGATGAATAAAGATAAATAATAATAATCGAACTAAAATCAACAATAAAAAATATAGACTGATTATTCAAATACCTTTAGGTATAACAAACGCATCGCAAACACCAAAATTGGTAGCTTTGATTATGTTACGCAATTTATTGGGATTTAAGTAGGTATCCAATATAAACTTTTAATTAGTGATTCATTAGCGAAAACAAATAAAGAATTTTAAAATTAGCCGTTGGGCGCCCATTGAAAGTATCTAGCCAGTAGCAAAAAACAAGAAACTTTTTTCTATCAGCTTATTGAAATACTTCGGGAAACATTTCGGAAAAATTGTTGACCAAAGTTTAATTTCTTCCACTCTTGGCGAATCCTATAACTTTATAGGTACTTAGGTAGATATTGAAACCAAATTTTAACTTCTGATGTTATTTCATTTTTAGGGTTCCGTACCTCAAAAGGTAAAAAACGGAACACTTATAGGATCACTTTGTTATCTCAGGAACGCGTAAAGATATTGAGTTAAAATTGAAACCATATACTTACTTAAGTCTAGCCGTGTGGTGCCGGCAGAGTAGAATAGCACCACCCCCTCTCTTCCCGTGGGGGTCGTAAGACGCGACCGAGTGATAAACCCGACCCAAACAGCCAGGGCCAACCGTATGGTGGCGGGCAATCCACCATTTTGTGGATTGCATGGAGTGCATTCCCAGGGAGGGTTGACGTCTGGTAGGCGACCGGTCGTAAAATTAAGCCAAATCCTTTGCAAAACGATTTTGTGTTCAACAAAACGTGTTGCGCCGACCCCAAGTAATTGAAATAAGGGCAGGAAGATGATGATACTTACTTAAGTCTATGGTCGCTAGAAGTTGTAAAAAAAATCAAGCTCCTAACTTCAAGTTAAAAAAAGATGAAGCCATTTGTGCTGTAAAAACAAGTGTTTTTTACCCTCTCAAGGGAATCAAAATTCAGAGGGTAATTCCCGTAGACCTAGAACAATGAAATTTAGCAAGAAGCTTTGTTTTGAAGTGCGAATTAAAAAAAACGTCCAGAAATTTAATTTTGATAAATTTGTGGTTTTTATAAGGGTTCAAAAAAACGCAATTAAAAAAAATTGGCTATTTGTCCAAAATAATAGGTTTACCAACCTACAAACCTAAGTACGGAACACTCGGTGGGCGAGTCCAACTCGCACTTGGCCGGTTTTTTATCCCATAGGGACAAATGTAGCTACATATTACTGTAGTAATACGACTTAAAGATGTAAAAAGCTCACTACCGGCATCTTTAAAAGGTTAAAGTACGATGTAATACCATAGTGTCTTATGTCTTTGCTGCAATATATTCTATTAGTCACTCAAGTGCTCTCCCTAAGTAGGTTTTAGCCCAACTGCCTCAGGAGGGTTATGTTTTTCAAGATGTATGTATGTATCCAGAAATTCACGGGCTAGAGCCCAAACGGCTAGGCGGATCTTGACATGTGAGGTGTCGTTGGATTCGTCTCTATGATTTTCTCAATCTTGTTGCGTATACCCGACAACCCCAGACAGAACGCCAGCCATGGCGCAGAAAAAAAATCCTCGCAGCAAACAAAGTGCTAACACGTGTATTAACGTAGGTTTTTAGTATAGGGAATTCGAAATTCGTATGCATCTGACAGACGCATGCGTTAGCGCCGCAACAGGTGTTACGTGTGGGCCCCGCCATAGTATGATGGTAGAGGTACATACGTGTGGGCCCCGCCATAGTATGATTGTACATGCATCCGTTGCTCAAAGACTAAGTGTTTTTTTTTAAGTTTGGTATAGTATCAAACAAAATGTCCTGATCAACCTCTGTGATAGTTAAATGATGATAACTTTTGTCTACTCTAGGAGGACCTGACTGCTTGCCTACCTGGCGTAGAACACCAGGAGCACGGGTCGACTATGATAAATGCGAAAAAGTTGTTAAGAATGATGTTGGCAAACAAGCATCCCTTGGCAAGACGAAGTTCGCGGACACCAGCTAGTTTTCATGTATTTTTATTTTCATCGTAATAATATGTCGATATTTTTAAGGTTATGATTTCCCATTGTGAAATTTGTTTGGATCAAAAACGTCGACCGTGCCATGTTTACTTAATCCGGACTGGGCTGTCGCAGCAACATACCCTTGGGTCATTTTGGGTCCCAGACTTCGTTAAAGAAAATTACCCCGGATTCTTAAATTAATTTTGTCTCTGTTTACATTTTCTTGATTAGTATTGTCAAAGCTTTCCGCAAAAATGCGTTTCTTTTTGGATAATCTGCTTTATGTTAATTAACTGTAGGTAGCCCTATTCATCTAAGACTCAAAATAGCATTATCGTGTACCAAATCTCCTAAAATTGTGTATTACAAAATTGAGCCTTAATTAGATATTTCACACAGTAACCCTAACATTAACCTATCAGTACCTACTTCCTAAAACATCCTCTAGATCTATGGTCTATAAGGACCAATAAAATAATCCAGTTGACCTCTTTGGCTAATTACTAAGTAAAATGATGCCAGCCTTGCGATTATAAATAGAGATGTCGAAGCTATTAAAAATGTGGTATGCACCTAAATGTAAGTGGTAGGTACCTACTAGTGAAAAGTGGAAAGGGACTTTTTGCGAGCGGAACCGAAAAAGAACGCATGTAGCTTTAATTTATAAGCTTTTCTCTCTCTTTCTTACTTTTCGTGTGGGACACGGAGTCGTCCAACGACGGAAAACTGCTAAAGTTCTTGATACATGCCACTATCTTTGTTATTGGAAATTAATGTTTTATATATATTTTAATTGTACTTTTGGCTTGTTTGGCGCTTTACACATTTAAATAACGTCCGTTTTGACGTTATTTTTGCGTTGCGCTATCGCAGCGTTGCGTCAACGCACCGTCGTATTTTTATGGGATTTAGGTGGAAATTCGTATTTTCTTAACACTGCGATAGCGCAGCGCAAAAATAACGTCAAAACGTACCTACGTTATGTGTTTATATCGCCTAAAATGAATTGTACAATGAAGAAGGATTTGGCCTAACACGATAAGGTATTTATTATAACGTTATTTTCCTGCCAGGAAGAGAGAAATGTAATCGCAACATTTAAGTATATTGCTACATTTACTCCGATAATAACATTAGAGGCTCTCTTACTAATTTTCTCACAAAGTATGCTAGTAGGTACCTACCTACGTACAAATTATATTCACCCACAAAATAAATTTGTGAAATGTATCAAATCAACGCAAAAGAGAGAATTCCGTATCTTAATACCAAACCTCTCTAATAAATTTAATAAAAAATCTTTCTTATTCTTTCTCTACATAATTTGTAATGAATAGCAAACGCTCTCCAACAGGAGAAGGATCCAGTAGTCAGCTCAACAGTGGACTGTTGGTGTTTTATGCTGATACATAATATAAGGTGAAAAGAAATCAACTGCAAATATTTTAAGGGGTGAACCGGCCCATGAAACTGAACAATTTTCCCCTAGGAACATAGGTCGAAATATGAAAAAAATATTTGGACCTCCCATACATAATGTACCAGCCGGCCGAGTCAATTTATATGGGAGGTCCAAAATTTTTTTTCATATTTAGACCTATGTTCCTTGGGGAAAGTTGTTCAGTTTCATGGGCTGATTCACCCCTTAAAATATTTGCAGTTGATTTTTTTACATCCTGTATTCTAAAGTTTGTTTTTCTTTCGGTATGTACAATCACTCCCGCTCACTCATGAACAATCTAAAATGTAAGGTTTCGATTTTTTTCAGGCTGTAATATTTTCAGCAATAATTGTTACTTTTCGAGATGCATTTATTGAATCGTACAACATTGTTTCTGACCGGCTTGTCAGTATAAATCACAAGAAAATCGAAACTTTAAAAATTGAATTGTTCATGAGTTAGCGTGAGAGACTTTACAATCTACCTAAAGCCTTAGCAATGACAACAAAGCTGTAACCCTGACCATTACCCCTAATTCGTGTGCCAATAATGACCAACTGACGCCATAGTCCATTATACCAGCAAGATAGAGATGACGGGGCAGGCTATAAAATTATAACACGAAAAGGGATGTGGTTGTGCTTTTATTGACAACACATATGTGCCGCTTTGTTATGGCAGCAGAATTATCCTGGAAAGTCTAGAGGTTCTTATTAGACGTCAATGCGGGTACGCATGGTAGTACGGGTAAAGTATGACCATTTTGGCGACAAAATATGTACAAGGTTGAATTTGTGTTTTACAACTATTTTCGCACTAACAATGAAGATCTGCGCAGTACTGGAAAAAAAATGGCGACTGAATACCTCCCAGGGTACCTGAAGTGGAACACTAAGAGCACTTTATAAACTTTAAAATATACCTACAGCATGGGCATGATCATGACCACCCGAAGAACCCTTACGACACTGGGCGTTCCGTGGGCCGCTGACATGAATGAGTAGGCAATTGCAGGCTGAACCACCTGATCAGCATATGGAACCTTTGCTGCATATGGAACCTTTCGTAGCAGGTGCGTAGCGGATTCGGCTACGAATCATGCATTTCGCTATTATCCGGCTCTTCGCGAAGGGCCTAGGAATTTCGCAAATTACCGGATTTCGCTAGATTTCTGCGACAGATACAACGGCAGAGAACTACTACTCTTGTTTTGACACACTTGATTGCCCTTTAGGTACTTCACCTTTTGCAACAACGGAGTTACCACAAACTCGTTTAGATAAATCTTTTTTATTTATACATCTCTCTACCTACAAACATGGCACAACCAATCTAAATCTGATACTTTTAGTTCAGCAACTTTATCCTCAGTAAAGCAAGTAAAGTATCTTTATCCCTCAATATTGGTTTAGAGATTTCTCGTGTGGAAAATTACATGCCTTCCCCAAAGATACTTACTTATGGATATTAGATGAAACTCTGTATAAACTTGCTTACGGAATGATTTTTCAAACTCGTTATTTTTTCCCTTCAGCAGGTTTGGTTATGAGGTACAAGTTTTTTAAACGATCGCGAAATATTTAATTTACGTAAAGTGAATTCACTGCCAGTAAGAAGGAGATAAATCAAAACCCTGTCTCTAATTTGCGCTTATTAGGGAAAGAGTAATTAGATATTTTCTACGCAAGCAAGTATAGAACAGTATCATCTGCATAACCATTTCTTACAGATGAAGCGGCACAAAAAATGTGGACCTATCTTGTATACCACTGAAAAGCAAAATATGGACTAGAAACCTGCAAAAATGGACTCGCGTATCTGTATTAATAGGTGGCATACGTGAGCCACTATCGGTGTCGTTTCCATGCGACATCCGACGCCCGCGGCAGAATACAGACTCATAAAAACGAATCACACAAAGCTTTGCCGGCTCGCAGACCAAATGAAATATTTCCTCTACGCCCTTCTGTTAGGGGCAAAACAGCGACACTAGCGCCACGCAGTAAACAATAAAAACACTGAGTGAATTGAATACGCAATTGGTTGAGAAAACAAAACTATCAATTAACAACAATCATTAGCAACAAACATTTCGAGAAAACCTAGTTGAAATTGTGTGCCTTATAGTTAAGTAGGTACCTACCTATACCAAAATTGCTAAAAGTGGCTACTCATCCTCAAATTCCTATCTATGTAGGTTATAATCTTTGTATAAGTTGGTTATTGACGCTATATAATTGATAAGTACATTTGTGTCTCTGCGAAATGTAATTTCTTATATACTGTCTGAGGCAAGCCCAACGTAGAGGGAACAAGGCCGCGGCTCGAAGCAATGAAACTCTAAACAGAGAGGCTGCAGAGGGAAAACGACGACGCGACGCCCCGGTAAAAAATCATCACCGAAGCGTGTTTAAACCAGGGACTTTTCCTATTTGGGGGCGCCACTAGTATGCCGTTTAGCCGTAACACGAGATTTTCCTGCCACAGGGCTCTTGGTGCACGCACGGAGGGATCCGTTGAGGTGCTTATCCGAAACGATCTCCTTTCCCCCCTTAAGATTCAGGACATTACGGTAAATGCGAAGTGACACTAGCAGCACACTGCCAGCTCTGTTTGTGAATTTCAAGTGGGACAGGAAAAATATTCTAACAAATACGAAGGAGCTGGCCTTATTTTGTCCTTACGACTACGAGTAATTCTCATTGCAATTGCTGAATAACTTTTAAGGAGATTCAACGGACAGGACATATTATTTAGTTCAGAATCGTCGACGTGGTACCTATGTATTTATTTGGATATCTAACATACTTAATCTTGAGAAAAAGGTACTACTGACGGAAATTACTCAAAGCTGATTGCGTTCAAGAATCAAACGAACGCAACCAATTTCCTGCAATATGTCATCACATTTTGGCGTGGTATTAGAAAATCTATAAAATGCTCGCATCGCGCTCGCTGTACGTAATTTTTAATACATATTTATTCAGCATTACATGCGGTGCTGCCACATGTGCTCGTGATATGGTTCACGCAGATTATAAATTGGATTTCATATCTACGCGACCTGACTTCTGATGTTACTCCATCAGAATCACGCGCCAACCAAGCTTGATAATATTTCCATAATATCTGTTCAATCCTTCTACGCTTGACTGGAAGTGGAAAAGGTAAAACATTGGAAGTGCCAGCTGATTAGGTATATGTCAATGCGAACATCTAGTTCATAAAAAGTAAGCTTCAACCTTCCAAACCTTAAAGTATCTTCCAAATTAGAATCCGTCTAGGAATAGCGGGACTATTGCTTAACGGAACTAACTGATCAAAGGTAAACTATTATTAGACAGTTTATAATCCGTAGGTAATGTGAGTGGCATGGCAACTCAGTAAGAGTGTCTTTTGTACAACGCAGAAGGCCGTTTCGGTAGAAACTTGATAAACTCTACCTAATTGCTTTCGACTAGAAGGCGCCCCGTGCGCCGTTTAGCTTGTACGACTAGTATGTTGAAATCTTAAAAAATATTTTACGTGAGCTGCAAAAATAGCCCTATCAAGACTATCTTGTATCTTGCTGGACTCTTGAGCACTCAGGGGTGTACCTTAATGCGGAAACAAAAGAAAATAGCAGTTTGAAGGAAGCTTGCGGTGATAATCCAATTTCGCGGCGGGGCAAAGACTGCAGCGGCAACACAAATAGCCTGGCTGGCAACTCCGTTTTCATTAGCTTTGTTTTCTCACGGAAACAGCTAGTATACTTTCTAGGTGCCAGATTGTTTAACGAAATGAAATTGCAGCGGCTTTGAATTAAACTTAAATTTTATTATCTTACACAGTGGAATGAATTTTAGACTGTACATGATGAAATAAGTTCAATAAAGTACCTATTTAATTAAAATTCAGGGACAGACCTAAGCAACTAAAGTGCTCTGGTAAAGCTTCGAACATTTATGAGAGTAACTACCATATTTCGAATGTCTGATAGATGTTAGTACTCAATGAGATTAAGGGTATATTACACGGGTGAGATAAGCGAGAACTCTGTGTAAATGGAAAAGTAACGGGTCAGTAAACGCGTGATTTTTTCGCGTTGCCCGCCGTGATAAATGGCCAAGAACGCCGGGCCACAGTACAGTACGTATGGCTGAAGCAGTAGTGACAATTTATACAAACGCTAAGAAACCCAATCCCACAGGTGCACGACGCAGTTTCATAGCATCTTACGCCTGTGTCTAACCCATTCCTGCGAGGTGTCAGTTGGGGTCATCGCACCATGTAAACAACTGAATACATTACTACCTACACGAAAATGAGGTAAGAAGTAGCCAATGGGCTTATATTTCTTTATTAAAAAATAAATTGGTTTTATAACTTTGATGATAATGATGGT
This sequence comes from Phthorimaea operculella, assembly GCA_024500475.1. Taxonomy (NCBI): domain Eukaryota; kingdom Metazoa; phylum Arthropoda; class Insecta; order Lepidoptera; family Gelechiidae; genus Phthorimaea; species Phthorimaea operculella. The sequence continues at coordinate 1,068,607 of JANFCV010000118.1, forward strand.
GATTTATAACCTTACGGTAGTTGGGACAAAGACACAGCTTTTAGAGTAACTGAAACCTTAACGCTTCAACCAAAGGTAGGTATCTAATTATTTCTAGAAAACCGGTCCAGTTTCCCTACTGTTTTAGCCTATTTATGTACTGTGACTGGGCCGGCGGGCCGGCCGCCTAGACTCCGGAGCGATTGCCAATGACGCGAAAAATTGCTGTTATTTTTCTCATCTCTAAGCGCAGCGTTGGAATCGCTTTATGGATATCGGCTGTGATTTCTGAAACGCGGGCACAGGCACTGATTTTCCTTTTGTGAAATTCTCAGCTGTCTGAAATTTTTGATAGGCACCGAAATAAATTTTCTATTTTCTTTTTTTACTTTCTGCTGTCAAATTAGGTAAGTTAGTACCTACTAGTGGCGAAGGGTTCATACATGCTGATTCCCACCGGCTTCCCTTTTAGTTTACAAATCCATACTCTCACATTAATCTGGCAGATTCATTTGGTACATTTTTCTGCACCGGCCTACCTTCGCTAAAACGTCACCCATCGCCACTGGTACCTATGGTAACTTCCTACCTATGCCTACCCACAAAAATAATTGTCGCATAGTTAGGAAGCATTATCTAACCCGATTCCAAAAGTTTACGTTTTTCTACGCAGTACACCGTGTAGTTACAGTGAAATCAATGCAGCCTCACTAATCGCCACTGCACGTTAAAATCAACTTACCTTGTTTATTCGGCGGACGTTCATTGCCTATCGCATGACACGAAAAGCCGGCCAAATGCGGCGTTTCTGGGGCCAAATGATAATTCGCGTACAATTCCGACGTTTGCACGGGACAGGCAGGATAATGTCAGTCAGTCGGGACATCGGGACGATGGCGGGACGTTACATTACTGTGCTCAAATTTATTATTATCTTTCCAAAAAGGGTTGTAAAGTTCATAAAAAGAATTATCATTTATAATAATAATTATTATTATATAAATAAAAGCTGTGGCTTTTGCTATCTACGTAGATGTATACGTTCTGCGTCCAATTCCGACGTTTGCACAAAACGAGCGTTCATTTCAAGGTGTTCTGCTGCTTTTCTTAAATACCTTGCTAATAAAGCTTACACCTAAAATTCATAAAAGTTAAATAGGTACTTGTATTGTACCTACTATAGGTACATTGGTTTTGTTTCTGAAATGCATAAATTTAATTGTGGTCCCAAAATTCGTTGAATGTTCGCGCTTGGGGCAAATACGTACAGCAAAGATTGTTTCAAAGATGATGATGAGAACAAATTTGATGGAATACAAATAAAAAGTTCACTAAGTAAGATCCTTACCTCCTTATGGAACTAAGTATCATTTGATTTTTTCTTGTACGTTTTTTTGTTATTGTTTTAATTGTTATTTTAATGAAGGAAAGTTCTTACTTCCTTTAGTACGTAGAAAAATAGTGCTGTGAAATTAATCTAGATTTGGCTTGGCTTGCGCTGTCTGTCTTGCAATCCTGCCTGCATTAGTGCCGCGGATAGTTGGACATGGTTGGACATTAGCATTTTGCTCAGTAAAAAGCAGACGTTTTTTCAAAGAACTTTGTGGTAAAACTCACTTTGAGTGTTCTTTTATTCTAGACGTCTGACTTTTTAAAAGAAATAGAATAGTCGTACATGCGTTTGCGTGAGTTACTTACTAATGTTATATTATCCAGTTTACAAAATTATGATGTTGGTTGTATGCTTTTGTAATGTATGAGCCACATTATCCTTAATCACATTCATATTACAAAGGCATTGTATTTAGGAACGAGCTTTCATTCATCTAAGCTTTCTTAATTTGTGTTTGTTAATTATAGCTTCCGGCCTGCCATTCATAAATCAGCTGACGGAAAATACCTGTAGAGCTTTCAATTTGCAAATTCCATATTTTGTCGGCTTCAAAGCGACCGGTGCAAATCTGGGGTGAAATAATTTATGTCAGGGATTAAGCTGACGCAATGAAAGGGAATTTTCTAAAAGAGCTTCGACATCAGAAACTCCTGAGCGGACTGAGGCACAAGCCCATTCCCGGTTCGCGAAAAAGTTTCGGAACTTCCCAACATCGCTAAGAGAATCTGTAAGTAAAAAGAAAATGGCTAAGCTTGATTTTTTATAAAAGGAAAATCAGAAGACAAGGTCCACTAGTGCTTTATTTTTAGTGAAATCACAAAGCAGTGCTTTCTTTTGAATTTTAATGAAAAAGACGAGAGTGCTTTTTCAGAAGGATAATTTTAATATTGATTTTCCTACGATGCAACAAGCTGGTCTAGATTTGTAAGATGCATAATGAGAATCTTATCTAGTTTAATGTGCATCTTCACTACAATTTGGATTTTTATAAACAACTTACATTAGAACAGCCAGTATTTTTTACATGGGCCATTTCAATCAAAGCAAAAATTAACAGGCTTTAGTCTATAGGCATAAAGCGATAACGTCGTCTCCTTTTCGCATTCCGTTGACCTCTTTTCTATTTACCTAAAACCGTTATGGACGTGTTTCTTGTGCACTAAAGAATACAAAACTGCCGGTGTTTGTTGCCGATAGACTACATTGATTTGGTGCAGCACATCACAATCACAGTCAGTCAACCTACATTTTCCCTTTTGCATACAGGCTATTATGACAACCGTATTCTACACATTCAGAAGAGCTGTGAAATCCGCATCCGGAATGGGAGTGCCGGGAACGCAAAACGGTTCATTCCCTTTGTTTTATGAGACAATTAAGAAGCAAAGGGACGAAGCGGCGCGAAGAGTAAATTTTTGTCCTGTAATAAAAGGAGAATACGTTTACATTAAATAGCAGATTGAAAACTAACGATCTCGTTACAAGTGTTTTTTCCAGGTTAATAGACAAACCGACAAATTAGATAAACAAGTTTCATTTACATTCTGCTATTTTGCTTCACATTTCTGTTAGTTATTGTCGTTTTAGCGCAATCTATCACACCCAAGATTGATATTCTATTTCAACCATATTATCTGTCCATTTGTGGATACATTTACTGGATAAACAGTGAATGAGTATTATTTTGGTCCGCGGATTTGACCGAGTGTTGAGTCAAGAGTCAAGTGTATCATATAAAAATAAAACAATCTTTGCAATTTACTTCATCCATATAACCTTTAGGAGAAACTCAATAAGGAAACGGGTAGTAACATCGAAAGATATTTTCGCTAGTCATACTTTGGTTGTCGGAACACTAGTGGGTTTCTGTTTCTCCTTTCGTAAATGGTGCTAGTCATTATGATATGCCTAAATAAATATCAATACGATTATTTTATATAACGTCGTAACCATCTAATAGACATCGCTGACCACAGCGCAACGTTTTATATTTGGTAGATAGAAATCGTGGTGGCTGATTCTTTAGAATATTATTTTAAGAACGGTCACAGAATAGATAAAACATCAAAGGTGTTTTTCCTTTATGGAGATGTTTTCTGAAAGGATAATTTTGTTGGAGCTCTTAGCTGGTGTTATGAATTTAAATTTTTCATTTATGCCCCGGCCGTGTTTAAAAATGTTATAAAACACGTCAAAAAATATGGCGCTGGCGCTTAGCGGTAACGTGCTTGTTAAAAGGTTTCGCTAAGAGAGAGCTTTGTGTCTTTCCCTGACCCTCGTCAAAGTAATTGTGTTACAGAGCAATTAATTCACAATTTTCATAAATATGATTACTTTTCCGCCACCAAGATTCTTTTTATTAAAGTAAGTGGCTGTAAAGGGAGCAGCAATGTTTTTTCTAAGCTGAAGGTATTTCGATTTACTTCTTTTATTCCTTCAGCCGCCATTCTGCTTTTAGGAATAATACTATTGTTTTCTGAACGTATTGGCAAACAATCTTCTAAGGATGTGTTGAATGAATAAAACAAAAAAATCCGCATACCATATTATAACAAATCAAAGAGATTTCTTCCGTTGCAGAAAACTGACGTATTTATAGTAGTCATGGTCCTTAGCAAAAAAATACTGTTTTGCCGGCACAGTTGATGCCGCTTTGCTCAGTGATACTAGGGACCATTGTGAATGATTCCATCCGAGGAAATGAAAAATCCGTCCACTGGATTTCAAGATGGCGGACCTTCGTTTTTTTGTATGGCACTAAAAAAATAATTCTTCTGGAGCCCATCGTGTGGGGTATCAAATGAAAGCGCTTGACGAGACAATTTCAAAAATATATCGTTTTAATACATTTCAGTTGCCCTCTTAGAAAAAAATCAAGTTAAATTTTTAATAGTAGTCAAAACATGCCAAGTTTGAGGTCCAGTAGGTACAAAATAGCTGACATATAGTTTCTTAAAAGTATGCCAAATGATCCACCATATCCTGAAATCTAACGTGACGAAAGGAATTTCGAAAATAATAAGATTTAATGTATATTTTGCAATGGAAAGTAGATCATTGGGAACTGCAGTAGGTTAGTAAAAACTGCTTGTGCGCTTCTATAAATGTTTAAAATGCAATTCTTCTCATGATTACTTTTACACTAAAAGCTAGATAGATTATGATGTGCCGGATCATTTTGAATGTGCGGGCACGGTTGTGCGTCCGCCAAGTCCAGTAAAAAGCAGCTTTGCCGTACCATATTTCTCTTAAAGCAGTTTCGGCCAAAGATGAGACCCCTTTAACGATATCTCCTTATCTTATCTTAATAAGCCTATAAACGATTATGTTGGATAAAAATTTAAATATTTCATTAAGCAGATATAGAAGCTCTAAATGGAGTAAAATACTTAAGTGTTAAGTTCAAGAATAAAAAAAACAGTTAACTATGTGATTCTATGTAGGTAAATACACACGATTACCATTTTAAATTTACAACGAAACAGCATTCGTTGCAGTTTTAGTTGTAGAATCTTGTTAGTGTTTAGTGTATAAGTATGAAATACAATGATGCTACAGTTATTACCCTGAGAGCAATCTTAATCCGTTGTATGGGCATTAAACATTAAATCATATCTGTAATAATTTCTGGCTATTACTTAGATAAGTTAATGTAAATTTGAATTTATAAAGAATCGGCCAATATTTATGACCGCGACAGTCAATAAAAATAATAATAAATACATTTTATTCCCGTAAAAACACAGCGAAAACGGTATAAATATTATTACTTTGCAACATTTCATCTTAACATTATTTCCGACCGTCCAAACATATAATCTTTTTATTTTTATTAATGCAACATATCTCCGCCAAAAAAAATGCTTTCGTAATTAAAAAAGAAATGTTAAGCGCTTGGTAAAAAATAGTTCCAGCTGATTTTTTTTGCTGTAGTTAAAATTAATCTCTTAACATACTTTTTATTAAATCTGCTGCCAAAAAATAATGATTCTGATAAAAAGAAAATATCAAGCATTAGTTTCAGGAAAAAATTATAGAAGCGAAATTATCTAGTACTAGTATGTAGACTTTTCGAATGTTTATTTTCTAATTACATAGACAGAATTCTTCTACGAATATTTTCTTGGATAGGATTTCAATTTTATTGAAGAAAGTATTAACATACTTTTTTTTTATGTTCCTGTTAGATATCTTGTTCGATTTCGGTTGAAATACTTTTTGTTATTGTTAATAAATACATTTTTACCAAAAAAATACTTATACCTCCTTTGCTGTAGAATTCCATTGTATTTGGGTGCATTTTTTTTCCTTAACTTCCGGTCTGCTTTTTCGGGAGATTCGAGAATATAGGTTCTTAGATTTGCTTAAAATAATCATTCCCAAAAATTTAGGCAGATATCGAATTTTTTCCAAAAAACGAGGATTGCTCTTACACTATATTTCGTACCGACGACGTCGTGTATTGCACAGCTTTGCTGGTGGAGTGGCGAACTTGGCTGTCTTTAACAAAATATATCTTGCAAGTAGTAAAAATATGATTATTTGTTTTTGCAATTCTTTAAATACGGTCGCTCAAATACGCCATATTTGTAAATTTTGAGATATAAGGTTATTTTTCTTTGATGCTGTGTCTTTTAGTATGGGCTGTTAAATATGGCCTATTGGAACGACCATACTCTAAGTCAATATTATACGTACGATAACTATCATTTTTTTGCGGTAGATGTAGATTGTAGATGAGTAGTGGTGAGACTTGCTTTTTTTTCAGTTGTGTTGTAATGGTATCTCATATCTTTACATTATTTAGGTACATTTCATCTTAAACTGCTTTAGAAGTTTTATGGTCGGTCAAATTAGTAACAGATTTAAGGGAATTGAATGTTTTTTTTTAATATGCAATGTTTATTTTATGACTGTTTGGGTCCTTAAAACACAGGTTTGAAATGTTATCCAAAATCGTTGTTCGGGTGTTCGAAATTGGCCTGAACTGTTTCGAGAGAAACATTTATATTTCGTTTAATCATTTATTGTACACAAAAACAAATACAGGACAAATACAAAAATAAAAATGACACAGCAGGCAATACTTATTTCTAACAAATTCTTACAGCAGGCCTATTAGCATTCATGAGTAGAGCAATATGGTACCTAAGGCAAATCCCCTTTTTACTCGACTTGGCGGGGGCACAACCGTGCCTGCAAATTCAAAATGATCCGGCACATGCTTTAAGTGTAAAAGCAATCATGAGAAGAATTGCATCTTAAACATTTATGGAGGCGCACAAGCAGTTCTTACCGACCTATTGCAGTTCCCAATGATCTACTTTCCATTGCAAAATTTACGTTAAATCTTATTATTTTCGAAATTCCTTTCGTCACGTTAGAGTTCAGGATATGGTGGATCATTTGGCATACGTTTAAGAAACTATATGTCAGTCATTTTGTACCTACTGGACCTTAAACTTGGCATGTTTTGACTACTTTTAAAAATGTAACTTGTTTTTTTTCTAAGAGGGAAACTGAAATGTATTAAAACGATATATTTTTGAAATCGTCTCGTCAAGCCCTTTCATTTGATACCCCACACAATGGGCTCCAGAAGAATTATTTTTTTAGTGCCATACAAAAAAACGAAGGTCCGCCATCTTGAAATCCAGTGGACGGATTTTTCATTTCCTCGGATGGAATCATTCACAATGGTCCCTAGTATCACTGAGCAAAGTGGCATCAACTGTGCCGGCAAAACAGCTTTCGGGTGATATTTGACCGTACCCGCTTAGACTATAGATAGTACTGATGGAAAATAAGTATTAAGTATGACGTATACCTAGTATTACCTAAGTGTGTTTTGTGTAAGAGTAATTAGATTAGTTAATTATTTAATTTACTTTTTGTCTCATTTTGTGGTCAAGAAAGAAATTAATGAAGACCGCTTTTTTATACACTTTCCAAAATTAGGTACCTCACTCATCTCAGATACTCATAATCGTTCCGAGTTCTGTTCACAACGTAGCAAATCTGTTGTAGTCCATATATACTCGAACAACATTATCTGCTCACCAAACGCGGGTTTAAGACTTGCGTACCTCATAATATGATCAGCTCCAGACTCCAGAGGGAGCTCAAAAACATCTCGGCTTACTCGATCTCAGGTATGTACCAAAGCTATCAACAAACGCGGGTTTTTGGAGGCTTTCTAACTCACAACTTTCGGCGCAGAAACATGACGAAAGATGTTGATTTAAAGGGGTAACTTGGGTTGCTGCTGATAATATTTTATTTACGTAACGAAATATTATGTTCGGCTGGATTATAGGTATCCGTTACAAAACTAAATACAGTTTTATTCATTCTTATTCTTGGGTAACCTTAAATATTTTGTCGTGTATTTTTGTGCCTACTACCGAAAATAAACATGAACATTCTTATTTGCTTTACCTAAAGTATGTTTTGGTTTACCTCTACGCTAGACAACCTGCTACGGATTTGAACGCGAAAACAAAGCGTTCATTTTTATTCACTGCTTTTGGAGAGCAAAAAGTGAAATAGCAGAAATTACATTATGCTTTTTGAGTGTACTCACGGTGCGCTGAAATACTTTTTTGCTAGTTTTAATTGCTTTCAGAATGTGTTTGCTTTTGTAATAGTGGTGTGGTACGTACGTGAATAAAGTACACCGCAGGAAATGTAGGTGAAAAAAAAGCTGCGTGAATTTTTCTAATTTTTGGATATGTTACGTATCATAGCGTATTAAAAAAAATATGTGAGGAGCAAACACTTTCTATGTCTGGTTTAGGAGATAATGGCGTTTATGTAGACGACTTCCCATACAAATCGCAAAATTCACCTGTTTTCAAATAAGTCGATTTTTGTCACTTTCTTACAATGAAAACGGTTATTTTTTACTTTTGCAATATACTAACAGATTATTTAGCGACATTTTTGCGATACAAACATATTCTGTCGCGCATATGGTTTTTATGATATTTCACCAAACGTCAATATTTTTGGGGAAAAAATAGGTAAACCTGAGTTATTTTTGAAATGGCTGCGTGAGATTTATTTTTTATTTTTTCATCCGATAAACAACATGACATTAAATAAAAAGTGATGAATTAAAAAAACATTCTATGTCTAGTTTTTTTGTTATAGAGATTGAAAGTATATTTTGCTAGTCGTCCATACATACTTTCAAACTCATATAACAAAAAAACTAGACATAGAATGTTTTTTTATCTCATCACTTTTTATTAAATGTCATATTGTTTATCGGATGAAAAAATAAAAAATAAATCTCACGCAGCCATTTCAAAAATAACTCAGGTTTACCTATTTTTTCCCCAAAAATATTGATGTTTGGCGAAATATGATAAAAACTATAAGCCAGACAGGATATGTTTGTATCGCAAAAATGTCGCCAGATAATCTGTTAGTATATCGACTACGGAAATATGAATTAGCGTAAGGGACATTTTGGCGATTTTGAGTTATATATATCATTGGATTCAGAATTTTGAGCTCTATCGAATGGTATATATAACTTTTTGATATCTTGAAAAAAATGTCGCTTACCTTAAAAAAAAAGTGAGCAAGAGTTTAAAAATCGGGAGTAAAAAGTGAACGGGACGCCCTGTCGATGTAGCGATGCGGTGTGAGACGTCCCGGTTCCACTCGATGGGTGTGTTGAAGAAAGTCGATGGCGGTTCGGACTGCAGACTCGCGAATGGTCGACACAAGCGAAACCCTGTCCTGTACTTGAAACTATTACTGTTAGCCACTTGAAACTATGACGTGGGGCTTCGCTGTGGACCCGCGGACAGCGCGGCGGTCGCTGTATGGCGGTACGGTAACGATGCGGAAGCGCGACGCGGCTGACGGCGGCTGTTTCCACGGCGGCGGGACGGCGGGCGAGAGACGAGGGCTGTAGCGACGATGATTACACGACGAGGTCGATGGGGGCGAGGAATAAAATCACTGTAGTACGGTGAAAGGCTTCCTCCTCGCTGGGGCTTCAGGCAGAGCTTTCTTCTATAAGTTGCCGCTTCGAAGGCTCTTCTCGGAATGCGCGCCGACTCGGTGCAGTCGGCCCTATATTTATACAAAATCCGCCATTTTGCGGGGCTAGGGGTGCGCGGGGGGACCGCGCGCGGTAGGGAGGACGAACGCGGGGAGGTGCGCGGCGTGCGGGGGGAGGCTCTGCCGTCTGCCTTTCGCGATTTGGATCTATTTATTAATTCTATCAAACCTGTTTACAATCTTATAAGATTATCTATTTTCTTATAAGAATCCTATTCAAATCTTATTGGAATCTTACTACGATGTGCCTATAAGTTCTGTCTATCCTATTAGAACATTGCAATCCAATAAGATTCTATCTATACGAACGAACTGTACTAATCTTACTAGAATCACTCAGAAACTAATAAGATTAGCTTATCTGTAAGCTAGTGCGTGTTTCGGAGTGCATGTGCTATGTCTGTAACCTGTCAAGTTAGGTGCAAGTGTAGGTACATGCCTGTTTTACTGTAATCTAACTATCCGTGTGCGGTGTAGCCTAACTGTGTACCTAGCATTGAAACACAGTAAGGGGCGATGGTTTATTTAGGTTTACCTACCGAAACCTACCTATTAAACACGCTACTTAGTTATCTATCTATTACCTATCCTATTACAATAGCACCGACCTATATAAACTGTACAATACGAAGAACGAACTGTCTGAGCTATGCTATACGTTATACAATAAGAGCGATTTACCTATTTATCCGAACTATCACAAACGAACTGTTATCTATGACTGTAGCACCGACTTATCTACCTATTTACAATGTTATTTACCTATAAACGAACTATTCTATTAGCATCGACCTATTTACATGAAATGACCGCAACTATACCTATTTACGTTATACAAACATAAAATGGGCTAACTAAGCCATACCTATACCTATCGAACGGGGAACGAAAGTAAATTATTATCTATCGCTATGAGACCTATCCTATATGCCTAACCTAGCCTAAGTAACTATCTACATGGAAGGCCGGCTGTCCCGCACATTACTCCCGCCGTGCGCCGTCTGCTGCCGCTCCAGACGACGCATCTCGTCCGTGGGGCGGGTCAGCCGGCGCCTCGGTGATGATGACCAGCTTGTTGGTCGGTGGTCGTGCTCGGTCGTCGCGGGATGCCCCCTGTCGGTGATGCCCGCCGTCCTCGTGGTGCCGTCCGTTGCGGGGTAGGCAGTGCTGTCTGTGTCGCGTGGCCCGGTGTGTCGTGGGTGCGTGCTCTCCACGACGAGTACGGGGTCGATGACCTATGCCGCGGGGCGCCTGCTGTGACGCTCCCGCCGGTTGCAAAGGTGCTCCCGCCGGTGTAGTGCGGGCTCCCGCCGGTGCTGTAGTGCGGGTGCTCGCCGGTGCGGTGGTGCGGGCGCTCGCCGATCCTGTAGTGCGGGCGCTCGCCGATCCTGTAGTACGGGCGCTCGCCTGTCCTGTAGTGCGGGCGCTCGTCGATGCTGTAGTGCGGGCGCTCGCCTGTCCTATAGTGCGGGCGCTCGCCGATGCGATAGCGCAGGCTCCCGCCGGTGCTGTGTTACGGGTTCCTGCCGGTGCGATGTGGACTCCCGCCGGTGCTGTCGGTGGGTGCGGTCGTCCTTTACGATGTTGGCCATGCGATTTTCTTTGTTGACGGCGGCTTGGGGCGCGATGTGTGGTTTCTGTCTTCTGTTTAGCGGTCGATGTCGATGCTTTCTGTGTGCGCACGCGGTCGTACTGTGTGCCGTGCGCGTAGTCGCTCTCCTGCCGTTGTTGTGCGACGGTGAGGGACTCGATGGCGATGTGTTGTCGGTGCTGTCCGTTCTTCCTGTCTGTGGCTGCTGCTGTGCGGTGCGGCTGGGCGCGCTGTCTCGTGCCGTGTAGAACCCAGCCGAGCGGCGTCATGGATGCGACTGGCTGCCCCTTTTCTCCTATGCGCGTTTCGGTCGTGCGCAGTAACTCCCAGTTGTCCTGGCCGATGAGGATGGTTGGCACGCCGGTTTTCATGAGCTGTGGGAGCAAGTCGGTGAGATGGTCGCATCCCTCGAAGTCCTGTTTCGTGACGCGCTGTGACGGGAACTTCGTGTTGCTGCAGGTGTGGGCGTCGATTCTGGCGGTGCCCACGTCGGTGCGCAGCTCGAGCTCGATGTGTTGCGATGTTTCGTCTGTCATGTCGCTAGCGAGGGCCTGTATGTGCAGCGGTTCGATGGGCCCTTTCGCGCCGATCTTCTTTGCCACGGTGGCGTCGATTAATGTGGTCGTTGACCCGTCGTCCAGCAGTGCGAAAGTTTTCGCCGATCCGTGCGGTCCGACGGCGGTGACTGGGACTATCTTCAATAGACCGTGGCTGTTCGTAGCGGTGCGCGCGTGGCTTGCGATTTCCCGTCGACGATCGGTGGCGGTCGCGTTTCTAACGAAGTGCAGCAGCGGGTGGTGCAGTTTGGTGCACCCGTCGGTGTCGCAGGGCTGTCCGGTGCAACTGTGTTTCTTGTTTCGTCGCCGAAGGCAGCGGTAGCATAGTTTCTTTGCCTTGGCGGTGGCCCAGCGGTCGTCTACGGCGAGTTGCGTAAACTGGGCGCACTTCCCTGCGCTGTGTTGTTGTTTGCCGCATACGATACATGTTTGCGGTGCGGTGGCGGCAAACTGTCGGTCGTCGGTGCTATGCTTGGCGCGGCGTGCGGGCGCGGCGCTAGCGGGGGCGCGTCGCTTCGATGCGATGTCTTCTTGCGGCGCGCGCTGTGTCGTCGTGTTGACGTGCTGTTGCTGTTGCCGGCGCGGGGGACGGAGTTTGCTGTTTTTATCGGTGAATTCCCGCGCGGCGTCTTCTCCCGCCGGTGTTGATGTACGCGGCGGCGGCGGTGCGATGGCTGCTCTCCCGGTAGTGAACGGTAGAGATGGAGGGCAGCTCTCCTGTTGCTGTACGGTGCTGTAGGGCTGCGGCGATTGTGGCGGCGCAGCGTGGGCCGGCTCCCCGGTGACGAACGGAGATGGAAGCGCGGCGAACGGTGGGTGGCGGCGTGCCCGATGCGGCGGCACGTCGCTGGCTGGCTCCTCGGTAACGGACGGTGGTAGGAGCGCAGCGTCCGATGGGTGATGTCGCGGCTGTGTCGGCGACGCGGTGTGGGCCGGCTCCCCGGTGGCGAACGAAGGTAGGAGCGCGGCGTGCGGTGGCGTGCGGCGTGTCCGATGTGGCGACACGTCGCTAGCTGGCTTCTCGAAGACGAACGATGATAAAAGCGCAGCATCCGATGAGTAGCGGCGCGGCTGTTGTAGCGGCGCGTCGCTGGCCGGCTCCTCGGAGGCGAACGGAGGTAGGAGCGCGGCATACGATGGCGTGCTGCGGCGTACCCGATGAGGCGGCACGTCGCTGGCTGGCCCCACGGAAGCGAACGATGATTGAGGCGCAGCCTGGGCCGGCTTCCCGATGGCGGACGATGTTGGAAGCGCGGCATCGAACGGTGAGGTGCGGCGTGTCCGATGAGGCGACACGTCGCGAGCTGGCTCCACGGAAGCGGACGGTGGTTGGAGCGCAGCATCCGATGGGTAGCGGCGCGGCTGTTGTAGCGGCGCGTCGCTGGCCGGCTCCTCGGAGGCGAACGGAGGTTGGAGCGCGGCGTACGGTGGCGTGCTGCGGCGTACCCGGTGAGGCGACACGTCGCTGGCTGGCCCCACGGAAGCGGACGATGATTGAGGCGCAGCCTGGGCCGGCTTCCCGATGGCGGACGATGATGGAAGCGCGGCGTCAAACGGCGAACGATGGCGCAGCTGTGGCGCGGCGGTGGTGGCCGGCTCCCCGGAAGCGGACGGTGATGGGAGCGCGGCGACGGACGATGGCGAACGATGGCGCAGCTGTGGCGCGGCGGTGGTGGCCGGCTCCCCGGAAGCGGACGGTGATGGGAGCACGGCGTACGAACGGTCGCGATGCGGTGGCAGCGGCGGAGGGGCCGCGCTATACGGTGGCGGACGATCGCGTCGCGGAGGCAGCGGCATAGGGGCCGCGCATATCGGTAGCGGAGGGTCGCGTCGCGTAGGCAGCGGCATAGGGGCCGCGCATATCGATGACGGCGGATCGCGGCGCGAGTGCAGCGGCGTAGGGGCCGCGCAGTACGATAGCGGTCGGTCGCAGCTCGCGGGCTGCGTGGACGGAGGCGCACGACTCGGTAACGGCGGACTGCGGCGCGGGGGTACCGGCGGCGGCAGCGTCGTGCGGTCGGTTGAGTCGCGGTCACGGTGCGGTAGAGGCGCGGCGCGGCTGTCCTGTGTGCGGCGCGCGACGACCGTCGACTCGGCTGTGTGCTCCCACTGTAGCTGTAGATCCCCTTCGAAGCTGTAGGTCGACTCGCTGCTCGATGAACGTGGCGATGTGCAGCGGCTATCGTTGATGTCTTCCATCAGTGCGAGGTGGCGTTCGATTAGCGAAGTCAACTCGAGTATTCGAAGCTCCGATGCGTGCAGCTTGGCTCGAACATCTTCTTCAGTTTCAGTATTTTCAGAAGTTTCGGTCGGCTCTGCAAACCCAATCAGCGATCGGTGGGCGTGGCTTACTTCTGTCATGGCTTCCGTGTTGACTCGCTTCGCTGTTGGGTCCGGTGTATTTCCCTCGCTGAATAGGTGTCGAGTTGGGAACTGTTCCGGTAGGTCGGGTTCGACGAGGGGGGGGAGCGCCCCCTCGGGGATCTTGACGTCACGATGCGCTGGCGACACGATGTCTAGCCGAGCGTTGTGGCCGGGCGCAGCCTCCGGTGCGGTGGACGATGCGATGACGATGCGGGCTGGGCCGGCGGTGACGGTGGCGGCGAGGGGCGCGGCAGTAACCCGCTCGCCGCCCTGTACTGTATGCGACGCATTCAGCTGTGTGATGGGCGCTCGATCGCTAGGCGATGGAGCTCTCGACGTGTAGATGTATTCTTCTCTCGGCGCCTTGCTGTACGACGATGACGATGACGAATGCATTCTTGCGTCTTCCATTCTTGAGTCTTCTTACTTCAACACGCTGGTTACACGACGATATCCGGCTGCCGAAGGACCAAAATGAACGGGACGCCTGTCGATGTAGCGATGCGGTGTGAGACGTCCCGGTTCCACTCGATGGGTGTGTTGAAGAAAGTCGATGGCGGTTCGGACTGCAGACTCGCGAATGGTCGACACAAGCGAAACCCTGTCCTGTACTTGAAACTATTACTGTTAGCCACTTGAAACTATGACGTGGGGCTTCGCTGTGGACCCGCGGACAGCGCGGCGGTCGCTGTATGGCGGTACGGTAACGATGCGGAAGCGCGACGCGGCTGACGGCGGCTGTTTCCACGGCGGCGGGACGGCGGGCGAGAGACGAGGGCTGTAGCGACGATGATTACACGACGAGGTCGATGGGGGCGAGGAATAAAATCACTGTAGTACGGTGAAAGGCTTCCTCCTCGCTGGGGCTTCAGGCAGAGCTTTCTTCTATAAGTTGCCGCTTCGAAGGCTCTTCTCGGAATGCGCGCCAACTCGGTGCAGTCGGCCCTATATTTATACAAAATCCGCCATTTTGCGGGGCTAGGGGTGCGCGGGGGGACCGCGCGCGGTAGGGAGGACGAACGCGGGGAGGTGCGCGGCGTGCGGGGGGAGGCTCTGCCGTCTGCCTTTCGCGATTTGGATCTATTTATTAATTCTATCAAACCTGTTTACAATCTTATAAGATTATCTATTTTCTTATAAGAATCCTATTCAAATCTTATTGGAATCTTACTACGATGTGCCTATAAGTTCTGTCTATCCTATTAGAACATTGCAATCCAATAAGATTCTATCTATACGAACGAACTGTACTAATCTTACTAGAATCACTCAGAAACTAATAAGATTAGCTTATCTGTAAGCTAGTGCGTGTTTCGGAGTGCATGTGCTATGTCTGTAACCTGTCAAGTTAGGTGCAAGTGTAGGTACATGCCTGTTTTACTGTAATCTAACTATCCGTGTGCGGTGTAGCCTAACTGTGTACCTAGCATTGAAACACAGTAAGGGGCGATGGTTTATTTAGGTTTACCTACCGAAACCTACCTATTAAACACGCTACTTAGTTATCTATCTATTACCTATCCTATTACAATAGCACCGACCTATATAAACTGTACAATACGAAGAACGAACTGTCTGAGCTATGCTATACGTTATACAATAAGAGCGATTTACCTATTTATCCGAACTATCACAAACGAACTGTTATCTATGACTGTAGCACCGACTTATCTACCTATTTACAATGTTATTTACCTATAAACGAACTATTCTATTAGCATCGACCTATTTACATGAAATGACCGCAACTATACCTATTTACGTTATACAAACATAAAATGGGCTAACTAAGCCATACCTATACCTATCGAACGGGGAACGAAAGTAAATTATTATCTATCGCTATGAGACCTATCCTATATGCCTAACCTAGCCTAAGTAACTATCTACATGGAAGGCCGGCTGTCCCGCACAAAAAGTACTGTTAAGGACATAAAAAATGATGTACGTCCCATACGTTTCATCATATCGGCCAATTGATGTTCCTTACACTATTACAAATACAAGCTTTTATGTCCGATATGCATCTTACATTAATTTCTAAAATAAACATTGGCCCTTACGCCGGCAAACAAACTTTAATAATGAGGTAGGAAACCAAAATAACATTACACTATTATCTTACACTGCCCGCAAATCACATTCCTCTCATAATTTATTTTATGAGACTTCAGAATATCTGTGTGAGCACTTATTTTGTTAGATATTTAAATCGACCAAGTAAATAGAAATTAATGTAAGGGACAAACAAAACAAAATTTTTGGAAAGAAGTTAAAGTAACGTACATGACGTTATCAAATGTTTTGAAAAATATTAATGTAACGTACATTTCTTGACCAAAAATGAGGTAAAATTGCATCAAAAGACATAGTTTTTTCAAAGTTTTGAGGCTATTTAATTATTAAAATATACTTATACTTTATTTTACTTATTTTTTTCAATGAAAATTTACAAAGACACGCTTTATGTCATTTAAATAAACATAAACAGCAAAATGAATGGTTAGTAACATAAAAACCATGCTATCTCATTTTTATTGCTTTCATTTATTCAATCTTTCATACAAAATCAATGAAAATTTAAAATTTCTGACCGTTACTATAATGAACACAAATAAGTATTGTCCGCCAAAAGTAAACGCACTAATCTTCACTCCGCTTACAGGCAAACCGCTAAAATCTAGAGTAGTATCAGAAGTGTTCGATAACCATTGAAAATTTGCTTGTTGAATACGGTGTCACTATGTTTGGGTGACTAAAATCATGTTCATATTGTGATATTAATATTTTTAAATATTAAGGATTATAATTGAAAAGTATGTTAATAACAATACAATATTTCGCAAAACACAAAGATATAGTTTTTTAGAATTTGTCGTTTTGTTCGTTAAAATGTTTTTTTTTTATTACATAAACATTATAAATTATTAGAATACTTTAAAAATTAATACATAAATTGGCGTGATGAGAAGCTGAAATAGTATATTCGACTCATTATACTCGTATTATGACACGATCGAGCAAATCGGGGATCATAGCAAGGTACAGAAAATGAGTCATCTAAATTCTTCAAATGGTAAAACCGTCACCTCAGGTCCAGAGATCCTTGCTGCAGTCGAGGATTTCTATGAAAGTCTCATGCGTCGCATGCACCCACACCTCTATCTGACGTGAGAGACTCCATTGTTCTCTTCCACCACCTTACTCTTAGACAGCTTAAGATTACAAAGGCTTCTCGGAAGAGTGGGCCCTGTGCTGCTTAAGGCTGGTGTCATAAAATGGCTGTTCAACTCGGTAATAACTGTGGCAAAACCTTAGAAGCGTGGTTACTCCTCTCCACGAAAAGAGACGAAACGTTGCTCAGTGAAAAATGTTCCCCAGAAACTATAAGGTCGATTTTACTTCTGGACAAACAAATACAAATACAATCCATTTATTTCCACAAAATTGGTATCACAAATTGCAATAATATCCTAGGTACATTTTAACATTAGGCAGCTTTACAAAGGAACTTGATATCAGTTAGGTACATTAGTGGAAGAAAGGTGTGGACACAGCATGGCTGGTTTTAAGTCCACCCTAAGTCAAAGAGTCTATACCACGTCTATAAGCTGTTTTTGAGAGTAGTCACCAATCGTTGACATAAAAAATTTACGCCTTCATGTTTTGTGCGTCCACTAGTACAGTAGTACTTATTTTGTGATATAATTCTAATTAGGTATTACAGTCAAAACCGTGTATTGTTTTTATTAACTTACTAAAATTTTGTTTGATTAACAAAAATTTCAATGTAGTTTAAATTTTGAAGATGTATTTTATTGTCAAAGAGTATATAAAAAGTTCCTGTTTGTTTTTTTTGCTAAAGGCGTTATTTTTTATAGTTTAAAAATTTTTCTAGCGCTTTTTATTCTTATATTTCTCACAATAAAGTAAAGATATTTAAATTAAACCACATTAGAAGATGTTTATGTTGTTTGTTATACTACATTGTGTCAGAGACGCATTTCTAAGTGTATTTCATTTGAAAACAATTGGTTATAATAAAGTTTTGGCGCAAACTTATCATGAAAACCTATAGACGCGGTGTCCTTCACTGCAAATTTAACTCGTGTTTGATGATGAAATGTACGTTACATTAATTTTTTTCAAAATTTTCGGCGATTTTAGCAGAAAAAATTAACGTAAGGGACATGCCAATTCCTAAACTACAGGGATATCCCAGATGATGATAGATTTAGCATAAAGAACTCAAAATTCTAAGGAATTTTGCCATAGAAGTCATTTGGATCGGACGAGAAACAAAAAAGATATAAAGAATTTTAAAATTTGCAGTCGTTTTTGGCTCTCCTGCAAAATTGCATTTTGTCCCTTACGCTAATTCATATTTCCGTAGTCGATATTCCAAAAGTAAAAAATAACCGTTCTCATTGTAAAAAAGTGACAAAAATCGACTTATTTGAAAACAGGTGAATTTTGCAATTTGTATGGGAAGTCGTCTACATAAACGCCATTATCTCCAAAACCAGACATAGAAAGTGTTTGCCCCTCACATATTTTTTAACCGACGAAAAAACAAAAGAGGAGGAGGTTCTCAATTCGTCCCGAACTTTTATTTTTATTTTTTATGTATGTTCACCGATCATTTAGAGACGCCTGGACCAAATCGAAAAATTCTTTTTTTGTTTGAAAGCGTGCACTGCCCAGGTGGTCCCATTGTCATCAGGTCAGGATCTGATGGGAGGATCATAAAAATTCAGTAAATTCTTATATTTTGCGGCACATTTTGAAGCGTAATGTACTTATGTTTACCTACATGCCTACCCGTTGACATCAACTGCATGACAAACATCTGGCAAAGAAGCTTGTGAAAAGAGGTTCGTTTTAAAGGTCGTATATGAATATTAGTCTGTAGGTATTTTATAGTGATTCTCTATACTACTGGACATATTTTGATGAGAGCTATGTCAAAGGAATACTTTCGTCACCCTGAGACACCATTGCTAGTTTTCTTGTAAAATAATTACGTATTGACTTGCAAATGATTGAATTTTATCAAAGGAGAGATAATCGGTCGCGAACGGACCTATTTAACCAAACTTTTTAGGACCATTGACGATAGTGTCATTGACGTCTTACATCACAGTTTGACTTAGATCAAACTTATCACACAAGCGGTTTTCGAACGGGTGCGGAGCGGAACGGACGGCCGGCGGATGCGCAGCGAATTCGTCACGTACGCGAAGCGATTTGCAACGTTTTGATAGAAATACCGCCGGTATCCGCCGCATGTCCGAGACGAATATCGCTGCGTATCCACCGCGCATCAGTCGCGCGTTGCGCGTCCTCTGGCCGTTCGTTCCGCATCCGCTAGCAAACCGGTTGTGTGATAAGGCTCTTTTATCTCAAATCAAACCAATCATATTCGTGTTTGTTTACATTTATTTAAAACTTCGACAACAGAAATTTTTGCAAATAGCAATGTATATTTGATAAATTGAATTCAGCTGCAGGTAGAGCAAATCCTATTTTAATATATAGGTAAATGTTTACAATAACATTGTTATAAGCAACCAATGATTTTATGAATAGATCCCATGCTCTGTGCTATGCAAGCGGACATCTTACTGAGAAGGCCTGTGGAGAAGGCTGCCTGGCTTACCCTAAAAAGAACTGCTGGTGTTGCTACAACTACATGGCCGACTAATGATATATTATACAGGGTGATTGGAAATTCGATGCATTCCTTGAAGGTGGTTAGAGGGGGGGCCATTTCCAACATATTCTTCCATGGAACCAGGGGTCGGAAATGATTGGTTACAAAATTATTAGGACTTTTGATTTTTTAAAGAAAATTTCCCGATTTCAACTTTAAAAGTCATGCGAAAGCTAGCCAAACCGTTTTATGCATAGTTTTTTGACATGATCTCATAGTGAATGAATAGGACAATCATTTTAGTTACAAGTTTAGTTAGAAATACTCTTCTTTTTTAAAATACAGCGCCAAAACAAGAAAATATTTTGGTGGAAAGGGATTTTTTTCAACATTCATAGTAATCTACTGTAAAAAATCACTATGGAATAATCCGTAAAAACTTCATAACAGAGTTCTCTGTTGCATTAGCTAACCAAAAAGGTACAATAAACTACAATCAAACATGTTTTCATAAAAATAATTAGCATTAATGCAAAAAGCGGCGTGCGAAACAAGGCAATTGACTATGGTCGGTCGACTACGCCAAAGTCAGCAAATGCTGTTTAGACAACTTTTTCAAGTATTTTCGTGGTCTAATGGATGGAGCATTCCCCTCAGGAGTCTGTGGTTCCAGGTTCGATTCCCGTGAGTTGACCTACAAGGTTGATATTCAACACTTTGTGAATTTTTCCCAGTTTGGTTTAAAAAATCACGTTGAACCACCTGATTGTCCGTAAGAAAATATCGTGCTCCGGAGGGCATATTAAACCATCGGCCTCGATTGATGTCTAATAAACGCAGACGGTGGTTGTAACACTACCATAGCAGAGGTCTAATACTTGTAGAAGGTGGTTTAAAAACTCCGACAAAGATTTATCATTTCAGTTTTTTAGGCTGTTTAAAGCTCAGGAGCTCCATTTCTGAATTGTCGTAATCCAAATCCGTGCACGGAAATCTAAAACGAGTGGTCTAACCATTCGTATTACACGTTCTACTACTCGACACTTTAAATGTTAAGGGTTTGTGTGAATTTTTATTATTATTATTAGTACTTATTTTGTGATATAATTCTAATTAGGTATTACAGTCAAAACCGTGTATTGTTTTTATTAACTTACTAAAATTTTGTTTGATTAACAAAAATTTCAATGTAGTTTAAATTTTGAAGATGTATTTTATTGTCAAAGAGTATATAAAAAGTTCCTGTTTGTTTTTTTTGCTAAAGGCGTTATTTTTTATAGTTTAAAAATTTTTCTAGCGCTTTTTATTCTTATATTTCTCACAATAAAGTAAAGATATTTAAATTAAACCACATTAGAAGATGTTTATGTTGTTTGTTATACTACATTGTGTCAGAGACGCATTTCTAAGTGTATTTCATTTGAAAACAATTGGTTATAATAAAGTTTTGGCGCAAACTTATCATGAAAACCTATAGACGCGGTGTCCTTCACTGCAAATTTAACTCGTGTTTGATGATGAAATGTACGATACATTAATTTTTTTCAAAATTTTCGGCGATTTTAGCAGAAAAAATTAACGTAAGGGACATGCCAATTCCTAAACTACAGGGATATCCCAGATGATGATAGATTTAGCATAAAGAACTCAAAATTCTAAGGAATTTTGCCATAGAAGTCATTTGGATCGGACGAGAAACAAAAAAGATATAAAGAATTTTAAAAATTTGCAGTCGTTTTTTGGCTCTCCTGCAAAATTGCATTTTGTCCCTTACGCTAATTCATATTTCCGTAGTCGATATTCCAAAAGTAAAAAATAACCGTTCTCATTGTAAAAAAGTGACAAAAATCGACTTATTTGAAAACAGGTGAATTTTGCAATTTGTATGGGAAGTCGTCTACATAAACGCCATTATCTCCAAAACCAGACATAGAAAGTGTTTGCCCCTCACATATTTTTTAACCGACGAAAAAACAAAAGAGGAGGAGGTTCTCAATTCGTCCCGAACTTTTATTTTTATTTTTTATGTATGTTCACCGATCATTTAGAGACGCCTGGACCAAATCGAAAAATTCTTTTTTTGTTTGAAAGCGTGCACTGCCCAGGTGGTCCCATTGTCATCAGGTCAGGATCTGATGGGAGGATCCTTAAAAATTCAGTAAATTCTTATATTTTGCGGCACATTTTGAAGCGTAATGTACTTATGTTTACCTACATGCCTACCCGTTGACATCAACTGCATGACAAACATCTGGCAAAGAAGCTTGTGAAAAGAGGTTCGTTTTAAAGGTCGTATATGAATATTAGTCTGTAGGTATTTTATAGTGATTCTTTATTCTTTTTGAACTCTTATACGACTGGACATATTTTGATGAGAGCTATGTCAAAGGAATACTTTCGTCACCCTGAGACACCATTGCTAGTTTTCTTGTAAAATAATTACGTATTGACTTGCAAATGATTGAATTTTATCAAAGGAGAGATAATCGGTCGCGAACGGACCTATTTAACCAAACTTTTTAGGACCATTGACGATAGTGTCATTGACGTCTTACATCACAGTTTGACTTAGATCAAACTTATCACACAAGCGGTTTTCGAACGGGTGCGGAGCGGAACGGACGGCCGGCGGATGCGCAGCGAATTCGTCACGTACGCGAAGCGATTTGCAACGTTTTGATAGAAATACCACAAAGTAAATATTGGCTGGCGCAATCCAGAGAGTCGGCTTCGAGCAAACGCGGCTAAACTCACTCAGACATCCACACGCGTCGTTTACGCGCTCTGTGGAACCGTGTCGAACCGGCTCATGGTTGAGTGTGAACGGCGCGTTCGGTGCGGGCGGACGGAATGGCGAGTAAAGAAAAATGATTTTGTGGGTGTAGGTATAACACCACAGAAAATTGGGCATTGTCATTTTTCAGTTTCCCACGCAATAATGAAAATTAAGTACTTAGAATCTTGTAGTTGATAAATAAATAGATACCTACTTCAAAACACTAGAAATGGAGGGTTTTCTTTTTAAGAATCTTATTTTTCGTTCGTAATACCTATGTGCTTTAGCGTTTTAGGTACGTACGTAGAAGTAGGTAGATTGCGCTTTAGTTTGATTTGGTAGGTTAAATGGGTTTAGGTAGGTACCTACCCACAGTAAATAGATACCTTCCTAGTCAGCATTTGAGGTGAAAGTGACTAAAGGGAAGCGATGAGACTAAAGGGAAGCGATGATAACTTCATTAAAAAATCAGAAAGTAAAAGTAGCAACCCTAAAGAGTAGGCATAAGTGATCGAAAGAAGGGGCAAGCTGGCCTTCTGTAAATTCTCTATTTTGTGGAAATACCGCCGGTATCCGCCGCATGTCCGAGACGAATATCGCTGCGTATCCACCGCGCATCAGTCGCGCGTTGCGCGTCCTCTGGCCGTTCGTTCCGCATCCGCTAGCAAACCGGTTGTGTGATAAGGCTCTTTTATCTCAAATCAAACCAATCATATTCGTGTTTGTTTACATTTATTTAAAACTTCGACAACAGAAATTTTTTGCAAATAGCAATGTATATTTGATAAATTGAATTCAGCTGCAGGTAGAGCAAATCCTATTTTAATATATAGGTAAATGTTTACAATAACATTGTTATAAGCAACCAATGATTTTATGAATAGATCCCATGCTCTGTGCTATGCAAGCGGACATCTTACTGAGAAGGCCTGTGGAGAAGGCTGCCTGGCTTACCCTAAAAAGAACTGCTGGTGTTGCTACAACTACATGGCCGACTAATGATATATTATACAGGGTGATTGGAAATTGATGCATTCCTTGAAGGTGGTTAGAGGGGGCCATTTCAACATATTCTTCCATGGAACCAGGGGTCGGAAATGATTGGTTACAAAATTATTAGGACTTTTGATTTTTTAAAGAAAATTTCCCGATTTCAACTTTAAAAGTCATGCGAAAGCTAGCCAAACCGTTTTATGCATAGTTTTTTGACATGATCTCATAGTGAATGAATAGGACAATCATTTTAGTTACAAGTTTAGTTAGAAATACTCTTCTTTTTTAAAATACAGCGCCAAAACAAGAAAATATTTTGGTGGAAAGGGATTTTTTTCAACATTCATAGTAATCTACTGTAAAAAATCACTATGGAATAATCCGTAAAAACTTCATAACAGAGTTCTCTGTTGCATTAGCTAACCAAAAAGGTACAATAAACTACAATCAAACATGTTTTCATAAAAATAATTAGCATTAATGCAAAAAGCGGCGTGCGAAACAAGGCAATTGACTATGGTCGGTCGACTACGCCAAAGTCAGCAAATGCTGTTTAGACAACTTTTTCAAGTATTTTCGTGGTCTAATGGATGGAGCATTCCCTCAGGAGTCTGTGGTTCCAGGTTCGATTCCCGTGAGTTGACCTACAAGGTTGATATTCAACACTTTGTGAATTTTTCCCAGTTTGGTTTAAAAAATCACGTTGAACCACCTGATTGTCCGTAAGAAAATATCGTGCTCCGGAGGGCATATTAAACCATCGGCCTCGATTGATGTCTAATAAACGCAGACGGTGGTTGTAACACTACCATAGCAGAGGTCTAATACTTGTAGAAGGTGGTTTAAAAACTCCGACAAAGATTTATTATTTCAGTTTTTTAGGCTGTTTAAAGCTCAGGAGCTCCATTTCTGAATTGTCGTAATCCAAATCCGTGCACGGAAATCTAAAACGAGTGGTCTAACCATTCGTATTACACGTTCTACTACTCGACACTTTAAATGTTAAGGGTTTGTGTGAATTTTTATTATTATTATTAGTACTTATTTTGTGATATAATTCTAATTAGGTATTACAGTCAAAACCGTGTATTGTTTTTATTAACTTACTAAAATTTTGTTTGATTAACAAAAATTTCAATGTAGTTTAAATTTTGAAGATGTATTTTATTGTCAAAGAGTATATAAAAAGTTCCTGTTTGTTTTTTTTGCTAAAGGCGTTATTTTTTATAGTTTAAAAATTTTTCTAGCGCTTTTTATTCTTATATTTCTCACAATAAAGTAAAGATATTTAAATTAAACCACATTAGAAGATGTTTATGTTGTTTGTTATACTACATTGTGTCAGAGACGCATTTCTAAGTGTATTTCATTTGAAAACAATTGGTTATAATAAAGTTTTGGCGCAAACTTATCATGAAAACCTATAGACGCGGTGTCCTTCACTGCAAATTTAACTCGTGTTTGATGATGAAATGTACGTTACATTAATTTTTTTCAAAATTTTCGGCGATTTTAGCAGAAAAATTAACGTAAGGGACATGCCAATTCCTAAACTACAGGGATATCCCAGATGATGATAGATTTAGCATAAAGAACTCAAAATTCTAAGGAATTTTGCCATAGAAGTCATTTGGATCGGACGAGAAACAAAAAGATATAAAGAATTTTAAAAATTTGCAGTCGTTTTTGGCTCTCCTGCAAAATTGCATTTTGTCCCTTACGCTAATTCATATTTCCGTAGTCGATATTCCAAAAGTAAAAAATAACCGTTCTCATTGTAAAAAAGTGACAAAAATCGACTTATTTGAAAACAGGTGAATTTTGCAATTTGTATGGGAAGTCGTCTACATAAACGCCATTATCTCCAAAACCAGACATAGAAAGTGTTTGCCCCTCACATATTTTTTAACCGACGAAAAAACAAAAGAGGAGGAGGTTCTCAATTCGTCCCGAACTTTTATTTTTATTTTTTATGTATGTTCACCGATCATTTAGAGACGCCTGGACCAAATCGAAAAATTCTTTTTTTGTTTGAAAGCGTGCACTGCCCAGGTGGTCCCATTGTCATCAGGTCAGGATCTGATGGGAGGATCCTTAAAAATTCAGTAAATTCTTATATTTTGCGGCACATTTTGAAGCGTAATGTACTTATGTTTACCTACATGCCTACCCGTTGACATCAACTGCATGACAAACATCTGGCAAAGAAGCTTGTGAAAAGAGGTTCGTTTTAAAGGTCGTATATGAATATTAGTCTGTAGGTATTTTATAGTGATTCTTTATTCTTTTTGAACTCTTATACGACTGGACATATTTTGATGAGAGCTATGTCAAAGGAATACTTTCGTCACCCTGAGACACCATTGCTAGTTTTCTTGTAAAATAATTACGTATTGACTTGCAAATGATTGAATTTTATCAAAGGAGAGATAATCGGTCGCGAACGGACCTATTTAACCAAACTTTTTAGGACCATTGACGATAGTGTCATTGACGTCTTACATCACAGTTTGACTTAGATCAAACTTATCACACAAGCGGTTTTCGAACGGGTGCGGAGCGGAACGGACGGCCGGCGGATGCGCAGCGAATTCGTCACGTACGCGAAGCGATTTGCAACGTTTTGATAGAAATACCGCCGGTATCCGCCGCATGTCCGAGACGAATATCGCTGCGTATCCACCGCGCATCAGTCGCGCGTTGCGCGTCCTCTGGCCGTTCGTTCCGCATCCGCTAGCAAACCGGTTGTGTGATAAGGCTCTTTTATCTCAAATCAAACCAATCATATTCGTGTTTGTTTACATTTATTTAAAACTTCGACAACAGAAATTTTTTGCAAATAGCAATGTATATTTGATAAATTGAATTCAGCTGCAGGTAGAGCAAATCCTATTTTAATATATAGGTAAATGTTTACAATAACATTGTTATAAGCAACCAATGATTTTATGAATAGATCCCATGCTCTGTGCTATGCAAGCGGACATCTTACTGAGAAGGCCTGTGGAGAAGGCTGCCTGGCTTACCCTAAAAAGAACTGCTGGTGTTGCTACAACTACATGGCCGACTAATGATATATTATACAGGGTGATTGGAAATTCGATGCATTCCTTGAAGGTGGTTAGAGGGGCCATTTCAACATATTCTTCCATGGAACCAGGGTCGGAAATGATTGGTTACAAAATTATTAGGACTTTTGATTTTTAAAGAAAATTTCCCGATTTCAACTTTAAAGTCATGCAAAGCTAGCCAAACCGTTTTATGCATAGTTTTTGACACGATCTCATAGTGAATGAATAGGACAATCATTTTAGTTACAAGTTTAGTTAGAAATACTCTTCTTTTTTAAAATACAGCGCCAAAACAAGAAAATATTTTGGTGGAAAGGATTTTTCAACATTCATAGTAATCTACTGTAAAAATCACTATGGAATAATCCGTAAAACTTCATAACAGAGTTCTCTGTTGCATTAGCTAACCAAAAGGTACAATAAACTACAATCAAACATGTTTTCATAAAATAATTAGCATTAATGCAAAAAGCGGCGTGCGAAACAAGGCAATTGACTATGGTCGGTCGACTACGCCAAAGTCAGCAAATGCTGTTTAGACAACTTTTCAAGTATTTTCGTGGTCTAATGGATGGAGCATTCCCCTCAGGAGTCTGTGGTTCCAGGTTCGATTCCGTGAGTTGACCTACAAGGTTGATATTCAACACTTTGTGAATTTTTCCCTCCGGAGGGCATATTAAACCATCGGCCTCGATTGATGTCTAATAAACGCAGACGGTGGTTGTAACACTACCATAGCAGAGGTCTAATACTTGTAGAAGGTGGTTTAAAAACTCCGACAAAGATTTATCATTTTAGTTTTTTAGGCTGTTTAAAGCTCAGGAGCTCCATTTCTGAATTGTCGTAATCCAAATCCGTGCACGGAAATCTAAAACGAGTGGTCTAACCATTCGTATTACACGTTCTACTACTCGACACTTTAAATGTTAAGGGTTTGTGTGAATTTATTAGGGTGTGCATAAATTAATAAGTTTAGTAGAACATGTGATACGAGCACAATTAGTAGCAGATTTTCGCACGATTAGGATTACGACAATTCAGAAATGGAGCTCCTGAGCTTTAAACAGCCTAAAAAACTGAAATGATAAATCTTTGTCGGAGTTTTTAAACCACCTACTACAAGTATTAGACCTCTGCTATGGTAGTGTTACGACCACCGTCTGCGTTTATTAGACATCAATCGAGGCCGATGGTTTAATATGCCTCCGGAGCACGATATTTTCTTGCGGACAATCAGGTGGTTCAACGTGATTTTTAAACCAAACTGGGAAAAATTCACAAAGTGTTGAATATCAACCTTGTAGGTCAACTCACGGAATCGAACCTGGAACCACAGACTCCTGAGGGGAATGCTCCACCCATTAGACCACGAAAATACTTGAAAAGTTGTCTAAACAGCATTTGCTGACTTTGGCGTAGTCGACCGACCATAGTCAATTGCCTTGTTTCGCACGCCGCTTGCATTAATGCTAATTATTTTATGAAAACATGTTTGATTGTAGATTATTGTACCTTTTCGGTTAGCTAATGAAACAGAGAACTCTGTTATGAAGTTTTTACGGATTATTCCATAGTGATTTTTTACAGTAGATTACCATGAATGTTGAAAAAAATCCCTTTCCACTAAAATATTTTCTTGTTTTGGCGCTGTATTTTAAAAAAGAAGAGTATTTCTAACTAAACTTGTAACTAAAATGATTGTCCTATTCATTCACTATGAGATCATGTCAAAAAACTATGCATAAAACGGTTTGGCTAGCTTTCGCATGACTTTTAAAGTTGAAATCGGGAAATTTTCTTTAAAAAATCAAAAGTCCTAATAATTTTGTAACCAATCATTTCCGACCCCTGGTTCCATGGAAGAATATGTTGGAAATGGCCCCCCTTCTAACCACCTTCAGGGAATGCATCGAATTTCCAATCACCCTGTATATGTGTATTTAACATGAACTGAACTGAATGAAGTATTTTATTGCATTTAGAAAACCTCATAATAGGTATATTCCAAGTACCTATTCGATAAAGTCTGCGTATCACATTGAATATGAAGAGCAAGCTGGTAGTTGTTGTGAAATATTTGCAAGAAAAACTGAGGTAAAGAATTATCGTCATGTGACTGAACATCAGAACGAACTAAAAAAGTATGTTGTAATACCTATTTGTTTATTTTTAATGTTACGTCCGTCCACACCAACTAACTATGAAAGGTTGAGGTTGATAGACATAATACTTAGTACAAATCATTACATTTAGGGGGTTGAGATGGGACTTCTGCCTCACATAGAAAATAAACAGTCAAATATTGGTCACAAAAAAGTGTAAAATAAAAGCTTTTTAACAAAAAATATCAACCAACGAAAACTGAAAAGCATAAAATAATTAAGCTTTGTTAGTCAGCCTTAATAAAATCATTAGTTTACAAACTATTGGTAGAAGGTAATAAAGTAATATTTTCGGAAATGTTTTGAGATAATATTCAATTTTATTAACTAAGTTCATAAATTAATCTAAATGTGCCTGTCTAAATGATTTTGAGACGGCGCCAATCATAATTAAAATAAATAATCATCCATGAACAAACATCTACCTACTACTATCCTGGATGGAACGCGGTCTCCCACTTAGTGTAGAGTTAACAAGCGTGGTGAGTATGAAAATACTCTCCGTCAGGGAGATGATAGTGGACTGTAAAGAGGCGCCTCGCGCGCTGTATCCCAAATTTTTTGTGTAAAGTATGGTAATAAATACGCTTGATTGGCGCCGACTCAAAATCATTTAGACAGGCACATTTAGATTAATTTATGAACTTAGTTAATAAAATTGAATATTATCTCAAAACATTTCCGAAAATATTACTTTATTACCTTCTACCAATAGTTTGTAAACTAATGATTTTATTAAGGCTGACTAACAAAGCTTAATTATTTTATGCTTTTCAGTTTTCGTTGGTTGATATTTTTTGTTAAAAAGCTTTTTTCAATTACGTTATGATACGTAACATATCCAAAAATTAGAAAAATTCACGCAGCTTTTTTTTCACCTACATTTCCTGCGGTGTACTTTATGTATGTACTCACTTCTCTACTTTTAAATCTTGTCCAACGAAGATAATGAACTTTTAAAAATTTATACGATTCCATTCGCAAAATAATACGGAAAATTGTATTATAATTGTTGTAAATCCTTTTAACGTAAAATTTATTATAGAATTAAAAATCCATTGTTTCCCGTTATCGCAAGCGAGATAAAATTAAATTGAGGGCACATTTCGCCCGATTTCAACCTTATTTTGGATAGGATAAAACGAGTTTACTCCTATCTCGTTCCAAGCAAAACTTTTACACAATACAAACACTGGCATTGGCTACATACCTACGTATGTGACGCAATAATACTCTACCAGATTTTTATCTTCTTTCCAAGATTGTGTTAGCATTACAAATAACTTTGTTTTATTCCAGTGAACTCAATTCTTCTGAGAGTACATAAGTATTACTTACTTATTCCATAAATACAAAAATTCCGAAATTTAAGACCAAACGGATCAGACATTATTAAGGTTGACTTCGGCTCATTAAATGAAGCAATGGCGCTTGGATTACGAGAAAAGAACAATAACACAACTTTAAGATTCTCGACAGCAGCTCCCCATCAATTTCTCAAGCAAAATTAAATTTCTCACATACCGGAAATTGTCGAAACCGGAGCAACCCAAGGGGAGGCCTGCAGTCGTAAATTACATGCGGCGCGTGTGGCGCGACAGCGCTGCGGTAACGTCTTCTTATGGCCCTTAAAAACACAATTTTAGCATACGCCACATTAGAAGTTTGCCAAGGACGAACAGGCATTTTTTTTCGTAGAGTTCTGTATAAAAATAGAAGACTTTAAAGCGCCCACACCGAATTGGCAGTAAAAGCCATCTGCAAGCCCAATGTCCCTGAAGAGTTACATCTTCAAAACAAAATTTTAGCATACGCCACATTAGAAGTTCGCGAAGGACGAACAGGCGTTAGTTTCATAGAGTTCTGTATAATTTTGTATTTGGCTGTTGAAAAAAAAAAAGACTTTTAAGCGCCAACTGCAAGCCCAATTTCCCCGAAGAGTTACATCTTAAAAACACAATCTTAGCATACGCCACATTAGAAGTTCGCGAAAGACGAACAGGCGTTTAGTTTCTTAGAGTTCTGTATAATGTTTTATTTGGCCGCCAATGAAAAATAGTAGACTTTTAAGCGCCAACTGCAAAACCAATGACCCCGAAGAGTTACATCTTAAAAACTCAATTCGAGCATACGCCACATTAGAAGTTCGCGAAGGACGAACAGGCGTTTAGTTTCTTAGAGTGCTGTATAATGTTTTAATGGCCGTTGAAAAATAGAAGACTTTTAAGCGCCAACTACAAGCCCAATGTCCTCGAAGAGTTACATCTTCAAAACACAATTTTAGCATACGCCACATTAGAAGTTCGCGAAGGACGAACATTCGTTTAGTTTCGTAGAGTTCTGTGTAATCTTTTATTTGGCCGTTGAAAAATAGAAGACTTTTAAGCGCCAACTGCAAACCCAATGTCCTCGAAGAGTTACACCTTAAAAACACAATTTTAGCATACGCCACATTAGAAACTCGCGAAGGACGAACAGGCATTTAGTGTCGTAGAGTTCTGTATAATGTTGTATTTGGCTGTTGAAAAATAGAAGACATTTAAGCGCCAACTGTAAGCCCAATGTCCCCACAAAGTTACATCTTAAAAACACAATTTTAGCATATTACGCCTCATTAGAAGTTCGCGAAGGACGAATAGGCATTTAGTTTCGTAGAGTTCTGTATAATGTTGTAGTTCGGCCGTTGAAAATTAAAAGACTTTTAAGCGCCAACTGCAAGCCTAATGTCCCGAAGAGCTACATCTTAAAAACACAATTTGAGCATATGCCACATTAGAAGTTCGCGGAGGATGAACAGGCGTTTAGTTTCGTAGAGTTCTGTATAATGTTGTATTTGGTCGTTGAAAAATAGAAGACACTTGAACGCCAACTGCAAGCCCAATGTCCCCGAAGAGTTACATCTTAAAAACTCAATTTTAGCATGCGCCACATTAGAAGTTCGCGAAGGACGAATAGGCGTTTAGTTTCGTAGAGTTCTGTATAATGTTGTACTTGCCCGTTGAAAAATAGAAGACTTTTAAGCGCAAACTGCAAGCCCAATGTCCTCGAAGAGTTACATCTTAAAAACGCAATTTTAGCATACGCCACATTAGATGTTCGCGAAGGACGAACAGGCGTTTAGTTTCGTAGAGTTCTGTATAATATTGTATTTGGCAGTTTAAAAATAGAAGACTTTTAAGCGACAACTGCAAGCCCAACGTCCCCGAAAAGTTACATCTTATAAACACAATTTTAGCATACGCCACATTAGAAGTTCGCGAAGGACGAACAGGCGTTTAGTTTCGTAGAGTTCTGTATAATGTTTTATTTGGCCGTTTAAAAATAGAAGACTTTTAAGCGACAACTGCAAGCCCAACGTCCCCGAAAAGTTACATCTTATAAACACAATTTTAGCATACGCCACATTAGAAGTTCGCGAAGGACGAACAGGCGTTTAGTTTCGTAGAGTTCTGTATAATTTTGTACTTGCCCGTTGAAAAACAAAAGACTTTTAAGCGCCAACTGCAAGCCCAATGTCTCCGAAGAGTTACATCTTTAAAACACAGTTTCAGCATACGCCACATTAGAAGTTCGCCAAGGACGTACAGGCGTTTAGTTTCGTAGAGTTCTGTATAATGTTGTATTTGGCCGTTGAAAAATAGAAGACTTTAAAGCGGCAACTGCAAGCCCAACGTCCCCGAAAAGTTACATCTTATAAACACAATTTTAGCATACGCCACATTAGAAGTTCGCGAAGGACGAACAGGCGTTTAGTTTCGTAGAGTTCTGTATAATTTTGTACTTGCCCGTTGAAAAACAAAAGACTTTTAAGCGCCAACTGCAAGCCCAATGTCTCCGAAGAGTTACATCTTTAAAACACAGTTTCAGCATACGCCACATTAGAAGTTCGCCAAGGACGTACAGGCGTTTAGTTTCGTAGAGTTCTGTATAATGTTTTATTTGGCCGTTTAAAAATAGAAGACTTTTAAGCGACAACTGCAAGCCCAACGTCCCCGAAAAGTTACATCTTATAAACACAATTTTAGCATACGCCACATTAGAAGTTCGCGAAGGACGAACAGGCGTTTAGTTTCGTAGAGTTCTGTATAATTTTGTACTTGCCCGTTGAAAAACAAAAGACTTTTAAGCGCCAACTGCAAGCCCAATGTCTCCGAAGAGTTACATCTTTAAAACACAGTTTCAGCATACGCCACATTAGAAGTTCGCCAAGGACGTACAGGCGTTTAGTTTCGTAGAGTTCTGTATAATGTTGTATTTGGCCGTTGAAAAATAGAAGACTTTAAAGCGGCAACTGCAAGCTCAATGTCCCCGAAGAGTTACATCTTAAAAACACAATTTTAGCATACGCCACATTAGAAGTTCGCGAAGGACGAACAGGCATTTAGTTTCGTAGAGTTCTGTATAATGTTGTATTTGGCCGTTGAAAAATAGAAGACTTTAAAGCGCCAACTGCAAGCTCAATGTCCCCGAAGAGTTACATCTTTAAAACACAATTTTAGCATACGCCACATTAGCAGTTCGCGAAGGACGAACAGGCATTTAGTTTCGTAGAGTTCTGTATAATGTTGTATTTGGCCGTTGAAAAATAGAAGACTTTAAAGCGGCAACTGCAAGCTCAATGTCCCCGAAGAGTTACATCTTAAAAACACAATTTTAGCATACGCCACATTAGAAGTTCGCGAAGGACGAACAGGCATTTAGTTTCGTAGAGTTCTGTATAATGTTGTATTTGGCCGTTGAAAAATAGAAGACTTTAAAGCGCCAACTGCAAGCTCAATGTCCCCGAAGAGTTACATCTTAAAAACACAATTTTAGCATACGCCACATTAGAAGTTCGCGAAGGACGAACAGGCGTTTAGTTTCGTAGAGTTCTGTATAATTTTGTACTTGCCCGTTGGAAAATAAAAGGATTTTAGCGCCCGTAGAAAATTATCAGTAGCAGCCATCTGCAAGCCCAATGTCCCCGAAGAGTTACATTTTATTTACTCTTAGCAAAATATGGTACCTAGACTTGCTGGCGTGATAGTTTCACAAACGAGCGACATGGCTGAGTGTGTTATAAAATAAGTATTTCTTGATGTACCTATGCAAAATAACGTTATATGCACCAACCTTGCACCAGCATACACCGGTTCTGTTAGTATGTTCTTAAAATTTTCTTAGTACAGCTTCTCACATTTATGAATGGTTTTATTTCCTTACTGCATAACACTAAAAGATTTAATGGATCGAGTTCTTTTTCGACATAAATCTGCACTGATACGCAGACTGATACCTACACGACCATAAAGAAATCTTCATTTTATGTTAGTTGGTTGGTATTAGGGAAGCCCATGTCCAGCAGTGGCTCAAGAACCTAAATATGAAGATATAGGATCCAGCGCAGAGAAACGCCATACGATAAGATGATGATGGTATGGTATCGAAGTATTTAAATTTTCAAATCAACGGCTTACTAAATATTAGTTACATATTAATACAACGAGAGAACAAAGTTTTTTTTATACAAGTGCTTTTTTGAATCCCGAGGTAGTAAAATTCAGTTTGAAAGATTCCTTAGGGTCAGACGGACCCTGCCGGTAGCTCAGTTGGCAGAGCAGTGGGACGGTACCCCACAGTCTCGCATTCAAGTCCCGGCGGGCGCTTATGAATTTTTCAAATTTTCTTATTTCCATTTATAAAAATGGAGGCTAAATAATTCGAAACATTTCGTCTACATTAGGATATTTGAAATTCAAATCACTTTGCTTCGTCATGAAGTGAGTAAAAGTGACTTTTCCACACTTCTTACGCGGGAAACCTGTTCTTTTCGAGCTGGAGCGTATAACATGATTTCGCGGTTGATTTGACCGATTCTTGTATAAAATGTACATAGTTAGGATGCCGATTTATTATTAACTGCCATTTTGACGGTTTAAAAGAGTTTTCAAAGTAATCAAATTTAAAGTGCTCTTGTGCTTCCCGCCGAGTATGCAAAAGTTATGTATATAATTATTGACTGGAAAAAAGATTTTGGTTGGTAACCGCGGTAGGTGTTATACTTCTAACGGAATTTCTTTCCGTTTGGAGAAATCTTACAACTTTGGCACTTTTTACAAGTCTAGGTACGTAAATAGTATACCTACGGGATATTTTGTTATAACCTGTGAATACCTACCTAACAAGCACAATGCGGGCAACACATCGCCGTGCTCGATGGGGCGTAGATTGGCCTCTACATTTTTCAACCTGCCTCCACCACACGACAACTTTTTTTTCAAGCTCATTTTTATATCAACTCGTGAAAACTTTATTTTTCAAACCCATTAAATTCACTTCGTTCGTCAAATTGTTGTAAATTATGAAAATATCTGACTTTTTCCAACTTTACAACTTTTTATAAGAACATACATAAAACATTCCTGCAATTTTCATAAAAATACAAGTACTTACTGAGAGTTGAAAACGTCTTTACTTAATATTGTAACTAAAGTACGGCCGCTCGAATATGCCATATTTGACAGCTGATAAATCTATATGATTTATCTATTTATTGTTATAACATAAGGTCTATTTTCTTTGTTGACATTATGTTCTAGTATGGGTTTGACAGTTGTCAAATATAGCCTATTTGAACGGCCGTACTGTAATGGCAATAAAACTTCTTGAAGAGACATGTAATTTTCCACATGAAAACCGTCTTAAACAACATTTTAGGATGAACTAGTTTTACATTTTTTTTGGTGGAGGATAGTAAACTATAAAATAATTGTAACTGGGGTAATGAATTCATAATTAAAACATCTTTGATAAATCAGTACTAGATAAATAGGTAACTAAATTATCTAACTGAATTTTAGTTATTAGAATCTTAGAAATTAAAATTAAAATACATTTTTAGACTAGATTTTCGTTCAGTAAATACACCGGGTGATTTTAGCCGATATCCAGATCAATGGTACCAAGATTATGGTAAACATGTTGTATAGTTGTGTGAATAAATAAATGCAGTACAATACAATTTCAATAGAAATCTACCAAGAAAAATTAAGCTATTATCATTTCAACAATCAAACCCCCAAGTATCATTTAACGGAATATCTGAATAAACATTTCCAATTAATAAAGCGAGTTCATTTTGAGCGTAGTATCAGCGGCGTTGTTATTAAAACGGAATTTACTGGCAACTAGACAATTACGATGCCCCGGAGGACGATAAGCCTCAACCGACTCCGTTGTCTATAACTCAGTAATTAGTATTACTACAGTGCTGGGTCTGCAACAGGTCCCACTTAAAAGACGGGTATTATTACTTTCTATTTACCTTTTGTACATAACCACACACATTCGGAAAATTTGAATGCCGTGTGGTTTCGGCAGAGTAGAACAGCACCACCGCCTCTCTTCCCGTGGGGGTCGTAAGAGGCGGCCGAGGCATAAACCCGACAGCCAGGGCTAACCGTATGTTGGCGGTTAATCCACCACAAAAGCATTCCCAAGGATGGTTGACGTCTGGTAGGCAGCCAGTCGTAAAATTCTGCCAAATCCTTTTGAACACGATTTTTTGTTCAACGAACGAAACGTGTTGCGCCGACTCCAAGTAATTGGAATAAGGGTAGGAAGATGATGATTCAGAAAATTTGAAATTTTGTGGAGCCGTGAGTAGGTAAGGATAAATTTCAGTGTACCTACTAATCTAGGCGCCCCGCACGCTGTGTCCCTAATTTGTCCTACCATGCACACTGTGTATTAGTATTTTTGTATCTCAGCGCCCGGAATCTGTTTTCACGGTGCATGAGTTGCTAAAACTGAACACAGAAGCAGCACAAATTAGGAAAACGGCGAGCGGGGCGTCTAGCAGTTCATTATTTGACAGACTTAACAAAAATTTGACATTTAAGATTTAGGCGATTTCGTAGCATTTGAGCTACGACATTATACGTTGGTTGAAAGTATTGCTACTTTGTTCGTTTAGCTTTCATTAGGTTTTTACATTTATCAAATTTACAAAAACTCTAGTATCATTAATACCTTATCTCAAAAATGAATAATTTCAAAAATCAATGTTCGTAGTAACAAGAAAGCTCAAAATGCTACAGTTACTACAAAACTAAATTATATTCTTAGTTCATTTAACAAAACTACTATTAACGATAAAGTTTATTCTGCAATGTTATGAAAACTAATGCTTCACTCGTTTAGACGTTGCGTTAGTTGCAATGTAAGCTAAACTTCTATCCCTAAGGTAGAGAAATTAAATAACAAAACTTTTGTGATATTACAGAAGTTTCTAAAGCAAATAAAATTAACGCGTTTGCTGCTGATTCATCTTGCAATTCATAGTTGAAATTGTTTGAACATCTTGTTGCCTAGATTTTAATTGCTAGCATTAAATACCTTAGACCAACTGCTTTTATGAGATTCTTCGAAAAATATCTAAGTAGGATTTTAACACCAGAGCTCATCGCGGGTCATGCACATGACATGACATAACCTAAGTAGATATTTTTTTAACTGTTACCATAATTTTTAAGACATAAACATGCGAGAACAGATTATATAAAACCATTTTAGTGTTTGTTTTATATCTTATCGGATGAGATACACTGATAAGCACGCAAGAGACAGTCTTTGACTAAACAACTTTTGACTTTCTCTTTGTTTAACCTGCTGCACTGCGCTTAAAAACGAGCTCAAGAACTAAGTCTAATCTTTTAAAAATCTCATTAAAGTGACTGTTTTACTTTTCCAGTTTGCCAGGAAGCGACGCTTAGTTAAAACACTAAAAAGTTCTTAGCATGCTCCAAAGAAAATCTCAAGTTGTTAGTTAAATTCAAATAGGGAAAGTTTTACAATTTATGTGCACAATTTTAAGGCTTCTATTATGTCTTTGTTACACGCGTCCGGAAAAGTTTTTTCGTGGCTGCAGGCGAGTGCTAGGTAAATGTGAATAAGATAAGCTTTTTAAAAAGTCGTGGCTAAGTGCAGGGGACAGCATAAGTCCACTTTGTCTCAATGATTTATTGTCGTATGCCTAGGCAGCTTGAACTTTTATGTCTATTTAAATTTAAAACATAGGTAGCAAATTAAAGGAAGCCTGTTTAAATATTTAGTAATACCTACAGATGTAGCCGTAAGAAAAAAGTTGAACTCCTAATTTTAATAAGAATACATAAGCTAAAATAATATCAACTGTGGCTGGAGGTGGCTTGATCCCGGGTCCATGAAATACCGTCACATCGTTATACCAACTGAGCTATCGTTGTCCTTGGCCGGTTGCTGAAGATAAACTATGTAGGTAAACTCCTTATTATAAGACACATATATTTACCTAGTAAATTGTGTTTGGGTAGACTACTTCTGTTTTAATTTTATAACAAGCCAAACAAACGATCCACTCAATCTAAGAAATTATGTACCTAAATATTTTTTGGAAGTGCGAAACCAGCTAACTGAATGACGAAAGTTTTCCAAACTTTGCACGTGCAACCCTCCAATCTTCTTACTTCCAATACTCAATACTTTTGAATGTACAAATAGTTTTTCAAATTTACCTTTATTTGACTGTATAGTCAGTTTTTCTGATATGATTCCCTTATCATTTTGACTACACTGTATACAAGATTTTAGAATTAGCATTTACAGTAGATAATTGTGTAGCTACATAGTTATTTAGTAAAATTGGACATCAGAAACCTAACTTATCTCTCAAATTGAACTCAAACTAAAATGGAAATGGGAATTTTAGTGCATTAGTTATTTATCTAGTTTTAACTTTGCAAAAGTTAATCAGTTTGTGTGGTTGGCAATTGAGTACTCGCATGAGTCTTTTATGTGTCACAGATTGGTCACAGATTATTTTGTTTTAATCATTACGTTAAACAAATTCAAATAGCGTTATCGAAAATGAGCTATTCTTTCAATTCAATTGAAAAATAATTGTAGTTATCTTCATAAAAAAATAAGTCACTAATTTTGAATAATTAATTATGTCACTGCGAATAATGTTATTCAGAAAATATTTTTATCGGAAACCCGTTTGTCTGAGGCTGAAGCAACCTGCAATTCTTTACGTACCTTTTTTACGATTCCACTTAGCAGTAGTATTAGGTGGTGATGGTATTTTAAAATGAAGAGTGCTCGCAACAACGCGAGATAATGCTCGCGTAATGGAGTGTCGCTGCAGTGATGGCGGCTAAAGTTGGTATTGCACTACGCTATTTCCTGATACCAATTTCACATACATTGCTGCTTATCGTACGGGAATCATAACAATAAAGTCAGAATATCCAGCATTGTATACCATAACGGGCGTCAGGGCAGGGCAAGTGAAATAGTCCTTTAAGCGACTTCCACCATTACCGGATTTTGTAAATACCGAACTGACGGGTTTTAAAACGGACGCGTATTTCCAGCGTTTCAACTGCGCAATCGGTCGGAAAGGATTTACTTTTTATTTGTTGTGTAGTATATTGAAGTGTGCTTTTCACGAGGTATGGGCATGACATCGTTCTATACTTGTGTTGTACACAACAAAATAGCCTGGCTGCACTTCTTCTACTTGTTTAAAAGTAGGCAATTTTCTTACTACTGCCACAGCTGCCGGTGAAGTTTTTCCACATGATAAATTATTGACTCCGAAAAAATGTGACAAGGGCCCATACCTATTTCGAAAAGTATGCAAACGTTTCGGCCCATGTCATAACTTATAGAAGCCAAAAATGAACCAGTCTTATTTATTTTTGAGGTTATCATCATCAAACTTATTCTTTGATCAGACACGCACACTAAGGTAGCGCAAAATTAAATAGCAATACACACACACTGCTAAGACAGGAACCTAGCGCACTAAATAATCTGGGGAATTATAATTCCCCTATGATTTTGCCTAAGCCTTTGAGGTCCATGTCGCAGCCACAAAGGATACAGGGTTCTTGGTGTCCCAAGCCAGTAAGCCGGGGTCCAAACAAACAAGGTAGATTACTGTACCTTGCTTCACCACAATACACCGGCCAGGTGAGGGATTTGAGATTGAGAACACAAGTATAATATTTAGACCACAGAAGCTTTTCGTGACTATAGAGTGGGTATCTCTTGAAATTAAATGAATCTCCCACGCATATTTTGTTTTCCTGTCATAAAATGGATATAGAAACAGAAAATTTTGAGAAGGTTCAATATTATTCTTACAAATTGCAATACGCGCGTCATACGCGAGATCATGGGTATACCACCCTACCTCAAGAATTAGAATTTATCAAAATTAGATGAGTCATGCATGAGCAGAAGCGACACGTCCGTTGACGGACATGGGCCTCCCCCAGGCGCTTCTGTACGTCGGCAATTTTGGACCGACTGCATCCAACACCTGTCTACTCCACTAAAACGTTGGTTTACGTTGTATCCCAAACTATTACAACCTGGCCATGTTTGCAAATTCCTTCTAAAAATGTGTGGAGTAGATAAGCCTCAATCGTTACTTCCCGTAACTCATGTCCTATCTCTACAGAGCTAAAACATATTTTGTGACATAGTTCCCTTATGTAGGCTCGTGCGCTGATCATATTACGAGGATGCTAGTTTGAAACCCGCGTCTGCTGGGACAGATAACGTTGTAAATGTCGATCTCAGTAGGTCTGCAACGTTTTGAGAGGATCAAACTCGTGGATAGGGATTATAAGGGTCTGTGATGTGATGAATTTATTTCTGAATCCAACATTTGTAACTAATTCCTTTGCTTGATACCTGCCGTGTAAGCGTCTTATTTCAACGGTAAAACGATTAAAAGCGAGTGCAACCGCTGGATGTGCCGCTAGTCACATGCAAAAGTCAAATAAACTAGGTACGCAAATCCTGTTATTTTATCCACATGACGTTATGATAGTAAGATAATATTTTTTTAAGTCACTCTCCTTTTTTATGTAGGACACCCACCGAGTCATACAATGACTCAATGGACCCTGGTGTCAGAGTTTTTCAACCGCCTATTACAAGACAGGCCTCTGGAGTGGTTGAATAACGACCGCGGTCTAGCAGTCATCGATGGCTTACTGTGCCTTCCGGAGCAAGGAACCATCTTTATTTTCGGACATAAAGTCGAAATCGCTGTAGATTACTAAAACGGTGGCACCTATACTTAGTTCAGAAGGTTTAAAGTGTACTCCAACTCTTATGTAATGAACATTGCGGTGCAGAAAACAAAGTTACACAAATAAAATAACAACGCAAAACGTTTATAAACAACCAAAGGAAGCCGTCCAGAAGTTTAAATAGAAAAGTTTTAGTTTCGAACAAGAGATCTCGAGTGCACTGTTAAAGTATTTTTGTACTTAGGTAAGTACTTCAGATTAACAGTTTTACTGGCCCGTTTTAAGGAAATGCGGAAATTTCGTTGTAGGGACAGCAAAAAAAGTAAATTTCTGTCTAAAACCCTTGTAAGCGTCCTTTGACACGAATCGTAAGAAGTTTGCAATCAGCTATTTAAATGTTCTCTTTTTTATTAAGGGACCGAAAAATTTACTCTTTGCACAGCTCCGTCCCTTCGTTTCTTAATTGTCTCGTAAAACAAAGGGAATGAACCGTTTTGCGTCCCCGGTACTCCCATTTGGGAAGTTTCACTGCTTTGTTGAATAGGGAATGCGTTAAATACGTTCACGGTTATGGTTTTCGGTCCATTTGATCACATTATGACATGAAATTGTCGAAAAGATTTGGACAGACAGCAAACTAAGTTGAAAAAGGAAGTAGACTTGTGGGACGCTACATTAAAAAAGCCACAAATCTTCGTGGTATACATTAAACTTTCAAACATTGCATAGGATGTGCATGACGTATGTAAGTTCAAAAATTTTGACAATCCAGTTAAGTTGGTATGCAATTTTGAACTGTAGGTATGGTATAGCCCATTTTATCAGTCTGTTTATTTATATCTACCTATTGTTGAGCAAAAAACATTTTTTGGAACGAATAAAGCAAGAAGTAGGAAGGCTTTATAGTAAATCCGTTTATGTCTAACGAGCGGGGGACGCCGCAGACAAGCCGAAATTAAATTTGTCGATGAAATTTTAACGTTGATTTTTCCGTTAAAAGTAGGAAGCCTTGGAAGTTATTGCATCCTTATTGAATCAAACTCGGGTGAAGCTCAAAGTTACTTGAGCGTCTGTTGAGCTCGCGTTTCGCACACATGTGATTTCACCTGCTTGTGTTTATTAGGTATGAAAAATTGTTATTTTTGCTTAGTTGCTTACTTTTCGTTCGAATTTCATTTTTGATTGAAAATAGTCTTCGGTCTTTTGGGATTGTAATGCACTCACAGTGCTATATTATTCTCACAAGTGAAAATAAGAAATAGAAAAAATGCCATACATCGACCGGGAATCGAACCCGGGCCGCATGGGTTATCGATGCACCGGTTGATGAATGCCTAATTTTCTCCATCTCCTTTGTCTATTTCTTATTTTAACTTGTGAGAATAATATAGCACTTTGAGTGCATTACAATTCCAATAGATTGATTAAGCAAGCTTCATCATATGGTTTGAATTCCACTCATAATGTGGACTAACCATGTAGTAAGTTCTAAATACTTCCTACAGATGTCGCTGGATCGTCGCTTGGAGACGAGCATCAAGAGATAGAAAATTTGGCATTTGGATAAATCAGTGGCAGAGCGGTGGAGCGTTTACCCATGCGGCCCGGGTTCGATTCCCGGTCGATGTATGGCATTTTTTCTATTTCTTATTTTCACTTGTGAGTTACGGTCTTGACCTTCATCACCAGTGTAAATTAAGTTTAGCTACGAATGAATGTGATACATTTACCTTAAAACCGTGTGTTGGTATTGTTATTTGTCAATAGTTTTGGTGCTGAAAATTAAAATATTTTTTTCATGCTGAAAAATATCATATTCCATAGCAAAAAATAAAAGACTGCTGATAAAATTTTGCAAATTCCTGGTAAAACTAATAAAAGTATGGTAGTTGCGCAGGTTGCTCACATGCCGAAATTAATATGTAAGCACTCGTAAGTTGGCTTGTACAAGGGCCGGAATATTTGACAAGTTTAGGGTCAGTGGGTTGCGATAAACATCATTTACGATGTTGAAATTGCCTCCATATCGGCTGCTCAGCGAAACGCTGTGAGGTCAATATCGCCCCAAGCAGCCCCACGTAGGGATGTGAAAAATAATCGTTTAAAAAACCATTTTAACAATCGATTATAAAAAAATTAAGAAACGATTA
Source organism: Phthorimaea operculella (assembly GCA_024500475.1). Lineage (NCBI taxonomy): Eukaryota > Metazoa > Arthropoda > Insecta > Lepidoptera > Gelechiidae > Phthorimaea > Phthorimaea operculella. The sequence goes on from JANFCV010000118.1 coordinate 1,111,440, forward strand.
CTTTAGAACCGGTTTTTTTAAGAAGGTACTTCTTCTTGTTTTTCTTTTCGAGTGAGACAAACGACCCGATGAACCCTGGTATCAGAGTTTTTCAACCGCCTACTACTGCTAGCAGGCCTCTGACATGGTTGTGTAAAGACCGCCAACTAAGTAATCATAGACAGTATAAGCATGACCGACGGCTTAACGTGCCTTCTGAAGCAAGGAACCATCTTGTTTTCAGAAAATCAGGTGGTTCAGCCTGCAATGTCCTAACCAGATAGATAGATAGAAGATAGAAGATAGATAGAAAATATGTTTATTGTTTTTCATTTCTGTTACCTAACCAGACTGGGAACAAATTTACAAAGTGATAAATATCAACTTTGTGAGTGACTCCACCGGTAATCGAACTTGGAACCTTCTGAGTCTCAAGCAGACGTACTAACCACTGCACCACGGTGCGCCAATGCGACTGTCAGAAAAAGATACTAAAATACTATGATTATTTTTACGGCACGTATTTGACCTACGAATCTTTTCGGGTTTTGCGTAACTATAATTAATTACCAGATTACCACCACCAATTAGAAATATTTTCTTTCAACGGTTTTATGTTCATTCCACCTCAGTCAAATATTACGTGATAAAAATAAAATTGTGCAAAATCAAGTAATATCATCATCATCATCATCATCATCATCTTCCTGCCCTTATCCCAACTACTTGGGGTCGGCGCAACACGTTTAGTTGAACACAAAAACACAAAGTAATATAACTATCTAAAAAAAATCGATTATCTTAAAAATCGGTTTCAGTTACTATAGTCACATCCCTGGCCCCAAGATATTCGCTCAGGGCGCGTTTATGGCAATGAGGGACAGGGCTGGACTTGATAGCGTCATCTCAAACTAGCCTCAGGCTAGATATTATGTCTCGCGTCATAAAAATCTAAATGGGTTCTTTGTCTTTAAAATGGATAAGATTTTGCCCAATCGTAGTACAATCTAGCCAGTAACTAGAAAGAAATAATAATGTTCATTTTTATACTAGTGTAGCGTATTGTATAGTTCCGCTGACTTTATTTATACTTTATACCTGTAGTTGCTACGAGATTGCTACGTTTCAGCTACGCATGCTACGCTACGCCAGTTTATTTTTCATCGTCAACCACACTTTTGTGTTATTGTGTCCCGTGCAAGGAAAATGCAATACCCTCCAAACCCGTCTCTGAACGTCGATATTGCAGCAGCGAATATTAGTGGCTGACTACTTTTGATCCGGCAACTGCCATCCTTTACCATCTTTTTCCAATATCCGTTAATATTGGCCAGCTCTGGTAACAACCTTGAGGTTGTTCGGAACACTTTCCGTAATCTCTCAAGTCTGCACCGTGAGATTCTTGAAAGGGGGAGAAATTATTGTAGTTTATAGACTTCGGATTTTAATTTTGTTAGTAGGACTGAATTTACCAGCCACAGCTGTCCTTAAATGAATAGTTTTCATGGTGGTACTGGAATCTATAATAGCGACGAACATAAATACGTATAGGATAGAGTAGAAGATAATCGTAACATACCTTTCTTGTTTCATGTTTCACAGGAATCCACTTGGTGCTACGAGCAGGTGCAGATTATACCTAATCCTGCCATAACCAGCAAAACTTGTTCTCAGGCACAGGTCACTTGTTTACATTCACTATCACGTCACCACGTTATCTATCACCTAATTTTCGAGCGTTTTTTTAGGATTCTTTTACACTTTTGAGATTTCCGAATCCCAGGTTTAAGGTCCCACCAGGAACTTTCTATTATTCACAAGTTTCACAAAAAATACAAACAAGCTATCCAGCCTGGATATAATTAGCTATAGTCCGGCAAATTCGTGCGCGACCCTCCCTAGGGGTGACAGAGGTTTGGAGGGGAGATGTCAGCGGGTAGCGGGAGGTGTAGGTCACAGAGTAACTTATATATTGTGTGTAGGTGTAGCGGGGAAGGGAAGCGCGCGCAAGACCACCATACAGTCTGCTATATGGTCTATATCAACAGTTTTTCAAAAAGTATAAATTAAAAAGTTCTCTGTGGAGAACACCGGTGGAGGATTTAATAAATAAAACTAATCTATGCCCTGTCAAATTGAAAGACGGAGATAATTTTTTACAAAACAATTTTCTAAATAATTACCAAAATGTATTTTATTCCTGCACAACGAATCGTATTATCATTGATAAAATGTATTCAACCAAGTGTAAGTTACTGTTACGAATTAGTCTTTTTCTTATCTTACTAGAAATTCAGAACATCCATCCAACCATCCATCACATAAATACTTAATCAATTACTTAATAATATTTTTGGTCTTCTCCTTTTTCTGTACCGTTTTGGTGCATCGAGTCGACGATCAACCCGATATGTGATTAAGTATCATTTCCTTTTTTATTAGGTCTGCAGATACGCTAGAAGAATCTCAACTTCTGGTCGGCTTTCAAGCGAGGAGCTGGTGGTTCATCGAGACTCAAGCGATAACAACCCTCAAGTGCCTTTCGAATTCACTGAGGCTAACATGACTGTAAGGAAAAACTTACAGATATTTATCTACCCGCGTACTCATATAGGAATTTATCAATTAATTGCGTATTCTAAACGACACATCGTAAGGCGTACTACAAGTGGAAGGGCACTAAAATCACTATTTACCGATACGCAGACGACACTACGCTGAAATACATAGTTTACTTCCTTGATAGAATAGAAAGCATAAACCTGGCATTGAGTCTCAAGATCTCTCTATTTAAAAGGTATAATATATAATTTGTTTTACCTTGGTGCTACCTCTATAATCTATAACAATAGTATTACTAGTTCTACCAAAGAACACCGTAGTCATTGATGTAATTAAAACTATTAAAACTGCTGGTACTGGCCATCTTCGCTTGCAACTATAATCTAGTTGCAAGCTAAGATCCCTATATCTTGCAAACTATATTCTATTTGCAAACTAAGATGGGCGGTGCAAGCAGTTCTAGTTACGTAGGATTTTTAATCAGATAGACTGAACTGACGTTTGGTGGGTTGCCACGTTTTTGTATTTTAAAATAATAAAAAATTAGTGTTGTTCCCAAATGATCAAGTTATGTGATTCAAAGATTGTGATTGGATCTTTATGAAAATAAATTTAGTTTTTTTCAATTTTCAATATTAAATTGGCCTATAAGACAAACATACTATGTGTATAACAAACTAACTTCACATTTATTTCCTGTCTGACGAAATTTTTATTTGAAAGCTAATGAGAACATAACTAGTAACAGTCTGATATCATTAATGTGAATTTATTGGACAGTACCTACATTTTAAGTTTCAATATTATTCATTTTTGAATTCTATAAACTAAACAAACTTTGCGTATAAACGTAAAGTATACGCGTAACGTATACTCTTTTACGTAATGTAAAGTATGTAGGTACGTAATAAATACGCAAGTATTTATTGAGCATATTTATTTACTAAAACAGAATCGAGGAATCATGGGACAACAGTTCAATGAATAAAATGAATGAGTCAAACCACAACACTAGCCTGATAGTTGGGTGTGTACGCCGGTGAAAATCGGAAAATACGGCTGATGCTTATCACAAGATTTCCTTTCGAAAGGATTGGTCCTTAAGGCGCATGGAACCATTTAAGAAGTGGGGCCACCTCAATTTTTAATGTAATTTTTTAAAGTAAAATAGTCCATTTTCTATAGGGTTTCATACAAAATGTCATCCTCTATTACCCATTTAGGGGGCGAATTACAAAAAAATAAAATACACGTATTTCGATGTATAATAATTGAACAAAATTTCAGCAACATTTATCAAAGGAATAAAAAGTTACCTACAAACTTTCATCCCCTGTTTTACCCCCTTTTTATAAAAAATATTTCTTGCAGCTCTTTCGCACTATTTTGTCATCATTTGCGCAATAATTCAAGTTCCTAGGTTATCTGTGCGTTGATATGTTACTATCTTTTGATCACCTGTTCTTGTTTTTTATTTAGATAAAAAATTGATTTTTTATATGTAATGACCCAAATTTTATTACGGAATTGACTTTTTGACATATTATTTAATCGGAAATGATACCAAACACGACTTTTTACTAAATCGTTCAAAGAAAATATTAAAACTGAACTTTCAAACCCCCCCTCCCCCCACCTGCAGCAAAAATTCAGGCGGCCCCACTTCGAAAATCCATCTCAGTAACCTAAAGATTAATCGTGCCAAAGGAAATTTCATTATACCCTTCAGCCGTATAATTAGAGCTACACACGCCACTATGATGCTTGCAACATTTTAAAAACAAAAGGCCGATCTCAGCTGTCAGTTTAGTCTATCTGAATAAAAATCAGACTATAGACCCTTCTACCGTAGCACAGTCCAACCCATCAAAGGTTCATTGCTGTGCCTACTGTCGAACTAAAAGGTGTGCCAAAGCCTTCTTTGCTCAAGGTCAACTACTACTACTATTACTACCATAGCTTCATTATTTCTACTGGTTAACGTAAGGAATATAGTGTCACCTCAAAGAAAAACTCAAAAAAAAACTAAATTCAGATTCGAAAGAACGTGTTTTGAAAGTTACTTATTAGCAAATTTATTTTCAGAGACTGGAAGCTATTATTAAGAACTACCCAACTGGTTGCCAACGTTCGGCTGTTGGAGCAGCACTGGACTTGGTCCAAAGGCAGATAGGTTGGATCCCCATCTCAGCCATGCATAAAGTGGCTGAGATACTCCACATGCCGCGGATGAGAGTATATGAATGGGCCACATTCTATACTATGTGTAAGAGGTAGGTAATGGCTTGTATGTTGTTTAGTTTAATATTACGCTGAACTGTGAAAAGTGCCGAAAGTTGAAAGATGAAAATTTATATAAATGAGTAAGGAACTGTTCTCTACCTAGGTGATACAGATTGTTATGGTATCTAGGTGATTCAGATTCTTTAAGTAAGGAGGTGACTAAACGACAGCTAAAATGAAAATGTGTCCATGCAGACTACGGTTGCGAATCTACAAGGATTTTATGAGTTACCGTCCTGTACCTACGCTATGCTTCTTATACCCAATCGAGGCTATTGCAAAACTTTTATGTACTTAGTTAAGTACAGTTTGTTCCCGCATAAAACAAATCACTTGTGGGATTTTTTTAGGCGCTATCGCGGTCACTACCACGTGAAAGTCTGCAAGACTACACCCTGCATGCTACGGGGCTCCGACCTTATCCTGCAAGCCGTAGAACACGCCTGCTGCTGTCAGGCCGGGGAACTATCTCCTGACTACATGTTTGGAGTGGACACGGTGGAATGCGCTGGAGCCTGCGTCAATGCGCCAATCGTTGTGGTCAATGATGACTATTATGTAAGTGTTATCTTCACATCATCATCCTCAGCCCACATTCGATAGTAAATAGGCCTCTTCTCTAGGTACAGCGCCAATCCTCACGGTTCTGTGCGATGCGAGCCTTATCTAGTTAGGTCCTGTAAACTCGGGTATTAAATACGATTAAAAATCTTTTGGCCCTCTTTACCAAACAAAATATACCTATAGTACCTATAAGAAAGTTGAATATGAGTTTATCCATATTCGTTCGATACAGCTATGAAGTCTGTACCCGGAAGAGCTTTGTAACGAAAATTGGCTATCGCAAGGTATATGAATGGATAAACCAGCGTGGAATCCCCAACCAAAGGCCGAAGCAAATTAAATCTGCTGCGATAGGATAGGTGCACGGATATTTTGTGAACTTTCGTTATTGGATATTTCAAAATTATTCTGACCGTAGAAAATCACTGTATTCTTCTTCTGATCCTATTTGAGCCATACGACGACCGATATGCAGCAGTGGTAGTGTGACTATCTGCGACGTAAGATTCTGGGTTCGATTTTCGGTGGGGCATTCACAATGTTGATATTTATCACTACATACGAGATCACTCGTACTTCGTGAAATTATTCCCATTAATTAATTAGAACATTGCAGGCTGAACTACCTATGGCCTATGCAACGAAACTATAGGCTACAATTCTACAGGTGAAATTCAAAGTTCATTGCGTAGTTGGTTAGCAATTATTACCCCATTATATAACCGGCTACTTAATGTACATCGAATTTTGCCTGTAGAATTGTAGCCTGTAGTTTCGTAAAATCGGGCACAGATTGTCCAAAAAGAAAAACGGTTCCGTGCTTCATAGGTATTGTTAAAACATCGGTTCCGGTAGTTGTCTATGATTGCTTGGACGGCTGTAGTTAGTTACTTAACCATATCAAAGGCATGTCGTCAGGGTACTTTGGGTCATTGGATGACTCACTTACCCGCACATAGGTATAACTGCATAACATAATGTCGTTGCAGGCATCCTAGTCTAGTAACTAACGTCTTACTAGATTGACCCATGAAGCTGAAATTCGGCATGGTGTATGGGCTCCATGTCTAATTTTGATCAGGAGGTCAAGAAGTACCAACATGCCGGTTTTCAGCTTCATGGGTCAATCCGAATAGTTATGACGTTAGTTACTAGACTACCCAAGCAATTTTGATGGCACAGACATAGGTACCTTCCAGCAATGCACTCGCAAAATATATTTAGTGTTCATGTACTGGTAACCCCATGGGCAGTGATAGTACCTAGGTATTTCAAATATTTTTCTTTTTACAGGAAGACTTGACAATCGATGGTGTATACAATCTCATAAACACTCTAAGATGCGGCAGCATCCCGCCTATGGGACCTCAGTAAGTCCTTTAAAATAATCTTGACCATCGCAGGCAGAACCATCTGATTGTCCGAAAAGAAAGATGTCTCCATGTACGTTAAACCATCAGTCCCGGTTGCTATCTATGATTGATTATTGATTACTTAAACGGCGGCCGTTTTACAAAGACGGAAGTGTTAGTAGGTCCTGTCCACATGGCCACGTCACGAAGTCGGCAAGGGCCACGTAACGCAAGAACGTAATGAATGAGCCACGATACTGCGCCCTTCCACGTAAACAATTTCGTGACATACCTACGAATACGAAAGGGCCACGTAACGCAAGACCATACTATGCCACGTTACCACACCTTTCCACGTAGACGAAGTCGTGACATACGAATACGAAAGGGCCATGTAACGCAAGACCATACTATGCCACGTGATCGCACCGTTCCACGTAGACGAAGTCGTGACATACGAATACTAAAGGGCCACGTAACGCAAGAACATACTGTGCTACGTTACCGCGCCTTTCCATGTTCACGAAGTTTTAACGTGGAGATTTGGACAGGTTCGACTACTGCCGACGTCGTGACGTCTAGGCCATCCAAAATCTGACCGACGCATTGATGAGGATAAGCCTGCATTGAAACAAGCACCTGCTCATACTTTTCAGAAGTGGAAGAGGTGCCGCGGAGCCTATTACGGGATTGACCTCATTACTTGCGCCTCCGCAACCACCAGGTTATGGTCTTCAGAAAGACTTGTGTTAGAAAAGTAATGTATGTGATTGAAAACCAACGTATGACATTTTATGATTTCTTTCTATGACCTATGAACTTATGACCTTTTATAATTTCTTTCTATTTCAACAATTCACAAAAATTCATATGAATGATACTTTTAATGAAGTTTTCAAAATTAATAACAATAGTCGTAATAAAATGAAAATTGCGAATTAATAATTCTGTCTTTCTCATAATCCCATATAACTTTGAAATACACAGAAAAAGGTGATATATTTCTCGCAAGAAAAAAGTAATAACCAGGTTTGAGTCGTAGCGATTCGCCAAATATTTGAGGCAAGAAATTAAACATTTTTATGAAAATTTTAATATCCTGTCAAGAAGACGAAAGTATGATATTCCAATTTTCCGCACCGAGAATCTGATTAAGGAAAACGACGAGTGAATATTTAATTAGCTTCCGATTGATGGGGTGACGAATTGTGCACAATGATATTTGATATTTTTGGAAGGCAAAAGTAGACGTTTACCTGTAGTTTAAATAACCATCAAAATCGTCTCCTGAAAATGGGAATATCATGCATGTATCTACACAAAAAAATTCAAATAGGATACACGACACCAAAATACACCTACTCATCACAAGCTATTTATGAAGTTCATGTTTTTAAGGAATACCGTAAACTATGAGGCTTTTAGTTTTCATACCGTCTGTCTGCTAGCGAACTCAACGATACACCGCGATATAGAATATACATATAGTCGAATTTCTAATTCAATTCACTAAATTGACGTTTGGTGGGTGGCCGCTTTTTTGGGAAAAATAAATAGTGATGTACTAAAAAGAGTTAATTCAATCACTCATCTAGTGACTTGTTCGTTCCTGTACTCAAATCACTAAGTACCTATATTCCGTTATATTGATATAGGTAAGTGCATTAATTTTAGGTGGCGTGTTCTGCTCATAAAGCTGAATAACATTTGAGAAAAGCTTTTCTTAGAAATATGAAAGGAAAATTGGATTTCCCATACTTAGTGACAGATTTTTCAACATTTTTGTATGGAGGGTCCTAAAATTTGTTTTCGTATTTCGAAGAAAAGTTTCTGATGAGAGTTGTCGCTTCTCGCTATTTATATTCCCTTTCTTTTGTGAAATGGGTAGTATGTAGGTATAATTAAAGTGTCTTGAGCATGATTTAAAAAACTTATCAAAAATATTTAAATTAAAACATAATATTGTTCAAAATTTTTTTATTAAAATGTTCGACTCTAGTTCCAAGCGCGATATAGTGCGTCGTTACAATCACGGATGCGTTTATAGAGGTACTGTAAAAATTATAATAGTTCACATAGGAAATGAGAACGGTTTTGTCCAACGTGCTGGTGATGGTGGAAAGTCTTTGGTGTAAAAAAACGGAAAAGATAACTACCATAAAATATGAACGCAAAGGTATTCGAGGATTCGTTTGAGGTTATTTTAAACAAACATCCTGAAGATGTGGTGGTGGTGGTTATTGACAACGCACCATACCTCTCTCTCCGCGACTACTTAACACACTGCTACAAAATCAACTCTAGGAAACAAAAAAATATCGACTAGCTGCGGATGAATGATAAGAATATCCCATTCCAAAAAACTACTATAAAAGTACAGCTCTTAGAAATTGTAGTATAAAACAAAATAGACCTCGTTTTGATGGATACGACGTAAATGAATTGGCAAAATGTACATGTCATAAGATTGCCACCCTACCATTGCAAGCTGAACCCTATTGAAAAGCAAGCACCAGCCGAGAAAATGAGGGCGTTTGACGACACTTGCGTCCAAAGCAAAAAATGTTTAGCTTGATGGCACGCTTCTGTTGGCACTAGGGAATGCAATCTCGAGCCGAGATTGACGACTCGAGATCTCGGTCGAGATCATAGGGTTCGAGACTGACCAACTCGAGATCTCGATGGATTATTGGTCGAGATCTCGAAATTTCGAGATCGAGATCGAGATTTTGTTTCTCATACGAAAATCATCAAAATGAAACTTTCTTCTGATGCTGTGGTACTGTTGTGATATTAATCATGTCAGGGGATCCATCTCAACTAGGCCGAAAGTTGCGGTGTGTTATCCGAGTACGTAATCCCGGCTCCTAGAACTTCGACTGACTTTGCCTCACTACCGCCTGTCCCCACCTGTAGTAGTATATCCCATCTCTTAGGTATAACTTATATCTGGGCCCGAAGAATGCTAAATAAAAATCGTTTCAATTGGATGCCGATGGTATGTCTGATGGATGGTTTCGGCAGTTTCGTATTCTGCTTACAGTTTTAGTATGGAAAATCACATTGGGAATAGAATGAGAGTTGAGTGTCGCTGGCAATGTCTAAAAAATGCAGACATGAAGCCCTGTAACATCCTGTCCATTCCATTCGTTTTCCCTAAAAATGTCTAAAAACAGCAGTCTTCTCTTGTTGAATAAAAAAACACGTCAACGCCTTCAAGCTCAATCTCGAAATCTCGTTTGAAATCTCGATGGATACTGTCGAGATCTCGAAGGATTTTCCTGAAACGAGATTTGCTTTTTCGAGATCTCGATCTCGAAAAATAGCTCAAGATCTCGGTGATTTCGAGATCTCGCGAGATCGAGATTGCATTCCCTAGTTGGCACCTGCTGGCAATGCTACTACGGTTTTAGAAATACGGTTCCAATAATAAATATGTCGGAGAATGATCAAACTCTGTCGGTATTTGGTGAAATTATTTGACAGTTGATGGTTGTTCGCGTTTTGATAATTTGTCTTTCCATTCCATTGCTAGCTGAATCTTGCAGAAACGAAACGCATAGCGCTGGCAACACTCGACGTAGGCGGTGCGCTTTATTTGCACTCAGTAGGCTAAAGACAGCAAGATAGACTGGATTGACTTTAGCGGCGATGTAGTTCGTTCTCACAGTTCATTGATGGCTGCTTTCGTAATAAAGAAACGGAACGCAGGCGGCGAACTGAGTAAACAACTTTGACAGTTCTAGTTTGGGTTACATTTGCGATTGTGTAGTGAAGTTGGAAGATTGAGTGACTGAACGAGTGAACTCATTCGAGTGGGATTGACGAATGACGAATTGATGAACTCGAGTGTCGAATGCGATTGATTCATTCTCGGTTTGGCCGCGCTGCCGTTAACTTGTCTTTTGAGGTTAGATTTCAATCCGGCGAAATCGTGGTAATCTTGGAGTATTTCGAGGAGCTGTGGTTTTCAAGCGATGGCGGAGCCCTAGATTCGTATGGGCTACGGAATATTTGTGGAGATTGTGACAGTTTCAACTAAGGTATGGTTTTCTAAAAAAGTATCTATGTGAGTAGGTAAATGATATTACAAAAACAAATATATTATTATAAGCAAAACGTTATTATGAGCATGACTATACGGGTTCACCCCACCAGTCCTGGGACAGAGCTCATCTTTCTTGTCGTCGGCAACTGTACAGTACAGAATCAATAAATAATCTGAGTGACCAGAGTATGAGGTTCAAATGAATCAGCTCACCTGAACTTAAAATTCGAACTGAAGTACGTCACTAGCGATATGGAGTTGGTATCATTATTTTGTCAACATCTGTCATTTCAGTGCATTGAATTAGAAATTCGACTTTAGAATACTGACTGAATAGTTCTGTAAGTACCGGTTTTAAATACGTTTTATATCGTCCTCCTGATTCTGAACCCAAATCCAAATTCAAATCCATTTTTGGATACCTCAGCTCTATTTGTGATCTACTTACACAGTAATTTTACAACTTTACCGATAGCGCTTAAAACTCCACCTGTGAATTTACTGGAAGTTATACGTTCGATAACGTACGAGCTTGGATCAAGCGGGGTCAAGAGCAGTTAATCTTCTAAGTCGCTCGTTCGATCTCGCCCCTAGAGAACACTAGATCGTACTCATCCTATAATTACTTAGGTATGAAATGACAATCACACACAAACACACACACATATTTTTACGCGTAGGTATATTTTTTTATATATTAATACAGGTGAATCGATAAGATATAAATCCCATCAAAAACATTCACTTGTAAAAAGAACCAAGTCTCGCCACTCAGTTCTTCTACTGTAAAAAGTTGTGAGATCCATGAGATGCCAAGTCGGTTATTGATTTATTCAAGGACTACTTCAGGGAACTTTCATCTTAAGCTATTGCGTAATTAGGTAACATACATCATCTTATAGTAACCATATCGATATTTAAAATCTTTTATATTTAATAACTAGAATGACTTGGCAATCGCACACTATTTGCTTGTGAGATACGATGGTCTGGTGCGATGGCCGGGTCATTCTAGTTATTGTAAATATAAAAGGTTTTAAATATCGATATGGTTACTATAAGATGATGTCTGTTACCTAATTACGCAATAGCTTAAGATGAAAGTTCCCTGAAGTAGTCCTTGAATAAATCAATAACCGACTTGGCATCTCATGGATCTCACAACTTTTTACAGTAGAAGAACTGAGTGGCGAGACTTTGTTCTTTTTACAAGTGAATGTTTTTGATGGGATCTCATTTCTTTTTGTAGGTATTAATCCTCTTTCTTTTTCTGGAACTACTTCTCGAGCCTCAGCTACAGATTTTCTGAAAGCCCATCCGCATAGTTAACTTTGTAATCCTATACATTTGTATGGAAATACAAAGTTATTTATGCGGTTGCAACCGAATTTGCAGAATGTTATAGTTTTCCCTTTATTCATACACTGAATACAAGGTGTATTCTAAGTTTGAAGCTCCTCAGTCTGCTAGAAGTACCTTAGAGTTTTGATGATCGGTCAGTCAGTCAGGCAGAAAATTCAAATACTTTGACTAACTATAACTTCTAAACTACTGGTATAAATTAGATGAAATTTGAAATGTATCGTTTTATGTAGTGATTGATAAGATATTTGGAAATGAGGGTTCTAAACTTAGCGACAAGGGAGTTATACTTCGTTGCTGCATCCTATGAGATTTAATAAACCATGTAGTACGTTCTTCGTCGTACTTCACCATCACACGTATTTTTAGATATATTTTAAAAGAAATAATCAAAATCAAGAAAGTATTTTGACTACCGCCGTACTTAGCCCCGCCGTTCCCCAGATGGCGTGGCGCTCGCGTCATTTCGTTTTTCGTGTGACGCACCGTCAACGCGTTCCGTAAAAAAATATTATTTTTACTTGTAAAAATAAGTGAAAAGTGAAGTTTTAGAAGTGCAATGAAGAAAGGACTAGTGAAAACTTCGATAAACACGACTGGAAATGGATTTGACACGAAAATGGAGGTTAGTTTTTGAAAAACCCATGTCTTTGGTTCTTGTCCAAAATATCTTTTGTTATTCCCTCAGTGTCGGCACGGGATGTCGTCCGGGAATTACTGTTGATATTCCCTCAGTGACGGCACGAGATGTCGTCCGGGAATTTCTGTTGATATTCTCTCAGTGGCGGCACGAGATGTCGTCCGGGAATTTCTGTTGGTATTCCCTCAGTGGCGGCACGAGATGTCGTCCGGGAATTACCGTAGTAAAACCAAGCCGAGAGCCTGTCCCTTGTCGATTGCTGCCATTACCGCAATATCATTTTCATGACGCTTTTCCTCAGTGGTAACACGAGATGTTATCCGGAAATTACTCCTTACTTTCCTATTGTGGTGGCTCGAGATGTCACCCGAGAAGTAAATACATGAAATATGAAACTAAAAGCTAAGTTCTTGCATACTTTCCTAATGATGTGGTGGCAGATGTAAATATATACATGGAACATAAAACTAAAAGCAAGTTATTGAATACTTTCCTAATGTGGTGACACGAGATGTCATCCAGGAAGTAGATACATGGAACATGATAATATGTGATAATATTAACCAATTACTTACTTGTTTTCCTCTTGCGGTGGCAAGATGTGCAACCCAGAAAGTAAATACATGAAGTATGAAACAAATAGTTGAATGCGTATGAGCTTGTCTTACGTGGTTTCACGAGATGTTATCCATTAAGTCGCAATAGAAAATGAAACTCAAGAGATTTGGATTTTCTTCGCCTAGATTGTAAGATGACACCAATGCTTACAAGTATGCTGATGAACTCAAACGAACCACTTAAGAATGAACTGCTGCACTGTAAGGAAATGGAGCCTTCATTCTAGCTGGAACCAAGTCAACCTCAAGTAAAATCGTATGTTATTCCAATTATCTCTGATTTAAGGGCTGCTGGTGTTTTCAAAACACATATTAACTTCATTTTCGTAATGGAGAAATGTTTCCAAGGTATGTGTGACTGTCAATGGACTCAAAAATGGCTAAAAGCCTTTTAATGATATCTCTGAACGTTTGGGGGAAGATCCTCATAGGTTTGGCTGCTGATCGGTAAAAGGTAATTGTGCAATTGGCTAAGACCCTATTTTCAGAAACCTATTTCTAAAAACATGGTACTTTAGAAAGGCCAGACAACATATTTATTGTTTTATCAATAAACAACTCAATTATCTACAACGGACCTGCATATTCTAATAAGAATATCTGAAATTATCTGCATTCTCCTTAATCTGCGTTTTTGTACTGAATAATGATATATCATATCAGTAAATCTTGTAAACAAAAGTCTTGTCAGACTATAAGTCACAATATCAACATTGGTTGACATGACAATGTTTTGTTTGGTAGGTACTCAGAAGAAAAATTTAATAACACAATGCTTAGGACGACTCGGCGTGTAAATTACTCTGACAAGGCCTTGAAACCAAGGCACAGTCAGCCTTGCTGAGAAAAAAGTTCAACAGCAGCAGGGCGTGCGGCTCTTGCGCAGTCGCGCTTCTACACCGCTGCGAAGGAAAGGCATCCAACAGCATCACCCCCATTGCCGGACCAAGCTGCCTACTGCAGCCACTAGAGGTACAGAAATGTATTTTCTACATGAAATGTGATTAGATTGTATTCAAAATCTTCTACATGTAGGTATGTTACCTACTTTTCTTAATTCAAATTCCACAGCATTGCAGTGGACGATTAAGATTCATTCTTAATGTAAACACAAAGCTAAACTAAATATCAACATTTAAGATGTAGTTTCAAAACAAACAATTATTTTGTGTCAAATTATGTTACTTTGCCGATGACTCATACTCATACGCGGCGGAATAGATCTGCTATCTATACCTACCAGCTTAATAAGTATCTGCGATTTTGTTTTGATTAACTAGTCAATGTAACAATGAAGTTACATGTTTACCATTGTCAGTGGTCAGCTCTGTTCTCTTTTACTAAATAAGCTTGTGCTTACCTACCTAACTGACGCTGTAAAATAAAGGCCATTCTGATTTAGATGACTTATCATACATATTATGGTGGAAATTATGTATTCTGTATGCTCTAATAATGCGTATAACTGTTGTTTATTCCGTCTAAGCTTCGACTTAGCACCAAACGAAAAAAGTATTTTTTTTAATTGGGTGTGGTGTTATTGAAATCTTTAGTGCATTGAACATAATTCTCAAAATATTAATTTAAAACAATCTGCCGAAAAATACCATAAACTTTTATGAACTTTTACAAAAATATGTCAACAAAGCAAACATCAAATTATGAAAATTTGCATAGGTAATATATAGGTATAATTTTACTGATTGCCTGCAGTACGAGAGCTACCTATAGATCCAAGTAGCTAAGTTTAACACTTACACACAGTTCCGTAGTTGTTATTATCACTCGTAAGTAAAAAACCCGTTAGTTTTAGCCAAGTTTGGTTTTACATACACGAAACCTTTAGTTTAGAATAATGAAAAGACCACAATATCCGGCCTTATTAGAATGTCATACATCAATATAACTGGGATAGTAAAAATAAATTTTGTGTTGGATTAAACTATGTTTAATAGAATGTACCTTTAAATAGACAACCCTATCACGGTTAGGACATTTTCAAATAGAAATCTTTATAGACTTTTCGTTTTTGGCATTGGATTCTGTTCATCTTATACCAGCGAAGTAAGTATAGTTACTAATGAAAATCTGAACTGCCTTCGTGGAACTGTAGGTAATGTTTATGTAAGAAATTAAAAATATTATAGTATTTTTATTTCAGGCATTTATATAACTCAAACTTGGTTTGTTATTTACCTACATTTAGTACAAGGACGTTAGAATGACCGATAAATAACATACCTACTTACTTATTACAATTTTGTAGGTCCTGTTATTAGAATAGTGGGGTACAATTCTCACATTAGTAACTTAACAAGAAAGATCTTGTACTGAGGTACTGCGAGCAAACAAAGTAGGATTTTGAATAACATAACGTCATGTGGATTTGTTCAAACAATATCCACACAGGTTCAGTAAAAACATGCATTTGAAATCGTAATTTTTACTCTTAAATGGGATAAGAATATTTTATTCTTACACGCTTTTCCCATATTTTCTGTAAATCTAAAATAATATAGATCAACCTGTTATCATAGTATCGTGTACCTACTTAGTCTGGACTAGACAAAAATTTCGTTTTATCCTTTTTTTATGACCTTGAAGTGTGAGGAATTCAAGATAGCGTTTTTCTCACAATAATCAGAAAAAGATACGGCAGGAGTAGTGATGACACCGTAGGTAATAGATTGAAATCTTAAACCTTTTAACAGCCGTGGTGTTTATTTTGTAAACAAAATAACATCCAAAGATATTTTTTGTATTACCTGATTACCTGATTTAAGTACTTATCTACTTAAATTGCTTACAAAACAATTAAGTAATAGCGCTAGTTTACACAACATAAAGTTAAACTTAGGTCAAAACTTTCTTTGAAAGAAAAATTAACTGAATAATATTTTGAATAATTTGTAATTTGTATGGATTAGGCCTTATCTATTACGTAGATATCAAAATTTCTAGAACCCTAGTGGGTATTGTTTCAGATCACAATAAAAACATTCAAACAACATCCAAGTGCATTTTTAAAAGACTTTGAAGCTTGTAACTTCGTTCCCTATTCGCGACAGGAAATCGTATTCGAACATTAATACTTTTAGTGATATTATCATAGCTTGCTTTGCTACCACTATAGGTAAATGAATTACCCAAAAAGATATATGTAACTAAAATCTAGTATTTTAATTTAACTCCGCGATGAGTTCAGTACCTACTGACAGGTTACTTACTTATGCTACGAAAGCCTATCCATAATAGAAAACATTGCATTGACTTAACATTGCATTCGATTATTCTTAAAATAGGTATTTATTATGATTAATGTCAATTAGTCTTAGCACACGGCTAACTTAACTGTACCTTTCTTTGTTTTTGATACCTTTTAATGAGTTCGATCAAGATGAAGCTTTCGAGCATTTGGTGACGTAGATAATAATTTGTTTATTCTTAGTACCTACCTACATAATTTTGTATGTGTAGGCGAATACTTAATACAGGTATTACACATTAATTTCGTGTGTAAAGCCTAAAGTTCTTTTCAAATATTCTTGGCAAGTCATTCTGCAATAAGTAGAGCGCTAAACATCTACATGGTTTATTAAATCTCATAGGATGCAGCAACGAAGTATAATTTTGGTTGAAGTTCACTTAGGTAAGTTCAATTAACCATAAATTATGGGTGGGTCGAAAATGGCCTGAACTGGTTCAAGAAAAGGATGGTACGGCCGTGCCGCTTTCAGCTCGACTTGGTGGGGGCACTACCGTGCCCCCAGATATAGACTCTCTTTCTGAGGCTATCGGGGATGAAAACACAGTTACTGTTTGTCGATTCCTCAAGACTGAGGGTCGTGACCACCAAAAGTAGCTGTTGAAGTGAGCTGTCTGCAGGCCAATTTCTCGTGGTGCATCGCTTTGAGTGATAGGTATTATCATAGTTTTCCTCTTCTTCATCTATCACGATGGACACTGATTCAAAAAACGTCCCGAGAAACTTTAGTGTTAGAGTTTTTCAATGTGCTACCATTACTAATAAATAGGCTTCTGAGACGACTTCATTGGGACCAATTAAAATCATCAAATTTAACTTCAGCCGTTTTTTTGAGCCTTATTCTCGAGGTAATTAAAAAAACTATCCCCAATTTCGGTACTCTTTGTGTAAATCCGTAGCTACAGTCTACGGTCAACAGTAGTAAATCTCGAAAGCCACAGTTCGATCTAACCCCAAGAGATGGCGGTACTGTAATTAAGTAGTAGCAATCACAAGCAATATCATCCAGTCCGCAAACTTTAATTACACGTAGAACTATCTGTTAGGAAGAACAATGGTACTGTTAGCTCAGACACAGTAGAATAAAAAGCAGATGTATAAAGTGTCCTTGAATCTTCTATCTAACGCTTGTAGATCATTAATCTAATGGACGGAATAAATATAGCAGCTGTGATAAGTAATCGTCAAACGATAGTTCGTGTAGGCGATCATTATTATTTTATCAATTAACCTTCTGAACGGTCGTTGCCTGTTGCCAAACTGCTGCAAAATAAATGGCCATATGAATCTTACTTTTGCCACAAGATTAGTGGCCCAATCTGCCAGCCGAAAAATTTTGTGAGCATGCCAAATACCCCCAATGAGGAATACCTATGTTTAACAGTGGACTAATTGTGGCGGCTAATGTTCAGATCATGATGTTGCTTCGCGGTCCATGGATATGGATTTTGTATGAAGATAGTATGCTGATTTTTCCCTCCTGCATCTAGATGTTTTAGCATCGGTATAAATGAGCCTCACTGGGATGCTAATTATACCATTGTTTTAATGACTTTATTGAGTGATTAATTACGATGAAAAAAGTAAGCATAATTAATAACTCTATATTTCCTATTTCATTTGCGCAAAGAAACACTTGGGAAAGTGAGCAACAGTATTTATGGCAGAATTCACAAGTTTATTTTTCAAGTGAAATTTAATAAAGCAGGAGAGTTTAATTTTATTTGACTCTACCGAGATAAAGCTTTGACTGCAAGCTGGTAGCCAGCTACCCGGGAATTAGACTAATTTCTTAATTACAATTCTCTTGTTATGGAGACTTTAAGCCAAACCTCGGCTCTGTCTGAACAAAAGTGCACAAAATTGCGCTGATTTAAACCGTTTTAAATGCTTTGTGCAACCACAAAAGAGTCGTGTGGTGTCGTTAGACAAAGACCCCGTGTAGAGCTCTTTCTCCCATAGTTGTTACGTTGCGAAGTTTTGTGTCTATTGCTTCATTACTTCACCGATGGAGGTGTTGACGCTTCAAAAAGCAGCATTGGATTTTCGACTTTTGTCAGTATCTTGCAGTCACTGTGTGTCTGTAAAGCCAGACATACTGGGTTTGTTAATAGGGCGGCATGAGTCAGGGTTTTTAACAACCGTATTTTATTTACCCAATTTAAAATTCAGCAAAGAATTCCGTGCACAGGACGAGGCTCATTATTCACAAATTGGATTGCCTTTACATTTTGGAAATGATTTTTCGACATGAAACACTTTGTTAGTTTTATTAGAAAACTAACCGAGTTACACAAACATTAGTTATTCTACATTGGAATAATTCAGACGCAAGCAAAGGTACTGTAAAGTGCAATTCAGGAAAAGTCTTTCTGCGTGAAGCAATTATAAATACCTACCTACTTACTTGTCTGTATAAAAGCCAAACCAATTCGTTGGCTACTCATTCATCTCAAAGCAAACTTTAAAATTTGAAATAATTGCTTTTAAAGGAATTTGAATGCCTTTCTTCTCCTCAAATAATTGGTATACCATTAAACTGTAACGGGCACTCAGTGTGATGCCAGTGAGCATCCAACTCCAAATATTTGGAAAGAGACAGCTAGATAGTGCTGTATTCAATGTGGCCCGGTATCCTACTTAATTCCCTATATTAAAATCAAACCGATTTTCGATAAGTACCAGTCAGTCATTGTTTACCTCAAAGCAAATTTTGAAATGACAATCATTGTTTTATTCGGAATTTAAATGCCCCGTTTTCTCCTCAAATGATTGGTGTGCCATTAAACTGTAACGGGTACTCAGTGTGATGCCAGCGAGCATCCAACTCCAAATATTTGGAAAGAGGCAGCGAGATAATACTGTAGTTAATGGTGCGACCGGACGCCGTGGCGTACTGTTATTGCTTTGGAATACTGCGATGTACACCGAATGTCGTAGAATAAAGTTCCTTGCGCTGTAAAATCAGAGGTGGCAAGGCCCGTACCAAACACTATCGAGCCCAGAGACGTAGACGCTGATCCTTACCACTGGACATCTACAAATACAAAGTCTGTGTGGGTGGGTCAAGACACCTAGTCAATGCCAAGATGTATGAATTGGCATAAGAGCGTTCCACTATCATTCTTAAACTAGGTTTCGAGGTAGCTTGCGTAGTAAGTGATCTCATATACCTAGGTACGTTTGAAAGCTTTGGTCATCCTTTGGTAAGTTGTGCTATGATCATGATGTCTACATGAGTCAATGTAGGTTCCATTCCTTTGCTACAAGAAAACTCAAGCCTATGAAGAGAATACAAATCGGTGTGACATGCAGCCTTCCAACCCCGAGGCCAGTCGCCACACCAGAGTCGTAACCGTAAAACGAACAAATGGAAAACAAAAACGCAATAATAATTCCCGTGGACTCAGATTCGCTCAAGCTGGAAGCGCTGCTGTTATATTAAATTCAGGCGTCGGTGCTAATTTTATGAGCATTTTATCGACACAGGGGCAAATTTGAGGAAAATAATACGCAATCTAAAAGATTTCGAAATGAGCGAATTGTTTCGGGGAAAAATAGAATTCACAGACTTATTTGTGAAACGTGTCGTTTGTTTTGCTTTCTGCATTCTTTCTTTTTTACATTCGTACCTATCTAATGCATTAAGTAGGTATTACATAAGTGTAATGAAAATGATCACGTAATAAACATTTTCAATAGTTTCTTCGTGTTTCTTGTCACGTTTCATCCATCACCAAATCTCGCTTTTCTTGTGCAAAGCTTCCAATAGAAGTAAGACTTAGAATGACTACTTATTTGTGTAGGTATCGAATATGTATCCAGTCGATTTCAGTTTGCATCGCCTGTGTTCCTGATTTTCCCTGCAGCAGTGAACTAAGCAAATCCTATTGTTATACTAGTTGGTACAAATTGGTCGGACGGACGGAAGACGGCGGTTCTCCACTGCTTGGACCGACACCATCTTAACTGAGTGAAAGCTATATTGTATAGATTTACGATTTGAATCAAATTCATTGTTCAAAATGGCTTCCGTACGTCACTACATCTGCTATTTACGAAGCAATTGAAACAATTAGATTTAGGCATTATACATACTGCTTATTATTACTAATCAGCTTACCTCTGGTTATGTAAACCTGACAAAGTTATTTTAACACCTTACACAATGATTTCAAAGCAGCTTGTATTTTGACATTTAGTACTAGCGCATATTTGGGCAAAGTACGCTTATTACAAGTTCGGCCGTCGTGGTATGAAATGAAGTGCAGACCAGGAATCAGATATTCTTCTTTGAATGAAACGAGGGAGTTTATTTCACTTCATTTGTGTCCTACTGTTACTGCTTTGTCTATGAGTACCAGCCCATTATGTTTATAACCTGGCTTGCATTGATATTCATGCCTAAATGAACGTATAAAGTAAAAAATGTACTTACCTGACCGAGGTACTAGGTATTAGGTATTAGATACTAAAGTTTGTCTGGTTGTACTTAATAATCCTCAAATCTAAAAGATCAATAAAGGCTTGATCTTGCTGCTAAAGTGAGCAACTGAAAAAAACTAACACAACTGTAAAAGTTCATGAAATCAATCGAACTGACATCTTGTGGATACTAACATTACCTTTCCTAGCCAGGTCTTAAAAACCATTATCCACTGAACACATCTGCCAACGATATCATATCTAAACCACTGCCATTTCAGACCGTAGAAGGCCCAGATGCGATTTCAGCGAACACTGCCTAGAAGAGTTTGAATCTCCCCAAATTCTGCGTTGAATAGAATTCACTAACGAGCAATGCTAGGTGCATTCTGTTGTGGAAGTGTATTTTCCCCTAGCTTCACAAGTAGGTACCTAACGACTTGAATGCCAAACTTCGGCACAAAAGCCTGTTACTGTATGTACTGCAGGTGTAGTAGTTACGGGCATAACTTTATAACTCGTGTTGAAATATGAGGTTTTTTTGTAAGTATGAGGTTTTTGAGTTACTAAGATTTTTCGTTAAGCTTTTTATGTACCTACATTTCATACAAACCATTTAAAAGTTTGTTTATGTTATAATACCTATGAGCATAAAAGGCCAGTAAGCAAATCATATGACGATGTCATAATTAATATCAAAACATGCTGATTGCGATTCCCAAGTTGAAATTGGGAAAAACATGATTTTTGTACTGCAACTTTTCAGAGTTCAGAGATTCAAAACAGGGGTGATAATGAAGAGCTTTTCTATTTCTATTTTCTAGATAACAGGAATTACACAAGCATTGTTTACATAAACTGCTTATGATGTAAATGATATGCGGACACCCGCGCCGTGTGAGTGGGGTGCCAAAAATTGTTTATCTGGCAGATTCTCTTTTATGGACCCTTCTGGCAGCGCCTAAATTTTTATGCTGCCCAAATTTCATGGAAAATTCAACTTTGTGCTTTTATCTTTAATAAAATAAGGTAAAATCATTCTTTGAAGCCTTCTTATGTAGTGATTCAAATATTTTTTATATTAAGTATCAATTAAGGGGTTAAGGGTTTTGGATTTTCATTTTCGTTTTCATTACTAAATTGTTGATTCAACAAAAATTCCAGGACTGTCTTTGACAAACTTTTTATTTTGCTAAAACAACAGTCTCTACCCCAAATTTACCTGGTAGGCTTAGAGCGGACGGTGTTTAAATGGACAATCATAAAAGACTTGCCCCATTATTTACATAAACGCCATCAAACTTTACAGAAGAAAATTTATACCGTAAACTTTTGGGGCAATATCTGTTCTGTGTGACATATTTTTTCGAGAGCCGTTGTTCATCGTTAATCTTTGAAACAAAAACACGAAGTTTGGCGTCTCTGCGCTATAATTTACAATGAACAAGTGCTGCCGACACGTGGGCCGGCGGCGGGTAGTAGGTGCGGGCAAAGCGATAAAAATTACCTCCAACATAACTGCCATCTCACAGTTGAATCTAATGGTTTGTAAGCACTTTTGTGGCAAGTAAGATGATGGAAACTTTTTAATTCAAAAGTTTGCAGGGCTGGGTAAGTACCTGGACTGCAATTACAAGGCAGAAATTATTTCACTTACTTTTTAAACAAATTAAGCTTTCCCATTGTCATTATACTTACAACCAGTTTTTTGTACTTACTTTCAGGACTGAATCCCTCTATGATACCGAAAATGTTAATTTCCAACTAACGAGTGTTTTTTTTCAAGCTGCTGTGTTTCTTCAAGCTCATAACAATTTCCCCATAATGCAACCCCATACCGCATTACCCAGAAAAGTCCCGTAACTTCTCACTGAACAAGAGTGAATGGGCACTTAGACAAAGGAATTTTAGGCTCAGTCTACTTAGAGGCGATGTAATCTTTACCGCAAGCATAACTTTTATTTTAAAAGGGATGCGAAATTCAACAAAATAGGTGCCTAGAGTGTAACCATAAAGTAACAATCTTTATGAACATAAAAAAAGGACAATCATACTTTATGTTAAACTAGCATAAGGTACTCTAAGGATATTTTTGATTGTTTACAAATAAACAAATGCCAGGCTATATAAGCGGGTGGGCTCAGTTGCTCGAGCTCACTTTCTTGGCGGCTTCCGGCGATGCAGCATCGTGCTCGGCGAGTTCTTGGTATCGTTACCTTTGTTTTTCGTATACTTTGTTCCACTAATTTCCAGTAATTTTCAGTGCTAATTAATAAATTTCAGTGATTATCTTGTTTTGTAAAAATCAATTGCGTTTTGTGAAGTAAAGCTAGTTTTGTTAAATAAATTTGTTTTTTTTTAAGTATTTTTGGTTTCATAACCTTATTTCAGAAGTGCGATCAGAACTTGACGCGTTTCTTTTGTTTAAATTTTAACCGTTTGCCATCTAATTTGAGATTTGAATAATTGTGTGGAACAGAGTAGACCTTGACTTTTGAGCGATTGCAATTTAGTTGTTTTTGTGTTTACTTACGTTTGTTGAGATGTCGGATCGAGATAGAACTCGTCGACGCGATCGTGTGCATCGAAGTCGTAGTAGGCGCGATCGAACTCGCAGTCGTACCCGTACGCGAACTCCCCCGCGATCGGACTTACTTTCACGGTTAGATTCCAAATTGAATTCTATTTTGACGCGAATTGACGTGTTAGAAAAAGGGTCGGCTGATTCTTCTAGCCGTAACGAATCCCTCGCGAACCGTGACGTAACCGCTAGCGAAAAATGTTCGATCAGCGTACAATCATGCGAGGAAATAACGCGCACATCACGATCACAGTGTTGCGAAACACCATCGGTTGTAAACAATCCAAGTACGAGCATCGAAAACAACACTACTACCGCTGTGCCCGCTGCGTCACACGCGGATGTAAACACGACATTCCAACCGGCCCGCGGTAGTGAACTGGCGCCTTCTACCTCGAGCCAAGAGTTGGTCGACGCAATTAGGTCTTTGCAAACTACCCGCAGTCGCGATTATTTTGTTTCGAATTTTGATCCGTCAATTCATGACATTGACGTTTGGTGTCAAGAGGTAGAACGCGCAAAACTTGCGAATGGTTGGAATGACTACGAGTGTCTTTCGCGAGTTGCGAATTGTTTAAAGGGCGATGCACGTAACTGGCTTAACGAATGGACCTCAAGTGATCGTGGTTGGCGTAATTTCGTGCAGGAATTCAAGACTTTATGCCCGCGCAAATTAGATTACGCGAACATTCTGTATGACGTCATGAGTACGAACTCCGATAAATACACGACGCATGCGGAATATGCCAGGCGGTCTTTGATGCGTCTTCGAGTAGTTAAGGGCATTAACGAAGAACTGATGATTTTGATTATCATTAGGGGTATCACTGATCCTCAGATTAAGGCTGCAGCAGCCAACGCCAATTTGACCGCGGAGACGTTGATTTCTTTTATGTCCCTTTACGTGAAGCCAGGTCGTAATAAACAAGACACGCGTCCGCTAGCTGCCAAGAAGCGACCGGATTCTCATCTGCCAATCAAAGGCAAATGTTTTGATTGCGGACAGATCGGACATAGGAGTTATCAATGCAACAAAAAGCTTACAAAACCAGATAATAGCTCTAATCCCAAGGCTAGTACTGATGCTAGTGGTTCTATGAGTACCGCTCCTACCCCGACCCCGTGTACCTTTTGCAAAAAGTTAGGTCACACAGAAAAGACATGCTTTCTCAAGGAACGGTCCGAATCACGGAATAAGTGGAAAGTGAACTTTTGTAGGCTAACCGCTCCAACGGGAAATGACGGTTTGACTGCCGCTGTTATTCAGGGAGTCCCTGTTGATGTCCTGATTGACAGTGGTGCGATTGACGTGTCACTAATTTCGTCTGACGTACTCAAACATCTTGCGTACCAACTTAAGCCGGTTTGTGTCACTATTAGGGGAATAAGTAAGGAAGATATAGTTGCGAAAAGTAGCGTGACCCTTACTATTGAGTTTAGTGAGATTTCTTTTGAGGCTGACTTTATAGTCATGCCAGCGTCATGCATGAATGCCCCAGTTATCGTAGGGAGGGATATTCTAGACCGCGACGGTATTAAATACGTGCGTACCAAGGAACGTCAATACTTGACGATAGAGGAAGGCAAACCGTTGCCGTCACGCAATATTAGTGCGGTTGCAACCGAACAGGTGCCTATTAACACACCCCTTCAGGGCCCCGAGCGTGACTCACTGCTATCTGTTCTGAATGAGTATTCTGATTACTTGATAACTGGAACTGCGACTACAACTGTGAAAACCGGAACAATGAAAATCAACCTCACTGACGATACTCCGGTTGCTTATCGTCCTTACAAGCTCTCGCATCAGGAGAAGCTCAAAGTGCGCGACATAATTACTGACCTTAAAGCTAAGGGAATAATTAGAGAGTCGCAGTCCCAGTATTCAAGTCCGATTATTCTCGTTAAAAAGAAGGACGGGTCAGATCGTATGTGCGTGGATTATCGCGCACTGAATCGACTTACCGTTCGGGATCGGTACCCCATGCCACTCATAGACGATCACATAGATCGTCTTGGTAAATTCAATTACTTTTCCAGCCTGGACATGGCAACTGGGTTCTACCAGATCCCGATCGATGAGAACTCGATTCATAAGACGGGGTTTGTCACTCCGGAGGGACACTACGAGTTTGTTAAGATGCCTTTCGGATTGACAAACTCCCCAATAGTTTACCAGCGCATAATCAACGAGACACTCCGCGAGTTTATCGAGGCAGGCTCTGTACTTGTCTATGTCGATGACGTTCTTCTAATGAGCTCAACAGTTGAGGAAGGAATTGACCTGTTGAGGCGTGTACTAAAAACTATTACCGATGCGGGTTTTTCGATTAATCTTCGGAAATGCTCATTTCTGACAAAAGAGGTGGAGTATTTAGGCAGGGTAGTAAGTCAGGGTCAGGTGAAGCCGAGCCCTCGTAAAATTGAGGCCCTAGTTAACTCTACACATCCAACCAACGTCAAGCAGGTGCGACAGTTCTTAGGGTTGGCTGGATATTTCAGGCGTTATATTGAGGGATACGCGACAAAAACAGCATGTATATCGCGGTTAACTAAAAAGAATGTCACGTTTCACTGGGGTCCAGAGCAGGAAAAGGTTCGGCCAGAAATAATTGCCAAGCTTACAAGTGAACCCGTACTTGCAATATTCGACCCGGAGTTGCCCACGGAAGTCCATACGGACGCTAGTAGCATAGGGTACGGTTCTGTGTTACTACAAACGCACAAAGACGGTAGCAAGCGCGTTGTTGCGTATTTTAGCAAAACCACGCAGGGTGCGGAAAGTAGGTATCACTCCTACGAATTGGAAACTCTTGCCGTCGTGAGGGCTTTGCAGCACTTTCGCCATTATTTGGTTGGGCTGAAGTTTAAACTCGTGACTGACTGTAATGCCCTCAAGGCGACAGAGCGAAAGAAGGACCTGCTACCACGCGTTGCTAGGTGGTGGGTGTATCTACAAGACTTCAACTTCGACATTGAGTACCGCAAAGGTACCCAAATGTCCCATGCTGACTTTTTAAGTAGGAATCCTACCGCGATTGTTAGCAACATTGTACGCCCTCGTAATTGGGCACAAACTGCCCAAGCCGCGGACAATGAAACACAAGGACTGATACAGCAGCTGCAAGAGGGTCAGCTTGACCCAAACCGCTATGTACATCAGAATGATCTTCTCTACTACCGATACTCGCCAGTCGGTGAAGTATCTAGGTTGTTGTGTTTCATCCCGAAAGGGCACCGACTTAGTTTGTTGCGTATATTTCACGACGAACACGGACATGTAGGCGTTGAAAAGACCTTAGACCTGATATTAAAACACTTCTGGTTTCCTGGCCTGCGACAGTTTGTAGCAAAGTACATTGGGCATTGTCTCACCTGTATCTCACGAAAGCGAGTACCACGTGCTCCTCATCAGTACATATCTTCGTGGCCGAAACCTGAGGTTCCGTTCGAGACCATACATGCTGATGTGTTGGGTCCATTGCCTGCATCAAATGGACGTAAGTTTGTTTTATTGGTGGTGGATGCTTTTAGCAAGTACTGTCTCCTCTACTCCATGGCTCATCAAGATGCTGAAGAGCTCAAGCAAGCCATTTCGAATGCTTTTTCGCTATTTGGTATTCCAAAGTTGCTGGTGGCCGATCGTGGTCGTATGTTCGAGGCACGCAGTTTTGTGTCGTGGCTCAGTGAAATGGGCTGCGACATACACCACATTACTCCAGAAATGCACCAGTCGAATGGCCAGGTCGAGAGGTATGTAAGGACACTTCTTAACATGATCCGCATTCAGGCTGAAAGCAACCATGACACGTGGTCTGGTGCACTGTGGCGACTTCAGCTTGTCCTGAACATAACGAAGCAGAAGACCACGCAGACATCGCCGCTGAACTTACTGGTCGGCATTGACGGTGCCACTCCGGTAATACGGAGTTTGGTTCGTGACGTTGCGGCTGATGGCACGCGGCCCAATCGTGAGGCATGGCGCGAGATGTGCAGAACAAGAGCCAATGAACTCCTGAGGCGTAATCGTACGCAACAGGACACCTATGTTAATCAAAAGCGCCGCCCAGCTCGTGTGTTTCAGGTTGGCGACTTTGTGTTCGTGATCAAGTATTCCCAGTCAACGGGGAAGCTTGATCCGGGCATGCGAGGACCATATCGGGTGCAGCGGGCGCTGCCATGCGGTCGCTACGAACTCAAGCTGCTGGGTGGATCATATGGGAAGTCCACGCAAGCGGCGGCCGAGTATATGGTGCCTTGGCGAGGGGAGTGGTGCCCGGAGGCGTGCGCTGCTTTCTTCGATAGTAAGTTTCGACTTACTGGATGGCTACAAATTTTCTTAAAAGCTGTAATTTTGATTGCCAATTCTTCTACCTAGCATTAGGTACCTAACTGAGCTTTTAAATTCGCTGTTGAGCTTTTAAATTCGCTTTTGCTTCCCATGTCCCCTTTTCTAGCATTGCTTTGCTAGTTTAGCTTACTTTTACTTACTGACGGAATAGACGAGAGTAGAGTAGGCTGGCAATTCGAATTACAACATGAAGATTGGTAGTCAGGTCACTTGGCTATGCCCGGAAGTGACGTCACTCGGCTGCGAAAGCAAGCCCTGGAGTGAATGCAAGTTATTCAGTGTGTGCTGCGGTCGCACTGAATGGACTTGGGCCTTAGCTGCGGTTAAGGCGGGGAAACTAAGGTTCTGCGGTTCCTTTGTTTCCATGGTGTGTGATGAGACGTCTCAAGATGATGTATGTTTTGGTGATGAAAATAAGAGACGGGATAAATGTGTTCCTAATCAAATCATTTTGGTGCTTGAAAGCAATGAATGAAGTATGAATTAGATGAAAGTGAAGTATGTGTGGGTTGATGTGTTGTATATTGCAGATGAAGAGGAAGAGGACGAACCGACAGCCGGTCCATCTTCCGCCAGCGTGGACCTCGAGCAGACGTCGAGTTCCCCGGGCATGGAGCAGGCACGTGATGAAGACTATTCAGAAGATGTGGCCGAGGCAGCATCAACCGATGACGAGACGACATCTAATGTTACGGCTACCGACTTGTTAGGTTCCGATGGCATTGAGGGTCTTTTAGATTGTTAAAGCGGTCGAGGACGACGCTGTATCAGGAGAGGCCGTCTAAGGATATTTTTGATTGTTTACAAATAAACAAATGCCAGGCTATATAAGCGGGTGGGCTCAGTTGCTCGAGCTCACTTTCTTGGCGGCTTCCGGCGATGCAGCATCGTGCTCGGCGAGTTCTTGGTATCGTTACCTTTGTTTTTCGTATACTTTGTTCCACTAATTTCCAGTAATTTTCAGTGCTAATTAATAAATTTCAGTGATTATCTTGTTTTGTAAAAATCAATTGCGTTTTGTGAAGTAAAGCTAGTTTTGTTAAATAAATTTGTTTTTTTTTTAAGTATTTTTGGTTTCATAACCTTATTGTACGGTAACTTTTTTATTTTATTTTATTACTATATTTTCTGGCAATCAATTTTAACCAGGAGCTCGTGTAAAATCACTTAACCTGTATTACGTCAAAGGATGGAACATCAAGTTAGCGAATATAGTGTGAATCTAATGAGAAGATTAGGTAACTATACCTACCCAATTCAGGATCATAATTCTATTACAAGATTACCTCAAACTGTCAGACATTGATTGACGCTGTTCATAATTTCTTAAAGCTTCGGCATATCTTTGCAACTGATACATCTTCCAGGCATTTCCCTCGAGGTTGTTAGTAGCATGCGTCATCCATATTTAATGAGCGAAAGGTTAAAGGTAGGGTAGAAGGGTACCTGCATACGTGGACGAAACAAACGTCGTAGCGGTCCGTCAGACCCAATAAGTGAGGTGGATGAGAATTTGTGTCACTGAATACATGCATGACAATGTTCCTCAAACTAACTAGGAAATACGGCACGCGCTCACAATTCTCAAATTGTCCATTTTGGTTATTGGTCATGTAGGCTTTAATCTTCGTTTCCACGAGCTATTAGTCGCTAACTTAGGTAACCTTCTTTTTGCAGACGGTCTTCTGAAGAGAATATAACCTTGGTACGTCAGTATTCTGCTTACGGATATCAACATTTTCATCTTTTGGTTACAGTGACAGTGTTTATTAAGGTAGTTTCGAGAATGAAACAAGATAAGAACTTCACTCACCTCGCCGTCGGCTAATACCTACCTACAGTAGTTCTGGATCTGTCTTTCGAAATGTGTTAACCTGCCAACTCATCTCCATGAATTTTTATTATATTTAAATTACCTACAGACAACCTCTAGCTATGATTTAACCACTTTCGTCTATTAAAGTGCAAATGTGGCCTCAGGCGTGAATTGATGGCTCCCGTACGACCAATCAATCAAGATTTTGTTGCCAACCTCCCTTTAAACTTGAATAAGCCAAGTAAATTGAATAAAAACATCAGCTTGGTATCTCTGCTGAAACACTCGCTGTCAAAGTTTAGGAAAGCCTAAAACAATACCTGGGGTTAAGTCTGTGGTAAAGTAAATATTTGGCTTCATTACGGAAGGGCTGCCCTTATATAGATTTAAAATTAACACTCTTGATTGAAAACAACATTATTGAGAATACATAATTAAGCTGATACCTATTTAATATCGTTTGTTTCAAAAAATTTTGCCAATTATATTTCTAACCATTGTAAAACATCAAAACCCATCATTGAATACCTACAAACATACCCCTACATGCTTAGTTCGATTTACATTATTAGAGTTACGGCTTGGACAAAAGTTACGGTAATGGATTCAAAGTAAAAGTTGTTCAGCATGACGGGACGCTTTTGCTGGCACATGGTCATCGATGGTCTGGAGTAGATACCTGATGTAGACCACCAGCATCCCATCTAACTTATTAGAGATACGGTAATGGCTTCATAGTGAAAGTTGTTTAGCATGATAAGGCTTTTTTGCTGGCACTTAGATATCGAGGATGTGGAGTACCTAGAGTGTAGCACTAGAAGCCTACCACAAATTAATAATGAATCAGTGCTGCTGGAGCGTAGTAATCGAATTTTTACTGCAGTCAAAGATCTGATTATCATGGGAAAACGGGTAGGTAGTAGCAGGCAAAACCACTGGGCGGGCTTTTAGTAGCTAATAATAATAAAGCACATCCTCTGTCTTGCTGAAGCCATAAAACTTTCAGCAGGAAATAAGTTGAACATTTGGTCATAAAAACGTATTCCGGTAATATAAAATTTAGCAAGTCAGAAGCTAAAAGTAATATAGGAAAATAAAATAGCTAGCTTTTTTTTACTTAATCAATCTCGGAACAACACAATCCATGCCTTTGTGCCTCTAATTTGTGCAATGTATTTTCACGATGCGACAATGCAGTCTGCATACCACAATGCTTTTAATGAAAAAGTACTCAACCACTTCAAGCAGGCCATTTAAATCTGTCGCCCTACATTGTTACAGTAACGACTCAGCGAGCATAAGCGACTTTTTGTTCGTAAGATTAACGACAAAGTATGGGTCGCAAAAAAGCGTCGCCAAGTGCGGAAATTGCCAAAACTTCGTGTTGAGGCTTGAAATTTTCTTGTTCTAAATGTCCTCGTAAATGAAAGATGGCTGTTTTAAAATCGGAAAAGAAATTAGGAACAGACGTTTTTTGGATTACGAGTTTTGGAACTACTTAAAGTTGCTTTCTACTTTTTCAGGAATGAATTAAATGAATCGAATTCGACCCTTGTACTAATAGAGCCAGCGGCAGGCGTATTTCGTCTTGGAAACTTTTTAAAATATTTATGGAGTTTTCCCTTGGATACCTAATTAAATGCCGGCTGTGAATAAAAGATTCATTTAAACTTTTGGGATTTCGCAGGGAAATACAATGCCACTAATGATTTTCAATAAAAGGTACCTATTTTATTTCATTAATACAGAGAATCTTCAATTTATAATTCAATCAAAACTTTGTAGTCTAGTAATTGTTGGAATAGAAAAATTAGGGCTTTAATTCGTGACTGATAAAGTCGCAGCGCAGAAAGGTCTACGTCGTAGACGGCACGTAGTAGGTTCGTAGCACCAGCAATGAAATAACGCAAATTGAATAACCGTAGATGATTTTCAGTGAAGGATCATCGTCGACACGAGAGGCAAGCATCGTATCCGTTCAATTCATCCGGCACGCGCGGCATACGTGCCACGCCTGACAACCACCGCTCGCATTACCCAAGTATAAATATGTATATTCCTCGCGCATGCCGTAACGACGGCATTATAATATGGGCGAAACTGCTCCCGTGCTCAATGTGATAAATGCTTAGCGCTTTTCGAAGCCAGAAACCCCTTTAATCTTCCAGGAAAGTATCGCTTTCCGCTCCCCACTGAGAGGTTTTTTACAGTTTATTCTGTCGGAGCACAGCACGAATAAACAGCGAATGAAATATAGCGCTATTTATCATTAATCGCGATCGTATCTGCATCGAAAGTATCGAGAAGGAAAATCTTGATTAAACACATAAACACTTGAGAGGAAATCTCTTCGCGTCCGTAATGTGCGTCGCTAAATCACGTCCACATATGAGAAGTTACGTAAAAGGGTATTTGTAAGAATGGCGTCGGCCTGCGGCGTCGGTCCCGGCTAATGACGCCTCAACCCGCCATATATCTCCGTAGTTAGGCGCAGGAATCACGGCGACTCGTGCGCTTGATTGAGTTTTCTTTCTCATTGTGCTTCCATTAACAAAATAGCTTTCTCCCCTAAGCTCTCTCGGTGGACGCCATGTGTTCACGGGAAATTATATTCGGCCATTTTTCTTGTAGCGGCGATGAACTCCTGACTTATGATGGCCAGTGATTTTCGCTCTCGCCTTCTGCTTTTTCCTGGTGTTCGTAATTGAATAGAACGCGTGCAAAAACCTAACACATAAATAAGAACATTGTTAAGTATGTCATCAATCTTTTGATATGACCTAAGTAAGTCCAACATATAATTTCTAAAAACGCCAGTTTACACGCCAGTAAAAAATGTAGGTAGATGTTTAAACTTTAAACGAAAAGTCACGTCATGTTAGTCATTTTATTTATGCATACCCGTACATATTTAGTTACTTATTTAATAATTTATAGAGACTTGGGTAAAAGAAAGTAAAAATTTTACGTGGCAACAGAATTTTTTAAATGTCATAAATACACACATCACGCAGTTATTCCTTCCGGGATAGGCCGACTTTAAAAGACAGTCAGCAGAAAGGTATTACATTTTTTCATGCAAAATTATTATAATTTTTGCCACTTTTCTCGAATACGGCGAGAGAGCTAGTTACTGTTAAGTAAGCGAAGGTGGCGCTAGAGTGCTCTTGTGCAGGTAACTCTAATTAACGACGTATCTATAATTATACCATCGTTCATCGAACTAGGGAGGTAGGAAATTGCACTGCAATATACAGGGTGTTAGGGACGGTGTAATGAAAACTTTGCATGCTTGCTCAGACCATGAAACTGAACAACTTTTACTATGGAGCTAATGGTGGAAACAAAAAAAAATTCCGGCCTCCCATACAAAGTCAGTCAGCTAAACGTGAATTTTGTATGGGAGGTCAGATTTTTTTTTTCGTTTCCCATCATTGTCTCCATAGTATAAGTTGTTCAGTTTGATGGTCTGATCATGCCTGCAAAGTTTTCGTTACACCGTACTTAACACCCTGAATAGTATGAAATGAAGTCGCTTTTTGTGTTTCTCTGTCTGTCGTGGATTTCGCTAACTCCTACTAAACACGTAACAGATTATGATGCGGTTTTTCAGTAGCCATAGAAAGGAAGGTTTATACTTATGTAGGTATAACACATGCCAGAAAAATACGTTTTTCCCGCGTAAAAAATTAGTTGCAGCAGGTGAAACCGCTAACGGGCAGATAATTGCCGAATAAAATAAAGCATTGGATGCGTTATGTAAATTCCATAAATAATTATTTTGTAATCTTACCTATCGTATCAAATACCTTTCGCAGAAACAAAAACGTGCTCACTTACACTTGTAGTTTCCACAAGGATTTCCTGTTACGGGATATCATGTAAATACCACAAAAATAAGTACAAACAAACCCAAGAACAGATATTTAAGTAAAAATAGAACGGAAACCGTAAAAGTCTTAATGGTTGCTTTTTGGCGCAGTCTTTTCCGACTTCCCATCTAATTGTTACATTAAACAAACAAATGAGCAGCCCCAGATCAAATGAGCAATTTGGAGTCACCCTTTTTCCTTCAGTAGGTACCTACTCGTTTTACTCTGTGTACAGACTAGGCGGTACTCAACATTAAATGTATAACTTCTTGGTTCGTTTACTTGTTCGTCGGTAGGTAGCTAACCTACACAACACAAAAGGTATATGACGAAATGCAAACCTATTTTACCCATGCAAATTAATATTTCCTCATGATTTATATTTTTTACGAGTGTTAGGGTAGGTGAAAGATGATGTTCGTATTATAAGGGTGCATTCACTACCAACACTAGGTAAATGTAGATACGCCCCGGCTCTACGCAGATAGATTTCTATGGTTTCTTTAAGAGGTCACAGAGTTTAACAAAAATTAAAAATATATATATACCTACAAGTGTTGACGCGAAGTTAGTACCTACTTATTGTCTGCAGAAAACGTAAACTATTTCCCCTCCGGAGCATTTGGACAACTGTCCCAAAAAGACAACTTCCCAAATAGCCAACTCGCCAATTCTATGTCCCAATTCACCAACATCCCACTTCACCAACTTCCCATCTCACCGACTTCCCACTTCACCAACTTTCCACTTCACAACTTCCCACTTCACCAACTCCCCGCTATACGAGTGTGTGTATACTATATGCGTGGTGTATGTGTGATGTTTGTCTAGTGTCTACACCTAGCTGCCCGTGTAGTGTGAACGCGCTCCTATAAGTAATTTATCACAAACTTTACGCCACTCAGCAAATACATCATAATCATAAGTATAACGTATACTAAAATATGTTCCCATTTCGCACCTTTTTCTGTTCCACCGTCGGGGGAACGTTTAATGATTAATGACACTTTGTAATGGGGTTTGTTCGGATTCCTATTTAATTTCCTTTCCGGATATTAGCTGTCATTTATACCGATCCAGAATTTTCATAGATTTTGGTGCCTTATTTCTTTTTTCTAAGTTATTTGCATGAAACACGAATATAATAAACCAACTTGCTTAGATCACTAGATGTAAGGCTGTCGGTAAAAACACCAGCGCAAAATACAGTTAGACCCGAGGATAGATTTAGACTTTTATACTTTTTCGTTATTAAGTATCCATTTTTCATTCTATCATCTTCCTGCCCCTATCCCAATTACTTGGGGTCGGCGCAACACCTTTCGTTGAACACAAAATCGTGTTGCAAAAGGATTTGGCTGAATTTTACGACCGGCCGCTT
This sequence comes from Phthorimaea operculella, assembly GCA_024500475.1. NCBI lineage: Eukaryota > Metazoa > Arthropoda > Insecta > Lepidoptera > Gelechiidae > Phthorimaea > Phthorimaea operculella. Next base: position 1,146,538 of record JANFCV010000118.1, read on the forward strand.
ACCAGACGTCAACCCTCCTTGGGAATGCTTTTGTGGTGGATGAACCACCAACATACGGTTGGCCCTGGCTGTTTGGGTCGGGTTTATCCCTCGGTCGCCTCTTCCGACCCCCACGGGAAGAGAGGGGGTGGTGCTATTCTATTCTGCCGGCATCTAACCTCATCTAACCCCATCCGTTTTTCATTCCGTTCCTATTTATTGAGACTATCATTATTAAGACCGCACGTGGTCTTGAAGTTTTCATACAAACGTATTGGATACGGCGGAAATATATATTTTTATTATAGGCATTCCTCTACTTGTTAATTTTGTTATGATCGAGAATAAATAAAAAAGAAAAAAACTTTTTTGAAAAAATAATTTAGTAGTGGCATATTAATGTAAAATTAAAAGAATTATAGCTGTGAATGCATTATTTAGAAAGAAAACAAGGATATACGTTTGTATAAAAAGGCTGAAAATAGGTATCAGTTGGGTAGATTTAAGACGATTAAATGACATACTTTCTTGTTCCATTTTAAAAACAGGCATAAAACATTAATTATTATTATGCTGCTGCTTATCATAATTTGTGCTTTTATAATTTTCAGTCAATCTTTTCAGCATTTCTGAATAAGGGTTTAGCTCAAAATGTAATAATTTTAATTAACATACATTGATATTGGGTTTGGGTCCAAAAGGTATTTGTGTTCTATTGTATGTATCTCGGTAATGTTAATAGTTAATTTCCAAAAAGCCAAAAAGATGAACTTAAATATAACAAAATAAGAATGATGCCCTTTTACAAAAATACGTCAAAAGGCAATACGGAAATATAAAATGATTAAAAAAACAGTAATCATTTCATTTACTTACCGCTCCACTGAACTAAGCACTTGCCTATTTTGTGAAAGTGTTAAAAAGTATACATTCCGTGCTTCCTTCCTTACGTACATTCTCCAAAAAGGATCACGAACTTGTATCAAACTGAAAGAGCAATGCTCTAATTTTATTCCCAAAACAAATACCCCAAACTTACCTACTTTCTCGTTCTTCCGTCAGAAGTAAATTGAGAAAAGAAATAGAAATCGAATTCCAACGAAAACGTGTCCCAAATTTAATATATTTGGATTGCAAAAGTTTGAAGAAAAGCAAACAGTTCGTTAGGAAAGATTTGCCTGAATAATTTTACGTAAATACAATCTTCGCTCGATTTGCAATTCGAACAAACCGGCTTTCAGTTTCATTAAATCATTTTAGCTGCAAACAAAAAAAAACTAAGTACTTCTTCGGGATTTTAACATAAAACAAAGGATTTCACGCCAAAAACTATAACCAGGCGCCTACAAATGCGGCTAACCCATTACCATAATGCCTTATTTACTACGAACTGTAAACAATATTGCATTGCGTATGGAAAGGTAGATGCTGCGGGTTTAGCAGGGAACAAACTAGGTAGGTATAAAAATAAATACAAATGTATTCAAATAACTACCTTGCCAATTTTGCGTTACAACTATGAGAATACTGTTCTATTTTGAGAATACTCCAAGCACCACTAAAGATTGTCACAGAAACCTATCTCTCAAAATAGACCTCACCTACTCTATCTACCTATCCGTCTGTAACACCCTATACAAAGACGGCTTAAACAGGATTATTCTGCTTCAAAACACGTTCACCACAACAAAGCGGGGCGTAAACCGAATGGATGACTTCAAAATAGCTATTACCGTATTGCAGAACTGAGTTGTCGTTAAAGGTAAACCCGAAGTTAGTGAGGTACGTGGCTGGGGTACTGTTGAGAATTAGTTTGCAGTCTCTTCGTGTTGCACAGACGTAGACTTTCGAACGCTCCCTAGACGCGATACCCACTAACGGTTATGCATGATTAGTAATTAATATTATGTCCTTTTCTAGTATAACTTTCTGTGTTACTTATTTATTTACCCAGCTATTATTCACAATTCGGAAGCATAATTTTTATCACTTTTCACTTAGTAATTTACTCCACGAGAAGTCGTGGTAGCGTTGCTTTTCAAGGACGCAATTAGTTTACTCGCATCGTTTAGTAGGGGGCGTAGCGGCTCCTGAAAGTATAAGTATAGGTACGTATGCATACGTACGTACGTATGTATGTGCGTTGTGTATACATATACGGTACAATACAATACTTCGCAGTACATAACCGCGTAAATTAAAACTGCGCCGATTGCTTTTAGTATTCAGAAGACGTAACAATATAATGTTCTAAGTCAATTAGCTAAAAGCTATAGAGTCTCTATAATTTTGTAAATCGTTTATTGTGTTGCTTATATTATTATAATTATTAGTTAAGAACATTAATGACACCTTATTATACGTTTGCATTCAAACATTATAAAAATATGTCTAGTGACTACACACTCTACTAAATTATAGTCTAATCATATAAATTCTGGGAATACTGTTATTAAGTAGAGCGCCCATATGGGCAACATAGAGTTAGAGTTACACCATAATGGTGCAAAGAGTTCCACAGGATTAAAACAAAACTAGATACAAATAGAATTTTGTCCTTTGAGAATTATGGAGCGTTGTTATTGCAGAATGCAAAACTGGAATAAAATTTACCGCTACCGAGTGACAAACTTTATTTGTTTACAGTTTTTACTACGAATGAAATTATTTGAAGTCTGTTCGAGATGCGCGAGTCATTACAGAGAGCTTTCTTCGCAAATATTTCAATTTTTTTCCGGGAAAACTCATGTTGTATCCACGCGTGACGTTACGCTTTTTTAGGTGCCTAATGCATCTAGTTTTTCATTTTTAAGCTCGTAGATTTGTAAAGGTGCAGTGCTTGAGTAAGAGGCAAGCTTTAATAATGTAGGGCGATTGGTAAGCCTGCTGCCGTTTTCTTCCATTCATCTCTCCCCTTTCCTGAGCAATTAAAATGGTGGCTTGTTACGGCTACATAATAAACTTCCGAGGTATGGCTACAGAAGACTACCTTTACTTTATGTTTAAACTGAAATGATTATTGTTGCAGAGTAGGTATATAAAATGAAAAAAAAAACAACTTCAAATATTTTTATGGCGTGATAATGAAACTGAACAACAAACTGACTCGGTCGGCTAGTACATTTTGTTTTGGAGATCGAATTTTTTCTTAGGGAATGTTGTTCAGTTGCATGGGCTGGCTCATTCCTTAAAATATTTGCAGTTGATTTTTATGACATCCTGTAAAAAAAACATTTTAAGTAGGTAACTGCAAAAGGCAGGTGAAATACGGTCGTTATCAATCGACACAATTTGAAAGTAAAAATCGTGAATCACTTAGTAATAGGTTGTCAGTCTGTTGCCTAAAATCTTAATACTATTAATAATTAAGACATGGGTTGAGGAAAGTCTGGCCTGCATAAAATGTGTTACCATGAAAAATAACTAGAATCTTCTTAGACCCGGCCACTACAGTAATAAGTACATCTGAATTTCCAATTTTAGATTTATTTCCTTCTAGTGCCCCTGCATTTTATAAAACCAACAGTAACCTTTCTCAGGTACTAACTTGGTAATTTAATTAAAAAGCAAGGGTTGCCGCCATAATGTTTAACGTTTAGTGGTTTTCGCTGCATCTTGAACATTAGGAAGTGAGGTAAATATTGAAGACGGGAAAATCCCGCTAAGCTAGAGTGGTGGCATTAAATTTTAATTGTATATAGCCTCGGTTGTCGGTTACTGTAATTTCTCAGGGAGTTTAAGCTATATTTTAAGAGTTTTTATATTGCATCTAGTTTTTTGTTAAAATTAAGTAACTAACCTATTAGTTATTTTCATTTATGATCAAGAGATTTGTATACTATACGCATACTTCTAAAAGCTTCAAGAGCCGCTTAATCATTTATTGCATTTTTGAATTTAAGTATATTTTATCATCTTCTACCTTCCAAAAGAATAGAAAATAAGTTTAAGTATTCCGTAGTTTTAAGAAGTATAGTGATAACATTACGCGAATAACTTTCCCATACAACGTAAACTTTCAAATTTAAACAAAACTCCAATCTCCAAAGTGGTTTGAAATATGACGGTAGAAATGCATCTTGGACTGCTACTGTCTAGTCTGACCACAAAATAAATGTATATTGTGAACATGCGATTTCCATTTGTTTTACAAACCAAATTGTGCTTGAAAATTATAAAAAGACAATTTTACCCTAATTAATGGTTTGTCAATAATATCCTACTTTAAACATAGAATTACTCCCACATTGCATTGACTGTTGATAATAGGCTGGTTGTGGGAACCATATTACAATTTATTTCTGCCAACGCTTAGTGAGTAATGCATGAAATCTCGAATGTTGGCAACAGTTTCCAACACTCTGCACCTACCTAGGTGCTGATGACTTTCAGGAAAGCTACCGTCGTAATAAAAATCGATGCTTATTAGATCAAAACTCAACTTGCCATATGGTAAAACGGTGTTTCTTAAAAGGCGACGTAGAGGTTTTGACTTCAGCTGAATATCTGTCGAGTATGGTCAACCGCATGGTGGCGATAACGGTGTTTCGTAAAAGGCGACGTAGAGGTTTTGACTTCAGCTGAATATCTGTCGAGTATGGTCAACCGCATGGTGGCGATGATACCACCTACGATTGGGATAGAATTCCCAAAGAGGGTTGACGTCAGGTAGGCGACCGGTCATAGAGATTTTGTATTCTAACAAAACATGTTGTGCTGACCCCAACTGATTGGGATAAGGGCAGGAAGATGATGACTGAATTGATCAATACAAATAATCAACAATATCTGCATCTGTCCATAGAATGGGTGCACAAATACAATAATACAAAACCTGACAACAGAAACAGAATATCTTTGAAATTGTCTCTGCGAGTTGGGAGCTCAAGTGCTGAATGATCGAAACCTGTATTCGAAATCCTCTGGGATTCCCTCGAAAGCAGTTAACTGGTTGCATTCCTTTGAGATGCTCTGCTGGACTTGTTTTGTCGTTTGTATTGTAAAAATGGAGCTGTGTTATAATTTTACTTCTTTTTCTAGTACTTGACCAGCTTGGTTTTAGATACTTTGTTATCACATTGGCCTGCAGTAGTCTAATATGCCCGTCAGGCAGATTGTTCGCGCGTACTGGTCCACTAGCGAAGTTCAGTTTACTCCAATAGGTGCAGATGAAGTGAACTTCGCACGAGTCCTCGTATTGCGCATACGCGCGGACAATACGCGTCAAGCAATGTTAGGAAATGCCTAAAATGTAGACTGTAAGTTACGCAGAAAACAAGTCTTCCAGTGGCAGATGATAAAATTTAATGTGATTTTATACAGAAGGACAGGTGACAACATCAGATTTGAAAAATACATGGGTCAAAAGAGATGTAGGTAGGTGGCACCAGCCAGTTGCCGACATCCTATATTACGGCACGATCTCTGATTCCCGCCACACAGTACCAGTAAAGAAGGCCAGTCGCTACCAGACGTACTAAGGTATTGTTAACATTTTTCAAAAAGTTAACAGTAGTAACGAAAAATATTCTTACTTACCCTAAATGGCCAAATATACTTCACTGCATCTTTCCATTACAGCCACTACTTATAGCTGCCTTTTTTATAAAGTCGAAGCTCAATTGGTTCCTTGCCAAAGGTTGTATTTACAACGCTCTCGACTAAAGGTTTCATGCTCAATTTTGAAGCACACCAAGAGATTTTAAAATATTGTACTAACTAGGTATTCTTTGACATACCAAAATCACATTTTGATTATCAGTCTATAGCTCTAGATTGTAGAGTCTGTAATAAATTGTATCTTATTTTAAGTCTTTTTAAATTGTTAAGATATATTATAAAGAAAAGAAAGAAAGATCATAATTTATGAACGAGTACAAAAAAGGTTATAAAAAAGTGCACAAAAAAGCAACATAATCATGCGGAAAAACACTTTAAAACTAGTAACTAAGCTGGCTAGTATTCACTATGTAAAGATGCAAAATCAATGAGTTCCCACTCACAAAATCATGGATGATGAGATGATTAGACGTTAAGAACCCTAATGAGGTGTCAGCAGCACTGCAGCGTTTTTTATTCGTGGTTGCTTTTGGACCTCTTCCACAAATTATCGAACCGTCGCGCGGGTTGCCTTTGCAGATGGCTTACTACGTAAGTATAAGCGACAATTTTGATGCTAACTGACTTTTACTTGAAATAGTTTTTATATTCTTATACTTTGACATTTTTGACAGTAGCAACCCTGGCTGTGTAACAATTATAGACAATCACGAAAATCTTAAATAGGGTCAAGTGAGCCTTCTGTATACTCTCTATTTTGTGCCTCTACCTTAAACTGGACACTCAGCTCTCAGTATGTCCAAGGCCTGGAGGTGCCCGGATGCTCGCAGGCGTTAATTGCGAAGCCCTGGCGGAAGAACCGGAGGCAATTTGCGCAGCCCCCACGTTTACTGAAATACGGCGCCTCTACGACGGTACGTAAATGATATTTTTTTATAAATAAGTGCAATCTTAGAGCTTCTCTAATTTAAAAGTTTACTTACCTTCTCCTATCTTTTATTATCTGTTTTTGATTCTTTAGGATTAAAAGTATTGCACCAGATCATGGTATTAGTCTCTTGTAAATCAAATTACGTAAATGTATTTTTTTTATTACGTTGCTATCTTACAGATTTTTTTACTTAAAAACTTACTTACTACTAACTTTTAAAATTAAGTATTGATTCTGTCTAATTAGGTACTACTTGACACAACATTTCTTTTTACAGAGTTATAAAAATTTTGTTTGAGATTATAAAACTCAAACTTTTTCTTCTATTATGCAGTAAAATCTGGTTTAAAGACGCATTTTTATCCGCTCCTTAGCCGTAAAGCTGAAATATCTTGCATATTAATTACAAGTAGTTAACCTCATTGTAAATCTGTACAATTTTTCATAAACTGTATAGCGGTTGAATTTACCAAGAAAGAAGGGTAGAGTCTGGAATAATTTGATTTTATTAACCGGGCACTTTACTTAAATTTCAGCTATCGTGTTGAAGTGAGGTAAGGTACTTTAAAAGCATCGCTGCTGTTGTTAAAATCACTCCCGGGTCTTTTCCTAGAGTGCCTCGAGTGCGCTTCTTGGAAATAGAACGAAATATTTCCTGTGCCGATACTATTAATAATATAAAAAAGCGTTCAAAGAAGTTGTTTTGGTATAAATAACTAGTACTAGTTGAAAAGTTTAGAAATGAAACGATAGAGTTTGTGAAATTAAGGTATGAGAGCGACATTTACGAGATGCAGCTAATTAAATAGGTACTTATTTATTAAATTCACCATAATCTATAACTAAACCAACCACGGCCGTTACCATGTCGTTTCGAAACTATATTTTAAGAGCCTAGAAAGCTATAATATTTTGTTGATTGTCTCGCAAACCAGAGTAAAGTGCGTCTTTTGTCGACTCGGCGTTTCACACGATAAGGAAGCACCATAATTTCTAGTGAAGTCAGCCGATGTGGCGCAGTGGTTAGTATGCCTGCCTGCCACGCAAAGGTTCCGGGTTCAATTCCCGGTGGGGTCACTCACAAAGTTGATATTTATCACTTTGTGAATTTGCTCCCAGTCTGGTTAGGACATTGCAGGCTGAACCACCTGATTGTCCGCAAGTAAGATGGTTCCGTGCTTCGGATGGGCACGTTAATCCGTCGGTCCCGGTTGCTGTCTATGATGGCGGTCGTTACACAACCATGTCAGAGGCCTGCTACTTGCAGTAGGCGGTTGAAAAACTCTGACACCAGGGTTCATCGGGTTGTTGAACGACTCTGTATCCCACACGAAAAAGAAAGAAGAAGAGTGAAGTCAAAAATATAGAGTATTTTCTAATACTTATTGGATATCGTGAGTTTGAAAGAAGTATTTTCAAAGTAAATAAAGTGATTACTAAGTAGTTCAAAGCTATGATCCGTAAATCTACTTCAGCTTCAGTGGTTCAAAAGAATTTATTTCTTTGAGCACTAAGCAAGTACAACAAGGCTGTTATATCGACAGACGAAATTTTTTCCTTTTAGATTAAGAACAAGTAGGTTAGTGCCGTGTGATGCAGAATAGCATCATCCCAATTTTACCCTTGAATGTCCTAAAATATGACTCAGAGATATTCATCTCAGGAATGGGTAGCAGCGTTCGCTATGAATGAAACATCTTGCACTGCGCTCACCATTCTGCCTGCCAAGCGTGGTGAGTATGGCAATACCTCCCGAAAAGGGGAGGCCAATGTCCAACAGTGGACTGTTGTGGCTTTAGTAGTAGTAGTAGTGAAATGTATTTGTTATTGTCGTTCGATAAAAATAGATCATGCAGGCTACGAGGCTAGATTTAGATATTATCCGCTATTAGATAAAGTATAATGTAAATTAATATCAGTTGCAACCATCGATGAAACGTTAAATTAAATAAAAGCTTATCTAGAAGAACCAGCGTATTCTTAAAGAAAAAAAGCGTGTTAAAAAGTAGTCGAATGCGTGCCAAAAGTTCTTTAATAAGGTGTGTTAAGCAAAGAAGAAAAGTCACAATACCGCAGTCAATCTTTCTTTAGTCCATTAGATATTTATTTATTATTAAGGTACTAAATATTTAAGCACAGGTACCAAATAGTACTAAATAGGTACTAAATTATGGCAATATTTAAATGTCCATTTATTACTTTGGCCACCCATTCTGATGGACACTATTTGCCCTTTCTGTCTGTTCCAAGCATTTTTTCAGTCAAATTGCGCAATTTCAGTAGAGAGCCTTCCTCACTAATATGACGGAAACAGGATAGGTTCCGGAAATAAAATGCAGTTTGAAAACTTTCAAACACTGTGTGCACAATTTGTCTGCCAGCGAATCCTCAAAAAGACTATTTAGGTTTGGATGGAGAGCTGCTAGAACTGTACCTAAATGAAACAACCAACATGTGTGTTCTCGGAGCCTTGCTGTTTTTAATAGCAATGTTATATTTGGTTATACGTAAACTAACGGTCAAACACAATAGTAGTAACGGAACGTAAGGACTGTAATTGAAGTGCCGGGAGCTACAGAACAGGCACAATTCTTGATGTTACTACTTAACTTCTTTTTTGGTACGCAAACGCAAACGCAAAAAATGTCAAAGTCTCTTCCAGAACTTAAAGCAGGTTATCAGGTGCATATTTTCATCAATATTCAAAGCCACTACCGGCGCGATGTGCTGCGTGTGTGTCAAGGAGCTGAGCTGTGCAGCCGAAGCGTGTTTATGCAGGAGGATGCTCGCTCCACTGGATTCCGCGACGACAAAATGCACTCACGCCGCCTCACAGCTGCTCGAATATGCTATTGATCCGCTGATGAAGCAACATAGCTTTTACGTATACCGAGAAAAGAGCAAAGAGATTCACATGATGTTTTATTTCCAAACGGAACTTTTCTCAATAATATGACGGAAACAGGAACGGTTCCGGAAATTCTCCAAATCAGAAAATGTCAAAGTCTCTTCCAGAACTTTAAGCAGGTTATCACGTAGACATTTTCATCAATATTCAAAGCCACTACCGGCGCGATGTGCTGCGTGTGTGTCAAGGAGCTGAGCTGTGCAGCCGAAGCGTGTTTATGCAGGAGGATACTCGCTCCGCTGGCTTCCGCGACGACAAAATGCACTCACGCCGCCTCACAGCTGCTCGAATATGCTATTGATCCGCTGATGAAGCAACATAGCTTTTACGTGTACCGGGAAAAGGGCAAACAGATCACATCAGTATACCTACACTTGGCTTGAATCTAAGACTTGAGTAATCTTTCTCAGGTCACGTTCATGACATATTGGACAATAATTATGAATCTAAGCTTGTGTTATTACAATACGGGACATCTGATCTCACAGCCTGTATTTTTCGAGTGACTAGCTTCCACTACTAAAAGATGCACTCGCACACTACCTCACTACCACTCGAGTATGCCAGACCATAAGTTCTATTGATACTTGAAAAACCAACAGTCTCTCCTTTGTGATTCCAGATTCCTAGATCTATAATAGTAATTTATGTAATTGCCTTATAATGAGAGACTTTAGGATGTGAGTGTCTGTTTATCACACGAGGCGCGTTATGTTCCAATACGATTCAAATTTTAGTATGGAAATTATTTTTTAAGGCTGCATACTTCTTAATGCAGTTCATTACGTACCTGCTTTCGATTCTGTAAAACGAATATTACAAAATGACTGTAGATAAAAGTTCATTACTAGATAAGTGATTTGATTTGATTTGATCCTCAGTAACGTAGTCCTACCATCCTTAGAAATCTACTTCTTTAAGAATGGAACGCAGTAAGTGGCAATAGATATTTTCCTTGACGACCTGCATAAGCCGGCCGACATTTTTGTATTTTCGAGGCTTATTCATTTCTTTTCGTGCTTTTTATTCATGTACAAACACAAGGAAAACGTTTGTTTGGTTTAGAAATCTGTACCTCCAGTTTACCCGCACGGATTCGTCTCGTTGAGACCGGTGTACGTGAGCACTTATCCCAAATTAGTCGGGGCTTCCCTATTGTTTAAATATCAACTACTGTGAGTCAGTTTCCTGATTGTTTAATTTCACTTTATTTTGTGATAGTATTTCTTAGTGGTGTAGAAAATAAAATAAGTTGCACTTTTCTATAAACGTAAGAATTTTGAATTTGGTCATCTAGAAGTCAGCTACTGATTGTGGTCGTATCACATGTTCCTCTACACATTTTTTTTACACATGAAATTTGCATAAAGGTGTAATTTACACACAGGTGTACCCTGATGAATTCATACACACCCTAGACGTTAACTGATTTGAGTACTACAATGTGAAATACAATTGGTTAGGCCAGTCGTGGCGGCAGGTAGCGGTCTACAATAGACCTGGTACAATCAAAATAAAGTAATTGGTATTCCATGCACAATTTCAGAAATCATTCTTTCAGAATTAGAGCCTCAGCAACCTTCAAATACAAAACAGTGAAATTTAAATGGAAACGCATAAACTAAAACACTGTAAAAATAGATCTAAAGCAGATTGTTCACTTGCAATTTACAGAGCCAGTTGGTACCTAAATAATGAGCTTTATGGAGCGCTGCTGTCGGATCTGTTTTGTTTCAGACAAGGATCACAGCACAATAGCACGGAGTACCGACCTTTCATTCCAACTACTGCTTACTGCCTGTGGAGAAAATTATTTAGTGTGGAATTGTTTTGAATTGAATAAACTTTGCTTATTTCAAATGTTCCTCTCGTAGATAGTATTTAAATTGCAATCGTTAAAACTAATGTTAAAAATACTTCGAGCAATATGGTATTCCGTCCCGAAAATAGATACTGCTGTGTGTGTGGTGCCGGCTTAGTTTCCGTATAGTAGCGGCTAAGAATACTGCCACCCCTAATCCACTCAGGGTGTTCCGTAAAAGGCGACGCGACGAAGAGTTTTTGACCTCCTCGTCTTAAACCCTGTCGACTAGAATCACCGCATTGTGACGGTGATATCACCTGCAATGGCATTTCCAAATAGGGTGTACGTCAGCCAAATTCTTTTGCTACACGATTTTGTGTCCTAATAGAACATGTTGCGCCGAACTCAACTAATTTGGGATTAAAGCAGGAAGATGATGAGATCTATAAGTAACGCCGTGGTAGCCTGAAGACGCCTGCTACTAACGGTACTATAGCATAGCTCACCTTATTTCATAAGAAAATCTTCCTTGAAATAAATTTACAAAAGCAAAAAGCTTACTTATTATTACTATCCGAGTCACTGCGGCAATATTCACCAATTTTAAGAGACTATTAATTTATATTAAAAGCGTATAATTTTGCGTTTCAGCGAATACAATTAACAGGGGCCATTGTTTAAATAAGTACTGTAGGTCTACTAAGTTTACCTTAGTTAATTAACGTTTCGCGTTTAAATAGGTTCTTCATAATGTTCGACTAAAATGTATTTCCACGAAAACAAATTCAGTTTTAAAACTGTCCAAATTAAAGCGGATATAAACGCTTTCAAGACAAGCACTTGATTAGTTTCTCAAAGCGATGTACTTATTTTATTTTGACTATTTTTAGCGACTGTATTAAGCCGTGTGGTGTCGGATTAGAATAGCATCACCCCATATCTTTCCCGTGGGTTCCGTAAGAAGCGACTACGGGATTTGAAAGTTTATATGGTCAATGTATTGCAATTTAGGGCGACAGGCTGTTAACTTGTTTCTATGGTGATGTATATGTATTAAGATCAAGTATTAATTTATCGCCGTGTGATGCCGGCTTAGAATAGCATCACCCCATTTCTTTCCTGTGGGTGTCGTAAGAAGCGAATAAAGGACTCGAGGGTATCATGTGTATTGCAATTTTAGGCGACAGGCTGACAACCTGTCACTATAGCGATACACGACAATAGCTAAAACGGCCCTCAAATATATGCCAGACGTGGCGATAACGACCGTACTTTTACGGCCGTTGACGCTCTGCCTACCCCGCAAGGGATAAAGGCGTGATATAGGTATGTATGTACCTATGCATGTATTAATTTATCCCTGCAGTAAGTAGGTAGATGTGCAGCTGATGGTACAAAAGGATTTGTCTCAAAGTAATGAAAGCATTGTAAAATAAGCGCTTGATTAGTTTCTCAAAACCATGGAGCTTTTTCAAAGCACTGTCTTTTTAAGAGATCCACTTATACTGGTTCTTCGTAGTAACTGTATGAAGTTACCAGTATTAGTAGATCTCTTATCTTAGCAGATAGATGTGCAGCTGATAGAACAAAAGGATTTGTCTCAGGGTAATGAAAGCAGTGAACCGGCACCCCCTTTTCCTCAAGGAAAACATTTAAATAATTGATATTTACTGCTTTAGCCTCTCTTGAATGGAACAAGAGTTTTTATTCTTTTCTTATCTCTCTTGAAAACGTCTTCTGCTGCAAAAGGACTTGCGTTCCTTTGTGGGGATCCATGTTTTTAATTCAGTTTAACAGACACACAGCCTTCTGTCTTGCTTTCTGTTAGTAGTAAACAATACGAAATTTTAAAATAATTAAACTAACTTCACAATGGAAATGGTCAGCATTTTTAGAAGTAATAATCATTTAGTTGCACTATTTTCCACGGGTAATATTTTCGAAACTAAAGAGCAAATACAAAACTGTAAAGTAAGAGAAAATCCCATATTCGAACTACAAACAAAGAAAGTATCGAACGAACAAATTAAATTTCCAATTCGCTTCGAAAAACATAACAGTTCGTTCTTTAATTAAAAATTGCTTCATTTATTTACTTATTTAATAATGCAAGCGCAAAGGATGCGAAAACGACGGCCGTATTATTAACCTATTTTAGAGTAGAGTGGGGGAAAATGGACAACCAAGAGTAGAGTGGGGAAAAAGAGACAGCTGGTATGATTAATTAATAACGGGCTGTGAGCTGGCCGCAACGAAGTCTCGTCAAGGGAACTTAATTACTTTTCTCGGCAGGACCATAAAGCTGTACATTTCATACACAGGATTTGATAAGGAATGTCATATTAGATACACTGAAATCATAACTGCAAATGAAACGAATTACCTTGATGACCCGTCAATGCATACCATAACACATTAGCACAGTAACACACACAGTGCCTACTTAAAAAAATCACAGTAGGTATAATAATTAATAATATATTAGGTGAAAACTATCTTATACCGAAGAAAAATGCAGTCTCACCAAAGTGGGGCGCCGCAATGCTTTAGATTTATGATTTCAAAAAACTGCGTGAAAATTCATAGTATCATTATTTTTGAAATAAGTACTCAGTTTACCTAGGTGTTTGTATACACACACGAAGTCACGAGTACAAACATGAGAAACCATGAAAACGAATATTATATCCGTTCATGATTAACGACATATTAACAGAAGATTATAGCTGATAGTTGACTACTAGATGGCTCTCCTGAGAATACACTGTCATGTCCAACAAGATACTCAGTTGTGGTAATAATATACGATATGCTATCAAACAGAACAGTAAATTATGAACTTGGGATAAAGTGTGCCTTAGGGACATGTGGCTGGCTGACCTTATTATGAGTAAAAATGTTTGTAAGTATCAAAAAATGCACTTGCGAAAGAAGTATATGTATTTCTATTTAGGTACGAATTTCATACGCTTGATTCAATACATATATTGTAACGTAAGTTCGCTACCAGTTGTGCTCTAGATTAATCTCTTTATCACGTCTTCTTTTTTTCTACATCGATCGACTCGGTAGCATTGTAATTGATAGCATAGAATACTTCCAATCGGTAGCCTTATGAGTAAGACTTTGTCAATGGGAGCTTATTCTACAACAAAATCCGTGCCAAAATTGAAAGAGCCAGCTAAATCTAGTTTCTATAACTTGCAACTGTGCACAAACACGGTATCGCGTGGAACAGCGACGCGTACAGTGATTGGGTAATTGATTGGAGCAAACCGCGTCAATGTACGCTTGTTACCTTCTGCACTGTAGCAGTGTTTAGTCTATGCTGAAAGCAGGAGCTTGATCCACCAATCTTTGAGTTGGAAGGGTTTCTGATGGGCAAAGTTTACTGTGCTATGTAGAAAACGGTAAAGAAGCAATTAGAAAGAACATTTTAGAGAGACCTATTAAGAGGTTTAAAATATAATTTCGATATACCTAGCCGCTTTCTGAAACTACAAGCAGGAGCGGATCTAGGGTGTGGCTATAGGGGCCTCCCGCGCAGACCAAGGGGGGGCGCAAAACCAGACTCGCGCCCGCCAGGGCGCGGGTTTGGAGTTCAAGCCTCGTAAGATTCGGGTTATTACTAAGAGCCAAGAGATAATCTTTTGCTTACCATAGGGCATAAATGGCGTTAAGGTGAAGCAATTATAATATTTCCTGCCTGTTTCAAGAGAACAGAAAATTTATAAATAAATGTTAAATCTGATCTCCGTGCCTTGCTTGAGGTGCGCGGGCGCTACGACACGAAAACTCAGTGACGCCCCCTCTCGCAGTCCATTAGTGCCACCACACCAGATTTAGCGTGAAAAGTCGAGCTCGCTTCGCTCGCTATAAGTTTTGTGTACCTCCTCTCGCTGTCCATTAGTGCTGTCACCATCACAACAGATTTAGCGTGAAAAGTCGAGCTCGCTTCGCTCGCAATACGTTTTGAGTCTCAGTGCCGCCCCCTCTCGCTGTCCATTAGTGCTGCCATTATCACACCGGATATAGCGTGAAAAGTCGGGCTCGCTTCGCTCGCAATTAGTTATGTGCCAGACTGACGGCTCCCCTCTCAGTCCATTAGTGCTGCTACCACCACACCAGATACAGCGCGAAAACTCGAGCTCGCTTCGCTCGCAATACGTTAGTGTGCAGCCCTTCTAGATGTCCGTCAGTACGAAAATGTTGATCTAAAATCGCTTCTGACAGAACCTGCACTAATTTTTGTATAGATAAAGTAACTGGGAGCACTAAGGTGCACCAAAGGCTTGGATCGCGCTTGCAAAGGGGGGGGGGGGGGGGGCGCAAAATTTGAGTCGAGCCAGGGACGCTGGCTACCTCAGATCCGCCTCTGACTACAAGGCTGGCTAGATAGCTTTCTATACTTATACTTATCAATGGCATGGATACATATTTATCTGTAGATAGTGAATCTTAACTATTCGTAAGGACAGCCAATTTCGTTAGATAGCGTCTCTTCAATTGAGTGAATTTGCATAAGAAAAGAAGTAGAACAAATCGTAAGTAGAAAAAGATTTACGCTATGGGACTTCCAGGGAATCTATTCTCAGTGTTTCGTAGGGCAAGGTGCTCAATTTATAGGGTTGATACATTAAAAGACAGGTACTCATTACCTAACCCATACAGTGCTTATTCTCATTTCTGCCGTACAGGTTTCTTGCTGCAGATGATGCGGATAATATTTAGAGCACGCCCTCTGGGGGAACATCGCGGTTAATTAATGGCAACAGTAGCGCTGCTCTGCCGTGCTTGTCTTGACTGCTTATAATATTTCTATCTTTATAATTTTAGTTACAGTGGTTTACTTACACTTCTGTCGCAAATAAAAAATATCTGTACAACTTGCATGGATAGCATGGTTAGAGTAGTCAAATTTCGGTTTGTATGTATCTGAGAGCATACAAATTTCATGTGAATAAAATATCCTCATTTTTGTAACAAAACTGTTGCCCATTCCCTGGATACATTCCTTAGTCGCCTTGTACGACACGGGTAGAAATGGGGTGGTGCTATCCAATCATAAGCTAGCATCACACGATGTCTAAGTATATACATTTAAAAGTCCAGTCAAAAATCACTCAACTTTGGAATATATTTACAGTTTAAATCCAAACCTTACCCTCATTTGTTTTCGCTGAGAGAGATAGTGGTGGCTTCTGTACCTACCAGCAAATTTTGTGATCACGTAGCTCTAGCATCCTGCATCTCCTGCTGTTCAGTGAAGAGTGAAAAAGACAGAAAATTGAAAAGTAAATACAAACTTATACTGAGTAGCTTCGAGGACATTGCAGAGGCGAGTCACGCGCCCCACCGATCTAATTTGGCCTTCCCAAAAAGTGCTAGTAGCATTTCAAGAGTCGAAATTAGTTTGTACCAATTGGAGTTTCATTATTAGATAGATGTTTTTTGTTCCACTGTCCTTTTGATCTTTTGCAGACGTCATTTTGGGAACCTTATTTAGTTTCGGTTTGTAATTTGAGTCGTCAGCATTCCTTTTCCCCATGCTGGTTAAGTAAGTTTAGTAAAAAAAATATTGGTTAAAGATTTAGTTTCTTTAAAACATTAAGAATTTTGTTTATTTTATATTTATTTCTATGTTTTTATTTGTGTCATATTCATACAAAAAATCAGAATCCATAACTAAGATCTTGTGTGCTCCACTTTGCTAAAAGTTTAACACCTTAAAAACTCACGCAACTTTTTAAACAAGATCGCTCTCATATTTCAATATCAGCATAAACGCTGCCAAAGTTCTAAATCAAAGAAAAAGTCGGACTATATTTCCTGAAATAAATGATTTTCGTGAACAGTTCCGCCGTTCCACTGAAATATTGACGCTATAAAGTTTGCAATTTTAAAAGAGTAATGGGCAGATTGCAGGTGCTTGCAATCACTATTGAAACATTTAAATGAAATGAAGTAAGATAAGCAAATGTGTTCGAAGTTTTATTTATTACAATAAGACTGTTGCATTTTATGCTGGGAAAGTCGTTTATTGGTGGATCAGAGTATGTGACAATATCTGAGTAAAGAACTTAGGTATAACCAGCGTCTCTCAGCAAGCTTAGCGTTGAACGTCCTCCGACCAGATGGACTAGGGTGGCTGGTAAAGACTAGATGGCAATTGCTGCAAGAATATTGATCATGTCTTATGGCGTATGTACTTTCGGGAACGCCTACGTCTAGCAGTGGACTACTAACTATGTGATGTGTTCGCTACGGGAACAAGTGGAATAAAAGATGGATTTTGATAATTTAAATAAATTATTATTTCTTTAAAATATGATCAATTTTGACAAGGACAAGTGCTTTAGGCGACCGTCAGTAGTAGAGAGTGATACATTTTAGAAGGTGACTTTGACTAGTCAAAATGACAGACAATATAAACGAAAATATAAACCTTAGCATCATACACATTGGTGACATTATACAAAAACGTATAGTATAACGCGATCCCTACCAGTTACAATCCATACACGTAGAGAAACGCTATTGGTTAAGACCCGGTATGCCGTGGTCATACGATGTAGATAAGTTAGCGCCAGAAGGGCCAAAATTAGAAAGATTATGTGTACAGAAGGTACATTTTATACAATATTAAAGTTGCATTAAAGAATGATAAAATTATACAAAACAAAATATATATGTCTAGCTCCTAAGCGTAGACATCCTCCGGGGCGTTGGAGGCATTAAGAAAAGGCCTTCAAGACGTGTCAGCGCTAGTCGCTGGCAATAAACATATCCGATTTAAGGCGCGACGAACTACGCCACGCGCTGTAGTGACGTCAGCGACGCGAGGGACACCATCAGGGCCGGGGAACATCTTGCTGACTCTTCCGAGACGCCAGCACAGAGGGGGTACGTTGTCATCCTTCAGCAGCACCAAGTCATCCACCTGAAGATCTCTTGAGCGGGTCTTCCACTTTGTGCGCTGCTGCAGTTCACTGACGAACTCGTTGGACCATCGCTTCCAGAAGTGCTGCCGAATTTGCTCCAGGCGCTGGTATCGGTCTAGGCGGTGAGTCTTGACATCCGTTAGGTCAGGCGTAGGCAGTGCGGTGAGTGGCCTGCCAATCAAAAAGTGTCCCGGGGTAAGAGGTTGAAGGTCTGTGGGTGATGGGCTGAGAGGGCAAAGGGGGCGGCTATTGAGGATGGCCTCGACTTGCGAAAATAGGGTGCTTAGTTCCTCAAAGGTCAAGTGTGCGTTCCCCATTACTCGGTGCAAGTGAAACTTAGCTGATTTGACACCAGCTTCAAATAGGCCACCAAAATGAGGAGCGTATGCGGGCGAAAATTTAAATTGTATGCCTTGCTGAGCCGTGAAATCAGAAATGGCATTAAGAACGTCTTTAGACTTAAAAAACTCTTTGATTTCACGAGCCGCGGCAACAAAGTTTGTGCCGTTGTCGCTAAATATCTTTTTGGGCAACCCTCTGCGACAAATAAAGCGTTTTAGAGCCAGCATGTATGCATCCTTGGACAGCTCACTAACAGCCTCAAGATGGATGCATTTATAGTTAAGACAGATAAATATACACAAGTAGCACTTTGTTATTTTACATCCTCTTGTCTTACGGTCGGTGATAAGGAAGGGTCCGGCAAAATCAGTACCTACATTGGAGAATGCAAAGTCAGGGTTAATGCGCTCGGACGGTAGATCACCCATTATATTTGACATTTGCTGCCCTTTGAAACGACGGCAAACAACGCAATCCTTTGCTATTCGTCGGGCCAAGTTACGCCCGCCTACAGGCCAAAAACGGTCCCTAATGGAGGCAAGCAAAAGTTGTGGTCCGGCATGCAAAAGTCGAGCGTGTTCCTGACGAAATAGAAGCAGCGTGAGACGACTTCGAGAATGCAGTAGCATGGGGTGCTTCTTATCAAAATCATAGTTAGAGGCGGCGATGCGTCCTCCAACACGTAAAATCCCATCTGAGTCTACAAAAGGATTGAGAGAAGCGAGATCAGAATTGGCCTTCAGAGGTTGATTCTGAAGAAGAAGGTTGATCTCCTTACTAAAGAAGTCCTTTTGAGACATTTTGATTAATGCTTTCATAGCATTGTCGAGCTCCGAGGCTTGTAGTGGACCGGTGAGTTTAGAGTTTTGGTTTGAAACCTTAGAATTGTGGAACCACCGTAAAATCCGAGCATAAGCGCGTTGTGCAATCACCAGCCGTGAGATCCTTGAAAGATCGATAGGAGCATCCCCCACCAAAGCGGGACACGCTTTAACTTCCAATGGCTCCACCTCCTCCTCAACATTAGCCAATGGCCAGGAAGACTCTGCATGTAGCAGAAAAGAAGGGCCATGCCACCACAAGTCAGAGGAAGCGAGATCCTGAGGATCGATGCCACGAGACACCAGATCGGCGGGGTTCTGCGACGTTGGAACGTAACGCCAATCACCAGGGTCGGTAAGTTCCTTTATTGTTCCGATCCTATTAGCCACGAAGGTCTTCAAGCTTTTTGAAGTCCTCAGCCACGCAAGAACAATCTGAGAATCAGTCCAATAAACGAGACGGTCAAGTTTGAGTCGCAAAGCCTGTATCACAGCTGCTGCTAATTGAGCTCCGAGCAGAGCAGCAGACAATTCCAGACGGGGAATCGTTGTAGGCGTGATAGGAGATACACGCGACTTTGAGCATAAAAGGCTCACCTTAACCTCACCTTGAGCATTTGTGGACTTTAAATAGACACAAGAACCAAAAGCTTTCTGCGAGGCATCACAAAAGCAGTGCAGCTCGACATTAACTGGCTCGTCTATCAAGACGTGCCTGGGTAACTGAAGATCAGCGAGACTGGCAAGACCATTGGCAAAGTTAAGCCACGAAAACTTAATATTATCTGGAACAGGATCGTCCCAGCCAAGTTTGTGCTCAGCCCAAAGTTCTTGAAGCAGCATTTTTGGTTTTATTGTGCAGAGGGACAAGAGACCGAGAGGATCGAAGACCTTGAAGGTGGAGGATAGAATTGACCTCTTTGTTACGACGTCAGAAGATGGGACATCTATGGGAAAGTGCAAATTGTCAGACGAAGGTACCCAGCCAATACCTAAAGTGCTCGTGGCGTTACTGATCATGAGATCACCAGCACTGCTATCGACGCTGGAATCGAGCACCGAGGGCAAATTAGATCGGTACTTCCTGAGATGAAAACCTCCCTTAGCTAGTTCTTCTGCTACAGCTTGCTGAATTCGTCGTAACTCCTCTTCTGAATCAGCTCCAGTCAATAAATCGTCCACATAAAAATCTCTCTGAATAACTTCCTTGATTGTAGGATCACTAGACTCTTCGCCTAACTGCCAGAGACAACGAGTGCTCAGAAAGCTAGCACTGGCAAAACCGTAGGTAACAGTATTTAGCCTTAAAGTGCGCAAAGGCTGAGACTCATTATCTCGCCATAAAATCAGCTGAAGATTGCGATCGTTAGGGTGAATAATTACTTGCCGGTACCTACATTTTTTCAATGTCACCGGAGATGACAAATTTGTGAGAACGAAAACGAAGTAAAATGTTAAACAAGGAATCCTGAATCGTAGGACCCGTCATTTGCACGTCATTAATAGAAAATCCAGAAGAGGTGCGAGCCGAGGCGTCAAACACGACGCGAAGCTTAGTCGACTCGCTGGTAGCCTTCCAGACAGGATGATGAGGCAAATAAAAGAAATCATTTTGCGGATATTCGTTCGCAGGTATAAAATCATATTCGGATAAATGGCCGAGATCGGCATATTCGTTCATAAAGGCAAAGTAAAGTTCCTTAAGAGCTGGCTGTCTCGAAAATCGTGTTTCTAAGTTTAAAAAACGCCTTTTCGCCAAATAAAAAGAATTACCTAGGCAGTCTGGTTCCGTACGAAGGGGAAGCCTAACAATGAAGCGGCCATCACTATCACGTGTAGTGTTAGCGAGGAAATGCTGTTCACAAGCCGACACCTCCTCAGACAAGGTCGACTTAGTAGGGACATTCTCCAATTCCCAAAACTTTGTCATGTTGGTGTTGAGCTCTGCCATTTCCTGATTGAGTGACAAATTGCAGCGAACCGGATTTGCAGGTTTATGTGTAGGTGTGTTTGGACCGGCCACAAGCCAGCCGAGCGGCGAGCTACGCAGAATGGGGCCGGGAGTACCTAAGGAATACTGCTCGAAACCTATCAAACTCCAAAACAAGTCTGCACCAATCATCATATCCACCTCCAACGACTTGTGAAAATCAGGATCAGCAAGCTCGAAACCCGCCAAATTTAAATTTTGAGTGCTAAAAGTCATTGTGGGATATTTGTTAGTCAGAACTGGCAACACTAGGCAACAGAGATCAGCGCTATAAGAACTATGCCTAGACTTGATACGTAATGTGCAACGTTCAATGGCCGTTGCCGCTGGACAGGCACCAATACCTACAATGTTAGTGTTGGTAGGCATAGAGTTCAATTGTAAAAGGTCCTTAATACGAGTGGTAACCATTGACGATTGACTCGCATTATCCAACACAACACGCGTCTGAACAGTCTTATTATTTACTGGATTAATTACATCTACCACAGCCGTACAAAGAAGATTTTCTGTAGGTAACAACGCAGGCATGGCAACAGCTGACGAGGGTGACGTCACATTATCCGACCTATGCAAACAATCGTGGAGTAAGGAATTATGACGTTGCTTACAGCCTGGGACCTTGCAGGCACCTGGAAGTCTGCACCGCTGTATCTTGTGCCCAGGTCTTAGGCAAACACCACAAAGCTTCAGGGATGTGACAGCTGTCATTTTGTCCGCATTCGATTTAGCCTTAAAAACGGGACACTCATAAATGCGATGCGAACCGCTGCACACCATACACGACGTCGATGCCGAAGGGGCGGGTGACTCACCTGCAGACGTAGTACCTAACATTACTTTCGTCTGAATCCTAGGCTGCGTCCTAATCGTGTTATTATGTGACGTAGTTTGTTTACTCGGCTGCTTATTACGATTGACCGTCTCAATGACGTCAGCACGGCTACGTAAAAATTTAAAGAATTCGTCAAGCGTAGGTATATCGCCTAACGTGTTACGGTGCTCTTCCCACTTTAAATACGTGTGTGAATCTAACTTCTCTGATAAAATGTAAATAATCAACACATCCCACTTATCAGTTGGGAGCCCTAATGAGCTGAGAGCGCGTAGATTTTTATTAACATGGTCTATAATAAAACGCAAAGATTTTTCGGTTTCCCGTACGCTCTCGAGACTGAAAAGTGATTTTAAATGGTTATTGATTAATTGCCGCTTATTATCGTACCGATCGCATAATAACTGCCACGCCAACGGATAATTCTTATCAGTAACTTCTAAGTTACTGATAACACGCGCCGCCTCTCCCTCGAGATATGAGTTTAGGTAATAAAACTTGTGTATGTTTTTAATTTTATCTGTCCCGTGCACAAGTGACGTAAACGTATCCTTAAACTCCAACCATCTATAGTAGGTACCATCGAAGTTTGGAATTTTGATGACGGGCAGTTTAAAACCTAACGGCTCGTGGTCATCATGGTGGTGGTGGCAGTGTGAGCTAGACCGGCGAGAAGATACAGATCTATCATCATCATCAGCATTTTTACTTATCAACTGCTGGGCAGTGGCAATGCAGTTATAAAAATCCTGCTCCATTAAATCCCTAACAGTTAATTCGCTGTCCTGGGTAGCGACATTAATCACCTCGATCTGGCTCTGCACCGAATCAAATTCATTAAATAATAACTCAAATTTAGATAATTTAGTTTTAAGTTTAGTTAATTCAAACTCTGAAAATTTTTCTAATTCCGTCAAGGTTTCCAAATAGTTCTTGAACTTAGTTACTCGGCCCTTAATCGAGCTACGTTTTGAATTTAATTCGGTGATATCCATCTCGTAAATACTCTTAATAACTTTCTTCAATTTCACTTCCGATTTCACGCCCTCAGTGTCTGACATAAATTAGAAAAAGTACAAAAAATGCAAATAAATCAATAAGTTAAGTAAAATAAATCGCATACGATACGCTCCTTATTTTGTTGCAAGCCGGGCCAAATCAGCTGATGCACGGAGATGAGCCTTGCACCCAAAGCAGTCGGCAGCGCTGCAGACAGCGCAGCGGTGTCCACAACCAGGAATGTAGGTCCCGAGCGCTGGAATAGAAGATACAAAGCGGCTGAGAGTGTGCGCTAGCGCAGGGTCTACTTAGATAAGCTATGGAATGCGGCGGCTATCGATCGATGGGGTTTATTTGCCAGTAAGATTCTAATTCGCAATGAGGTCACGCGTTGCAAGCAAAAATGCAAATTAAAAGTGCAACTGTGCAGTGATTAGTGACAAAATATGGGCATTATAGTGAAATTAGATGTGAAAGTGATGGTGAAAGTGCAATGATAAGCAAGTAAGTCAGATTCACTTAAAAATACTAGGGAATTGCTATGATAGGTAAGTAGATAATTTAATAGATTTATTTCGTGCGAGTAGGCTTGTGTGGATGGGTAGGCACCTAAGTAACTACTACTAGGTGTAAAATAGCCACACAGCAATAGAAAACACGAGTAATAGGTATTAGCACTAGGTACTTGGTAGTTATTTGCAACAGTAGGTAGGCGTGCGTAGAAGGCGTATGTGGAAAGATAGGCACCTAAATTAATACAATTAGATGCAAAATAGCCACATAGCAGGTAAAGCACGGTAAATAGCGTTTGCAAATAGGTATATGACTTGACCTTTGAGATACTAGGCCCTAGATTCGCAAATCAAGGGGGAATTTAGACAAAGGAATAGTAAAGGAACGGGCTCACGTTAAGAAAGGCAGGAGAAAGTGGATGCGCAGCCGTAGATGCGCCCTGGTAGACTCGCTGCAGGTAGACGATGAGGCTCGCGGGGACACGTAGTCTGCTCTCTTGATGACGTCACGGGATCTCGGTAGAGTTGCTGGATGCGCGCAGATTGTAGGGCGCGCACACTTCCACGCAGGCACACACAGCACAGGAAGGGGCTTGAGGGCTGCTTGTAGACCTCCAAACCAAAGAAGGGGCTCGATGTGGCTAAGGCGTGGCGGTGACCTCTGTTCGACCTGAACAAAGGCTCTGCAAAACTCAGCAAAATCGCTTCGATTAAAAATGCACAAGTCCTGTCACGGTCGCCAAAAACTTTGTTCGCTACGGGAACAAGTGGAATAAAAGATGGATTTTGATAATTTAAATAAATTATTATTTCTTTAAAATATGATCAATTTTGACAAGGACAAGTGCTTTAGGCGACCGTCAGTAGTAGAGAGTGATACATTTTAGAAGGTGACTTTGACTAGTCAAAATGACAGACAATATAAACGAAAATATAAACCTTAGCATCATACACATTGGTGACATTATACAAAAACGTATAGTATAACGCGATCCCTACCAGTTACAATCCATACACGTAGAGAAACGCTATTGGTTAAGACCCGGTATGCCGTGGTCATACGATGTAGATAAGTTAGCGCCAGAAGGGCCAAAATTAGAAAGATTATGTGTACAGAAGGTACATTTTATACAATATTAAAGTTGCATTAAAGAATGATAAAATTATACAAAACAAAATATATATGTCTAGCTCCTAAGCGTAGACAGATGTTATGTACCAACCAGCATGAAGCGAAATAAAATCGTCGCATTCAGACTTGGCGCACATTGAAACAAAATAAAATGTGTTAATTAAGTACACATATTTTAAATATGAGTTCTACTGACAAAACTGAACAACTTGGTTTTATTAGAATGTTTATTTCAAAATAATAAAACAAAAATTTAAACTCCCAACAAAAATGTTGGAAAAGTGAGTCACTTGGTAGGTTCCAATTTTTTGCATGTTTCAAACAGTTTCTAATAAAAGTTTTTCAGTTTTATGAGTAACTTATGTAACAATGGAATGAGTTAATTAGGTCACAGGGTAGCAAAGTAAGTCTCAGGTGTACTCGATAGCTTATACATGCCAACTAATAAAATATGCTCCCATCCCAGCCTTGTTTTCTTTTGAAATATGAATCTTGTTATGGCTAAGCACTACAAATATTTTACACGGAAACAACGAATAAAAAGATTTTCTAATGGGCTAGTTTCTAAATGAGAAAACTAATAGATATAACATTAATATGAAAAATCTTTACAAATATTAGATACACCATATCTTCAGGGTCTTTCACTAGTTTCAATGCCAAATTAAGAATGTCTCATAAGCGATTTGTCCTTATTTCCTTAGCCCTTAATTTACACAGCTTGCACAACACAGTTCCCTCCAGATCAAATAGCTTCTGTTGAATTTAAACAGTAGGGACTTACAGCACTGCATAGGATCGTGCCTAATTCTGCTCCCTAGTTCACTCTGATCCAGTTAAGCTGGGAGCAACGACCACACAGCCTGCTAGACGCCAAAAGTTTGGCCGTTTGAATAAGCCACATTTGACAGCTGTCAAGCTCTTTTCTTTGGAATACTTGGAAAATATCCACCGAAGTACAGATGCTGAGGCGTCGGCAGTACAGATGCCGAAAGTCGCTGGTTCAAATCATGCCTGCAAATATTCTGCATTTTCAAAATTTGTATACCTGACACGGAAAGAATTTTAAATATTTGGTATTTAGACATAAAAGAAATGTAAACAAAGAAAAATAGACCTATGTCATAGCATTAACATGATTTTGACAACTGTCAAATATTATGGATTATTCTAACGGCTGAACTGTAATATGAGAGAGGCTCAAACAAAATAAAGGGTGGAGGCGCGGCTAATGAACGTTTACTGATTGGCCAGTTTCGAATCTTCTCAAATATTACCACCAACCACTGAGCGCAATCCACATCAAGACTATTTTGTTGCCAGAAAGCATGCGTCTTTAATGTGCCGTCTAGTACGCTGTGTGATCGTTGGCTTGGAGGATTTTAGTTTTCTAGCTAAATAGTTGGCCTAGCTACGTTGAACATGAAACCAGAGCTTATTTCAATATTATTCAATGTATTACTGTTCAAAATTCAATCTACATCAAGACAATTTTTTGAACGAAAGCATGCGTCTTTAATGTGCCGTCTAGTACGTTGTGTGATCGTTGGCTTAGAGGATTTTAGTTTTCTAGCTAAATAGTTGGCCTAGACTACGTTGAACATGAAACCAGAGCTTATTTCAATATTATTCAATGTATTACTGTAAAATTTCCTTTGGTTTAGTTCAGTCTATATTCTGAGAGTATAGAAAATGCCATATTTTGCATTCTGGGAGTATAGAAAATTTTGTGGCCGTAACTTAAAATAATTGATTTACCGGAAATAAAACAAAAGGATCAAGACAAACAAACGAAAGAACCTTATCTATACATATAATAAAACAGAAACGAAACCAATTCTGTACATGGGATGGTTTAAAAAAAGGATTTTTACTTTCAATTGTGCTCAGGATACAGATCTCAGAACAATCGATAAAAAAATTTTTGTCTGTTTGTCTGTCTGTTTGTCTGTCTGTTTGTTTGTCCATCTTTCACGGATAAACCACTGGACGGATTTTAACCAAATTTTGTGTCGTAATACCTTATTAGTCGGGTCAACATCTAGGATACATTTTACCACTCTAGGGTCTGGAGTACTAGATGTAGACCACCAGAAGGACCATTAGGAGCCCAGCTAAACTATAGGATATAGATATGATTCCAAAGCAAAAGTTGTTCGGCTTGATAGGACGCTTCTGCTGGCGAGTAGACATCCAAGGTTTGGAGTACCTGATGTAGACCGCCAGGTGCACCAACAGGAGCCCAGGTAAACTATGGAAATAGAGATATGACTCCAAAGCAAAAGTTGTTTAGTTTGATAGGACGCTTCTGCTGGCAAAAAGACATCGAAGGTTTGAAGTACCTGATGTAGACCATCAGGTGCACCAACAGGAGCCCAGGTTATCTATGGGAGATACAGATATGACTCCAAAACAAAAGTTGTTCAGCTGGATGGGACGCTTTTCTTGGCGAATACATATCAAAGGTTTTGAGTACCTGATGTAGACCAACAGGTTCACCAACAGGAGCCCAAGTAAATTATAGGTGATACAGATATGACCCCAAAGCAAAGTTGTTTAGTTCGATAGGACGCTTCTGCTGGCGAAAAGATGTCGAAAGTTTGGAGTACCTGATGTAACCCACCAGGTGCACCAATAGGAGTACAGGTAAACTATAGGAGATACAGATATGACTCCAAAGCAAAAGTTGTTTAGCTTGATGGGACGCTTCTGCTGGCGAAAAGACATCAAAAGTTTGGAGTAGCTGATGTAGAGTACCAGGAACACCACTAGGAGATCAGCTAAACTATAAGAGATATTGAAATGGCTCCAAAGCAAAAGTTGTTCAGCTTGACGGAACGCTTCTGCTGGCAATGTATCTACGGTTTTAGAAATATGATTCTAACAATTAATACATAATGGATGCAATTCTTAAGACGATGGTGTGGAAATTTTTATTTTTCAATGTAGGTATAAGGAACGAAACGACACGAAGTTCGCGGGGACTAGCTAACAATCAATATCAATATCCACTTCCTACATTTGAAAACGTAATCTGTTAGTGTGTATAACCGACCTCACGAAAAAAGAAGACCTACTTGACCCGACAAGCCCAGAGACCTTATAGCGCCGAAAAATTAGAAGAGCAAACACCACCCAAAATAAGAAGGTGCAAATAAGATGAAGAAGTCTGTGTGGTAAACATAAATGTGCATGAATCACGCAAAAAGTTTGCGATATTCACGCAAAAAGATTGCGATATTTTTTGATGTGTGGTATGGTCACTGGGTATGGTGGAAGATAAACGTCTGGATCATATTTTAGGATTAGTGAGAACTTTTATCGGCACTGGAGGGCCTGTCTGTCTGCCTATCTGACGGAACGGAACACATAGTGCTCGGCAAAACTATAAGAGATAAGAAAATTTCTGTATTGAAAAAGTTGTTTTGCATGATGTGCCGCTTCTGTCGGCTCATAAACTTCCCTTGGCGAAACGAAGTTCGCGGGCACCAGCTAGTTTTACATAATTTGATAATAAGACATCATTTTATTTCTTGAAACTTGTATGAAAATAGCTGATGTTATTATTCTTTGTACCTATTGTCGTTTGTCTCACGATCTTAGCTCATTCTTCTCTTAATTAAAGGAAAAGTTTAGCGACCCTCCCAAGAGTACGGTATTAATTACATAATAATATTGTGAAATTGAACATAATTAAAGTTACTTTTGTTCGAGAACTTAAGAGGAAACGGAATTGTTATATCTTTTTCTGTGGTATCACTTTTGAAAGATTCGTATTCAAGGGTGAAAGCTTTCAACAACATTTGAGAGACTTTGATCCCAAACATAGTGGTGATGCTTATTTTCTGGGTATATTATTTTATTATAAAGCAGAAGATACATAAATAATGTATTTTGTTACTTGAGTATGTTATGGGTCTACCAGGCTGATATTTTGGCTTCCTTTGGCCACTATTCTGTACCGATTTTTGGCAGTTTCTACAAACTTGAAACGTGAGATCCATTGAAACCGTTTCCATATAAAATGTATGGAACAGAAGATACTATAAGAACTGTGTACATCCGTGAGATGCTCGTCTCATCAACAACGGGCCGAATCACGTCTCATGTCGTACGGTTTACATCTCTGTGTGTAAATAGTACCTCTATTGATACCTCCAGCCTCCTTGTATCCTGCGAACCTCCACTGACGCTTACGAACGACAGTGTTACTCATGTATTTCTAGTAGGTAAGTATATGTAGGTATTTTAATTTTATTATTCTTAGGAAGACTAACAGCCAAATATATACGTGTTAACAGTTTTGAATAAACATATGCTAATAATAAGTCTTCGGCTTTATATAGGTAGTTAAATACAAATAGCTTTCGAAAATAGCGCCGCGCTACGTTTAACCCTCGAGTTCGTGAGAGTAAATTTGAGCGCATGATTGATCCAGCCTAATGGTGCGTACCGGATTTCCAACTACCCAAATCTTTGCTAAATAAAGTCAAAATAATTGTTTTAATGTTCGAACTTTTAGCACTATTAAACAGCTTACACACCTCTAAAACCACTCACTTTGATAACGTAACTTGTGATCTGTAACAACTGAGTCGTTTCGACTTGTTAATCACGAAACTCCTTAGTTTTATTTGTACTATAGGTAGGAATTTCAAAAGATCACATAAATTAATATCCGTTTCGTTTGATGTCATTGTTTATAAATGCAACAAAAGAACTTTGTTAATAAACCCTGTAACCCAGATTTAGTTTGCTAAAATCTAACAATTAATTTAAACTGACTTAATTACGAACTGTAACGAGCCGACCGTAAATAGGATGTCAGAAATTTTCCGCAATATTAACAAATTCATGTTGTACAGGAATTTAAGCAGATGAGGTCCATTGCACCTATTTAGGCAGCTTTCACGCGCATCAATGACTTTCCGATGTTTTGCTGGGTCGTGTTTTTTGCCGAAAAGAGTTTACAAATCCGCTACTTGACTGACAGGTCAAATAAGCAACTTTTTAAGATTACCGTTAAGTCTCTTGTAGTTCGACAACTTCGTGCGCAACCTTCCTGCGGGGTACAGACGGTCGGGGGGCGAGGAAGCACGTCATTTTAATATGACGTGCGGCGTGGATGCGCGCGTCTCCCTTCCCCGCTACCCGCTGACATCTCCCCCCCAACGTCTGTCACCCCTAGGGAAGGTCGCGCACAAACTTGCCGGACTATAATATCAAAGTTGGCTATCTCATGTATTGGGCCAATACATAAGATAGCCGAATTTGATATTAACCGAGAAAAAGACGTCACAATTCAATATTTTGGATGGAGTCAAAACAATAACTTTTATATAATTTTAGTATTTAAAATTTCTAACTTTTAATAGTTTGGCAAAGGATGAATGAAGGCTGTAGTATTTTTGGACAATTAAGATAAGATAAGATAAGATAAGATAAGATAAGATAAGATAAGATAAGATAAGATAAGATAAGATAAGATAAGATAAGATAAGATAAGATAAGATAAGATAAGATAAGATAAGATAAGATAAGATAAGATAAGATAAGATAAGATAAGATAAGATAAGATAAGATAAGATAAGATAAGATAAGATAAGATAAGATAAGATAAGATAAGATAAGATAAGATAAGATAAGATAAGATAAGATAAGATAAGATAAGATAATATAAGATAAGATAAGATAAGATAAGATAAGATAAGATAAGATAAGATAAGATAAGATAAGATAAGATAAGATAAGATAAGATAAGATAAGATAAGATAAGATAAGATAAGATAAGATAAGATAAGATAAGATAAGATAAGATAAGATAAGATAAGATAAGATAAGATAAGATAAGATAAGATAAATCTTTATTCAATAAACTTAAATGTAAATAGGTAAACATATACAAAATAATTATGCGGTTTAACTATTTCCTGAACTAAGAATTTGAATTCCTGTATCTCAGGTAAATAGATAGACTACACAACTATTTATTTTTGAAACGAAACCAAAAGAAAAATACTATACAATTAAAATAAACCTACAAAAATTATACAAAATAGCTATTTATTCTAAAACTAATTACGTACTAGTGCAAAATTTAATTATAATACTCAAATAAAAACAACAAAGACCTTGTAACCAAGCAAATCATCTAACTAACTAACAAAATGCATACTTAGCATGCACTTTTGTATTATTTTTAGTTACTTTAATAAACTGTATGCGTTATGCTAAAGTACCTATACCTACTATTGGATATTTTTGCGGAATGTTACATTAGGAACAAATTGTTTTATGCATACAGCTTTTGTGTTTTATCTCGGGGTATCTCTCTAAGTAGATATCTCTGTGGTTGCTGTCAAAACCTGCAAATATCGTTGGGTTTATGTGCGATTTACCTAGTTTAGATTTACATAGGTTTACCATACGTATACCTACCAAGAAACAAATGCAATAGGTATATCAATAAGCTACGTATAATTTAATACTAATTCAATTTTTATCGGATTGTGTCGCTTTATGTTACTGATTACCAGCGGCAGTTTTGTTCTCAAAAGCCGAAACCCCATTTACCGTCTGCTTCTGCAGTGGCTTTGTACGCTCTGTGGGTTAACCGTACCGACACACGCAGCACAATGGAGACGAAACCTTTTTTAAAACGTTCTTTTCATTCATTCGGAGCCATTCATTCGCTTGGTCAGTGCTAAAATCATATAGGTAGGTTTTTTGTAAATTTAGATGTGTAGATTTACCGGTAGATTTGGGATTTTGCGTAATAAAGTACTAGGTTCTGCCTTGTTATGCCAAAATCGAGAACACGTCATCCTATTTCAACCCATAAATTTAAAGCGAGCAACAGCATATGCCTTGTGAATGCCATGGAGAATACAAAACTTGCTTTGCGCTAGCTAGACGGCGCCTGCTAGTGTTTGAGCTAGTAGGGCGTGTGGTTCTGGTTTAGAGTAACATCACCCTATATCTTCTCCGTGGGTGTCGTATTTCGTCGATGTGTATTGTTATTTTAAGCGACAGGCTGACAACCTGTCACTATGGTTATACACAGTGTTTTGAATGACTCTTAAATTTTTGTAAAGCGTGGTGTAAGTGGTCGTGTTTTCTACAGCTGTTTACGCTCTGCCTACCCCGCAAAGGATATATACGTGTGACACCTATATGTTTGTTTGTATTGATCTATTGTGATTGTTGATAATTCTTAACGATGACTCAGTGCGTTACTAATATGCTCATCTTCTCCAGTATTGCTCCGCTTTTTCTACCGTTTCGGACACTGAGTCAAACCCTGGCGTCAGAGTTATTCAACCTCCTATTACTACTGGTACTGACTGTGGCCTTGCCAGCAAATACCTACTCATTCTAGAGATCAACTTATATTGGTTATTCATACAAATTCTAAAAAATCTAGTAGGTATAAATTGATACCTTAAACATCGCTGCTCTGGCAGTAGTAATAAGTCTCTACACGAATAAACAAGCTTTGAAGACAAAGTAGAGATTACACTTGCGAGCAAGCTTACGAACTATCATAGGTAGGTAAGCGTAACTCAGTAGTGTTTAACTCTCTCCCAAGAACAGAACGTGAATACCTACCACCAAGAAATGAAATAGCAAACGGTGAGTTGTTCAAAAATTGTGGTAATTTTTTTTTTATTAATAACCTACAGATTTCAAGTCTATCTACACTAATATAATAAAGAGGAAAACTTTGTTTGTTTTTTTGTTTGTTTGTTTGTTTGTATGTAATCGATAAACTCCGAAACTACTGGACCGATTTCCAAAATTCTTTCACTATTAGAAAGCTACAACATCCTTGAGTAACATAGGCTACTTTTTACCACGGGAAAATTCCTCATTCCTACGGGAAAACGGTTAGCAGCAGGAAAACGGGGAAATAAAGCAGATATTACCCAAATTAGCCAAAGCGCTTTACCGATCCTCGCGAATTTTGGCACTGATATTACTATCATATAAAAGACGGACATGGTCAGCCCTCGAGGATCTGGAATACCTAATGAAGACCACCAGCATCCCATATAAACTATAAGAGATGCGGTCATGGCTTCATAGAAAAAGTTGTTCACCATGACGGGCCGCTTCTGCTGGCACATAGTCATCGAGGATCTGGAGTACCTGATGTAGACCACAAGCATCCCATCTAAACTATAAGAGATAGGGTAATGGTTTCAAAGTAAAAGTTATTCAGCACGACATGCTGCTTCTGCTGGCACATGGTCACGAGGGTCTGGAGTACCTGATGTAGACAACCAGCATCTCATCTAAACTATAAAAGATTCGGTAATGGCATCAAAGTTAAAGTTATTCAGCATGACGGGCCGCTTCTGCTCGCACATGGTCACGAGGGTCTGGAGTACCTGATGTAGACCACCAGCACCCCACCTAAACTTTATTAGACTCGGTAATGGCTTCAAAGTTAAAGTTATTCAGCATGACGGGCCGCTTCTACTGGCACATGGTCACGAGGGTCTGGAGTGCCTGATGTAGACCACCAGCATCCCATCAAAACTATAAGAGATACGGTAATGGCTTCAAAGTTAAAGTTATTCAGCATGACGGGCCACTTCTGCTCGCACATGGTCACGAGGGTTTGGAGTACCTGATGTAGACCACCAGCACCCCATCTAAACTTTATTAGACTCGGTAATGGCTTCAAAGTTAAAGTTATTCAGCATGACGGGCCGCTTCTACTGGCACATGGTCACGAGGGTCTGGAGTGCCTGATGTAGACCACCAGCATCCCATCAAAACTATAAGAGATACGGTAATGGCTTCAAAGTTAAAGTTATTCGCCATGACAGGCCGCCTCTGCTGGCACATGGTCATGATGAGTAACTTCTGCTAGAATGGATTAATGGACTTTTTACTACGGGCAAAGATGCCATTTCTACGGGAAAACAGGTAAGTAGCAGCGAGTGAAACCGCTGGGCGGGCCGCTAGTGTTTTATAAAATTAACCAATTATTCGCATTATAAATGCTGATGGTCTTTGTGACTGTCATTTCTAGCGTAAGTCGAGAGAAACCGTATAATAGGTAGGTACTAAACGGTTTTCTACAGCCAGAACATCTGGTTATGAATTGCGACTTTTTTGTGCAATTTTATACATTTCGTTAATAAAACTCGACCGGCTAAATATCAAGAAATGTTGTGGTAAGTGTGCAAACTACCTTATTTAAATGTTTATTTGAATTAATAAATTGTTCAATTATAATACTTACTTGATCAGAAAGTCAGTTCTATTTTATTAGCAAACCACAACAGCCCTTCCCTGTCTTGTTTTCCGTCAAGCAGGTATGTAGGCAACGTACAGAAACTTTGTTCATCCCTATTAGTGAGCTAAAGTGTTGCTGTTGCGGTATCGCCAAACAAAACCAAATATTGGATCCAAGACTTATATTACTTTGAAAAGTAGGTAATCAGATTATGCGTTGTTTTATTGTATTTATCTATATGAGTTATGATTATTTATATATGACATACCGACGGTCCCTACGTACAATCCCGTAAGTGGTACCTAAGTCATTTGCCTTTTTCCTTTGCTTTCACCTCAGATTGTCATAAGCTACCTTCGGTAAAGACAGCATGGTTCAAAATGACCTAATTCCACTCGAAATTGCCACCCCGTAACTACACAATTTACACAATTCCAACGTAAAATCACGGTAGTGGTTGTTAGGAACCCACTTAACAACACATTTTCCGACGTAAAATGACGGTAGTTAAGATACGTTATTTTACACTGGAAGGTAAACAAGCCCTGGCGTGCTCTCTTCCGTATCTGGCACTTACTGCATAAAAATAATTATGATAATTTTTGCTATACCGTTGATTTCATATTGTTGGAAACTATTCTTAGCTGATAACCAAATTTTATTATAATGATTTCAACTTGTACTTACACGTAAAATTTATAAATGCAAGGTAAAGTTCAATTTGAAATACAGCATATGTGTAATAAAACCAACGTAAAATCACTTAACTGACAGTTGTGTTGTTTGTTTGCAATACATTTCCACGTATAAGAACTTAAGTGCCACATAGGCATTCTACAGCTCGAGTTTTTCTGACGTAAAACTACGTATATGATTTTTAATATATAAATAATTATTTATACAACATTTTATTATATTTTTCTTAAACATATTGACCAAATAAATACATGTTCAAAAATTCAAAACTCTATCTAAAATATTACTACAGATACACTTGTTTGAAACTTAAAAACACTCTCCTGTAAAATTTGCTATTTTCAGTTACGTCATTATACGTAGGGACCGTCGACATGAGAGATGGAATGGTACAAAAGTGACGTTAACTTTATTGACAAAAGTTTGTGTTTGCTAGCTAGTATAGCATTGTATAATGTAAAAGTTTGTAACACTTATTCTGAAAATCTTTTAAACTGTACGACACCTATTTCTAACAATACATTTTTACATATTTGCTGCTAATTACCTACCTACTCGTTGGTGGTAGGCATCTTTTTCTTATTTATTAATTTGCAGTATCATTTTCATTCACTACACCCTCAGGCTAACGGGCGGATACTAGGTGATGCTATTCTAAGCCGGCACCACACGGCAATATCACCATTACTTACTGGGAAATCCCGTTTTCTCAGTATAAGAGCTGCTTCCTCACCACCAACAATATTTTCCAATTTACGAGACAAAGTGCACTTAGGTCGGCTTGTTGCAAACCAAACTTAACTTCGCCATTTCAACTACAAGGCGAGTTGCGGCTTGAGAATGAAACCTTCATTTAGATTCTATTTTCGAACTATTTGTAGATATAGGGTGGTACTGAACGACCCATTTTTCCGGAAATGCTAACAGGTCAAACTGAACAACTTTCATTTCCTTTAAGAACAAAATGGACATAAAACTCAAAGCTTAAAAATAGTTTTGACCACCTAACCTTTTTTTGCTTAAAACTGTGGTCCTTAGGAGATGTTGTTCAGATTGACCGGTTAAACTTAGCGTTTTCTGGAAAAAATGACGTTCGCTACCACCAATAGGTTTTTGCTATCAGCTTTTAGTTCTTTGAAGCACGTTTTACATGAAATAAATGTGCAGACGGTTTCAAATATTTGTATTTAGTAGTTAACTGTTTTTAAAATGGGTAATTTTGGAATACAAAATAAAAAATAGTAGATACAATTCTTTACACGCGATTTTTAACACCGAAAAGCACTCATGCATTTTATCGAATTTAAACTATCCATATTTTAAAACTGTTATTTAAGAGAAAATATGAATAGCTTCTTTTCAAATTATACGATATGTGACAAAAAATACTAGATAACTGTTTAAAAATATATAATTAACTAAAATTGAGTACTATCTACTTGAAAAAAAAAACGTTATACTTAAATCAATTCATAGTTTAAATTAAACTTTTTTACCACGTAGATAGTTTCAAAGGCCTATTAAATCAAAGGCCTATTATATCAGAGGCCTATTATAATCATACTACCTATGTCATACTTAATTAAAGGCCAGTTATTGATTCCAGCAATGATAAAACGAGGCGCTAGGATCAGAAAATGTTAGAGTCCTGGCCCCAATTTCGTAGCTGCAGAACAATGGCATAATGAGCTTGCTAGTGGAGTTCCACATCGTCATACAGCGGACGGAAAACAAATGCCTGGAATAAGTTCGACGCTTTTCGAGTCGCGAAAACCGATAGCTAGCTCCCAACGCACGCTGAGCCGAACGGAATCCGAACCATATTTCATGCTCTCTACGTTTATGTGTTTTGTGAATGGAAATACATTTTTCACTATCTTATAGAGTTTTCACAGAATAATATTTTCGTTTCTCTGAAACAAAGAAAATCTTGGTCTTAAGTTTTAAAAACTTTACCTATATCCTTTGGTTTCCTTTTTTATGTTTAACTATACAGGGTGTAAGGGATAGCCCTCCGAATACTGATAGGGTGTTTTTGACCATGAAATTGAATCCAATGAGAAAATATTTCAGGAAAGGTAAAAAGAATTGGACTTATATATAGTTAGCTTGTCGTGATCAAATTTTTTGACGTTTTATGGTCTGGCTGGATGTACCCATTAGTATTCGGATAACTGTCCCTTACACCCGTATAGACAGATACCTAGATCCTTTAATAGTGATTCATATGAAAAAAGAAACTGATTTTGGTACAGTAAAGTTTTTTGTTTTGATTCTGCCACAGAATGAAACATTTTCATTGTGCATTATAGTCACGCCAAAACGATTATTTTCGGTGAAGCAAATCGATATTTAATCATTCGTTCAAAGGGATGTCTATTTTCCATTAGCTATCTTCGAGAATCTTTTTCTAACCTATCTCATCCATATTAAATAAAAAACTTGCCTAAGCACATGGGATTCTCCGTCGCGGTTGGGGGCTGGCTGGCAGGCATGATTGATTGATTGAATCACCCACACACATTAAACTGTTTTTATAAGCTATAAAATAAACAGATAAAGGAGGTAAAGAAATAGTACTACGGCTATAAAGAATAAGAAGCTGTTTTATATTTATGTATTGTTGAAAACAGTATAGTCTTCGTAGCGAACAACAAACCTGACACAAAACTTAAACAGACTTGTGGCATAACAACAAAAGGCTGTTGAAATCTGCACTTTTGCATCCTGAGTCAAGTAATACTCGACTTTTCAAGTGTGGGGGAGCAGTGGAACAGTGACATCCCGGCAACCGACGAAGATGGCTCTCGTCATTTAGACAAAGGATGAAATTGCCCGTGGTGGCATTCCAGCTTAGAAGGATTGCACATGTGCTGAACGATATTTCGGTTTTTGGCAGCCAGCAAAAAAAAAATACTCACCTCGTACGGTATCATGTGCCATGTTGAGCTGTGTTTTTATTGTGATTTCAACCAACTCTTTTCATCAATGAAACCGGACCTAGAAAATTACAGCAAAATCATACGGTGTGCGTGTGACAACCAGCTCACTTCTCTGTACGATGACCGCACTACAGCACACCAAGCTACTTCCGCCACAGCTGTCAAAGGATTGTATATTCCTTTTTTTTGCTGGCATACTTGTGTTCCGCACTTACCATCTCTTAGCTCCCTTATGTAGGTACCTATGTTCTTAGGAAGGTTCTTCGCAGACTCGCTTCCTGTAAATCGTTGCCGTATGAGATGCTAAAAAATGTATTTAAATACTTTCGAAAACCGTCTACAGTGGATTTGTTTTGGTTATCCTGTGTAAGGAACAAAGGAATACCTCTTCGTTATGTTGAAAAGCTCCTCCTAATTATTCCGCAAACTGATTAATTTATACATTGATTTCCTCTCATTTTAAGTAATTCAATCGACTCTTCAATTTCTGATTGACTTCAGGGTACCTATCAGCACGTTTAATGAAATTCTGAGTAGCTATTGTTCAGGGAAGCAGTTAATTAAGGCGATGTCGATTGGAAAGTAGCAAAATGTATTAATTAATTCAACGCCGAGGAGCGAACGGCGTCGCGTCACGGCGGGGTATAAATAATTTAAATGCTACGTTGAGCTGAATGGAGGTTTCATTATGAGCAAAAATTATGTTTTTACTGCTAAGTTGAAATTGGATTACCTAGGTTTGTCTACAATTTACATCAACAGTGTTTTTTGTAAATACAAAAAATGTGTATTGCATTAGGTACACCCAACAAATCCGTCTGAAAAATAAAAGAACATCTTATTTATGTCACCCTATGTTTTGCAGGGGTTAACTAAGCTACGCCAGGGGTTGCCAATGTACCAACATTACTATTTATTTACTAAGTTTATTTTTCATGATTGTGGACTTTTGGGTTCTCTTTACAGAAATTTGTACCTAGTCTATACGGTATATCAATATCATACTTCTTATTCCAATATTTCTTTTCTAAATATGGCGTCACTTGCCTCAGTGAAGCTCCAAACGTTTATCCCAAAGCTGACGTTTCATTTAAAGAGCTTCCGATGACTTTGTAATTTTTTTGCACAACAACGTTAAGTAATATTAACGTCAACAAAAAGGTCTGAAGTGACCCAGCATTAAAGTCAGCTTATGACTGAGCGTGATAGATTGCCGGGCGTCGCCATTTTCCTTTTTTTATAAAAAGCCGGCATCTGGCTTCAATTGCGGTAACAACTTTTTTATGGCTTTCTGCCTGCTGATGATGCAACGTAATTTTCGATGCATAATATTCCAATTTTGAACCCTATTATACTTTTAAATATAATAACGATGAATTTTATTCAATTTTAATGGCAGTCGTGTAGATATAGACTGGAAAGTGCTTCGTCTTTCACACTTGAAGGAACTAAATTTACAACTGTATTTTTACTATTGGAATTGCAATTGCACAATGATTTATGTGCCAATTTAGCTACACATAAAAAAACGTGAAAGTAATTTGAAAACTAACAGCACAAATCTGAAAAGCCGCAACCCAGCCAATTCCTGTGAAATCCTAGTCCTTAGGGCAAAACTTCTAAATCCTCGTTTAAATAAAGAGGTGTCGCACTGGGCACTTATCAATGTCACACGCGGTGAAGCCAAATGTAGCAAGTTAAGTCTGAAGCAGCCCATTCGTCTCCAACCCAACTCGAGTGGAAGAGTTTGTGGCCACGTGCTACATAGACTGTTTCGTTTTGCATTTAAATATTTTATGGGGACTGTTAGAATTTTATGCTAACATTACTTAGTGAAGAAGAAAAGATTAAAATCATGTCCAAGTAGCAACATACTTTTTGTGTATCTTTCACATCTTATGCGCTTCAATTGTGACAACACTATTCAGCTGTATGTACACATACTACTTAATTATATCATGTGTAGGACATTGAATTGGCAAAAACATTATATGCGCTTTTGACATAGTCTGAGATAAAACGCAGATGTTGATTATCGTTATCCACCAACAGCCGTTAAATTTCGGGGTTCTTCGTAAAAATATGTACCTATTTACAACAGTGTATAAAAATAAAATTACTCTTATCTTTTATATCTTCATGAAATGCAACTAAAAAGTTCAGAGTAGTATGAGTGAGTAGCTAAAATAAACTTAAGCTATGAGACACAGTCTTGCACTTTAAAGCAGTTGGATGAATATAAACAGTAAGTTCCTTCTGTGGCTTTTAGAGTAAATATTTTTAACAACCATTTTACGTGAGTTTTTCGTATATTTACGATTAATTTCGTACATGACTGCGTTTTCTAATAACTTAACGCCCAACTTAATTACAGTTATTTTTGTACAATTAAGCGTCGATGGATGCGTCTGTTATACTTTTTGACAAAAACCATAATTAAATGAGAATAATCACAAAATCGGAAAAATCTGGTCGTAAGACGGCTTGGTGTACCCACTCGAAAAAGAAACTAGAAATCCGTATTGTCCTGTTACGCAGCGCAAAAATGACGCTCAATCTGATGTTACGTGATTTTCTTGTCTTTATTTCTAAATCTTAAGTCAAAAATGGATTAATTACTTACTTAAGGTACATCATCTTCATTTCATTCAATTCTACAGAAGATTATGTGGTCAAGCTCCTCTTTCAATGTATTCGTTTGGAATTCCACAGTTGTACATTCAACTTGCTAGAGAATATCTGCTACCGTGAAAGCGTATGCCGTTCGTCTAATCGAGTATACGTTTCCGAGTCATTGGGCCGAACACATCGTCGCGTAGACCGGCTACGAGTAACGTAGCTCCGTAGCATCGTAGCAGCTACGAGATGTTTCCTAGTGCATACGGTGTAGCAGTTTCAGGAGTTCATTAGTGCGACAAAGTTCTATTATTATGAGTAAGTACGCTGACTTTTGGTATAGGTACATTGAAATTGGTATAACTGATTGATAAAATGACAGTAGGTCGTATACTTAGGATATGCAATGGTAGTACCTACGTGTACTCAGGTTACGCAAAAGTCTCAGGTTCGATGCATGGATGGAGCAGATCTTCGAATAATAATGAATTTACTTTAAAGATCTAGTATCAGATCTTTGTCTTCATTGTGCCTGTTTCTCATTTTCATAGAATCCGATATTATTTTATGAATTTAGCATGAGCATGAGTAGGATTTAATACAAAATTTTATTTTACTGAATAATATTCTTTGTAAAGCCTGCTACTAATCATAAGCAAAACAATTTTTTGTAGGAGAGTTACTCTAAAAGTAAAAGTAGAAAGCTGAAATACTAATAAGTTAGTTCTTAAACATAATTTTCTTTTGCGTGACCTAGAAACGTCGCAACTGCTAATATACGGTGAAATTTTACTAGTGACCGATAGCGAAAACTCAGAACCGGCTGGTGACAAGGAACAATTTTCGCTAAGGAACAAGGTCGAAATACGAAAAAAAAATTTGACCTCCCATTGGCTCCCATAGTAACTTAAATCAGCTGGTCGGCAATTTTGTATGGGAGGTCCAAAAATCTTTTTCGTATTTCGACCTATGTTCCTTGGGTAAAGTTGTTCCTTATCACCAGCCGGTTCTAAGTTTTCGCTATCGGTCACTAGTAAAATTTCACCCCATATAGTTGTATTCAAGTGTTATTTGTAACATTTCTTTATTTAAGTGTCATTTGTAAGTAATTCTTGTTTGGTACAATAAAGTTATTACATACATACAAACATAGTTCTTGTTAGCGAGATAGTTTGCGCTAACCGATCAATTTCTCAATCAATCAAACAGAGATCAGATTCAGAACAACTGCATCTATGTGGTCCGAGTAATTAAGCCGAGTGAAATTAATCGGGTCGGTTCAACTGGAATCTTTGGGTAGATATTATGTATATTACAGTCCATTCGCAATCATAGTGTCATGAACAGGCCAAGTTACGCTGGTAGCAACACTTAGATACTACGCGACCAGCGTAACTTGGCCTCCTGCTTAGCCTGGTCATGGCACTATGAATTTGAATGGACTATACATACATACCAGTGGCGCAGGGTCCATACATGCAGATTCCTATCAGCTTGCCATTCAGAAATTAACAAATCCATACTACCACATACCTAGTCTACTTTCATTCAGTAACCACATCCAGGTACTTATGCGGCTTCGTATGCCATAACATTATACGATATTTTCGTTATTTCACACAACTTTTTCGTAAATGATATAGAGCCAACTAAAAATACGCCGCCCGAAAGAAATAATTCAGAAGCAATAAATCACTTTGCTCCGAAAATATTTGACAATGTTCAAAAGCCTTTATGAATAATGTCTATAACGGCATCCGCAAATGACAATAAGGGTTCCGTTCACGGACACCGCATTGTCGCGCTCCTAACACGCCGCCAGCGGGAAAATGGCTTTGAAATCCTAACGAGTTGGATCTCTTTTACAGTGCTTTAAAATGAAACAGGTATCAAAAGAATACGTCATAAAGAAAGAATTTGATTTAAAATGTAACTGCTTGCTTGATGATAAATTAACTAATTAATTATGAATTCTGGAAACAGTGGGGTTTACTGCACACGTACTTTAATCAGTTTGTCATAATAAAACAAGTTTAACGGATTTTAGTTGTGTTTATTTTGCACGTCCATGACCATGGGCACTCAAAAGCGTCCGAAACGTAATTCAAAAGCAATAAATCACTTTGCTCCGAAAATATTTGACACTGTTCAAAAGCCTTTCTGAATAATGTCAATAACGGCATCCGCAAATGACAATAAGGGTACCGTTCACGGACACCGCATTGTCGCGCTCCTAACACGCCGCCAGCGGAAAAATGGCAGTGAAATCCTAACGAGTTGGATCTCTTTTACAGTGCTTTAAATTGAAATATCAAAAACATACGTCATTTAAAAACTTTTGATTTTAAAGTGCGACTGTTTGATGGCCATTTTAGAAACATTCGATTTCAATGTGCAACTGTTTTCTTGATCTAAACATGTCTCCCTCTAGTCGTCCCAATTTTGTTAGTTAGAAGTAAATGCAAACAATGCAAAATCTAGAGAACCACATTAGTAGATATGTATGTGTTGCACGCATTTTTAACAGACAGCATATATGACAACTGCGTTGTGTTGCGGCGTCGAGTGCCACAATCCGCTCCATTATTTAATACAACAGCACAGCCACAAAACCCCCTTAAAATAAAATTTATCATACCCCTGAAAGAAATAATTCAAAAGTAATAAATCACTTTGCTCCGAAAATATTTGACAATGTTCAAAAGCCTTTCTGAATAATGTCAATAACGGCATCCGCAAATGACAATAAGGGTTCCGTTCACGGACACCGCATTGTCGCGCTCACACGTTCGCGTACGGTACGTCATATGACGTCAAAAAAAAATCTATGCGTTGTGACACAACGTCAGATCACGTCGTTTTTTAATCACCAATAAATCGCAGGAACGTTATAACACGTCGATTTACTCTATTTTTTCCATTAGCTACGTCATTGCGCCACCTCACATCGAACTCCTAAACTTCTAGCGCCACGTAATATAGAATTTTGCTACATCCATACTAGGTCACTGACACATTTTCATTGACCTACATAATAGTGAACAACGTCTCTAGACGTCAGCTGTAATATGAAAAGTCAAACATTTTTCCACCATGCTCACCATTATGTAGCGCACGTCTATTATTTGATGTTTAGTGTTTGTATCGTAAACCTAAACCACCCTGGAGTCTCTAAAGTCTTGCTTATAATAAAAAATCGACTAAACCTGAAATAAAAAGATATCGAAGTTAAGGAATTTTGAAAAGATTCCAGATACTTTACGTAATTCATCAAAATACTTGCATTGTTTCCAGAACAAATCTTGCTGTCTATAGTCACTATCACTAGTGGGTCAAAGAAACTAGCTGCACCCGTTCCAGAGCAGATCGCGGCTTGGGCTTCAGTTAGAATCCTTATCGCCTGGATCAAGATTCATTCTGTCCGCATCTAGAAAGCCTGCTTTTTCTTTCATTTATCTCAAAGACCTTTTTGGCGTTTCGGCTTCTCCTGTTGAGGATTAATCTGAGATCTCCAAACATTTTCAATGAATCCAAGGGTGGCATTTGGCGGTGGGGTTTTTCTTGATCCTGGTGATTCTGGTGGTTCATTTGGTGGTGGAGGTTGAGCACTCGCCGTTCCTGCTTCCTCTGATTCTTCTTCGTCCGAGTCAGGATATTCGTATCGTTTATGGCCACCATAAAAGTTCCTGCCTCATTGGCTTTTCCTTATAGGTACTGTTCCAACGTATATGAAATCATCATTATCTTACTGTCTTTTTCCCAATTACTTTAGGTCGGCACAACAGGTTTTGTTTGAACACAAAATCATGTTGAAAAAGGATTTGGCTTCATTTTACGACCGGTCACCCGTGCCTACCCTCTTTGGGAATGCTACAGTACACGACAATAGTCGGCAGATATTTCAAAATTCGACGTCGTCGCCTTTTACGAAACACCCTGAGTAGAATAGGGGTGGTAGAATCCTTAGCCGCTACCACTCGGCACATATATGAAACATGGGTCAGAAAACGCAGTTAGCTGGATGATGGACGCAATAGACCTATCTAGTGGTCCTAGGCAGACCTTCAGGCCAGTTTCCTGTAGTAATTGTGCGAACTGTAGCGAAGCAGTTGGCATCGGCAGCACTTGTGTGCTTTATTCTTGCCACGCCATCCATCTTCACACCAGGTACATAGCAGCTTTACAAACTTAAACGTGATCATCTGCCTTATGCTGATGGTACTGAACTGAAGAAGTACTAAGAGTCTTCAAAGTGCCTCTATTAGTGACAGTTATGCTGTAAAGCGGGACAAGTAAATTGTACAAGACACTGTAACCAAAACTACGCCTGCTAGCAGATAATTCATGTAAATTGTATACACGTCAACGTGATTTCACGTTTATGTTCCATGTTATGCAAGTAAAACCTATACTAAGGC
Source organism: Phthorimaea operculella (assembly GCA_024500475.1). Taxonomy (NCBI): domain Eukaryota; kingdom Metazoa; phylum Arthropoda; class Insecta; order Lepidoptera; family Gelechiidae; genus Phthorimaea; species Phthorimaea operculella. The sequence goes on from JANFCV010000118.1 coordinate 1,191,210, forward strand.
CATGAACGTTAATAAACGTTACGTGACCTCACGTAAGTGCTTCGAAGTATCAGTTTCTTATCTACAGGATACAACACAACGTCCATAGACGTCGACGTCTTCAAACGTTAGTTACAAACGTCAAGCTTAAAATGTATGCAATATGAAGCAACGTTTCATGACGTCGACGTCTTTACACGTTATTTACAAACGTGTAGCTTAAAATGTATGCAATATGCAGCAACGTTTTATGACGTCGACGTTTATTGACGTATGTGACGCATGCTAATAAGATGTGAGATTTGGTGTAATCACAACGTTCCTTCACGTCCATTCAGTTTGTATGGAAAAATATAGTGCAAATCTAGGTGGACATTTTTTCGACGTCATATGACGTACCGTACGCGAACGTGTTAACACGCAGCCAGCGGAAAAATTGCTTTGAAATCCTGACGAGTTGGATCTCTTTTACAGTGCTTTAAATTGAAATATCAAAAACATACGTCAATTGAAAACTTTTGATTATAAAGTGCGACTGTTTGATGGCCATTTAGAAGCTATCGAATTCTATGTGCAACTGTTTTCTTGATCTAAACATGTCTCATCTATTCGTCACAATTTTGTTTGTTAGAAGTAAATGCAAACAATGCAAAATCTAGAGAACCACATTAGTAGATATGTATACCTATGTTGCACGCATTTTTAACAGACAGCATATATGACAACTACATTGTGTTGCGGCGTCGAGTGCCAGAATATACGATAACTCTGTTATTTTTATTTAATACAACAGCACAGCCACAAAACAACCTAAAAATAAAATTTATCCTACTTCTGAAATAAATAATTTAAAAGCAATAAATCACTCTACTCCGAAAATATTTGACAATGTTCAAAAGCCTTTCTGAATAATGTCAATAACGGCATCCGCAAATGACAATAAGGGTTCCGTTCACGGACACCGCGTTGTCGCGCTCTTAACACGCCGCCAGCGGAAAAATGGCTTTGAAATCCTAACGAGTTGGATTTCTTTTACAGTGCTTTAAATTGAAATATCAAAAAAATACGTGATGCCGTTTTGGAAACTTTCAATTTAAATGTGCAACTACTTTCTTGAGGCTTTTAATCTTGGAATATTAGTTATGAAAGCAATAAACAGTGGAGTTCACTGCACACGTACTTAAAGAAATTGTGACAGTTTGTCACAATAGAACAATTTTAATCGGTTTTTAGTTCTGTTTTTTTTTTTAACATCCATGACCGGGGGCACTAAAAACTGGGAAATATTGAAAAATCCATAATAATCTGAACTAAAATCCGTTAAAACTGTGAAAGTTGCGCAAACGAAAGGAAATATTACCTATCAGTTTGCTTTAGGTCCGTAGTGCCCTCACCGCATACTATTTGAGATATTTTACCGGCTCTGGTTTTTGACGCAAGAAGTTTAGAAAAATCGCTCATTATGCCACTTGCCGTCGCAATCCCTTGCAGCTATCGAGCAGTGCGTGGGCGATCCAACTAAACATGTCTAAAAATCTTGTCGTCACAATTTTGTTAGTAGTTTGTTAGTTAGAAGTAAATTGGTAGAGATTTAGATTTCCTGCCCAATTTGGTGTATTTTTCTAGTTATCGACAGACGTCGAGCAATATAAAGAAAAACTGTAACAACATCCACGCTACTCCCACAAAGGGAATACTTAGCTTTGATCTGTCAACCAGCACAATTTCGAGACCTATAGGTATTTGGGTCGCTGTGGTGCGCTTTGACAAACACGGCTTTGTGGTTTTGAAAGGATATGAAGTACGCTGATAGTGCGTAGATCAAAGCTTCGTAGTGTATTATGTTTATAAATGTTAGAAATAGGGGCAAAGTATGTGATAAAATGTATGTTAGATGTACCATGTACCTAACTGCTTTTAGCAGGCTTCAGATTGGCAGCGAAATCACTGAGGTATGTCACTATTATTTCGAATTTTTATTTTTCTTACTATAATAATTAAGTAGCGCCGTGACATTCTTATTTGTAATTTTCTTTAAATCGCTGCCAATCTAGAGTCTGTACGTGAAAGCCACGACGATTTGGTTCATTAAAATTGTGGCAGGTATCTTTTTATTGGAAAAGTTATGTGCATATATACTCTATTTATATAGTAGACTAGCTGGTGCCCGCGACTTCGTACGCAAGGTGTTAGAGGCTTTGTGTTAGTTATTATACATGTTGTTTAGGGTGGTCCAAATTTGTATGAAAAAAATAAAAGTTTGTTTTTACCTGGTCCACAAGGCTTTTTTTATTCCATTACACAAAAAAAGTATATGTACCAAAAATCAGATCAATAGCAGCACAGTTAGAGGTCGCTATGATATGATGCTTTTTTATATGGAATTTGTATGGCACAAATTTCTATGTAACAATTTTTCAGGAATTTAATATATTTGTACAATATTTACATTAAAAACAGATAAAGATAATTACTTTGTAGCTTTATAACCAAAACACATGTTGAAAATGTTATATTTGGAAGCCACAGTAGGTTTTTCAAAATGGCACAAGTTTTGGTTGAAAATCCCCCAGAACGGCCTACCATTGCGATGTACATTTAAATAAGGAGTAATCTACCCAAAATACTGTAGTGAATGATTGAACTGCATCCGAAACTATATTAATTTGATATTAAACATGAAAATTAAGACTAGTATTTCCAACAACAAACAGCAGAAGCAGTATCTCCGCCGTTTGATAGGCCTGCACAGAAAAAATATCCTGTAGCTTCCAAATTAAACATTTTTAACATTTGCTTTGGATATTAATATTTAAACTAACTATCCTTATCTGATTTAATGAGCATGGGATAAAAAATAATTTATAACAATATAAAACATCAAAGAGAAATTTGTTCCATATAAATCCCATATAAAAAAATAACAAATCATAGCGACCCCTAAATATCATTAGATTTGGCTCAAATTTTGCTGAGGGGTATTGAGAACGATATCAAACAAGAAGAGCTTTGTGGAACACTAAATTTCAAAAAAAGTGGTTTTTGGACCACCCTAATGTTGTTACACTGTTAATCAGTGATTTTGAAATCAGCCACAAATTAAATGCGCGGCTAAGGCAGAGTCAAATTTCGTCGGGTGCGCGAGCTAATAATATGCCTTCTTCTTCTTCCTTAGGGTGGGATGCCTGCGGTGCTCGCAGACGGGTAATCAGCTCTACTCATTGGCATTTGTTGTGCCTACAAATGGCATCAAATGTGAAACCATATACCTACTAATCTAGGATATTATCCCGAGTATCCCCAGGACTAAAAGATCTTTGACACAATCTTGGAAGCCCGAGACTCAGTGCGGCGCTTGCGATGACTTGGTAATCGTGTTGATCATGTTCTTTGCTAACTTATATTTATCAGAATGGTGATTGTGCGACTGCTCTATTGCGCTAAGGGTTTAGCCGGGACGTTTTGGGTTAGAGAGCAGGGAAATATAGCCTTGTTTTTTCGAAAGTTTTACATCCATGCTTCTTGTAGCACTCAAAGGAACGAATTAAGCTCATTACCTCAGCAAATTTTGTTAAGCTTGCTGTAATTTAATGGTTTACTTGTAACCGATTATTTCTATAAAATCATCGTTAGACTGACACCCTTCTAAACACTTAGGTGCACGATCCCAAATGATTATCTCTCCGACCGATTTTGGCCATGGAGACCACTTCTACTACTAATCAAGTCGACACTAATGCGCCTGTTGGTGGTTTTGTATCCTACATCGTAGTCCATTAGGTCAGTTGCACAGGATTAAGGTGCACAGATGTTTGCGCAAACGCAAGTGCAGGCACTTAGTCGTCCTCCTCCTCGATTCAGTAGAACGGAGAACCGCTGCGACTGACGAAGAGGTCGGATGCAGTGTCTGGCCGACAGTAACTGCAAGCGCCCTCTACCTTCGCCCTAGGTTGTCCAATTTGCCTTGCTGGGTCGCCGAGTCCACCAAGTCCATTCGCACTATCTGCATTGGATAACCTTTTTGGCCGAAACAGATTTTGCAGGAGCGAGCTGCTTTTGTTGCATCTAGGAGAGAAGGGAAAGTAGGAACAGGAGTGGAAAGGAATGTGGTGAGTTTGGGACAGGAACACAGGTAGTAAGCTGTAAGATTCTACTGGAAGGTACTTAAACATAGACATAAAAGCTCGGGAAACCGGAGTCGCGTACTCATATACAAAATCTAAACTTTCGATCCAGAAGCTGAGATATAATAGGGTACCCCTGGCTAAAACAGATATATTATGCTGGTGTATAGTATTTTTTTGTTTTTCTAGTTATTATAAGCAGAACGTCTGAATTTTGATTAATTGATGTTATATTTCAGTTTGCACCAAATCTATAGCCTATTTGGCCAAAAACAGCTGCTTTCAGACTATCTTTTAGTATTAAAAGAAGAAAAACAACTACACAGGCATACACACTCAAAGGTTTATTTTCTTTATATGTCATTATCAGTTAATATCGCCTTATCGATGACCCGCTGCAATGTAACCAGCCGCTGTTTTTGGAGACAGTTAGACGCAATGTACTTATAATACGGCATTTAAAACAAACCTGCGGTAATATATCGTTAAGACGTTAGATCTACATAAACAAATAACAAAATCACAGTCAATAATGTGATAATTTACCTATATAACACGTTACGTTCATACACGTATCACAGTATAATCGTATTATAGTAGAAATAAGGCTAACACCATCATTTCTCTTGTAATTGACAACACGTAATTATTAAATGAAATACATACTTAGTATGTAGTTAGTTATGCTCGTTTTCGGGCATCAGCAACTATTTATTCTGGTATCGAAAACACTTGCTCATCTGTAGCTCTTGCTGTTATTTTCACCTTTCACTGTCTTGTTACTACCATAACTTTACTAAAACAGCCACAATAAAGTTCACTAACTGAACATGGGCCTCCCTCTAGTAGGGGGGTATTAAGTGCCATACGCACCACGCTTGGCAGGCGGGTTGGTGAGCGCAAAGCAAGATGTTGCAATGCTATTGCGAAATTCATCCAGTGAATGAACCCCTGGATGAATTTATCCCTTAGTCGCCTCTTACCACACCCACGGGAAAGATATGGGGTGATGACATTCTGAGCCGGCATCACACGGCAACATAACATAACCATCAGCAATACCCACATAGACACTACACCTAACTTTTTAATCCACCAAGGTTTTCATACTAATTTTCCCAAAGCAAACATGCACTACAAATTAATCATTAGAAAGAAATATCTCGAGACAGAAACATTTAATCGATTTTGTTTCTAAGAAACCTGCACTTATTTTTGAAAGACCTATTCAACGATACCCCACTCAATAAGATAGACTGTAAAAACCTTTGTTGCGTTTTCCCGTGGGAATGAGAGATTTTCCCGAAGTAAAATGTGTCCTAAATGTTGACCCGGGTAATAAGCTACCACGATACAAAATTTGGTTACAATCTGCTCAGTACTTTTTGCGTTAAAGAATAACAACCAAACAGACAGACAGACAGACAGACAGACAGACAAACAGACAAAATTTTTTTTAGCTATTGTTTTGAGATCCTTATCTTAAACATAATCCAAAACAAAACCCCTTTTTTGAATCTATTTCATGTACAGACTTGGTACTGGTTACTGTTTTATTATATGTATAGATTTCAAATTGCCAAGGTCAATTTACAAACCAATAGCCAATAGTCATTGTTTCCGTAGTCCCAATCAGGGCCGGATTGTGTATGTAGAGGTGATTAATAAAAGCTCACTGATGCAGTGTTGTGATGCAAATAACGTGTCATGCACCGCGATCACTCGTCGAACTAACATTTTGTACTGAAACGAATCACTACCAAAGCTTGTCTTTTTTACTGCCAAGTAATAATAGCATAAATGAGTACATATAATAAAGAAAATTATAAAAATCATGTTAGCCTAACGCGTCGCCTTTACGCGTCTAACGCACAAAATAGAGAGTTGACAAAAGGTTTACTTGCCCCTTTTTTGGATTTTCGCGATTGGTGCTTGTTACAGACAGGCGCGGTCACAGGGGGGGGGTCATAGGGGTCATGACCCCCCTGAAATCCAAGAGTGAGCTTGAGCTTGTTTATTTTTTTTATCATTTAAAACGAGCTATTATATGCAGTGTAACAAGCAAAGAGTAATTGCTTGTTTGTAGAGTGAAAAGTCGGGCTCGCTTCGCTCGCAATACTTTTCTACCTGTTTTACATCTACTGCTAGTGTTGAGTCCTCTCACTTTTATATAACGCGAAAAGTCGAGCTCGCTTCGCTCGCTGTATCTATATGTATGTTTTGGTCTGCTTTTCACTAGCAGCCAGTTTTTAAGCTCAATATGCTCGTTTGCAGCGAAAAAGTCGAGCTCGCTTCGCTCGCAAATTCAAAAAATCTGCATCCACCCGTGTTCAGCGTGTGACGAGTGGTGTGACGTCATTATGACATTATGCCTATGCACGCAATAGGAAATTTTCCTATAAATCTTATAGTGTGGATAAAAACAAACTGGTTCTAAGGTATTTCAGCCGCCATGACCCCCCCTGAAACTGAGGGCTGTGACCGCGCCTGGTTACAGAGCAGGGATTGCTACTGTCAAACATTTCAAAGTATAAAAATATCAAAACATCAAAATCTGATAAAAACTTCATAATGATTCTGAGTCAATTTTAAATCCAAGAAAATATGACGTTCGTGTCAACCACCTTCTTAGTTACTTTGACTTCACCTGAGATTCAGGTTCTTTCCAGTTAAAAACAGTAACCAGCTAAATCGTCGCAAGTACTGAGTGAGCCATTAGTATAGGCACAGAATAATAACTAGTAACTAGCGTTAGTATGGGCGCCCCTCATTTGTGTCTAATATCTAGTTAGGGAGCTGTCGACGGTTGATCATGGTGACGTTTCTTTGATAAGGCTCTACTGTTGCTCGGTCACTGTACCTTTCCACCTACAAACAAAGCAGTCCCATTTACGTTTTTAAAACACCTCACATCAGTAATGCGTTACGCGTGTGTGTAACACGCGGCCCTCCAATGACTGGGCGGTACAGGCAGCTATTGACGGCCGGTGGCGTGTCGCTGATGAGGCGTTTCTGCTGCCCGACTAACCGCTATTTACCTGCAGGCAATTTCACCCCACATTTCCAATGTGGTACAGATCAGATTAGTACACTTCATTGCAAATACTAATAAAACTGACGGCCCTGCAATTCTTAGTACTAATTATACCTAGTAAAAATACACATAAACCTACCTACCTTCGCTTAAACGAACGTCGATTGCGTAGAAATAGCTAATTTTTAAATAACCATTTCGGAATTTGGTCGACTAGTTTGATCGTGTGTTCTTAGCAACCACTAAGACTCGGAAATCTTGAGAACCAAGTTTATTTCCAAGAAAATGCGCTTTCACAAAAAGATGAACTAAGTAATTAGAAAATTTGGATACAAATAAATATACAAAATCAGGTAGTGAAATTTGTGCAATGTAGTAAAATAAAAATTACTGCACATCGTTGTCATATTTCGGATACGCCACTGACACAAATTAGATTAGAGAAACGGCGCGCGAGGCACTGATCTTTTGTCCCATATAAAAGGTGCGGTTTTATTTTATCGGCATTTGCATTGGTAAATTTTATTGTGCAGTGGGTGGACAGCCGTCAACAACGAAATTAAATTTCCTTGTATGTTACTTTGGCCGCATAAAACTGAGAATAATATCGGGAAAAATAATCATTTCACAGCTTTTACAAAAATATTTCTGCGTAAAATTCCAATAACTTTTATCGCAGAAACTCAATTAGGTAGGCATCGAGTTTATTTTAAATAGGTATTCCTTGATTTAGTTTGTTGATGGTACAGCCTCTCCTGCTACTCATGAACAATGCAATTTTTTTTGGTGACACAGTGGCACATTTCACAGCAATAATTGTTACTTTTCTAGATAGAACATAACTTTTGTCCGGCTTATCTGTATTATTTACAAGAAAACATTAAACATAGCGTAGGTAAGCGTAAAAGACTGCACATGTAGAGAATTTTGAGTCAACTTTTACCTCGTACGCATCATGTCACATAATAATATTTAATTGTAATTGTGTATAATTAGCGACAATATATTTGGTGCAGACTAAAACCCATCTGTAAAGTCAGTCTGTCGGTGTGCTATGTTTTGTGTGCTTATGAACTCCTAAACAACTAAAGTTTGGTGTGAATTCCAACTTCAAGTACAAGGCTAGAGGTATGCTTGTTAGGCCAGGTGCGGGTAGTTGTTTCGAACCGAAAACATGTTGTGTTATTGTAAAATAGACTTTCAAGAATATTGTAGTGAACTGCTAATATTCTACTAAAGAGCAAAATACTTCTGTGGAAAAGTTCCACAAAAATAGACCTAAGACTAGACTAAGACCTAAATAGATATAAGGGCAACGGTTGAAGGTAGGTGCTTGTCAATTTGAAACGGGTAAAAATCCTGTTTTAGACCGTACTTTATAGAGCCAGCTTGATTGTCGTGTACAATTCTCTTATCTAACTTTTTCTAAAATGTTCTTTTGTTTGAGAAATACCTAAATTGAAATTTTATTAAATTAAAAATACTTAGATCTTTACGGAGACAGTCAATAATATGTTTCAGGTAAAAGTAAATAAATAAGATGGAAAACTGGATACCACTAGCTTTAGTTATACCTAAAAACAATCTCACCACTTAGGCGTGGACCGGGAAATCAGTCAGTAGTAAAAGGGTGATAGTCTGATTGATATTATCTAATATCGAGGCGGGCACCAAACAAAGCACGTCTATTTATACCTCTGTGCAAATAGATGGAAGTCTATAAATTCCAAGATGTCTCGAGTGGGCGGGCACAGCCAGCACTGGTGCAATGATAGATAGATTGGCTGCGGTTTCACACTCCTGCTTCTATTGTCTTGATTTATAACTGAGCCTTGGAATACTGTCGGCATTGTGGGAGCCAGGAATAACTTCTGCGGGACCTGCGACGCAGTCGACATCTAGCACGAACAAAATTTGAAATAGGGATGTAAATATTTTTACCTAAACGATAAGATCTCATTCAGAGAAAATGGATTTCTCAATTCAATTCAATAACGGATGACAAAATGTAGGCAAAAGATTTATAAATGTGTCCGAGAATTCAATCTTATGAAAGTAGGTTGAACATAAGTTATTAAAGAAAATATTTTGTCTAATTATTTCATTTTCTTTCGAGTTGTGTCCTAGAACAAACCAGTGGGTGGTTAAGCCCATGGACAATAAGTTAAACTTACCCTGGATTGCAGCGAGCGCAGTCACGTTTCACTATATCTCTTCGTAATGTCGTTACGGTAACCATTAGGAAGAGTTTTAGCGCTTAAACTACGCATGTAAGGTTAATCGCACACCTAAAAGATAACGTTGCAGTTCGTGACAGTCACCAAACAAATGACAGCCTGTGACATCTGCAATTTAATGTCGCGTCTGGTGCCATGATAAATAAAATATTATTAAAATCTAAAACTGTGTCTGGAAAAATCATGCGGAGAAGGTTACGCTTATAAAACGCGCATTAGGACAAGCATATATTTATTTTGATTTGTCTAAATATTAGAGAAACGCTACTACAGGTCGTAAATCACGCAATTTGTAAATACTAGGTACCTAAAACTGGTCTTATAAAGAAGTGCTTTAACCTTTGGGTTTGGCTATGACTGACAAGGTTTCCCAAAACTTTTAAAACATTCCGTCAAACTTGTCGTGAACAATCTAAAGTTTCTAAATCTAAAACGAGCTTATCGTAAAAGATCAAAGGTCTCATCTCATCTAAACCTACCCGCATTGCTGATCTGCTCAAAGGAATTTTTGAAGTAGGTGGCACTTATCTTGATTCAGCCTTTTTCTGTATCATTCATCAATCATACTTTCAAATGTTTGAAAGGGAAATAAATTCGAAGAGGCTTTTTTAGCGTGTTTAATGTTGCAAAACGATTTAGGTCGACACATTTTAAAAGCGCCGCCTACATTATATTTTTTATCGCTTTCTTAAAAGGAAAACAAGGTATTTTACTGGATATTTAAGAATCCCGTGTAGTGCCGGCTTAGAATAACATCATATTATCTTTCCCGTGTGTGTCGTAAGCAGCTGTATGTATTTTAGGCAACAGGCAGACTACCTGTCCCTATGATGATACAAAGTCTTCTGAATGACTTTTCAGACATGGTGTAAGTGGACGTTTTTACAGTCGTTTACGCTCTGCCTACCCCGCAAGGGATATAGGCGTGATATATGTGTGTATGTATTTAAGAATTTTCAATGGCCTGTAATATATTTACACAATTGCGAGTTTTCAAGAACTCGTTTTTGCCTCATTTGTCATTCGTTTATGTGACCGTTTCCGTAACATTTCCCTAGAGAATTTTTCGCGACTCGAAATTACTTTATGAGAAACAAATTTATTATTCATACGCGATGCAAACTTATTTGGAAAACCATTTTTATATTCGTAAAAATTATAATAAGTAAGTCAGTTTGTTATAAGAGTTTGTGCACACAATTAAGCCTCATACATAACATAATGTAGGATCGGCAGGCACATCAAGCTATTAAATTAAAAGATCAACTCAATGAATCCGTACTTACTTTCATAGTTTTTTATACAGTTATATAGAGCTCGCATTGATCTCGTAAATAGATAACATGAGATAAGGCTGATAGTACGTGACAACAAAAAGGAACAAAATGTTGGCATATTTCTATCTGTGGTCCGTTGAAGGCAATTTCTTAGGACACGTACACAACACATTATTCTTGTTGGTGGTGCTGGTAATCTGAGGGCGATTACAACCACGATACCGGCCTGAAATATTACGTCGATTAATAAAATAATTTTATAGAAGAAATCCAGCTCAAGGTGTAATAAAACATCGCGGGCTAGAAAGGTAAATTTAATTAGGGAGGAAAATGAGTTTTAGGAAAGAAAGTTAAATAAATAATGTTAGATATTTCGTAACTTTTGACATAGCTATGTTGGTACAATTAGTATCTCGACACACTACGACCGAAATTACGCGACGGAATTCGGCGTAATTACGCCAGCAATGTTATTTGCATTAGGCTGCTCGCCCACGTCAGTCTTTTTGTCGGCCGACAGCGATTGACAACTAGAGCTGGTTTTGATCGAGTCACTCGAGTTAAGCTGCGAACGAGTCAACTCGAGTTGCTTTTTCTACGCCACCGAGTCAATTTAGAAATGTTAAGAAAAAAATATTTTGATTGTTCCCATGTGAAAGGGAAGCAAAAAAAAATTTTTCACCGGTAATATTGAATAGGATATCGTTGCATATGTCTTTTAAAATTAAGGGGAGATTTCTTTTTATCAAAGTCTCTAAAATGTTTGTGTCTTGAGATATTTGCTTTTAAAAGGGGCGTTTTTAGCCATAATTAGTTCCAGCTGTAACTTCTAAAGTACGCATGCTAAAAATTTGAAAAAAAATATGGAATACAGTTCGTAGTATGAAATTACCATGAAAACTATGAAGGATACTGTACCACTAAAGATTAAGGATATATAAAATTTTTCAATTTGCGGTTGGTAACCATACAGCTGCAAACAAACCAGCAACAAAACTAACCTATACCCTATTCAATATTACGGGTGAAAAAAATTTTTTTCCCCCCCTTTCACATGTATGGGAACAATCAAAATATTTTTTTCTTAACATTTCTAAATTGACTCGGTGGCGTAGAAAAAGCAACTCGAGTTGACTCGTTCGCAGCTTAACTCGAGTGACTCGATCAAAACCAGCTCTAGTTGTCAAGCGCTGTCGGCCGACAAAAAGACTGACGTGGGCGAGCAGCCTTACGGATGACATACTTCAGCTAGGGTAATTCCGGGATATATGCCCAACTTTTTTTATTATATTCATATCTTTTTGTTTAAAAATAATAAGCACATGATTTTCATAAATATCCAAACTTTGGACCATTACTTATTCATTTTGAATGGTTTTTTGAAAACAATTCTATTACTGATCTGTATATTACAAGTTAAAAATAAAACTGCAAACCGGGATAGATGCCTCACATGCCGTATATTTGCCCCAGAGCGATTTATTTGATGGGGATATATGCCTTTGGTGGGGATATATGCCCTTGGCATGAAAATATATATTTTGAACATATAAACATACATTTATTAGTACATATTTATTATTTTAGCAAACAAACAACAACAAAACTGCGTTGTCGCCTTGGCTGGCTGCTTCGTCTCTGGTTGGCCGCGTTGTCTCTTTGGCTGGCTGCTTTGTATCTGGTTGGCTGTATTGTCTCCTTGGCTGGCTGCTTTGTCTCTGGTAGGCTGCGTTGTCTTCTTGGCTGGCTGCTTTGTATCTGGTTGGCTGTAATATCTCCTTGGCTGGCTGCATCCTCTGGTTGGCCACGTTGTCTCCTTGGCTGGCTGCTTTGTATCTGGTTAGCTGTATTGTCTCCTTGGCTGGCTGCATCGTCTCTGGTTGGCCGCGTTGTCTCCTTGGATGGCTGCTTTTTTTTAAATTTATTTATTAAACTTAATGCACAACTGTACAATGGCGGACTTAACGCCAAAGGCGTTATCTCCCAGTCTACCTTGCTTTGTATCTGGTTGGCTGTATTGCCTCCCTGACTGGCTGCTTTGTCTTTGGTTGGCTGCATTGTCTCCGTGACTGGCTGCTTTGACTCTGGTTGGCCGTGATGTCTCCTCGGCTGGCTGCTTTGTCTCTGGTTGGCTGTGTTGTCTCCTTGGCTGGCTGCGTTGTCGCCTAGGCTGGCTCGTTGTATCTGGTTGACTGCGTTATCTCTTTTGGCTATTGGCTGCTTTCATTGTCCGATTAACTGCGTTGTCTCTTTGGCTAGCTGCGTCACACCTCTTTAGCTGGCTGCGTCGTCTTTTTAGCTGGCTGCATCGTCGCTCAGGCTGGCTACATCCTCGGTCCAAGCAATAATTCGCGGTTGCACGTCAGTTTTACGCTTATATTTGCTGGGCATTTCCAATCTGAAATATAAGACAAACATTAAAGTTAGGCCAGGGATATGTGCCCTTAGGGCCACATATCCCAAAAAATATCGGGGCACATATACTTTTTCACGGGGATATTTGCTCTTATCACAAATAAATATAAATACTAATATATTATTAAAAAAATGCCTTATTAACAAACTACACACCCTAGTTCTTATTTGTACGTAAAAAGAAAGTGCACTTACCTGGTAAATCCAAAGTTATTGAAGGCCAAAATTCGTCCATAAAGTAAAATTACGACTGTTTGTCACGTCGCCGTGTAAAACACTCCTACGCATATCAGCACGCGCCAACGCTTTGTGGCAGACTGAAGAGGGAAAGGTGTGCAATTGTATAATAGAGTAATTTTTTGTGTGTGTGTTTTACTTTTCACACAATTGTACTAAGGCACATATCCCGCTTGGGCGTATATCCCGGACTTACCCTATAATTACGCCGCCGAATGTCGGTCCGACCGAAGTAATTCGGCTTCATTTGTACATAATTTTGGCGCTTATAGTGTGCCACCCCAACCAAAAAAGCCGAAATCTGACGGAACGGAATTCAGCCGCTGACTTTCGGTCGCGATTTTTCGGTCATAGTGTATCTACACACATATAACGTTGCATTTTAGATTTGTACCTGACTGTATTAGAAGGAGCTTTTCCTTTATGAACCCTGGTGCCACAGTTTTTCAACTGCCTTTTCTTAGGTGCTCCGAAAATTGTAAATTTTCGTAAATATTTTAAAGGTCAGGCGTCCCAAAAAATTTAAAAAAAAATACACAGAAGCCTTAAAAATTAAATCTTAACTACGAAATAAAATGTATATATCTGTTGCAAAAAGTAAAACATAAGTAAATTGCGCACTCTTCAGCATAATTATTATTGCAAAAACTTGAACAAGGTAGGTAGTTTACTACCTGAACGGAACGCTTAGCCTTATTTTGTAACTAATAGCTTTTTCGATAAAGGAAATACATTTCTAGAAAACAATGTTAATTTGCTTAATGAATGGTCAGTTTTTCTGCTAGGTAGAATTAATAAATTTACGACTAAGTAGATATTGTAACAAGTTGCAGCTTGCTATGTACAGTCCACAGCTAAAAGAAAATGTCATTAACGATTTTGTAAGTGTTCGTTTCCCTTTATTATTTTAGAGAACAGTTTCTAAATAGGTTTAGTAGGTAGGTACCAGTTTCAACTGCAACTGCGAAATCTTATTTCAGACTTCACGATGTCTACCTACGACATGTCACTTCACGCCTTACATCTTTTCAGTGCCCGTTGCGCCTTAGTTAAGAATCAAATTATTCTGGCAGAGAAGTTCAAACTTGACCCAGATCCTTCATTCTTCAAATAGTTCTTATAATGTCATTGACTGTACAAGCATAAACGTTTATAACTTGAGGCGTTATTGTAACAGTTTTTATGGAGTCGCCATCGTTAATCTTCGTTGCAAGTACTTGTTCCGGGCAACATCTGTTCAGGCAATAATTTACAACTCTACAGCGATATTTTTTTCTAATGGCAAACAAAATGTTTACATTCTTTTTACGATCCTTTTATCGTTGTTTCTGTATTTGCATCTTCCGTAGAATGGTAAGTTTAGGCGTAGGACAGCTTTGGTTCTCATGGTATTTTAGCTGTCGTCAGCCGTTGGCTGGTTATTTAACACTAATACCACCTAAACAAAAATAAATTCATCAAAGAAAACATCATTTTTCTGTTCTAGGTATACCATTTACCTATAAGTGTCCTCATTACAGAACGATATATCAAGATTTATTCATAAATTGTATGCCGCAGACAACTGCTGTTTACAAACCAACACTGCAAGACAGAAGTTCCATTCCAAACCATTAGTTAATAGAGCAAACATAGACAGACTACAACAAGGTAATGGCGTCCATATTGTTGTTTCACATAGATTAGATGTCAAAAATATAGATATTTCTTAGGTATACCAATCAATATCAGTCTATCTACCATGAAAGGTGACAAACCCCTATTCACAAACCTCTCCAACTTCATTGCTTATTGTGATGCAAAAGCATCGACTTACAACCACAACCAAATTTTGGTGGTTTACTTTTGATTGAATTTCTGTATCGTACAATAAAATAGGTGTTAAAGAAACAAAAGTGAAATTTGTGATCTGAAAAATCAAAACCTACATAGTATAAAATCAAGTATTTTTTTGCGTTTCTCTGTCTTTGTGTCTGTCGTAGAATTGGCTCACTACTGCTAAACGCAACGCGTTTTGATGCGATACTTGTGATAAGTATAGTGATTTAAGAGACAGCCGATGTAGCGCAGTCGTTAGTACGACTACCTGCGATGCAGAAGGTTCCGGGATCAATTCCTGGTGGGGTCACTCACTTGATATAAATCACTTTGTGAATTTGTTCCCAGTCTGGTAAGGACATTGCAGGCTGAACCACCTGATTGTCCGAGAAGTAAGATGGATCCATGTTTCGGATGGGCACGTTAAGCCGTCGGTCCTGGTTGATGTCTATGATGGCGGTCGTTACACAAGTAGGTACACAACCACGTCAGAGGCCTGCTATTTACAGTAGACGGTTGAAAAACTCTGACACCAAGGTTTATCGGGTCGTTGGAAGACTTGGATACGAAGAAAAAGAAGTTTTAAGAGGAAGGTTTATAATATGTATACCTAACACATGCCGGGAAATGCCTTTTTTCCGCGGGAATTGAGCTGCAGTGGGTGAGACCGCTAACGGGCCGCTAGAACTTATATAAAATAGGATTCCAGCAAGTATATATGTACATGGAATTTTTACCACACATCTGTAATTTATTTATATTCCATTGTTTGGGTTGTAGCAAGGGTATATTGATGTAATATTGTCAGATTAAATTCTGGCCAAACAGTGGTTCCCGGCGCAGCTGGACGGGTTAAACTAATTTCATCTTAACATGACAAGGGTATTAGTTGGGTCGAGACCCTTTTTATAACTCAGGTCACAGGCGTACTCAACTGACTTCAGGATACACCATTGTGTTTAAATTATACGGTACGTTTAAATACAAATGAACATTTTGTGTACTTGTATCGTATTCAGAATACTAAATTATGATACTTTTTGTCTACCGCGTAAGATACGGTTTGAAGTTTTGATCCTTCGTTCATCTTTTCTAGAATGTGAGGCGAATACGTCTTCTTAGAGAATATAAATAAAATAAACTACTCTACATTTGCTGGTAGATTTAAAGGAATATCCGACTCAAAGCTCAGATTAGAGACGTAATATGATACAAAGCTGTGCTTCAATAACATTTTCCGTATTCTCCTCTTCGCAAGACGCAATGACACAAATAAACAGAATCCGAACACGCTAAGCCGTACAAGATCGCTGGCTCACGAAGTATAAGCCTGATTTAATACTGCTAAATTATGCAATAATTTGTCTCGAATTAAAGGCTTGTAAAGTGTTCCTCAATAAAGATTGGGGTCCACCTCCAGGGATCAAAGTACAAAAAGTTTAATGTTGATTGGTTCACAATGGCTAGAGACCGAAGTCACTTTATTTACTTTCATGACTTTTATGCGTGAGTCAAAACGTACTTACTTTACATAAAATCTTAGGTACCTACCTACATCGTCTAGGCTGTATATTTTCTGTCGTCAGATCGTGCCTGGCTGATTCGCAATTAGGCGAGAAACACACGTACCGTCCGTTTGTTCGTTATTATTGCGTTTTAGTTAGTCATGCAGATATATACATTGCAGTAAACTCCTAGCTGGTGGACGCATACCTTCGTCTAGTATTCGAGAGTAGGCAAGTTTTAAGAGCGCCGTCGCTCGCAGAACTGAAAGATATGATTTGACCGTGCCTTTATGTTTCCAACAGGATGGCCCAATCAACTTTCTGCCAGCATCGCGGAGACGTCCTTATTAGTCATGCATATAGATACATTGCAGTAGACTTCTTGCTGGTGGACGCATACCTTATTCGAGAGTCGAGAGTAAGCAGGATTTAAGAGCGCCGTCGCTCGCAGAACTGAAAGATATGATTTGACCCTGCCTTTATGTTTTTAACAGGATGGCCCAATCAACTTTCTGCAAGCATCGCGGAGACGTCCTAATTAGTCATGCATATACATTGCAGTAGACTCCTGGTTAGTGGACACGTACCTTCGTCTAGTATTCGAGAGTAGGCAAGATTTAAGAGCGCCGTCGCTCGCAGAACTGAAAGAGATAAGAATGGATCGTGCTAAGCCAGTGAATTACCGCCGTTTCTTTGTACGACGACACCGTTTCCGCGACTGAGGTGCCAAATTCTACTATCATGTGTGACCTATGGTTTGTGATATAATGATAAACGTGTTTTGTGAAAAAAGAAATCATGAATGAAGACGAAAAATACAAAGAAACTTGTAGTCATATACAGTACCTAGACTGTTGCAAATTGTATTGTAATACTGGATTGTAGTTTCATTGTATTGCTTATCTCCAAACCCTTTCACAAAGCAATAAGTAGGTAGTTGATCTCTACACACAGAAAGAAATATTATCAAAATAACTAAATACTTAAGGTTTCATGACTCTAGTCTAGGTCAAATTCGAGTCAATAATAGAACATAGCATACACAGCATAGGTCAACCACAACAATGTATTATGACGATGTGCCATCACGGCTGGCGGACCTAGAAGTTATGTAGTAGGCTGCTAAACAAATCCATCAAGTAAATGCAATCTAGCCATCCAAACAGCAAGAAGTGCACCGTAGAAATTAGCGAAATACAGGTTAAAAGCGTAGCTCAACCGTGTGTGCCGAAATTTATTTAAATTCGCTGCATACCTCGCCAGCACGAGCTCGTGAAACTGTGACGTCATTAAGTAAGCTATAATCGTAATGAAAATGTTCTTACTTCGCACCTCTGCGTGGAAAGAGGACTACATTATGCGTGACAGGCTTAATCGCAATTTAGACGCGGGAGAAGGATGTTTTCATTGTTCACGGAGTGCCTAAGCATCTGGAATTTGGTGGATCAATTTGGGGGCTTGAAACGCTGTTGGGTGCTGGAGGGCCTAAGAAATTAAATCGTATGAATTACAAGCAGATGTATTAAAAAACAAAAAACCCGACTACGGTTATTTCAAAGTTTTATTTAGGGATAAAAATACATCATGTTGAATTTATAAATTTTATAGTCAGTGAAGAGTCAAAGTCACTTGCGCTGCTGCGACAAATCTAACTAGACCTCACATGTCAAGATCCCCACAACCGCTACATACATACCCATATACTTACAAACATACATAATCACGAAAAACATTACCCTCCTTCTTTACTTTACTTCTTTATCTGTAGTGAAATAAATCACACTCTATTAAAGCATAGAATGAGACATTAGTTTCTTGTTCTAAAACAAAATTCAAAAATAACAATGTTTTTAATAGAAATAAGATTTATATCTTTAAAAAGTTAGATTCGATTCCTCTTCACAAACCGTAACCTACAAAGTCCAGTCTAGTTGTGGTTCCCAAACGATTACCGCCTTAAACAGTGCACCGGGGATAATGGCACCTTTAACAGGAACGCTTCATTAGTATTCAGCGGTGGAGCAATTGAAACTGCGGTAGTGCCGGCCCTCCCGGAGTCCTCCCGCTAGGGATGTGGAAATATAAACGATTATTTTAAAAAACGGTGTTCGAAAAGATATTACGATTATAATAATCGATACGATAATTTTAATTAATCATTTTTTAAACCTTTCGAGTACTATATCTGGAATTTCTTTCAGGCACGTATAATTTCGTGTTACGCATCAACAAATAATTTCAGGTGTTGCCAAAAAAAATTATACACACTTTTTTTAAGTCCCTTGTAATATTTTGTTTTGCTGGTATCATATTTATTTTACCTCTTATTATTGTGGAAATGAAAATGAAAAACGAAAAATCATGAGCAGTCTAAGCGAGAGGCCAAGTTACGCTGGTAGTAAAATTTTGATACTTCGCGACCTACGTAACTTGGCCTGATAGCGGATGGACTATAATCGTTTTTATTTTTCGGGCTAGATATAATCGATTCTAAAAAACAATTTTGTTACTAAACTCGCATCCCTGCACAATTTTCCTTGTTCCGTCGGCTCGAGTTATTTGCATCACAAAAACACAATGTCGAGGGAACGCGAGACCATTAATCACGCGCGGCGGAACTCCGGCGCAGCGGTGAATGGCGTCAACTACACGCGAGCGATTCAGACGGCGCTGATTGAAGGCGGATTGTGCCGTGCAACACTATCGGGGTAGTGACGAGCGATACCTTACTGTAAGGTTGTGCGTGCTTGTCGATATATAGATGACTCTCTGAATTTTTAGAGATTCTTTAAGATGGTTATAAGAAGAACTCAGCAGTGTATATGACTCTTTGTCTATGTGGAACTACGGCGCAGCGATGAATGGCGTCAACTACACGCGAGCGATTCAGACGGCGCCGATTGAAGGCGGATTGTGCCGTGCAACACTATCGGGGTAGTGACGAGCGATACCTTACTGTAAGGTTGTGTTGTTAATGTCGATAATATCGACATTATGTATGAATTATGTATTTTGACCTTCTGATTCGTATAAGATGTGATAAGAACTACATAAAACATAAGTAGCTATTCACGAGCGGCCGAACTCCAGCGCAGCGGTGAATGGCGTCAAATACACGCGAGCGATTTAGACGGTGCTGATTTGATAGATAGATTAATCGTTTATTATAAAAAACATTACACAATACATTTTAATGGGAGCCGGTAAACTTACAAAGTTTGTCTTGGCTCCTATCCGCAACAGACATTTTAGATACATTAATATAAAAATAAAAAATTAATTAGTTTAAAATTGAGAATAAATTACAATAAATTATTACCAAAAAATAACATAATCAGATAAATAACATAATCATAACAACGCAGGCGCATCACATCGCTACCGGGCACCGGCGACGGCGCAGCGGCCGCTGCCGGAAACCGGTTTCCCTGCTTGACTACCTATCTCACTCGCACACTGATCGCTTGATGTACAGGCTGTTCCAATTTTAATCAAGTTTTTGTCACACAACTTATTACTACGCTTTGGTTGGTAACCAAAAATAATGATAAGCTCGTCACACACAGATTTAGGCAATCTACCACGCATGACCTCATCCCTACTTTTATGCGAAAGTTTATTGAGCAAGGTAGGCAAGATGAATTCTGTTATTCTTGTCCCGTAGTAGTTTGACGTTCTTGGTATTACCAACATCTTATTAGTAACCTGCCGTGTTATTTTAGGATGCGCAACCGGTTTTAAAAGATCTGTCCTCAAGTAGTGTTCTTGTCGCGTAAACGTGTGTGTTGGTAGTATATGTGTAAGGGCTTTTACTGAGGTCATAGAATGAAAACCAAATTATAGAAACCACGTGTATTAATTAGCCAACACGATTATGATAAACAACGCGAGCGAAACGGTTCGGGGTATAAGGGCAACTGGCTATGCGGCGTGTCGCTATCCCAGTCGCACATTGTGGAACGCGCACACGCAGCATATCCAGTTACCACTACACTACTCCCCCCTCTTTTTAAAAAAATACAGATACAATTTTTACCAAATTAAACCTAAAAAGAATTCAACAAACATGTAACAATAATATAACAAAAACATTACCATCCATTTTTAAAACAGTCGGTTAAACAGAAACAATGTTAAAAAGACAAGGTAAGCAGTCTTCAGTACATACTTACAGTTCGAGCGTGCAACGCAACATGATACTCTGAATGATAACGCTACGTTATAACAAAAGTACTTTCGTCTACAGGTTGACCATGACTCCGATATAATATAATAAAATTGGTAACAAACTTTTAGACTCAATTCGAATTGGCTAACACGTTACAAATATTACGAACAAATACAAAATAAACATCGCAAACCAATGGAAATCTACGAAAAACAACATCCCGTGGGTTACGCATGACGAGTTATTGGCAGTGTATTGGCACGCGGCGGGTTTCGCTCTATATAGCGTACCCCGCTGTCGCTGGCTGCTGTGGCGTGGTATGCACCTTGATCACTGGTGGTGCCATAGCGACGGCGTTAATCTCCTTGCGCATCCAGTTCTTAGCGCGAGTGCGGCAAAACTTCCAGCCCACGTACATGATAATGACAGCGAACATGACGACCATGGCAACCATTATCCAGCCAAAACTTGTCATCTTTTCTTCCCATTGTAGCTGATGATTGTCGTTAATTATCGCCGTTTGTGCCTGGGCGATCACTTTGTTGTCCTTGGCTTGCCAATTGCCCATCTTGGATGACTGTTGTTGTGCGTTGATAACTTTCTTGGAATGTCTTACTAACCACGATCATCAGCTATTTATATTATTTTAAAATTATCTAGAATTTACTTACTAGTATGAAAACTGCATTAACGCATTTACTATTTTCTAAATTGACACAAAAAATCAGGTTTAATTTTAGCAACTCTTCAACCTCAATTTGCGCTAGACGTTGATTATACTACACATCAGCAAAAAAATATTGCTACAATACTTATGCCTTGTCGCTTATTACGCAAACTAAAGCTGTGTATTCACGCAATCTACATAACATTTAACTAGTATATCGCAAAAAAAAAATGTTCTGCGGGATAAGGGTAGCCCTACGACTTAAGGTCTTGGGATCGAAACTACCATGTTAGTAATGATACAGAACATAATAGTTTCCTCTACCGTGCTTAAAATTACTTTACATCTAGGCATCTAAAGTAAAGCCTACTCTATACTTGTCACCAAAACCGCACTGGTGCTTTAACTACTCTACCACTTCGCGTGATAAACGGATTTATTTTCGCACTATTGTCCTTTTCATTTTTATCACTTTCCACTGCACTATTGGACTTGACAACTTGACTCGCACACTGATTTTCTTTATCCTCTTCGGCTAAGATGTACGCTGGTTTTAGACGATCGATGGAAACATTTGATTCTCTGCCTTCTAGCTGTATTCGAAAAACCTTAGGACCTCTTTTTAAGACCTTGTGTGGGCCACTATAAGGCGGTTGTAAAGGCTTTCGCACCGCATCAACTCGCAGAAAAACATGCGTACAAGTCTTCAAATCCTTGTGTACAAACATTGTTCGTGAATGTGAACCCTTATGTGCTGGTTTATATGTTTCGATAAGATGTCTCAACTTATTCACATAGCTTGTTGCATCATTATCAACAATTTTTGCTTCGCTGTAAAAATCGCCTGGAAGTCGTAGAGTATGACCATAGGTCATCTCCGCTGCACTTACGCCCTTATCACCACGTAATGCTGCTCTAAGGCCTAGCATAGCTGTAGGTAATTCGTCTATCCAAGATGTCGATTTGCTCAAACGTGCAGTTAGTGCAACTTTCATGGATCTATGCCATCTCTCTATTGCCCCATTGCTTTGCGGGTGGTAGGGAGTGGTTCTCAACTTTTTGATTCCCATGACTCTCATTAACTCTTGGAATAAACGGCTCTCAAACTGGGCACCTTGATCGCTCGTAAGCCGTACTGGACATCCAAAACGTACGACCCATCCTTCATAAATTATCTTAGCGGTGGTTTCTGCCGTAATATCTTTTGTTGGAAATGCCTCAGGCCAACGCGTCACACGATCTATTAGCGTTACGCAATATCTGTACCCCTCGGGTGATGTAGTCAAAGGTCCAACTATATCCACGTGACAATGCTCAAATCTGTCGCACTGTGCAAATTCTTGGAGGCCTGAAACTGTATGCCTGTGAATTTTTGATTTTTGACAACTTATACAAGTTTTCGCCCAAAGTCCAATTTCTCTATTCATATTTGGCCAAAAAAACTTTAATTGAATCAATTTTCGCGTGCTACGAACGCTAGGATGACTCAAATTATGTACACTCTCAAAAGCTTGACGGCGAAAATCAATTGGCAGGTAAGGTCGCGCTCTATTGTTACTCATCTCGCAGTATATCGGTAAATCTGACCAAGGTGTCTGAATCTGACGTAAGTCTACTGAGCTGTCGTTCCTGATATCTCGAAGCAGATATTCGTCCTTTTTCTGCGCGTCAGCTAAAGCTGTATAGTCGATGGTAGTCGGGCATACAATAGTTTCAATTTCGACTCTAGATAAGGCGTCAGCTACTACATTGTCGGTTCCTGTGACGTATCTTATGTCCGTGGTAAACTCACTCACAAATGCTAACTGCCGAGTGCGTCTTGGTGTTTCTTTTTCTGGGTTAGCCTTATTAAAAGCATACGTCAGAGGTTTATGATCAGTATACACAATGAGTTGTCGTCCCTCAACCATATTCCGAAAATGCCTTATCGCCTGATAAATTGCCAATAATTCGCGATCATACGTCGAATACTTGACCTGTGTCTCAGTCATTTTCTTGGAGTAGTAACCTAACGGTTGCCAAACGTTATCAATTTTCTGTTGCAACACGCCACCTACACAATTATTGCTTGCATCGGTCATAAGTGCCAGTGGCACGTTAGCGCACGGATAAGCCAACGTGACTGCGTCTTGCAAGTTCAGCTTACATTCTTCAAAAGCTTGTTCAGCAGTCTGTGTCCATACGATAGGTGTTTTGTCTCGCTTTTTCGCATTATGAAGGTATGCATTTAACGTGGCCTGATTATACACAGCGTTAGGTATATGATTCCTATAGAAATTGACCATCCCAAGAAAACGACGCAGCTGGTCCACATTTTCTGGCTTCTTATAGTCAATTATGGCTTGAACTTTTTCTGGTAACGGCTTAAGCCCTTCTGTTGACACTTCGTAGCCCAAGAACTCGACTTTTGACTGTCCAAAACTACATTTGGCTACATTGATGGTAATGCCAAATTCATCAAAGCGTTCAAATAATGCTCTGAAATGTTCTCTATGTTCTTCCATATCGTTACTAGCTACAATAATGTCATCGATGTAACATGCAAGATAGTCCAGTCCTTGTAATACTGTGTGGTTCATGAATCTTTGGAACGTTTGTGCGGCGTTGCGCAATCCAAACGTCATCCGCGGAAATTCAAACAAGCCGAAAGGAGTGATAATAGCTGTTTTCTCTATATCATTTTCTGCTATCGGAATAAAATGATATGCTCTGTTTACATCAATTCTAGTAAAAACTTTCTTTCCGGACAAAATATAGGTGAAATCTTGCAATCTCGGAATTGGATATCGGTCTGGTTTAGTGATAGCGTTTAATTGCCTATAATCACCGCACGGTCTGATATCCCCATTCTTTTTAGGTACGACATGGAGTGGACTAGCCCATTCACTTTTTGATGGACGGCAAATGCCAAGCTCTACCATTAATCTGAATTCTTCTTTTACCTTTTTGTATCTGTCCGGTGGCAGCTGGCGAGCACGCGCATGGACGGGCGCGCCCTGGGTCTCGATGTGATGAACCACTGTGTGTTGAGCACTCTCCTTGAACGACACCGGTTTTGTGATGTTAGGATATTGCGCTAACAGATCAAAAAACGGGTGTTTGTCATCTACTGTGTTGACTCTTGGCTGATTACTGCACACTACTTTACCGTTTACACTTAGGGTTGTCACCTTGTCCAGCAACTTTTTCGCGCTCAAGTCCACTAGGAGCTTGTAGTTAGGGATTGCAATCCCGCACCTCATTTAATCCCGCGGGATTCATTTGCGGGATTGGTCCAATCCCGCGCGGATCCCGCGGGATCCCGCATCTTTGTAATAATGTTAAAAATTTTGTTTAAAATACAGATTTTTCTTTAAAGAAAAAATATTTGTATTCCAACTGTATGAAAATTGAAATTAGTGTAATTAAATTACATTTATTTTGTATTTGGAGCCGTGTTCAATTTTACCCTTTATTATTACTACTGCTAATATTTCTGTTTATTCCTCTCCCATACATGGCAAAGGGGGGCAAGAAATGTTTTCATTTGTCAGTAATATTGAGTAGGGTATTGTTGAATAGGTATTTTAAAACTATGGGCAAAAATATTTCTGTCTCAATATATTTCCTTTTAAAAGGGTCGTTTTTGAGCCATAATTTGTTCCAGCTGTAAGTTCTAAAGCAAAAATCAAAATAATAAAAAATGTATTGATAGGTCTTAATTTGAAGTTATGAAAAATTTAATGGGTACTGTACCAATCAAGTTATAAGAAAAATAAAAGATTTTTTATCTGCGGTTAGTAATCAAACAAACCAGAAACAAAATTATCTTTGTAACTCTGAAAAACTTGATATATAAACTTCTAAACCCTTAATGTGGGTGTATCTGACACGCTCTTGGACAGTTTTTCTAAACAATATGAATGCACTCTAACATTGTATTGACTAAAGATCAGAATCAAGGGGCAAATTAGCCTCTTAAAAATAACTGGGACTACCTATGCTAATAAGATAACTTTTTCTTTTTGAGTGGGACACTGAGTAATTCAACGACCCGATGAACTTTGGTGTCAGTGTTTTTCAACTCTGGTGGCAAGGTAACTGATAAGTTGTAGAAGAATGAGTATTTATGGTTTTGCGAGTATCACCCAGCCTGCATCTTAGCGAACAACAAGTGAGAAATGCTCTTTCAGCTTCTACGCTAATAGTTTAAAATGTTTAGATAGTTAAGACATATTTTTAGGAAACGAACGTCGAGTTTTTGCCATTCGGAAGCAAAGGTTGACGTGTTTTTTCAATGTGCGGGATCCGCGGATCCGCATTTTGAAGGTGCGGGATCCCGCAAGGCCAAAAATAGCGCGGGATCCCGCGGGATTGCGGATCCCGCAATGCGGGATTGCAATCCCTACTTGTAGTACACTATGAAATCTGCCCCAAGTATAGGATGTTTCACGTCTGCAATCACAAATGTCCACCGGAAGGAACGCCGTAAACCCAAGTCCAGCACTAAAGTTTTAACGCCGTACGTATTGATCTCAGTCCCGTTTGCAGCATATAAACGATAGTCCGAACACTTTTTATCACTGAAGGATTTTTTAGTTCTGGGAAGCACAGATATGTTAGCCCCAGTGTCCACCAGAAAACGTAATCCTGTCGTCATATCCGTAACGAGAAGGCGGTTTGCGACGAAAAGGGCGCAGACTTCCGCCTTAGCCTGCACCACATCTAGTTTCCCTCTCTGCCTTTCCACGCACAGGGCTTATCATTACAGCTGGTCGCCCTTTCTCCATATCGGAAATGGTTACGGCACAACCAATCTGCACAGGCTGGTGTACGCCTTGGCCTGGAGTTGCTACGAGTGCGATGCCTTGAAGAAGATCGGCGGCGGAAATTTCGGTAGTCGTTTCTGTATCTTGGCCTTGCCCTCTCCATCTCATTAACTCTGACAGTGAGTTTTGCTATTTCTGCCAGAATTAACGCGGTGTCCGATGACGATGATGCTGGCGTAGGATTAGCTGCTACCTCGCTCACTTGCAAGGTCCTGGTGTTCTCCCAGACCTGGTCGGCTATTGCTGCCATCTTACTCAGATCTTTGCTTTCCACCACCGTTAAAACTGCTCTCACCGCAGCTGGCAAATGACCCTGCCACAAGATGCTTAATGTGGTATCAGGCACTTTATCACGAGCTAACTCTTTCATGCGTCGCAGGAGGTGAGAGGGTTTCTGATCACCCAGTTCCATCTCGCTAATCAGCTTTTGAATCTGACGATTCTCAGATTCTTCATATAACGTCAACAACTTGTCTTTCAAAGCTTGATATTTCCCTGTCGCCGGGGGACTCAAGATCAAGTCCGTAATTTGTGTGATCGTATCCTTGGCCAGCTTTGACAGGACGATATTGTACTTCGCCTCATCCGCCATGTTTTGAGGCGTGATTGTAGATTCCGCATGAACAAACCATGCCCTTGGCTGGTCGGTCCAAAAATCTGCTATTCTTGATGTGACGGAGACTGCAGCCATACTAGCCTGCATTTGTGGATTTATCGGTGGATTTATCGGTGGATTTAGTGGTGGTGTCGTCATTTTGAAACAGTCCCTATCCACTCAAATCGCCTGACCTCGTTACCCCAAGGCACGGGGGAGTTGCCACTTACACCCGAAATAAACTGTTCACCCCCAACACTGTCCGAAATTCAAACACTGCAATCCAAAAGTCACTGCAATCCAAAAATATGCGTTCAGTCCAGAGTCCGGAAGGTCACCATTGTCGCGTAAACGTGTGTGTTGGTAGTATATGTGTAAGGGCTTTTACTGAGGTCATAGAATGAAAACCAAATTATAGAAACCACGTGTATTAATTAGCCAACACGATTATGATAAACAACGCGAGCGAAACGGTTCGGGGTATAAGGGCAACTGGCTATGCGGCGTGTCGCTATCCCAGTCGCACATTGTGGAACGCGCACACGCAGCATATCCAGTTACCACTACATTCTTTTAAAAATTGGAGACTGTACTTGTGGTGAATAGGTAATACCTCGCAAAAATTAAAGATCTCGCTTTCAGTCTTGAATCTGTTTTTGAGATTGAAGGGCAACACTAATTTTAAAAGCCGTATTTGCAAATTATAGATCCGGTCCAGGTACGATTTAAATGTCCTGCCGTAACTACTTAATCCGTAAGAAACAATGCTTTCCGCCAGAGATGTGTACAGACTCAAACGAACTGAAAACGGTATCCTATTCCTGAGGACATACATCTTTGCCATCACAGCTCTCAGCTTATCACACACCATATCAACATGAGCACCCCAGCTAAAGTTTTCGTCAATTATAACTCCAAGATATTTCTGCTCTGATACCTGTTGCAGTGGTAAACACCTGCACTGCGAAGAAATGCTTGTGTGTAGACATTCATGATCATGACCGAAAATCTCAACCGGGCGCACATTCCTGCACTGGTTCGAGTGGATATGCATGAGCTTGGTTTTGCCACTATTGAGGACCAATCCTGCATCATGCGACCATTGACATATTCGGTCAAAATCATGCTGCAGTTTCTTTTCCGCCTCCCTGAGGTCTACATCTGCAGCGACAACGCATGTGTCGTCGGCAAACTGATAGATACTGCAATGTTTGACACAGTTGTTCATGTCATTGACATAAGACAAGTAGTGCAAGGGTCCAAGCACCGATCCTTGCGCTGTTCCCTCTGTCACCTGTATTTGGTCACTACATGACTGGCCCACTTTGACGCAATATGTACGGTTTTCCAGGTAACTTCTACACCATTCTAGGATCGGTCCTCGTACACCTGTGTCATCTAGCTTCTTTAACAGGGTGTCGTGACATAATGTGTCAAAGGCCTTGCTGTAATCTATAAACACGACCAGAACATGTCTTTTATTATCTAGGTGTTTATTTATTTCATCTGAGAACCGTGACAGAAGCATAGATGTACTCTTTTTAGGCTGGAAACCAAACTGATTTTGAGAAAATACATTGTTTTTCTGATAAAAATCTTGGATTTGGTTACAGACAAACTTTTCCACAATTTTGTCAACTATGGGGAGCATAGTAATTGGCCTATAGTTAGAACAGTCTGTTTTATTAGGACCACCTTTAAATATAGGTTTCACTAAGCCCACTTTAAGGTCGTCAGGATACTCACCCGTATTAAAACTCGTGTTTATAAGATGAGCAATAGCCCCTGATATTTTTTCAGCCACAGCTCTAATATCAATCGCACGAATTGCGTCTATACCTGGTGCCTTGTTTGTTTTGGTTTTATTTATTAATTTATAAATATCTTTTGGGGTAGCTTTTTTTAATAACATTGACGAATTTAATGGCTCTCTATAAATGGATTCTTCAAGAATCTTATTGTTACAATTAGGTATGATATTTTTCACATTTTCTTTAAATTTTTTAGCGAATAGATTTGCTATATCGCCATCAGAGCCGTACGACTCAAAAGATTTTTTAATAATGTCATTTATACTACTACTAATTTTACCAGACATTCTATTTAATATCTGCCAAAGTTGCCTCATATCGCCTTTATTTGTTTGAATTTGTTTCTTATAATAATTATTTCTTGATTGATCTACCAATTTGTTAGTTTTGTTCCTTTGTTTGTTGTAATTTAGACGCTTGATCGCATTTTCTGTATCCTTGAGCCAATCCAGAAACAGCAAATCCCTTTTTTCGCATTCTCGAGAAATTTCCCTCGTAACCCACGGTTCTTTACTACGCTTTGATGAACTAAGCCGTTTGAGTGACGTACATTTTTTGTAACAATCTGAAATATTGTTATTTATATAGGAATATATTTTAGTGGGGCAATTTAGGTCGGCACAAGCATCCCAAGAAATGTTTTTTAGTTCTTCATTCAATAACTTATTGTCAAGTTTTTTTACATAAATTGGAACATCCTGTACACCGGTTCCTCCAAGCAGAGCCACGGCGGTCATTTTGCGGTCAGACAGTTTTGTGCAGAGCGCAGCGCAGTAAACATCCTGTAAGCGGGAGCGCACCAATACGTGGTCAATACACGATTTAGTTATAACGCCTTTTCGCGTTTCTACTCTAGTATAATCCGCGATCCCGCTTACAAGACCGTTCTCGCTCATAACGCTCAAGTATGTTTTCTTTACAGAGTCGTTACGTTTAAGGTCTATATTGGTATCGCCGATCACCAGCAAGTCCAGTCCCTGTGCGAAAGATAATGTGCGTGCTAGTTCGTTAGTGAATGCGTATTTATTAGTATTGGGTGGCCTATATACTGCACAAAGTGCCAAGTTATATCGAGAAGGTGTTACTATTTTCCCAATAAGACATTCAAAGTGAATGCTTGTATGTCTTAACATTTGAAATTTGTGTTTTTTGTGTATGTATACGACTATACCACCACCTTTTCGGTTTTTCCTTAGCTGTGTGTGCATATTATAGCCATTTAAATGGAATAGGTCACTAATTCTGCTAGAGATATTAGCTTCTGTTACTATGACGACATCAATTATAGATTTCTCATGAGAGTAAACTATTTGCTCTAACTTACTAAAGTATTTTAAGAGAGAGGTTAGGTTAATGTGTATGCACAATAGTTTATTACATTTTTTTGTTGGCAGTTTGGTAGAAAAGTGATTAATATCTATGCAATCAATTAATTCTACAATATTATCATCACAATCAACATCATCCATAATTATTCAAAAGATTTATATACCTACTATAATTAATTAGTTAGAAAAATACAAAAAGGAAGGATAAAGTCAGGCTGCTAATGATTTCGCTTCGGATCAAAAATATTTTAGAAGTTTCAGTTTTTCTAGCAATTACCTTGGAATATTTGCACCACACGAATTTACATTTGTTTGTGTCTTTTAGTTCTGACTTGGCCTTAGCTAGTAGATATTTGATTCGGTTGGTGAGGGCTTCACGTAAGTATACTTTTTCACCTTGATTCTGAGGAGTGAGGTCAGGCAGTACGGTACCGGCAAGAAGTTGAGCATTACGGTCAGCATTTATCCACTGAGTCTTAGTTTCTTCGCTATTCAGTTGGACAAAAATATTGCCTGACTTTCCTTTGCGCGCGGGATTGAAGGCGGATTGTGCCGTGCAACACTATCGGGGTAGTGACGAGCGATATTTACTTACAAGCTTACATTATACCTAGCTTTAGGGTTGTGTTGTTTGGGTCAATGTGTTTGGTTTTGTGAATATTAGTAATACGAGTTAATGCGGCGCAGCGGTGAATGGCGTCAACTACACGAAAGCGTTTCAGACGGCGCTGATTGAAGGCGGATTGTGCCGTGCAACACTAGCGGGGTAGTGACGAGCGATACCTTACTGTAGGGCTGTGCATATCGCTATATTGATGACTGTCTGAGTTTTTATAGGTGGGTAAAGAAAGAGATTCTTACAAATGTTAAAAGAACAAGGTTTTTTGTCTATTCCCGGCGTTGGTAAACCCTGTTTGTAATGAGTTTTTTGGGAAATAAATGCTTATTATTATTACAAGTAAAAATGAAGATTGTTTAAGACATTTTACCAAATGCTATCATACCAACTTCCTTATCTTTCCAATAATAATAATGATGTTTAACGTCGGTCACGAAACAAATTACCTTGGGTTAACGTCTTGTTCCTTCCTCTACGTAACGGAAAGCGACAAGAAAATTAAATTACTAGCCGAAACGCGGCTTTATATTCCGAAAATAACATAAACTGACGTATTATTTCTGGTGGCTTCTTTAAAATAATATTATGGTATTTATTCCGCTTCAAAATAATTCCGAAGCTTGTCATACATACTGAGGTGAATAGGACGAAATTGTGGTTCGTTTCATCCACAAACAAAATAACTACGAAATTCTATGCGACAACATGTAAATTAATAAAATGTTGTATTGGATTCTTTGCTCCTTTCCTCAAAAAACTGGATCTATCAACACACTAGAAACTTATATGCAGTGCATGAGAGAATAGCCTTACAAAAAAGCTTAACCTATTCGCAGAAGTACCTACAAAAACTATTTATTTAGAACATGTATTTTCCACAACAATGTTAAACTCCAGTGAAATTGTCTGTAGCCATACTTTAGAAGTTTTTTAAGTGCCGGAACAAGCCGCCGTTTTAATTGCGCGAACAGGAAAGGGGAGAGATGAATGTAAGGAAGCGGCAGCAGGCTTGCCAACCGCCCTACATTATTAAAACTTGCCTCTTACTCAACCGCCCCACTCCGGCAACTCTGCGGGCATAATGATTCGCGCATCTCGAACGGACTTGAAATAATTTCATTTTGAAAAAAGTTTGAGGCAATGTTGAGTGTGCACTCGAATTCCAGTTTGGAATTTTAGATTCAACTACAGCTCAAAAAGGAAAATGAACTAAAACTTTGTACTTTTATTTACGTTCCCGTGAAATTTTGACGGCATTTGGTGGAATTTCAGTTGCACAAACTAGCGCACCCTACGTTATTTAAGCATAAGTAGGCCTACGTGGCAGGAAGAATAGGCCTTGCCAATTTAGAATTCACTTAGTCAACAACATTAAATACGTATAAAACGGTGTATAATTGTGACGTGCGCACCTTTGTTAATGGGTAAACAAATGTTGCTCCGCTTGATGAGTACTTTCGCCCTCTAAAAGCAGCTGGTGCTATTTTCATTTACCCGGTACAACGCGGTATGACGTATACACTTTCAGGGGCTGCTACGCCCTTTACTACAAAAACAACGATGCGAGTAAACTAATTGCGTCCTTGAAACGCGGCGCTACCACGGGTTCTCGTAAACATGTATATAAAAGCTGTGAAATACTGCAAAATAGACGACGTCCTCGTGTTACCGTGGCCGCCTTATTACAGCACGAGTATCTCCACAATGCCTCTAGCGTGCCTTATCTGCGGCGACGCAAGAGCCTCATAAGCCCAACTTGTTACCTCGAAACACATTGTAACACATTATGCGCCAACGCGGTGTCGACCTAACATCCTCACGTAATAAGAATATGTGGTCTTATGAATATTTTGCTCGCGCTCGACAATGTGCGATCAAAGATTACCGCTAGTGGTTCCGCAGTTTCACGAGGCGTACGTTGAAGGGGCGCTCGATAGCACTACGTCGCTGCAACGCGAACTGACTGCAAACTAATTCTCGGTAGTATCCGAGCCACGTACCTTACTAACTTTGGGTTTACCTTTAACGACAACTTAACTCTATTCTATAGTTCGGTAATAGCTATTTTGAACTCATTTCGTTAGTTTATGTTTCCTTATTTCCGATAGGATGAATGTGGAAACGAATAGTGAAATCGCAAAATCTCTATAACGCGGTTAACCTAACTTTTCAGGACTTGTGGTAGAACGTTTGTTATCCATTACAAAGTGAGAAGAATAGTAAATGCCTTACAAAAGTTATACAATTGAATTGAAACACCAAAGTGTGAAGATTCCTGCTGGTACCCGTATTAGTTTTCCCTGAAATGATTCTGTTTAGTTTACCAAAATTTACGCCTCTTGACAATCAAACCGCTTGCAACTCTTGGTTAAACGGGTGTTTCCAAAAGATTATGGATAGGTAAGTAGGCGCCTTAAGACGTCAATCACACGAGGGTCGCTGGTCCAGGATGAAACTGAAGGGTGGGATTATAAGGGTCTAATACTCAGCAGCAACAGGATTATTAATATTCAGGGCCACGGCTGATGCCCTTAATTTACTTTCTTTGGTATTAAATTACGAGTCCGTTTTTATAAACCCCCGATGATATCATGGGATTAGGAAAAGTTCCGTGCTTTGATTCAGAATGTTGTTTATGAGTTTTGTAAGGATCTTGTTCTGCATTGCACAAACTTTGTTCAAGTGGATGTATTATATGATACAGGCATAATCGGCACAATGCCAAAAACAGGTGCTTTTTTAAAGTGATTTGGAATTTGTAATTCAAAGTTCAAACATTCAGAGATTAGTGTAGTTCGTTAGAAAAGTTTCATAAACAATTGATAAACATCACGTACTACTTTTAGGATAAACCATTGACAAAAATAAGTACATATTCCTGATAATAATATTTAAGAATTTAATTTTTAGAAAACTTAGTCTGTTCCTGTTTCAAGATTCAGTGCAGGAGCACACATAATATCTAGAAAAAAAAATATTATAAATTAATTAAATAAATACACACGATACTCCGTACGAAGCACTAATTGTTCCCGCTTGCGCTGCTCGCTAATCCTCGTCACAAAGCACGACACAAGCAGAATCACGCTATTTACCGAAACAATCACCAGACCGTTGTTCTCCTGCAAAAGACAACTACTGAAAATTTTGCTACGTAGGTATATTCTATAGTATAGAGTATATACTACAAAATAGTGAGGTTTTCCGTGTGGATTCTGGCCGGAAGAGCATCACTCAATCTTTTCTAGGAAATAAATCCGGAGAATGTGCAGCCAGCATTCTGTGTAAATATAAAATTTTGCAAGTGGTTACCAATTTTTAACCTGGGCCAACACTAGGATTTAGAAAAATAAAGTATTGATGATAAATATTGTGAAAACTGTGACTCTACCACATTGAATAGGTACCTTATTTACATACAGACATACATTAATCACGCCATTATCCCTTGCAGGGTAGGCAGAGCGTGAACGGCCGTAAAAATATGGTCGTTATTGCCACGTCTGTCAAATATTGTAGGGCAGTTTTAGCTATTGTCGTGTATCACTATAGTAACAGGTTGGCAGACTTTCGCCCAAAACTGCAATACACATGTAACCCTTGATCCCTTAGTCACTTCTTACGACAACCAAAGGAAAGAAAAAATGGCATCACACGGTACCGACATAAATATTTACCATCTTTATGATTTTTGACAAAAAACAGCCAATTTAGACGGTATTTCTAAAATATCAAGTTAAATGTTGCGTCATAGTAGTTTCCGAAAAATTCTGTACCGTTGTTACATAACACCATTTATCTGTTTAGTACTTTTATTTGTTTAACAAAAGATTTATGTTGCCGTAACGGCGGGTATAAAATAAATTTGAATAAACTCTCAATTCAATTTGTTATCTGTCCTTTACACATTGTTTCGCGAAAAGCTAATCAAGCCGGCGAAATACACAATGGGCCCAATTTCGATATCTGTTAATTAAAATCAATCCTTTCTTTGTTGTAAATTCGCTGAAATGAAAAGAAAATAGAAATTCAAAGTGAGTCAATGCCGATAAAATGAACCACAGAACCTGGAAAGCGTATTAGACTCAGATGAATAGACACAAAATTATAAATGAGTATTATAAAAGCAGTACCTACTGGCTAACGTTCCAATTTTTTAAATTGCTAAGCTCTAGTAGGAACATAGTTTTCTGTCTACTGCGCAGTCCAAGTCTCTTGAGGTTTTTTTTTACGTAGCCTGTTCAGTGTCCAACTGCAAGGCCTCCCCTCTCTCGCACCACCCGTCTCGATCTTGGGCTGGAGTTTGCCAGTTTTGGAGAAAGGCTTCCAAGTCATCTCTCCATCTTCGGCGAAGACGGCAACGACGATGGCGACCATCTTGTGGCACCCACCCTGTTTTTATTTTTGCCCATCGGTCGCTACGCATGCGGCAGACATGTCCCGCCCAGTCCCACTTCAGTTTCGCAGATTTTTTGGCAACATCTACTATGCCAGTTTTGGAGCGCAGGGTTGTGTTCCTAATCGATCCTCTTGAGGATAAAATATATTATTGAAAAATGGTACATGATTTTTTATATGCAAATAATACTGTTTGAATTATTAACTCTACGATTAGATTTTTTGTATTACCTAAGCATTTTTTGCTACTATTGTACTAGTCATTTAATAAGGTTTAGGAAATATAAAAATGACCCAATCTGACCTTATCAAACAAAGAACGGGACAAATTAAATTAAATAGTCTTTTCAAAAAACCTGAACGACACACAATACGGGTTTTAGTACTTACATTTCCTTTTACTGTCGAAATGAATAAGTACAGGTAGGGGGTCGCTTTTGAGAGAATTTTAATATGGCCTCGATCAACAGATTGTGAATGTGGAAAGGATATCGATAAGTGCTTGTATTGTTAGCAGGATCCTTGGAATAAATTTCCCCTATCTTACCCAAGAATAATCTAAGGTCTATTGTTGATACTCATATATTGTACTTTTCATGGTTCTCTGTTGTCCACTTTAACTATGCCTTACAATGATAAATCCTTGCCTCAAATAATTTCTTCGTTCTGAATTTGGTCAAACATCTTTACTCTTCTCAGAATAATACTTCTCAAAATTAATTGCGAAACGAGTATTACCCAGATTTTTTACGTCGTTCTTGAGAACTCACAAATTAATAGGTACGGAGACAAAGAAACTTTATCACTTTAAAACTTCTAACATGTCCTATAATCTAAAATTTAATAAGACTTAATTCTCTAATATGTAATTTGGGAATTTCTCCTCACCGGTTCGCTCGGCGATGGTATAATTAGATACGTCGTTAATTAGAGCTACCTCCACAAGAGCACTCTGGCTCCGCCTTCGCTTACTTTACAGCAACTAGCTCTCTCGCCGTCTTCGTGAAAGTGGCGAAATTATAATAATTTTGCATAAAACGGTGAAAAAAGTTACCAAGGACTAACAGTGGTCAACCGAATTCGTGGTTTTGAGGTTTTCAGGTTGGCGCGCTTGCTGATATACAGCGTACTTATTTATTCCAGAAAGCTATTTTAAATATAAGAAATATTAAGAAGATCTAGGTACATCTAAATCAGTATCGAAATAGGGAAAGCTCCATGTCTAGCAGTGGAGAGGGTAGCTGTTGATTTTGGTGATGTTTGACATCAAAATGGCAAAAATCGCGATGTGTACCCGCTTATTACGTCTATTTGCATTCAATATTGTAAAGGGGTCGGAGATTTTATATTACGGTTGTGGGGGTCGTTTCGTCTCTCCATTTGAGGTTATATTTGACCCAAATTTGTCCGAAGGCGGACACATTTTCGTATTCGAATCGAGCCTCCAACCCTCTGCACCATCAAACTAGAGAATGTTTATTTTTCAAATAACAATTCAAATACCAGTTTTATCTAGCATTCCCAGACCAACTACAAAAATCATTCAGTTACTGCACTGCAACATGTCTGAAAACGCGGTTGGTACCAATACCTAAAAAAGTTACATGCAATGCAGCTTAAATATTTTAATATCAACATCCTATAGTTGGAGAATTGGTCATAATGGGTCGTTCATCTAATAAAAATAAACTTTAGCTTGCAAGCAGTTCCAGACTTTTTTCAAAGTAAACTAATAAATTATAAATTAAGTACTACTTCCAACGTTACAAACAAAAAAGCAGTTAAAATTACTGTACTACCGGCATGGCCTACATATCGGAAATTGCTAAAATATTACTTGGCCATTTTATGTTTCCGTGCTTTTTATGGGCTCATATATTGGGCTTATTCCATGCTGATACCATATTTTACGGCTCCATAGGTCTTTCACTTGGGTATAAAAACTTATTAGCGTGTTGAGTGCACTCAACCCAGGTGAAGGGTGTATTACAGGGTCGATTTGAATTAATTTTTACTGTAATTCTTACCGGTTTGAATTAACTACTAATTCCATTTCCGTTCAGTTTTACGATT
Source organism: Phthorimaea operculella (assembly GCA_024500475.1). Lineage (NCBI taxonomy): Eukaryota > Metazoa > Arthropoda > Insecta > Lepidoptera > Gelechiidae > Phthorimaea > Phthorimaea operculella. Next base: position 1,228,303 of record JANFCV010000118.1, read on the forward strand.
TTAGGGTTACCTATTAAAAATTAATCAACTTTCTAATAATTTTGAAAGCCTTCTCATATCGTTAGGCATGTCAGCCATACCAGTAATTTAAGTATTTATTTTCTGTTTGATTTCGAGCTTCAAAGAACCTCAAAGCAAATTCCTGGAAATTGTATCAGCTGGTAAAGTTATCACTTGAACATGTTATCATCACTCAAATAAATTGAAATTTACAATTAGTTGCAAAACTATACTGGTAGATGGAGCCCTGCCACATGAAGTGGCGAAGATACACTTGCACATTTTTACAGGCTTCGATTAAGCCCGATATCCCAGTATTCGGTATCCAAGTTGGTAGAGACATCGGCAGTACAGATGCCGAATCCTGCCTGCGGTAAAAATATGCAACGGAAAGTTTTATTTGGTATTTAAAATTGAAATAAACAAACCAAACAATTTGTAAATGATTGAACTTTTACTACTGTTATCGCTCTGCCTGCCCCGCAAGGGATAAAGGTGAGATATTTGTGTGAATGTAAACCTGATGAACATAATTATTAACCTTTGTTACACCCACCTAGCAAAAATACAGATGATAGATATTTTCTCGTAATTTTTCTGCATTCGCAGCATCCAGTAACTTTAAATCCGCGTTGGCCTGAGGCTATTTGAACGGCGACACGGAGAAATGGTTCTATCCTTTGCGTTCCAGCTACAGATTTATGCGGACGACTTTTTAGGGTGCCGTACTCAAAAGGTCAAATTGTGGGACCCCAGTACTGAGACTTCGCGCTCTGTCTGTCTGTCTACTACGGCAAAAACAAAGTAAACGTTTTTGTGCGCTACTTTCGCGCTGCGTAACGCATTTATGTAACCCAAAATGTGTTTTTTTTTTACTTTATTGTCATACTAGCTTTCTGTCCCGCGGTTTCACCCGCGCCTTAGTGAGTTTTCTAGCTAGTGAGTACCTAATTAATTCTCTAAGGTGTGTGCGTTACCAAATTAGTCAACAAACTAAATAAATGAGCAAAATTTAAATAAAAGTCCTTGTGCAAGTGTGTAAAATTAATAAGTGAATTGTAATAGTGCTTGTTTTTTATCATGACTTGGACTTAATAAAAGCGGCCAAAAGCGTGTCAGACACGCTCACAAATAGGGTTTCGTAGTCAACGTTTAAATATCAGGTCTATCAGCGTTACAAAGTTAATTTTGTTGCTGGTTTGTTAGCAGCTGTATGGTTACCAACCGCAAATAGAAGAACTTTAACATTTCCTTAATCTTAAGTGGTAGATTCGTTATAGTTTTCATGGTAACTTCATATTAAAAACTATATTCCATATTTTTTTCAAATTTTTAGCACGCTTACTTTAGAAGTTACAGCTGGAACAAATTATGACTCAAAAACGCCTCTTTCAAAAGCAAATATCTCGAGACAGAAACATTTTGGAGACTTTGTTTCAAAGAAACCTCCCCTTAGTATTCGTTATAGTTTTCATGGTAACTTCATATTAAAAACTATATTCCATATTTTTTTCAAATTTTTAGCACGCTTACTTTAGAAGTTACAGCTGGAACAAATTATGACTCAAAAACGCCTCTTTCAAAAGCAAATATCTCGAGACAGAAACATTTTGGAGACTTTGTTTCAAAGAAACCTCCCCTTAGTAAAAGACCTATTTAACTATACCCTACTCAATGTTACAGGTAGAAAAAATTTTTTTGCCCCCCTTTCAAATGTATGGGAAGGGGGTCCAAAAAACAATTAAAATATTTTTTTTCAACATTTCTAAATTTGGGTCAACACAATCTATCTTCACACCAAATTTGATGTCGATAGCTTCAAAACTGACGAAGTTATGAGGGCGCGGCATACAGACAGACAGACTGACAGACAGACTTACCGAAATGATAAGGGTTCCAAGTAGAGTACGAAACCCTAAAAATGGGTTCAATAAAGTATTTTAAAAGCATCAAATCTGAATTCATTATTCACATATTTTGGTCGATCGAACATCTTTAGCTTGTATGTATTTTTTGTAAGCTGTACGATGTATTATCCCACTTGTACGACAATCTTGGCTCAGCTACTTGATAAAGGATGTCGCTGCCATCCACTACCCAGGTAAATCATTTTTGTCTTGCATGTCATTTTTGTGAACAGAATGTAGTATCCCACTGATACGACTATCTTGGTTCAGCTACTCGATAGAAGATGTCGATGTTATCCAAAATAATGGAGGAGTATTTATGTCTCGCGTGTAATTTTTGTTAGCAGTAGGTATATATTCGCTATTTTCCAACTTTCGGAATAATGATTTAAATTATATAAAGGTTTATTTTATACCTTTAAAAATTATATTTTATAGAAAAATATATATTTATTTAAGGAATTAATAATATTTTTTGCAGTAATTTAAATAATTTGAAATTGGCGCGAAAAACGACACCTCATTTGTCATTATTGGCTGTGACGTCATATTTCAATAAACAAAGTAAGGCTTTGGTAAGCCTACTATGAATTTCCTGTTAACTAGTAGCTAAAGTATTTATTTTATAGATAAATAGGATATCCCATGCGCACGATCAATAAAATGGTTTCACTTTTATTAAAAAACACTCACATTGTTAGGAAAATACATAAAATTGAAGTGAAATTATGAAATAAACTGATCCTACTGAAGCCGTCTCGCGAGTAGTGGCGCGAACGAATCTGTCAACCGGCCGGGCGCAACGTCTCGTCGTCGACCACAATAATTTTACCGTTTCTTCTGTAAAAATATCAAGTTCTAACAAAATGACAAGCTACAAAACTTGCGCCGTACCTTTGTGTAACAGTACTACAATACTGTATCCTGAGAAATTGTTTATACACGTTCCTAAATGTCCCAAACGTCGTAAGCAGTGGTTACGATTAGCACGACGAGACACGAATTTTACGTCTGACAAATCTGCAGTTTTCTTTTGTGAAGACCACTTTGATGTGAGTACAATATAAAGCAATCAATTTAGCCTCCAGTCTTGCAAGAACTGCTATGTTTTACCGAAGGAAACCTACTAGTTTAGGTACCTAGGTGTTTGTACTTGAAACAGATTATACTTAAATTAACAGACCCAGCCCCAGCCCAGTGGTTTCACTCGCTGCTAACCGTATTCCGGTGGGAATAAGTAATTCCTTGTCAAACATCATCCTCCTGCATCCATTTATCTGTTTAAAAAACACATCAAAGTCTGATGTGTGGTCTTAAAGATCTAACTGAGCAAACATAGACAGACAAGCAAGACATGAGGAGTAATTTGTTGGTACTATGTAGTAATGATTATAAATGTTTGTACTAATATTTTTAATATCATGGGTAGATAGGTATACTTTACAGGTAATTAATAAATACATTTTGTGTTACTCAACAGCTTCCTAATGATATGGAAAACTACATCAGATACAGTGTGATGGGTTATGTTGGCAAAATAAAAATGAAGTCTGACTGTTTGCCATCGAAATTCCAATGTCAGCCAGACAGAATGAAACGTACCGCACCACCACAGCCTCGATCAGCTGTAAGTAAGAGACAGCGCAAGGATATACTACAAGAAATATTTGCTGAGGACATTAGACTACCAGCAGATATAGACATGACACCAGCAACATCAGGCATGACCAACAATAGTGGTGAGTAAACGGATCAGTTGAATGGATTACAACAAAATTAATTTTCAAAATTTCATCTGTTCTTGCTTAAGGCCGCTATAGAGGTTTTCACAAAGCCCATACAATTTTCCCTGCCAGACCTCTCGGAGCGTCATTTTGCGAAAAACATGGGGATGTTTGAATGTTTTTTGCAGTGATATTATGAATAAAAATAAATATATTTTTATGCAATTAGATTAAGTACATCTTCTTAAATAGCATATATTTTTTTTAAATCTTTACTACTGTTATTTTTTCATACAGAAGCCGTTATAATGGCGCATTATTTTGCAAAAAATTGTATTTAAAAACGTGGTATTATTCTATATTTCTGAATACAATTGTAAAATGTTCACTGTAGACTTTGTTCTCAAATATATACTCTATTTTTTTGTATAATTGATATTTTTTTACAGTGAACCAAAACTCTAAAACTCACGCTTGATTTGAGGTCTTTTCCTGAATTTTGGTTTTGTCGCTTTAGATATCGCTGTTTGTAACAGGTTTAAAACGAAAATGTTAATATTTACATTGTACATTTTGTAGATGAAGATATGCTTGATTAAATGTACAAGTAACATATTATTTTTACATAACGGTTTTCGAGAAACTCACATGTTTATAAAGCCAATATTTGCAAAATTGCTAGAAAAAATTGAATGCGCTCTTAATAGAGTTATGAAGACATTAATTAAGAAACACTCATGTAATAAATTATGTGCCTTATTAGTTTTACATACTTGATGTGTGGGTATTTCCATCCTTATTATTGTGTAATATACTTACTTAATATGTAATATTAGTGAAAAACAGAACAATTACTCATATTTAACAAATGTTTAATGTAAGAATGTTGCTTAGAAAATCATTACATGGATGAAGAATATTCTTAACTCACACTTATTTTGACAAAAGTGCATTTAGTGGGTGCATTTTTTATGGATAATTTTAAACCTTCCATCAAAGATCTTATTGTACACATATGTACTTCCCTCTAAAATATTATTCTAAAACCCTGAAAATAATTTTGATACGATTAAACTAATCCATTATCAAAATTTTGTTGCACGTACATATTAAAAAAATTTACCAATATGTAACACATTTTAATTCTCCCGCGCAGCAAATATTCTATTATTACAGTAGCTACCTATATTACTCTTGCCCAAAAAATACTAATGTTTTACTTTTTTTTCCAAATTGATACACAAAATTTCTAAAACGAATCTTAAAATCGTACCCGTGTTTTAAACAGTTTTGTACAATGTTTATGTTACTCATATAATTATTATTGAAGAACTAATAATGTCTTTCGTACTACATTCATTCCGAAAAAAACATTAAAATTACTAATAAAAACAATTCGCCCGCTTGCGGCGCTCTCTTGCCGCTCCTTCGAGACTTATTAGTGCAATAAAAATAAAGAACCAAGAGCGTGTCAGACACGCCCACAAATGAGATTTCGTAGTCAACGTTTAAAAATTATCAGGTTTTTAGCGTTGCAAAGTTAATTTTGTTGCAAGTAAAAAATATATATTTAGTGGGCGCGGCATACAGATTGACATACAAACAGACTTGACGAAATGATAAGGGTTTCTAGTACACTACGAAACCCTAAAAAAATTAGCTCATTATGTGTAATGACAAATTTAAAAAACATTGTAATAGTAAAAACTTTTTTTATAATTTTGTTTTATTTTTGTTTAATGCTGATTAGTACAAAATAGCTTTTAGTATAGCATTTCACTTGATAAGGTAATCATTTGTAATAAATAAAACTACATTGTGATTTAATTGGTGTATGATTGAAATATACTTTACTGTACAGTGTTTGAATTTAAACTTAATTAACAAACACTCATGTAATAAATTATGTGCGTTATTAGTTTTACATACTTGCAACAGTCATTACATTAAATAGGAGCTTACTAAGAAATATTTATGTGAGCATGCTTTGTGCACAATCAGTATTTTTGATGGAACAATGGGAAAAATTGATGAAAAAAACGAGAATAAATTGAGGTACAGTTAAATACCATCCTTTTTTTAATTGAATAATTCTTTTTTGTTCCACACATGAGATAATCATGATCAGGGTTACATTAAAAACATTTTGATAGTAAATACTAAAACTGTTTTTACACAGTACAGGTTCTTAGCTCCGAGCACTGTCCCATCTGGATAAAAGCATAAAACTTGGCATACTTGTAGCCTTGTCATGTATAATTAATATTTTCATGGGGGACAGACTTGTCAAGGCTATGTGTATGCCAAGTTTCATGCTTTTATCCAGATGGGACCATACCATTAGACAAGCTCCAAGCTAAGAACCCGTACTAGCATGTGATTTCTTGATACTCCTATTATTTTTTATATTTATATGTATTTTATATTTCGATCTGTATCTTGGAGAAAGTTGTTCAATTTCATGGGCTAGTTCACGTTCTGTGTTAATAGGCGCGTCCACACTGAGCGAGGCTGCTCGGCAGCTCATTGCCTCGCGCGGCAAACAACCAAAAAATTACGAGGCTCACCCGAGCAGCCTCGCACAGTGTGGAGTGGACACACCTGATTGAACAAGTTGCGAATGGGCCAATCTGCGGACGACCCCATGTATGGGTAGGTCATATCATAACTCATTTCATAAGTCATAAAAACTAAATATAGTTTTTTTTTCAGATTTTCTGTCTACTGCTGAGATGCATGACTTTAGTTTTCAAGATCAGGCAACACAAGTATGCCCTGAAACAAGCAATAAAAATATACAAGTTTGTTCCACTACAAAGTTCAGAAGCAAATATGTGCAAACTTGCAAGCAAGCTTTAGCTAAAGATAAAAGTACTTCTACTTTCAAGACTGATTTCAGGACTACTGCAACATCACCTGTTAAAATAAAGTGTGCAGTTGAATTAACAAAGAATGCAAGCAACAGCAAAAAAATACTATCAAGTGAATATCTAGAAGAGTTAACTTCTGGCACTTCTCCATCAGTTCAGTCCTTAGTCACAATGGCGTCAACCAGCAGTGATCAATCAGAATTATATGAAATAAAAAGGAAAGTTGAAACAGAACATTTAAACCGAATATCAATTGAAAATACTGTACAGTTAATAAAAACAATCCAAGATATTATATAGGTATTTCAAAGGATTGTTATCATATAATTGACATTATTAAAACATATACAAACCTTTCTGTTGAAAACATTCTATTGTGTTTGAAAAAATAAGACTAAATACACCATTCTCTGAGCTTGGAGATCAATTTGGAATGTCACTGTCTTATGCTAGTAAAATTTTTATGACTGCTGTACCTCTTATTGCAAGTGTATTGCATCCATTAATTATACAGTCGACTAAAAAACAGTAAAAAGGAACTTACCTATAGCATTTAGACATAAGTACCATCACATTTATTGTATCATAGACTGTCTTGAAATAGAAATACAAAAATCATCAAAATCTGTAGAGCAGACATTGACATGGTCACAATATAAAAAGCGAATACTGCCAAATATTTAATCAGTAGCACCCTGATGGTGTTATCAATTATATTTCACCTGGCTACAGTGGTAGAATCACAGATGTCTTGGTAGTACAGATTTGCAGCCTTTTGGATTATTTAGAACCAGGTGTGTCTATACTTGCAGATAGAGGATTTAAACACATAGAAGAAGCTCTACTGAACAAAGGTATAAATTTAGAAAGACCTCCAACTGTTACACAAAACTCTAAAATGTCAAAACAGGATGTAATTAGAACAAAGCAAATAGCCAGTCTGAGGATTCATATTGAGAGAGTAATCAGACGTTTGCGAGAGTTTTCAATGTTAAAACCTCACTCTGTAGTAAATAAGAAATTGTTAAAATATTTGGATGATTGTGTTGTTATTGCATGTGCACTGATTAACCTACAGGATAGTATAATTAAAAATATATAAGTTGCTCAATTAAAATTGTTTTATTTAGTACTATTGTAAAGTAATGAATAAACATTTAATTTCCAAAATGATACTAATTTACAAAGTAACTCTTTGACATATTCAGCATCATATTCCACGGGCACAATATTCACCTTCTTAGTTTTTTCAAAGTCCCATGATGCAACACAGAATAAACCTTTTTTTAATTTGGTTAAATGCATCTGCAATTGCACTTGTGCAAAGTATTTTGGTGAGACTATTCCTTCTGAAACATATTTTTTGGTTGACTTTTCGCTTACTGGGCATTTTATTTCAATGACTGTCTCGCCATTTAAAATCCCATCAGGTGATGCTGCAATCATTGGATGTTTTTCACATATGAAAAGGCCACATGGAGATATTTTGCCGATTGTTTTTTTTAACTCTTTCTTAACAAGGTCTTCCAATTCTCTGCCTCTTTTCATTGGGAGAGTATCAGGCACGTTCGCACCCATTATTGTAGCAATTAATGTGCCATCAGAAGTTTTACAACGAGTAACATCATATGCTTTTGATGCTGTAATTCTGCCATATCGAAGTTCATACCATGCTGGGCTCTTATGCTGTCCACAGGTGAGTTTTTGTACTTCTTCTATGTTCTGTATTGTGAAGATTGGACAAATTTCATTTAAAAATTTGTCGCAGTCATTTTCCAAGTTATATCTGCAACTTAAGTAATGCAATGACATTAACTGAAGCACATCATTATCAGGTTCTAGAAGATGTTTTAAAATTTGGCAATTCTGCACTTTTCTCCGCTTGCTCTCTATTAAAAGTCTTGCAATACTCTCTCATCCCGTGGTATTGCACTTGTTGAGCCTTTTGTGTTGCCAATATCTTTTATTTTCATATATTTTAGTGTTCCACCCACTTTAGCCAGTGTCGACTTTTTCCAATAACATTCAGTAGAAGTGCATGCTGGCTCCTCACTTCTTCTGTGAGTCCACATCAAAAAAGCCACTGAATGTTTACATCCTCCATTGGAGGCAGGGCAGTCGCCACACTGGACACTTTCTACTATCCCGTCTTTTTCGTCGACGACCAAGGACACCGAATATGGCTTGTCACGCACTTTATGTTCAGGCGAGATTTTGCATTTCACAACACATAAATTTGCCTCCCTCTTCAGCTGGACATAACCTATAGCGTCGTCACCATACGACTCCCTCGAAGATCTGAAATAATAAGTACCATTGTATGAATTTGAAATTGTTTCATGAAAAACGACTGTACCTACACATCAACTCTTGAAAATAAATAGCATTGCAATACTTACACAGAAGTTTTTACATTCCGAAACTCGGCCGAGCAAAAGTCGGGATTGCAGGCAAAGAAATTTGCAACCATATAAGAGTCTATTTTGGGCAAATTTGCGCTGTCGGCTTTCATGAAACCAGGTTCCATCTCGCCTGTCTTCTCTTTACAGACAAACTCAAGGCAGATTTATATTAATAATCGTCTTATAACTGTACAAAAACACAAAAAAGAACTGCGAATACTAACAACACCACCATAACACCACTTGACCACATACAACCACCATACAAACGATTTTTTGACGTTTTGTTTATTGAAATATGACGTCACACGAGGCTAGAACATGGCCGCCCGCGTTTCGGCTTGTAACATGAACAGAGTAAAAATCCCAAAGTAATTTATTAAAAATTAAAATATTTATGCTTTATATTATTGCAAAAAACGTATTGTATTTTCTTTTTGAATCTATAAGCCAGTGTATTTATGTATCAAATATTTTATTGCTGGAGTAGTCAAATAGCGAATTATCACATAGATACGTCAATCTTGGTACAGCTACCTGATGGGGGATATCGCTGTTTTCCAATATCTTGGTCAAATACGGGGTGTTAGGGACGGTGTAACGAAAACTTTGTAGGCGTGCTCAGACCATCAAACTGAACAACTTTTACTATGGAGCCAATGGTGGGAAACGAAAAAAAAATTCCGACGTCCCATACAGAATTCACGATCAGCTGACTGACTTTGTATGGGATGTCGGAAATTTTTTTTCGTTTCCCACCATTGGCTCCATAGTAAAAGTTGTTCAGTTTGATGGTCTGATTATGCCAGCAAAGTTTTCGTTACACCGTCCCTAACACCCTGTATTTTTGACATACATGTCATTTTTGTAGGCGGTAAATATTATCCTACACAAAAGCGATATATAAGGTTACATTTAATTAAGTACAAATCTCTTGAGGGTGTAATCTACTCACAAAACTGAACAACTTTTGTTTGAAACTTTCCTTCGAAATATAATAAAAAAAATTTGGACCTCACATACTAAGTGACACACTTTTTCAACATTTTTGTATGGGAGGTCCAATTTTTTTTTCATATTTCGAAGAAAAGTTTCAAACAAAAGTTGTTCAGTTTTGTGAGTAGATTACGCACTCAAGTGTACTTGCAAGTACAAGCACTTGTAAAGCACCAACTCGGGGGCGAGTTGGTGCTTGCAGCTGGTCTCCTCTCCCAAACAAACTTTTGCTTATCTTTTTTTCTTTGAGGGGGGCAAGCCCCCCTCAACCCCCCGTGCTGGCGCTTGCGGCTGGTCTCGTCTCCCATACAAACGTTTGCTTATCTATTTTCTATGAGGGGAGCAAGCACTCCTCAACCCCCCAAGTTGGTCTTGCAGCTGGTCTCCTTTCCCAAACAAACTTTGGCTTTTCTTTTTTCTTTGAGGGGGGCAAGCCCCCCTCAACCCCCCGTGCTGGTGCTTGTAGCTGGTCTCGTGTCCTATACAAACGTTTGCTTGTCTTTTTTCTTTGAGGGGGGCAAGCCCCCCTCAACCCCCCGTGCTGCCGCTTGCGGCTGGTCTCGTCTCCCAAACAAACTTTGGCTTTTCTTTTTTCTTTGAGGGGGCAAGCTTCCCTCAACCCCCCGTGCTGGCGCTTGCAGCTGGTTTCGACTCCCATACAAACTTTTGCTTATCTATTTTCTATGAGGAGGGCAAGCACCCCTCAACCCCCCGATTTGGTACTTGCAGCTGGTCTCCTCTCCCAAACAAACTTTTTCTTATCTTTTTTCTTTGAGGGGGGCAAGCCCCCCTCAACCCCCCGTGTTGGTGCTCACAGCTGCTCTCGTTTCCCAAAATAATCTTGGTAAAACAATTTTACAGCCCCGCTATTTTTGGACGTAGTATGTATGTATCTGTAAGATCCAATACATTGTTAAATAAATCACAGCACTGTCATTTTTCAACGTCGTATGTATTTGTGGGATCCAATACCTTGATAAAACATTTTTAATGGCATGTCATATTTGTATGAAATAATGTATATTGTATTTGTTGGTTCCAATGGGTATTGGTTGGTAAAAGTTTTTACCTGCCATGTAATTTTTATACTGTATTTGTGGGATCCAGAATGTTGTTAAAACATTTTCATTGGCATGTTATTTTTGTTCGTACAATCGTACATGTGTTGTGCCATATACATCAATACTTCATTATTATGTATGTATTTGTGGGATCCAATATCTTGGTAAAACATTTTCATTAGCAAGTAATTTTTGTACGTACATGTGTTGTGGGATATACATCAATTTTGCCTTACTTACTCGCCAAGAGATGACGCTGTTAGTTTCTAAAACGCGAATCGGCTCAGTCGCGCCCCCATTTCAAAAATATTGGAAAATGCGTGATCCTCTGGGAATGAGACATTTTTCCGTGGTAAAAAGTATATGTTATTCCAGATGCCCTTTTATATTTCTGCAAAGTTTCATGTCAATCTAATCAGCCGTTTTTGCGTGATGTCGTAACAAACACACACGTAGGAAGTATAGCAAGACCAGTGTGTAACATTTGCCAATATCGTAAAACAAAACTTAAATTAAATAAAAGTTCGAAAAAATAAAAACAAAAATAAGGAGACTACTATCCGGATTCGAACGCGAGTCACCTTGTTTGGTAAGCAAGCGCACTACGGCCGAAGCCACCGTGAGTTTAAGATGACCGTTGAATTAACGGATATGCTTCCCCACAAAGACGCGAATCGGCTCAGTCACGCCACCTACTTCAAAAATTTTGGAATATGCGTGATTCCGCAGAAATGAGACATTTTCCCGGGGTAAAAAGTAGCCTATGTGTTATTCCAGATGCCCTTTTATATTTCTGCAAAGTTTCATGTCAATCTTATCAGCCGTTTTTGCGTGATGTCGTAACAAACACACACACAAACATCCGCCTTTATAATATTAGTAGGATAAATACAGTTTATGTCAAACTGTTTGACAGACAAATTCGTCGACGCGGTGTTGTGCGATACGGAGAGTTGAAAAAACAAAGGGCTTTCTATACAATTAACGTCTTGTTTTGCTCGATTTTGTTCATGACGGTTTGGGTCTCTGAACGATCCCTGTATCACATGAACGGTAATAGTTAAACAGTTCAAATTTTGACTCTGACACGAGGGTTCATTAGTTCGTTGGATGACTCGGTGTCCCACACGAAGAGGGAGAACTTCTCACAGGACATACCTAATACTATTGCCGCTGTTACAACAAATAGATAAGTACTTACTTAACATAAGGGTTAAAAGAGCTTCCATACAAAAATTTGATTTTTATGCCATCATCATTCTTACAAAATTGAACCCTTTGTGCGCTAGTCCAAATCGCACTTAACCGATTTTTTATCATCGAATTCATAAAAGACGGTCATGTGTGAATAATGCTTCCCGCTTTTATGCTCGCCTTCCACTCGGGACATTTACTTTACAATGTTCTCTAGTTCTTGAGGAAATCTTGATTATTTATAGATCACTGCACAATGTTTCAAGAATCCGTAATGCACGAGGTTCATTTCTTTTCACCTCTCTTGTAAGAGAGGTACCTATTTATTAATAAAATACTGTTAGTTAAAACAAATTCTTTTAAAAGCTATATTTCATATTCATTTGATTCAAAACAATAATATAGTCAATTCTATTATTCAATGCTTTACAGGGTGGTGTAAGGGACGGTGTAACGAAAACTTTGCAGGCGTGCTAAGACCACGAAACTGAACAACTTTCCCTATGGAAGATATGCACAGAAAAAATATGGGGTGATGCTGTTCTACGCCAGCAGAGATCCACATAGGTACACTGCATATCCTGTTATAAAATTAAACCAGCGTATGTTGATCTTTTAAATGGGTTGGTTGATGTGCTACTGATGTATCTTCTAACGTATCTAATAGCCCTATAATGCCCCCAGCTACAGAGTTAGGAAGAAATATTAGCTACGTGCACGTGACTGTATGTACGCCGCAAAACTGGCTAAGTGAAAGTTATTGTATATTGTGGTTGCTATTTATAGAAAGACACCTGTGGGTTTTGTTGGTATTTGTTTGTTTATATTTGTATTATCAAAATAACAGCACATCCACTAACATACCAATGTATTTAATGGAGTTGTATCCGAAGTACTGATTAAGCTTTCACATTAATGTTTTTGTACTTATTTCAATTAAAATTCTATAGTTTCTGGATTGGATATTATATTATAATTCATTGACGCACATAAAGATATTTTTAATTTCTGGCTTTAATATAATTGCAGTTACTTGATTTATTGACATCTTTTAAAGAAATAATCTGACTTCACAGTATACCAAGAATATCCAAGTCATGAATAGGATTCTCCTGGTTGGAACATAGACACAGTGTTCCTACAGTCAGCCATAAATCACTACAATGGAAGCAACCAGGAGTGTGAAACCGCAGCCAATCTATCTATCATTGCACCAGAACTCCAGTGCACCGACTGGAGACAACTTTGAATTTATCGACTTCTGTCTATTTACCCGGTGGTTCCAGCTTAGAATAGAATCACCCCATTTCCAATAGGTGACTGAAGGATGAATTCAGGGTAAAGGTAGCAGCCTTCCTTTAGTAAATACAGAACCGTACACTGGCCACGCTATTCGGTCTGCCAAGCGTTTTGAGTTCCTATGAAAAACACCATCTTAACATGGGGAGGCCTAGGTTCAGCAGTGGGTAGTTGACTTTGTTGACTGTTGATGTGATTTGTGTCTGTTACAGCTGACATAGCTGTCAAGGCAATATGCAATAATATTAATTTCAATATTTTTATTGGTGTCGCATTAGCCGAGCTTCTACATGCTCTTTCATACAAGTTTCACCATAAACACGAAATCGTGAAAAATACTGTGATATCGTGTAGAAAATATTATGAGACCCTCATAATATGATTCAATTAATGTATGATTTATATTCAAGGAATTTATTCTGAATATTTCTGCTCAACACTCCTCCCATGCGTATCAACAATTGAGCGGAATTTGCGGTTAGATTTATCTGACTCGTGTATTTTGTGAATGGCCGAACGTTCTGTGGTCCAAGCTCTATTGTAGCAGAACGTAGTATACCATTGCCATGACATGACCGATACAGTTTATATTCGTATTGTATGTGAAACTGTTTAGCTATTTGCTCGTGGTTCTTAGCTGCTGTTGTTCGAAAACTTGTATGAATCTAAAAAAATCCTGAATGTAGGTATATTTTATGAATGTATATTATTTAACTTGATATGGGCCTACCTTTTTGCAATAATTACAGACATTTATCTTGAAAATTCCACCACAACGTAAAATAATAATTTTACTATTGACAGCTGTCCACGGAGTGGTTACTGCACGCATGACAAAAATTCCCAATTCATGTGATAATTCAACTCAATTTCGTTTGTTATGCTTGAATTTTTATTTTTGCTTGCTCTTCCTATCAGTTATTTATTTATTTACAACGATTCTTTAATAATTAATTAGTTATTTCAGTGTTAATATTGCAATTATGAAGCTATAAATATGCACAATTTATTGTGTGAATAAAGCACTTTTAACGCTGAAATATTAACAGTTAAGCAGCTTTAAATAAGGAAAACATAATTATTATGCAAAACAAGTTAGCAAGCGAGTATGATATCAAAAGTCACGTTGAAAGCACAAAGCACTTTGTTTATTAAATTTATTAAATTAAAGCAAACACTGTAATTTTGAAACATAAAATGTGATGTAATACTGTTTAAAAATTACAAACAAAATAGGTTCATAGGATTTGGTGGACGTTTTAGGCTGGATTATGCAGAGTTGGTTGCAGGTAAATAGCGGTTAGTCGGGCAGCAGAAACGCCTCATCAGCGACACGCCACCGGCCGTCAATAGCTGCCTGTACCGCCCAGTCATTGGAGGGCCGCGTGTTACACACACGCGTAACTGATTCTTACTCACTGATATATGTTAACTTATTAGTGAGTGTCAGGTATACTACCTACCTAGAATTTAGTTGGCTGCAGGTAAATAGCGGTTAGTCGGGCAGCAAAAACGCCTCATCAGCGACACGCCACCGGCCGTCAATAGCTGCCTGTACCGCCCAGTCATTGGAGGGCCGCGTGTTACACACACGCGTAACTGATTCTTACTCACTGATGATGATGATCTTTCCGGCCGGTTTCGACCATGGCGACCACTTCTACTCCTGATCTAGTCGGCGCTGATGCGCTTGCATGTGGCTATTGTAGCCTATTTTGGCAGTAAACTCCCGTGCACAGTGTGGGCACGTGAGTTTGCCATTGATATAATTGTAGTTAATGGCGGCGGTTACTCACTGATATATTATGTTAACTTATTAGTGAGTGTCCGGTATACTACCTACCTAGAATTTAGTTGGCTGCAGGTAAATAGCGGTTAGTCGGGCAGCAGAAACGCCTCATCAGCGACACGCCACCGGCCGTCAATGGCTACCTGTACCGCCCAGTCATTGGAAGGCTGCGTGTTACACACACGCGTAACTGATAGCTACTCACTGATAAGTATATGTTAACTTAATAGTGAGTGTCTGGTATACTACCTACCTAGAATTTAGTTGGCTGCAGGTAAATAGCGGTTAGTCGGGCAGCAGAAACGCCTCATCAGCGACACGCCACCGGCCGTCAGTGGCTGCCTGTACCGCCCAGTCATTGGACGACCGCGTGTTACACACATGCGTACGGAACGGAAATTAAAAAACGCGAAGGAGCTGGTACGTATGCAACTGCTAAAGCAACAGAAACACTGGTAATACCATCAACATATTAGCACGCTATTTGCAGTCAATGTCGACTCAACTCTAAAATAACATTGGAAAACCACTTGTTTCTCATAAATAGAATATTAAAGCCCATTATTCCACGACTAATTTAACTTTTTTGAAAACGGTCTATCTTTGTTACACTCTGGAATATTCATATTTTCTGCTATCAAAAACATCAAGCTGAATTTGGACTCTACACATGCTACATGCACGATGTAGTGGCATTTGCGGGATGGAGTCGTTAGGTAAAAATGTTCGCCACAGTGTAAAAGTGGTTTCACTGTGTGCTCGACGAGTGATCACGGCTTCTGACACCAGTCATATTTTGCATCACAACACTGCAGGGCCGGTTTTTATTAATCACCAGGAACACACTCAATCCGGCCCTGATTGGGGACTTGTATTCTGAATAATATAGATCACCCTATTTTGCCGCCTGTATGCAAGTAAAGGCAGGTAGGTACATAATATAAAAAGTATAATTCGGAAAATATGTATATAAATAAAATAAAATTTGTAGGTAAGGTAGAAAATATGTAGGATGCTATTTTACTACTAAACAAGATTTAAAATACTCAAGGTCATTCGAGCGACAAGAATTAAGTGGTTTCATTCAAAATATCTATCCACTTATGTTGCTAATTGCATAATTCCACGACTAAAATGTCACTTCTTTGACAACGGTCTACACTCTGGAATATTCATATTTCTATTCATATTTCTGCTATCAAGAACATCAAGCTGAATTTGGACTCTACAGCTATAGAGCGCGCATTAGGCCCCGCGGCGTACTGTCAGAGCGTAAGCAGTTGCAGGCGTCAAATGTATGAGAAGTTATAGAGGTTCAGTAGTGCTGTCACTGTCGTTTTGCTACTGACAGACAGAGAGGTGGCGCCCAGCCTACTGCCGCCAGTTCTAACGTTTTAGGCGCACTCTATAGCTTGCTTATATATACTCTAAGGACTCTAAACATGCTACATGCACTATGACATGCACGACGTAGTGGCATTTGCGGGATGGAGTCGTTAGGTAAAAATGTTCGCTGCAGTGTAAAAGTGGTTTCACTGTGTGCTCGACGAGTGATCACGGCGCTTGACACCAGTCATTTGCATCACAACACTGCAGGGCCGGCTTTTATTAATCACCGGGAACACACTCAATCCGGCCCTGATTGGGGACTTGTATTCTAAATATAGATAACATAGAATACATGCAAAAGAATATGATTAAAAAATATTTAAAGTGGGTATAAAATAATATTTTAATAATACTATGTAAGATGCTATTTTACTACTAAACTAACTAGCTAACTCCGCTGGCTCAGTGACCCAAAGAAAATCTTGCCCTCCGAAACAAGCTCCCTCCCTAAACTAAGTAAAAAAAACTCAAGGACATACCTACTAGTGACAAGAAATTAAGTTCTTCTACTCAAAATATCTATCCACTTATTTATGTTGCTAGAGAAAGTAGGTATTATTTTTTAACAGTGCTTTAAAAAAAGCTTTTCCGTACAATTTTGTCATTAAATTTTTACAGAAACAAACACTAAATATTTCTCTCAGTAAACCGCATTTTTTCCAGGGCCGACGCGGAAAAAGCAGCAACCAAAGTTATGCCTAATATATTTATAGATTTTTTTACCTTTACAAGGTTTTTTAAATCCATTAGAAGAAAATAGTAGGTATTTTTGCCTTGGCTGCTTTGATCTATCAACCCGCACAATACTGTCACTCATGGGATTGATACACTGGGGTACAACACTGGTACACTCTGGTGGACACGCAATGCCGAACTCGCTTTGTGCTCAAACGATGTTATTGTACCTGAAGTGGTGACATGGACTTGACATGGAGAGTTATAATACCTCAATGCCGTATAACGATACTTAGGTAGGTAGGTATCCTATAGGCTAATTAAATGTCCTTTACGCTTATTATAATAAGGATTTTACAGGTAAACGATGACTCCAAAAAATATTAAAAAAGTTAAAAGACCGTTGAAACTGTGAAGCTGTAAGTGTTTCGTAACAATTAGCGATAACATCGTCATTTTGTATGTCTTAAATGGCTTCTTCTCCAAAATTCTTAGCACATAAATTATTTAAATACATGCTTAGTTAACAAACCGCACACACTTACCATCACATGCGAGCTTAGCCTGCGAAGCCCAATAAATTAGCTTCTCTTAAATATTTAATCCCCACACTTTGACGGAGTGAACGGGAAAGTAAATTTACAGCTACTCCTAAAATTACTCGCTCTTGCGTTACGAGCGGGGAATAAAATCAATAAATCATTCCTCCCCCGAAAATGTGTGAGTGGTTTTCAATAAAAATATTTTAATAGCCCTTTGAATAATGTCGTAATGGCTTCCGCGGGCAACAATGGGGGTTCCGTCGGGTTCCGTCCACCGACAGGCCATTGTCATGCTCTCAACACGCCACCGTTGGAAAATGGCTCCTCAGTGATTGCTTTTATAAACTTAACACGTGACATCTCTTTTTGAACTCGTTAATTCAAATATCGTTCCGAAAAGGTTTATTTTATTTTTACTTTGATCATTTTCATGCGGGTTGGACACGTTAAATAAATACTGAGTTTTGTCGTGATTTACATTCTGTAACATAACACGCTTAAAGCTATTTTCAGTGTAATTTATTGGTATTTTCGTGATTGAAAGGTAATTCATTAATTTGACTGCAACCAAATTCAGGTCGTTATAAAATAATTTCGTTGTCATTCACAGTACTTTATAATTAACTTCCGACAAGTGAACGGATTAATTTCATATTATTTACTCAAACATATTCATACAAAAATATACAGTTGCAATAAATATTATTTGTTTTAAGTATTTGTATGGCTCTTACAATATGTGTATAAAAATAACAATAATTCTACAAAACCTCTGATCAATTCAACAATTATCGTTGGAAAATGCTTAGTATATTTTTTTTATTTTCCCAACTCGAGAGCAGACACAAAGAGCCTGTAAATAGAGCTATTGTCCGTCTGTTTAAAAGGAGCTCCTAATGCTGAACCCTCTTAATGTGCTCGCTGCGGAACCCTTTGATGGTTTTGGTTTCAGCAATCTGATTGAACAGTTTATGCTTCTTTGTTCGCGGAGCGGCCAGAGATTTAAGCGATGTTCGGGTAAGGTGAGTTAGGTTAATGAAAAACTGCCCATTCAGAAACAAAACACTTATTCTGTTTGTATCTACATCTATAATGATAAATTTTGATTATAATAATAATAATAAAAACTTTTATTGCAGGCAAAAAACCCATATAAAATGTTTGATTCCGAAGCTGATCTTAGCGCAGTGGAAGCAAATTAAAGTTATCTTAAAATCTAAAACTAAATGGTCGATCAGCCTCGGAACAACATTTGACTACGATTCGTAGTGCTCTTTACTATAGCTAAATAAAATAAATTTAATGAGAGAATTTTGTTCCGGAAAGTTTCCGGCCGAGAAATTCTTGTTTCCAAAATCTACTTAAACAGGGCCCAGCAACGAATTGCTTACCGAGCGAACGATGACGCCGTTTCTTTGTGAGTTTAAGTATGACAGGAATCAGGTATTCAGGATATTGTGAGGAGCACAGGAATAGGGAATAACCTAAACTCACGGCACTGGAACATCCGCTCGTTCTCGAACTCCTTTCCTCCAATCTGCACTATAGTTCACAGTTCGACATCACATAATGTTTTTTAACACAAATAACTAAAAGATTTCTCTCCGAATGAGAAATCGGCCCCGTTGGCCTCAATCATTTATAATTAAAATACGTAGCTATCGGCAGCCACGACGCGAGCCAACGAAAAGTGAGGTTATATTCTGCCGGCGGTCGCGTGACTCTCAATCAAAGCGCCGGAACCAAAATCACTTGGTTCACTTCCCACCGAACAGGAAAACCACACGAGAAAACCGAAGGCACATTAAATTACACCATTTATAATTAATATTCGCATCAACGATGCGGGCGACGGCAGAGGACGTGACAATGACAGAGCAGTGTTGCCAGCACCGCGCGCCCATTTTATACGAAAACTAAACATTCACCCGCCCCGGACCGACCCATCGGTCCGCTCTATGCATGGCAGGCGTGATAATGTAGCTACTGCTCGCTTAAGGACTGAATCCCCCACCTGAACTTCTGCAACTCGAGGAGTGCCATCACTACCCGGAAACAGGTTGAGAATGCGCCCCGGCGCCAACGCAGTGGCGGTAGGTTGGCATCCTTAACCAGAACGAGATCCCCAATGCAGGGGTTCAGTCCTGTCCGTCCACTTAAGGCGTTGCTGCAGAATGTGCAAGTACTCAAGCGACCAACGCTTCCAAAAGTTTTGAGTCATTTGCTGCAACAACTGATAACGCGACAAACGATTGCTATTCACCTCCGTATAGGGATATTCCGGCAAGGCGTTAAGTGGGCGGCCAATTAAGAAATGCCCTGGCGTCAGGGCCTCTAAATCATTTGGGTCTGAGCTGAGCGGACACAAAGGACGCGAATTGAGTACAGCCTCAATTTTACAAAACACGGTCGCCAGCTCCTCGAAAGTCAAAATTGTTAACCCTACAACGCGCAACAAATGCGTCTTAGCGGACTTTACAACCGCTTCAAAAATACCACCCCAGTGAGGGCACGCTGGTGGATCGAACACCCAGGTAATGCCCTGACGGGAGAGGCCCGTGCTGATGGCTTCTTCGTTCTCCCTTAAGAACGTTACAATTTCCTTCATACACCGATCAGCACCCTTAAAGTTGGTACCACAATCCGACCTGATCAGCGCTGGTCGCCCTCGTCGCGACGTAAATCTCTCCAGCGCTGCCAAAAGGCCTCCGTAGATAGGTCGGCCACGAGCTCCAAGTGGACGGCCTTGGTGGCTAGGCACACGAACACGCACAAGTACGCCTTGATAGACTTTGCGTTCCGTAGGCGTGATGCCTTTACCATGAAAGGGCCTGCAAAATCCGTTCCCACACCTGCAAACGTCCAGGCCTCCGTCACCCGGTCCGGTGGGAGATCTCCCATCTGTGGCTGCATTGTGGCTGCCTTCAAGCGGTAACAAGGCAAGCACCTAAACACAACGCTACGTACCGTTCGTCGTCCCGATAAGATCCAGAACTCGCGCTGTAGGATGGCCAATAGCGCATTACAGCCCGCGTGCGAGTTTTTCTCATGACGATCCCTGACTAAGAGCTCAACTAAGGGTCCCCTTTGGAAGTAACAGTGGATGCCGAGCCGAAAAGGGCAGGCTAGCGTTCCGAAGTCTGCCTCCAACCCTGAGCATACCTTGCTCATCCAGGAATGGGTTGAGGCGCACAATTCCTCCCTTCAGCTTTCCACGTCCATCCCTGAGCAGCCTGACCTCCTCTTCAAAATGTTCCGCCTGGACGACTCTAACCAATGAGCATAGAGCCGCATTCCGCTCCGCAGGCGAGAGGACAGGTGTAAAGTTCCGTTCTGCTTGAGGCTTCCTGCAGTTGTTCACGAACCGCTTGATCCAACCTGTCACCCCAAGAAGTTTGTCGAGGAGCTATACCGTTCCAGCAAGAAAGCTGGGTTAGGCTTCGGTACGAGTTGCCCCACGTTCACTCGCAAACCTCGATCAGGTGGCCCAAGCGGCGCCCTGCACTCGTTGAATGGCCATTCCTGCGGCGACTCAGTCAGCCATTGAGGTCCCCACCACAGTGGGTGACTCACCAAATCAGGTGCCCTGCACCCGCGCGAAGCGCAGTCCGCTGGGTTCCATTCTCCCGGTACGTGCCTCCACACTAACGGAGTTTCCGACCCCGTAATCTGTGACACCCGATTTGCCACGAAAACCTCAAGTGTATGTACCGACGTCTGCAACCAGCACAGAACTATCCGACTGTCAGTCCACGCGTACACCGTTTCATCCAAGTTGATGGTACCACGCAGATTGCAGGTTACATGATTTAGCAAGCGCGCTAGAAGAGCTGCCCTGCCAATTCCAATTTGGGGATGGTCCATCTAGTTCTGACTGGTGCCACCTTACTTTTGGCCATAACCAGACGCACGTGCACAGTTCCCGTTGAACTTGCTGTCCGAAGGTATACAGCTGCCGCGTACCCTCGCTCCGAGGCGTCACAAAACCCATGTAGGGTAGCCTTACATCCCACCGATGGGACTAACTTGCGGGGTATCGCGATGTGCACAATCCCTGGTAAGGTGGTCACAAACTTGAGCCAATCCTTCAACAACTCTCCGGAGAGTTGGTCGTCCCATCCTAAGTTGGCTAGCCACAACCTTTGTAAAAGCACTTCGCCATGAACGTAACCGGGGCGATCCATCCGCTAGGATCGAACGTTCTAGCGATTGTCGACAGTACCGACCGCTTAGTCCAAGTTTTCTCCAAAGGGTCGGGCTCGATCTTGTACGTGAATACGTCATGCGTTGGCCTATATTGCACCCCGAGGATGCCCAACGTGTTTGGATTGTCCGGGTTCTCAAAGAGGTGCGGGTCCTGATGGAACTCGCCTGGCAAACCGGCCAGGAGCTCTGGGCAACTGGACAACCATTTCCGCAACTCGTAACCTCCTGAACCCATGATCGCGATCAACTCGTCTCGTAGAATTAGCGCCTGCTCCACGCTATCAGCACCCGTGCAGATATCGTCCACGTAGACGTCGCGATCCAGTACTGCTGCGGCTCGAGGATATCTTACCCTTTCCTGTGCGGCCAACTCGCAGCGTACGTACTGCCAAATACGGACTTGGCTTAAGTCCATACGTCACCGTGTTAAGTTCGTATGTGACCATCGGCTCATCTGGGCTCTCACGCCACAAAATCAGCTGATACCGACGGTCATCCGGATGTATCATGGTTTGGCGAAACATCATTTTGACGTCTGCGACGAACGCTACCTGGTGTAACCGAAAGTCTGTGAGAATGTCCACAATGTCCCGGTTCAATTTAGGACCCGCGTGCAAACATTGGTTCACAGACACACCATTCGAGGTAGGAGCAGAACCGTCAAACACCACCCGTATTTTCGCCTCAGGTGACTTCAAGACAGCCAGGTGTGGAATGTAATAATGCTCGACACACCTCCAATCCAGGCTGGACACCGACATGTGGCCCAATTGAATATATTCCCGCATGAATTCTATATACTTCTGCCGAAGTGCTGGGTCTCGCCTCATCTTCCGCTCCATTCCGAGTAGTCTCCGTTCCGCGAGCTGTCGCGAACTACCTAAAGCGGGCGGTTTGGGAGAAAAGGTAGCCTGGTCACGAATCTGCCTGACGGGCATCTCGCAGTGTTGTATTGATAGAACAACTCGCACTCGTCATCCTCTGGCTTCCGTCTGTCCGCCGTGGCTCTTCAGACTCCCAAAACCTCTGCAGCACCTCTGACAGCACACTACCATAGAGGACCGGATCCCCTTCTGGTAGGTCCTGAGGTCTCCAAACTGGGCCGAAAACAACACCCCTGTGGTATCTACGGCCACCAAACCAGTTTCCTGGAGTACCTTCTTCCTACCGCACCATAATCTCCCGAGGACGTCTGACCCGAGAAGTACGTCCACCGTACCAGGAGTATCAAAATCAGGATCAGCTAACTCCAACCCTGTGGTTAACCCTCGTACCGTTGGTGGTAACCTAACCTGAGGGAGTTTCCCAACCACTTCATCCAGCACCACGGCTGAGACTTGATAGCTGACCCTGTACATGTGCTACCTAATGCGAACTCAAAGTTCGTCTGACCCCGAATGTCAGGCACATTTAGGCCCCCGATGCCTACAGCTTCATCCTCACTTGGCCGTACATTTAGGCCTAGCCTACTCACCAGCTTACTCGATACAATACATCCCTGAGCCCCTGTATCCAGTAGGGCTCTTACTTGAATGGTCCGGCCACCGTATCCCCATACCCAAATCTTAGCCGTTGGCAAAAGTACCGTGATTGGACGGGGAGCCGAAGCTGATGAGTAGGCGGCGATTACCTAGCGGGAATCTAAACGCGGTGAGGCCGCGTCCCGCGGGGTATCCTCACTACCCAAACCTGTGTATGGGTCCCACTCCTGCTGGTAGGAGGTCTGCCCATAAAGGCCATGGCTGGAGTTCTATAGTACCCCGACGGCAAACGTCCGTACCGAGGTTGCGCCTGTAGCCGCGGGTACTCAGGCATAGGCGGAGGCATGCGTGGGTCTTGAGACCCAACCAGGTGGCTCAAGCCCGCAGAATACTGCATGTACCCTGGTGGCTGCCTAGTGCTCCCCTGACACCCGCCCGTTGAATCCCGTACCTGGGATGGGTGTCCTTGGCCACGTTCCTGTGCCGCTCTTCCCCAATCCGGCACCTGCTGCCGTGGTGGAGATTGTCCCCACGTCCTTGGGTAAGTGGGCTCCGTCTGTTGACGTCCCCCTGCCTGTCCCTGTGACCGATGCGGAGGTGGGCTCCTCCGTGGAGGGTGGGAGCGTTGCTCCTCCCTTGGTGGGCAGGCTCCTTCGCTGATCCGATCCAGCGCTGCCCCGGCGCCTCCGGAGCGATTCATGCAGAGCAGCGGATGGTGTGCACCCTGGCAGTACCTACAGTTGGTGCTTGAAGGGCACTCGCACCTGATGCGGCCCCAGGCACCGAAAACACCAACGCCTCTGCTGTGCCACACCCCGTCTCCTCTGAACCCGCTGCGCAGCAAACTCCTGACACGCTGCCACCCCGTGGCCTGTCTCCCTGCAGTAGGCACACCCTGATTCCAATGCGGTGTTGTACCGCCTGGGTTGCCCACTGTTGCCTCCTCGCGCCGGTGCACCCGGCCGTTCCGGGTGGCGAGGGGCAGAGGTCTCCTTGCGAGGGGCTTCACCAGCCTGGACGTCCACTCGCCTGCTTTCGGCCTCGAGGAACGACTTCAGATCCTCGTAGGTCGGGAGGTGGTCCGAGGACTTGCCCCATGTAGCTGCTCGAATCGAGCGACCATTTCGCTCGGCAGGCGGCGAAGCACTGTGTGGACCAAGATATAACCGTAGCCCGCCACTGGCAAACCCTGTCGCTCTAGTGCGCTGACCGCGACACTGACTGGGTGGAAGATTTTCTCGCGGAGGTCCGTACCTCGCGTTATGGTTGGTATTGACAGCCACTGGTCTAACAGCCTGTCTACAATCAGGCGCTTGTTTCGATACCGGTCGGTAAGGATCTTCCACGCCACCTCATAATTGCTATCCAAGACAGCCAAATGCGTCAGCAATTCATGAGGCTCTCCATGTAGCCTGGACATCAGCTGAGCCATCTTGTACGCCGGCGTTATGTCCGTCCGTGTGTGGACCACACTGCTATACAGGTCCTCAAACGCCGGCCAGTCGGCGTAATCGCCTGCAAAGACTGGAACCGTAACAGGCGGAAGAGGCACCTGTAATCCTTGTCCCACTTTACCACGGAATGGCTTTTCCTTTCCGTCACGTCGCCTAGATATGTCCGCAGCTGCCTGCGCAATGTCCTGTGCCAGCTCCAAGCACTGGCTTACATCGCCCTCAACCAGCTCCTTATCTTCAGGGTTAGGAGCTTCCTCAAGGAGCATGAGGCACTCTGTGAGGTGTTCCGACACAACCCGAACCCGTTCATCTGCCTGTAGTGCACTTTTCAAGAGCGCGTCCTCCCGGTCCTCGCGGCCGATCATTGCCGCTGTGGTAGTAAACCACCTTAATTCTGTCTTTATAGCAGCCTTATACCTGGCGATCGAGGAGCCATGGTACCAACTTTTACACACTCGACTTAATAAAACGAAAACCAATAAACAAATACCACAAAATAAATGTTAGTTGACTGGCCTAGACCTTACCGATAAGGTACCGTTCACTAGGCAAACAATACAGTCACAAAAAAACCGAAACAATATTTTCCAAAATTAATAAAATATGTGGGTAATATAAAAACACGCTTAATACTAAATTACGGCTAACTATGTTGCAATAAAGCAACCACGCTCTGCTACCAAAAATGTTTGATTCCGAAGCTGATCTTAGCGCAGTGGAAGCAAATTAAAGTTATCTTAAAATCTAAAACTAAATGGTCGATCAGCCTCGGAACAACATTTGACTACGATTCGTAGTGCTCTTTACTATAGCTAAATAAAATAAATTTAATGAGAGAATTTTGATCCGGAAAGTTTCCGGCCGAGAAATTCTTGTTTCCAAAATCTACTTAAACAGGGCCCAGCAACGAATTGCTTACCGAGCGAACGATGACGCCGTTTCTTTGTGAGTTTAAGTATGACAGGAATCAGGTATTCAGGATATTGTGAGGAGCACAGGAATAGGGAATAACCTAAACTCACGGCACTGGAACATCCGCTCGTTCTCGAACTCCTTTCCTCCAATCTGCACTATAGTTCACAGTTCGACATCACATAATGTTTTTTAACACAAATAACTAAAAGATTTCTCTCCGAATGAGAAATCGGCCCGTTGGCCTCCAATCATTTATAATTAAAATACGTAGCTATCGGCAGCCACGACGCGAGCCAACGAAAAGTGAGGTTATATTCTGCCGGCGGTCGCGTGACTCTCAATCAAAGCGCCGGAACCAAAATCACTTGGTTCACTTCCCCACCGAACAGGGAAAACCACACGAGAAAACCGAAGGCACATTAAATTACACCATTTATAATTAATATTCGCATCAACGATGCGGGCGACGGCAGAGGACGTGACAATGACAGAGCAGTGTTGCCAGCACCGCGCGCCCATTTTATACGAAAACTAAACATAAAATTTACAAAATTGACATTAAATAAGTACAATTACAATATATATGTATATGTTACCGGCCAAACCCGATTTTAGGATAAACTAGTTTTTCCTAGGCCAAAGTAGTTTATCCTACATGCGGTTGGATAAACCGGTATAGACTAGGCTAAACCGGTCCATCCGATGGCCGATAGGAGAAACTAGTTAATCCTAGGCTGAACTAGTTGAGCCTAAAATTAATTAGTACATTTCAGGATAAACTGGTTTGGCTTAGTTAAAAATGGTTACGGCTACAGTGACGTAGCTCTAGAGGGTAAAGGGTAACGTCGGACAACCTGGAGACATCAGACACCCTGGAGACTCGAACACCCTAGAGGGTGGGGTGAAGCATCGGACATCCTGAAGGCTCCGACGCCCTGGAGGGACGCCCTATAGTGATATAGCTCTAGATAGAGCGTAAAGTGAGGCTCGATTGCCCTGGAGGGTCGGGGTAGCGTCGAACACCCTGAAGGCTCAGACACCATGTAGGCCCTGATGCGAGCACTTGCAACGTCGCTGTCGGCGATAGCTCTCACGAGCTGTCACATCACAGGTGTCTGTGCGAGTCCAGCCCACGGCAGGCAGCGTCCGAGCATTTAGGGTGTCCGACGCTACCCCGCATCCTCCAGGGTGTTCGAGCCTTACAGGTGTTTGATGCCTACAGGGTGTACGTAGTGCCTCACAATAGGGCGTCCTTCCAGGGCTTCCGAGCCTTCAGTATCCAATGCTATACCCCACCCTCTAAGGTGTTCGAGTCTCCAGGGTGTCTGATGTCTCCAGGATGTCCAACTTTACCCTTTACCCTCTAGAGCTACGTCACTGTAGCCTTAACCATTTTTAACTACGCCAAACCAGTTTATTCTGAAGTGTACTTATTAATTTTAGGCTCAACTAGTTCAGCCTAGGATTAACTAGTTTCTCCTATCGGCCATCGGACGGACCGGTTTAGCCTAGTCTATACCGGTTTATCCAATCGCATGTAGGATAAACTATTTTGGCCTAGGAAAAACTAGTTTATCCTAAAATCGGGTTTGGCCGGTAACATATATAAATGACACAAAAGTGATAAAAATTAAATAAAATTAATATCCATGCGTCCATTCCATATCCACAATTTATGTAGTGTGGGTAACTATGTCGACTGAAAAACTATACCTATGAACCAAAAATAAACAAACGATAAGTTAACGAAAGGTTTAAAGTCGGTAGGTCTCATTCACCTTTTAAAAGACAAGACACTTTGTTAGTACGTACCTACAAAATTAAGGACAACTTTCCTTGGCCGTTGCATTTTTTCACAACCTAAACATAGTCTTTGAAAGAAACTAGGCTTTCTCCATTTCAAAACGTCTGTGTGGACAACAGTGATGCTCTCAAGTGCAGCCGCGGCAGATAAAAGTTTTAATGACTCCGTACAAAGGACGCGACGTTAGCGTTCCTAGGGAGAGGATAACAGGAAAGCTGGAGTCCAGTGAAAGAAAAAAGAGCAGTATTATAGCATCTGAATATCAAAACTTTTTAACCTTTTCAGCCTTGATCTTATACCTACTAATCTACTCCGATAGAAATCGTAGCCAAAAAATATACTTATGCTTAAGGGCAACGGCATTAATTCATCGCGACGCAATATAGACGACCCATTCAATTTTGCATTCCTACTTTTTACTTATTGCAGAATAATTCGAGTTAGATAAGAACCAATGACTTAGATTGAGGAAAAATGCACGTAATTGTCAACAGCTCACTGCCGGTCATGGGTTTCAAGCTATTGCTTTTACGACTCCCATGGTATTGAACCAAAGTGCCAAACTACTCTTATATGGCACTGTTCGATATGGCTGTTCTGTTCTTATCCTATCTTATCTTATCTTATCTGTGCTCCTCGTACGATATTCTATTTACTGTGGACTAAGGCACGCAAACTGGAACAACTGGTCACGAGAACGGAGAAGAATAACGTTAGGCCAAGAAAAGGACCTGCAGCGAAGTATGAATAGAATGCAAACTTTGCGAGGAGATGTAACGCAGAACCTTATTTATACTTTAAAATGAAAACTGGATTAGACACACATAGCAATTTTAAAATATTTAGAAAGTAGCCTACGTTACTCAGGGTTGTTGTAGCTTTTTATTCAATACAAGTAGTAAAAGAATTTTTGAATTTGGTCTAGTGTCTGTGTTTATTTATTACATGCAGCATACAATAAAAATTAAAAATGCAAGCATAGAATAAATTTTCCTCTTTATAATATTAGTGTAAATAAAAATAGGAATCGGTTATTACAATAATTTTAGTACATAATAGGTTTCATTGTTTTCGCTTTAAACCAGTGGCAAGTAGTTTTGTTGATGCGTTTCTAATTTCATCAAATCTGTTCGGACTAATGCTGTGCACTGTTGGACGTAGACCGCCTTCTGGATACACTTTGTAATAAAAAGATAAACCGTCTTATAATCTTAGTTTTTGCCATCTTGTAAATCACCAGCCGACCTATTTAAGTCCTCATTCCATCTGTCCGGAAGATGTTCAGCGGTATACTTGCCGAGGCGTGGCATTTGCTAATAGGTAGCTTTTCTTATGTGTTGCAAATGGCCCTAGAATAGAAGTTTTTTATAATTATTTTTCTCAATCAGGTTCCACAGCATAGCTACCACTTCCATTTCCCCTTGATTCGTCTCCAATTTCTCGAGACTCTTCCTGTTAAAGGATAATAGTAGCGTTGAAGCTAATCGATAAGAGAGTTTCGTATTGAAAACTTCCGTATCTATCAGTTCAATAGAGTAAATTCTCTGAGGCATATCGGATTCAAGAGACGTTTTTAGATAAAGAAAAAGATCTTTAAATTGACTTAAGTAGAAAATGGTGATTGGAAGTGCAATTTGAATGGCCTTTAACAAAGTTTCGTATAAAAAGTGCAGCAATCGAAGATAGAGATATTGCTACTTGTAAAAATAACTCTTAGCTTAGCTATATACTGCCTACGTCTACGTATTATCGTATAGTCGTTTGTTATTCAGATATTATAAAATACCTATGTCATTTTGGTCGCGAGTCGTCATATCCTACATTATCTTGAACCAATCTTAAACTGATCTAAAATTATTCGACTGAATTTTGACACGTCTACAAAGGTACTTACTGTCGTATATTGAAAATATACTTTGATGTATTTACCTATTACATATTAAAGTGTAAGCTTTTGTCCACTTCTTCTTCTTCTATCGAGTCGATGGCATGCCCATACACTAAAAGTGTGCTCAGAAAAAAAGTAAGTAGATGCAAATTCTAATCAACTATAAACATTTAGAAAATGTTTTCTTTCAATCTCAGGCTCAACGTTCTTTCAAAATTACTCACTGGATTGTTTTCTTTTTATAATTAAATTAAGCTAAAATAAATTGGGATAAGGACAGGCAGATGATGATTAATTCAGTTTTGCAAATAGTACAGAATCTTAGAAACATTGCAATATCATACAAATAGGGTTCAATTTCATACTTCATACAAGTGGGATCACATGCGTTTTGTCATTATTTTTCTGACTCTCTAGGTATTATTATAAATTAATATAAGGTACGCCATTTACTAGGTTCATCATCATCATATATAAGCAAACACATTCTATCAGTCATCGACAGAAGACTGATTTATTTAATACACAATGGTGATAACATAATATTGTTACAAAATATCCGATTTAAGAATTCGCATAGTGAGTAGGATTGTTCTGTGATAGTTTGAGGTGAAATCACTTCCTTCCACAAATAAATAAGAAACGATTTATCCTTACCTGTTAAATTGAAAAAGTTCCCGGAATGTTGCCGGCACTAAGAGCAGATTTACGTGCAGCCGGTGTGCTCAGCAATATCAAAAAAACTTTACCCGGAGACGTTTGCAGTCGGTGCGGACCAAAATTTTAATAATTTCCACCGAATCGAACACCGATATCGCCGGATTGAGTTTGACTGACCGAGTTTTCAATTTCCACAAACTGATTATCTGCAGAAAATAAATCTTGGTTTCGACGGTACAAATTTTTATCACGTAAGTTTTTTTTGGTTTATTTTGGATATTATAGTTTCCAGCTTTTCTAAAACATGCATTTCAAGCATTAAATATTTATTGTGCTGCAAAACACGATTAGGTAGATATTTTATTATTTAATAACTAGGCAAATTGTTTGGTGATTTCCTGTTACAGTCCCTGTACTATGTTCCTTTAGTTACACAATAGGTACACTCAATTAAAATATACCGAACGAACCAAATAAATTCAATTATGTGCAAGCGAATCGCTAAAACAACTCGTAGCTACTTCTACGTTGCTACGGCGTAGCAGCTAGTAGCTGGTCTACGACGAGTTCAAGTCATTGGTTTGGAAACGTAGTCTCGATTATACGGAATCTCAGTCTTGAAGAAAAGTTGTTAGAATGGATAAGAAAAGTTAATAGAATAGATTAAAATACCTACAGATTAAAAGTTAGGTATATATTTATTTTTTTGTAAGAGTTTTGTAAGTACTCGTTTTACGTGTTAAAATACTTTTTTGATTAGTAAAGTCAAATAAGTAAAAGTGACGAAAGAGATGTGTCATAATCATAATAATACGATCTAATACGATTCTTGGCTTGAGAGAGGTTTTGTTTTCATCTATTAATAAAAACTTGACAAATTGCACTTTAGTACCTAGATAAAAAATAATATTTTGAACAATTTTATACAATTTATTTTATGTATTGTACGTTATTCCAAAATATAGCTGCTTTGCTTAGCTACACCGCGTGTGACAGTGATTGGTGTCCTGCGCGCCACCTCTGCATTTGGACTAGCATTTCAGAACACCGAGAAACTGCAACCTATTCAACCCACCAAAAGATAACAAGAAATTTCATCTTTAAAGTGAAATACAGGCACGAGTTAAACATGTAACGAATAAATTTATAAAACTCATAACATAAATGAAATCATTTATTTATTTTATTTCACAGAAACAAGCAATTCTTACATAGCAGTCGTAAAACTAAATGAATAAAGTTTTAAACTTACAGTTTCATTACATATGTAACACGAGGTTTTATATCTAGTAAATGAAAGTAAAGATAAATATTAGGTAGTATGTTTCAGGATGACTATTACCTAAATAAAATATTACAAATTGAAATTGAAGTTGAATAAACTCTAATAATTAAAACAGTATAAAATAAATCACAGAATACAAAATTAACTAGTTAGCCTATTAACATAACTAATCATGTTAACGCATTCGATACCAAATCCAATCATACTGGCTACATCAACTGTAATATAGTGATTAAAGTGCCATCGTTCATACTAATTACCTAGGTACAGGAAATACATCAGATTATGCTAATCATGGTTATCCGGCTCAGACATATTATTAGGTAATGAAGTCGCTTAATTGATTGACAGATGCTAAGATGTGGTTTTATATTCAAAACAACTGTAAAAATAACTTCTTATTGCTACTTATCTGCGCTAAGTTTATTTATCTATATGTATGTAAACTAGACTAGGTACAAAAAATATTTTCTTTTTAATCAACAAAAACTTTATCGTTAGGACATGATCACCGTCCAGAAAAGTTAAGCATTTTCTTGATAAACTTTCTTTTATAAATTTATTTTCATGAAAAACTTAACCTACTTCCTTTTATAAATTTGATCTATAAAACAGGAGGAGGACAAGGGTAGGCCTAAAAGTGAGATACTTCTAGCTGACTAGAATACTGTCGATAACAAAATATTTCAATTTGAATTCATCAGTACCTAGATTACGGATTCAAAATGTTAAATCGCTGCACACAGCTCTATAATTGGATAAGACTCTAACTGGGGTAACATAAGCGACAAAGGCGTATTCCAGTACAAGGAACGAGCTAAACGCCCGTGGTATATACTCCTAGTACTTCAACCTCCTACTCCGCTCGTAGACTAAGTAACCAGCCGTGGTACATCGTTTGCAAAAAGCCTTACTCACAGAGAGCGATGCGATTCACTTTTGAAGCAGATTTTATTTAAGTTCTGCCGAATAGTATCGCCTCATATCTTTCCCGTGGGACGTAGTAGGTTCCGGTTTCGATTTCCGGAGATCACTTTACACAGTTCTGTTGATATTTACCGAATAGAGATTTTTTCCCAGTGAGGTTAGGTCATTGCAGATTCACCACCGGATTGTCCTAAAGCAAGATGGTTCGGTGCTTCAAAGGGAACGTTATCGATCCCGGTTGCTGTTCTATGAATGATTACTTGGACGGCGGTCGTTACCCAACCATGTGAGAGGCCTGCTACTTGTATTAGGCGGTTGAAAAACTCTTGACACGAGGCTTCTTGAACAACTCGGTGTCCCACTAAAAAAAGAAGACCACACCCTCCTTCCAGTTAGGTTTTGGCGTATTGAAACACGGGCGTGGAATCTAGACTGATTTATTATCCAAAGAGGGTACACAAAGAAACCGCATCTTTTTCACAAATACCCAACACCTCCTTCCCAAATCTACAACTATGTGACAATTTTTTATCTTAATTATATTTCGGTCTGTTGAGACGAGGACGCAAAGTATGAGTCAACTTCGGCATAGGTGAAGTGTCAGCCGTTTCGAGAGCATCATCAAAAGGACCCGAATCAGATGCATCACTAGTCTCATCAGATACCACAACATCATTTTCATTATTCTGGGCACTTGCCCGAGCACCAGGCGACGAGGAGCCCGTTGTTACCGGAAGTTGAGGATCAGGATTGCACGTCTTCGGATCCGTTGTAGTAGAACAACGAGATAGAGAATATCGTTTTCTAGCTGGATGAATAATTTGATCAATGTGCCTACGAGTTATGCCATGGGCTGTTTCTACAGCATACGAAGAAGGACCAACCTGATCACCAACTCTAGCAGGAATCCATTTATCTTTAGTCTTAGTGTAATCTCTAACAAACACGTTATCACCAACATGAACCTGGCGCGGAGTGCCGCCAGCACGCTCGACTTGTTGTAGTTGCCGCGCTCGCACGCGCTCGCCCACGTCCGCGCCCCTCAGCGCATCCAGTCGGCCCCGGAGCCGACGACCAAAAAGAGCCACGGCTGGCGCCACGCCGGTTGTGGCATGTTCGCAGTTACGGTATTGGAACAACATTTTACTAAGGGCTTGTTCTACGTCTACCCCTTCGACAAACGCTTTTTTAATACAGCTTTTAACAGTTTTAACAGCGTTTTCTGCTGCACCATTACCTTTTGGCCTATATGGGCTAGTAAGACTGTGAATTATTCCGTTCCTTGCGAAATATTGCTTCACTTCCTCCGACGTGAATGGAGGTCCATTATCTGTCACAACTTGGAGCGGTAAACCGAACCGCGCAAACGTCTCCCTAAACTTGGCTATCACAAATTTAGCTGCTGTACTAATCATATGAAAAACCTCTATCCACTTGCTGTGAGCGTCCACGACAATAAGATAATGTCTGCCTTTATACTCGCCAAAATCAGCGTGTAGACGCTGCCAAGGGCGAGTTGGGAATTCCCACGGCGAGAGCGGCGCGTGCGGCGGAGCAGCGCGCTGCTGGAGACACGCCTCGCATTTTTTACAAATGTCCTCAACTTGAGCGTCTAAGCCGGGCCAAAAGACATAATTGCGAGCTATAGACTTCATCTTAACAACGCCTAAATGTCCCTCATGCAGTTCATTCAAAATGTATTGTCTAAATTTTGGTGGTACAATGATTCGATAATTGAAAAATAGACAACCGTTTTCAATGTACAAATTATCCTTTCTATTGAAATAAGGTTTTTCTTGTAACACATCCGTATCATTTGGCCAACCATTAATAACATAATGATAGATTTTTCTTAAAACCGGATCTACCCTAGTCTCGTTAGCTACATCTTTATGATTTATAGGCAAATCGTTTTCTAGTAGGTATATATATGATACACTACTGTCTTCACAGACATCAGAACCACGTGCGAGTGGCAAACGAGACAAACAGTCAGCCGGTGCATTGGCTGCCGAGCACACCCACTCAACCTTGAAGTCATACGCCGCGAGCCGCGCCGCGTACCGCTGTAGGCGACTGGCTGCTGTCTGTGGAATTCCGACTTTATCGCCAAAAATGTACGACAAGGGTTTGTGGTCGGTTCGAATAATAAAACTGCGCCCATATAAATACTGGTGGTTTTAACTACACCATAAAAATGGCCAATGCCTCCTTATCGAGCTGACTGTACGACTTCTCGGCGTCGTTAAGTGTCCTCGACACACAACAGATCGGTTTCTCAGACCCATCAGGGTATCTATGCGCCAAAATACTACCTATACCGTAAGCGCTGCTATCAACACTAAGTACAAGAGGCAAGGTAGAATCGTAGTGCGCCAGGATCTGATCACTAGTTAATATTTTTTTAATACTCTTAAAAGATTCTTCGCAAGCAGCACTCCATTTCCAACTAGTACCTTTTTTTAAAAGCTGATACAATGGATTTAAAATAGTACTCAATTGTGGAACAAATTTTCCATAATAATTGACAAGTCCCAAGAATGCCTTTAATTGATGCACATCATTAGGTCTGGGGCAATCCGTAATAGCTTTGACCTTTTTCTCATCTGGGTGTAAACCACTCTTATCAATAACATGTCCTAAATAGGACACACTAGATTTGAAAAACTCACACTTAGACAGTTTAATGCGCAAACCCGCCGACTGCAGGCGCCGCAGAACCTCGCGTAAGTTATTAAGGTGATCTTCTTCCGATACCCCAGACACGCAAATGTCATCAAAGAAAACAACTGTTTTTGGAACTCCTGTTACAACCTCCTCCATTAATTTTTGAAACTTTTCCGGTATACAATTTAAACCATAGGGGGTGCGAATGTACTCGAAAGTTCCTATATGTGTACTAATAGTCGTACATGGCCTTGAATCTTCCGTCAAAATTACTTGTTCGTATGCGTGAGCCAAGTCCAATTTGGAAAATATTTGTCCCCCGCTCAAATTAGCAAATAGTTCTTCGATACGCGGCAAAGGGTACGGCTCACGTTTCAGTTTTTTATTTACGGTTACTTTATAATCTCCGCAGATTCGAATACTTCCGCACTTCTTAATTACCGGAACTATCGGCGTGCCGTAATCTGAATTTTCTACTTTGACAATCGTGCCTTCCGAAACCAGGCGTTGTAATTCTCTTTCAACCGGTTCTTTTAACGCTATAGGTAAGTTACGCGCCTTATGGAAAATAGGTTCGTTATCTTTCAATTTCAAAGAAAATTGTTTATTACAAGTGCCTAGTCCCGGGGCAAAAACATCAGCGAATTCCTTCTCTAAATCCTGAATAATACGGTCGATTTTACCTTGCTTGCCTGATGATAAATGATTCATCAATATTGTGTTTTTAGGGTTTCGTAGTCTACTAGAAACCCTTATAGTTTCGTCATGTCTGTCTGTCTGTCTGTCTGTCTGTCTGTCTGTCTGTCTGTCTGTCTGTATGCCGCGCCCTCATATCTTCGTCAGTTTTAGAGCTATCGACATGAAATTTAGTGAGAAGATAGATCGTGTTGACCCAAATATAGAAATGTTAAAAAAAATATATTTTAAATGTTTTTTGGACCCCCTCCCATACAAGTGAAAGGGGGGCAAAAAAACATTTTTTCTTCTGTTATATTGAGTAGGGTATCGTTGAATAGGTCTTTTAAAACTAAGGTGAGGTTTCTTTGAAACAAAGTCACTAAAATGTTTCTGTCACGAGATATTTGCTTCTAAAAAGGGCGTTTTTGACCCATAATTTGTTCCAGCTGTAACTTCTAAAGTATAAACGCTAAAAATTTGTAATAAATATGGAATATAGCTTACAATCTGAAGTTACAATGAAAACTATAACGGATATCGTACCTTTAAAGGTGTTAGAAAAAAATGAGTTTTTCTATTTGCGGTTGGTCATCATACTGCTGCTAACAAACCAGCAATAAAATTAAGTTTGTAATGCTTAAAAACCTGATATTTAAACGTTGACTACGAAACGCTATTTGTGGGCGTGTCTGACACGCTCTTGGCCGGTTTTTAAGTTGTAAACAACGCAGCCAGGTGCGGCCGATCAGTGGCGGGCCGCCTTCAGGTATCACATACAAACGCAACGCGCTCGCCACTCGCTCGGCCACGCCTGCTGTTGGATCCTCGTAACGCGCGGAAACAATGATATACCCACGAGGGCGTATACGAACACCAGTATAAGCAGGGGGGTTTCACTCCGCGGTTTAGGTATTACCCGGCCGGCCGCTCCCTGAAGGAGCGAATCTCGGTCGGTTGTCGCGCGCGAGATTCACCGCACGTACCTATGTACGTATTCGGGTTATTTCTTCAGAAGTGTTATTTTGTGTTTCGAAAGTGGATTAAAAACTAAAAAATGGCTAGCCATGGACCTCGCAAATACTGCAGTGTAGATATACATATGTAAGAACAATATAAAAAAGAACCCCGAAATAAGTTTTTGCGTTATTCCGAAGGAGATGGAAAAATAAGTTCCTTCTAAAATTGTATTTTCATAATATTCAAATACGTGTTGCTATTTCTAACATTGGTCAGAGTATAGGTACCTACAACAACTGGGACCGACACAGCTTAACGTGCCTTCCAAAGTACGGAACCATTTTGCTTCAGGTCGTTCGAGTCCTAACCAGACTGTGAACAAATTTATATCGTGATAAATAGATAGGTAAGTCGGTAGGTAGGTATCAGTTTTGCGTAAGCTTCACTTCCTATCATCTCATATCATAAGATAAGTAGGTGGGTAGGTAGGTACTTACTATTGTATAATGTTACGCTAGCTTAATTTAAATTCGATTTAAAAGCTTGCAATACTTGTCTTGTAGTTACCTAGAATACCTATGTACCTACTGAACAGATAAATTAAATACCTACTCGATTATTGTGACAACCCTTTGAGAGCGCGCGCGGCCGGGTCATTGTCCGGCGGCGTCCAGTGGAGATTGAGCCGTTCGCGCGCAGCAATAAGTTTCAATTTTGCTTGCGGGTGGTCGGCTAAGCCGAGAGTAGGCATCTTTTTATACCTAATCACGGCTTTTGTTAGGGAGTGAATTTTCTGTACCCTAGTACTATTATATATTCTGTGGTATAAGCACGTAATTTTAATTTACTTTCTAAAAGTTCATACTTGTTGAAATATTTATCGTATAATTGTTCATTTATGGCCGAAATTTTACTACCAGTGTCCACCTCAAATTCCAATGGCACATCATCAACAAAAATTTTAAGTACATACGGTTCGTCCTCAGGTCCGTCGTCACACATGTTAAAGAAGTCGCTGTCTTCGCTTTCCGAGTCCGTGTCCAAGTAGAACTGATTACGCTTCCCCTTACCATAACCAGACGCACTATACGATGTAGCACTTTTACACATAGCACGTAGGTGCCCACGGGCACCACACACGTCACAATTGAAATTTTTGTAGCGGCACCTATCAGCAGGATGCTGCTTCCCACATCGCCAGCACGGGCGCCGGGATGACTGCTGATCGCGCGGCCGGCCGCTTGCCGCCGCCGCCGCGATACGGTGCACACTGCCCGCGCCCCCATCACTGGCGCCGTCCCTGTAGCCAGACCCGCTTGCGCCCGGCGCTGCCGCGCTGCCGCCGACACTAGAGCCACTAGCTCCAGCATGGCGCTCCGCAGCCTCCAGCGCCAGTGCCAATTCCACTGCCCGTTGGTAATCTAGTTTTTTCTCGGCAAAGATCCGACTACGCATTTCATCGCTAGCCAAACCGGACACAAATTGATCGCGCAGGTTCTCTTCAAGTTTGGCTCCGAATTCACAAGTAGATGCCAAATGTTTAAGCTGCTGCAAGTAAACATTAAGTTCCTCCCCAGGCAACTGTCTTCGCTGTCGAAAATGTGCCGCTCAGCAATCTCAGAGCGTTTGGGTTCGAGATGGTTCTTGACCAATTCCACAAGTTCATCAAACGTTTTCTCTTGAGGCTTGGCCGGTGCACATAGATCACACATTAGATCATACGTTGGTTCACCTACAACCGTTATCAGCGTGGCAACATGTAAAGTATCCTTTATCTCGTTCAACGCTATGAACTGTTTGACACGGTCCACGTACATCGACCATTTACGGGATTGCAAGTCGAAACTATCAATTTTTCCGTAAGGCATGATGATTACACACACAAGCACTATTATTACTATCGCACAGCACTTTAAATCCGCCTAAAACACAAGTTAATCGTCGCCAGTTAGGTTTTGGCGTATTGAAACACGGGCGTGGAATCTAGACTGATTTATTATCCAAAGAGGGTACACAAAGAAACCGCATCTTTTTCACAAATACCCAACACTTCCAAGCATCAGATCGTATCGCACGTTGTAGGTAAGGACCTCAACGCAAATGAGGATCGTTCCAGAGGCTCGGAGCAAATGAGTTCCTCAAATGAAACGTTACTAAGCTTCGGCGCGAGAAATCACTCGATTTGAATGCTTCCCAATTTATTTGGAAGAGAAGTATTTTTTTTCGCGTAGAGTACTTTGCAGATGTAATTTGGGAATGGTATATTTAAGTCAATAAAAATAGTAGGAGCGTGAATTTCAAAAATAATAAAATAAAATTACGGAACGAAACTAAACTACGGAAAGTACAGCTCACGGCTATAACGGTTGGCGGTTGAAAATCTTTGACACCAGGGTTCATCTAGTCGTTGGACGGCTTGGTGCCCCACTCGAAATGAAGAAGCTATTAGGTACTTTAATATAATTTTACGAGTATACTCGTCTGGCAGGGAACGGGTTAACATAGTACCTATCTAAGATTTGAATTGGAATCCAATAAAACGATCAAAAATTTCAGTCGCAACTCAACAATGCAACTTAAAAACACAAGGTAAAGAGTATCGGAATACTAGCTGAAACAAACAAAGGGAATATACTGTGAAAGCTCTAAAGATAGTGAAAAATGTATTTTCTTTCACAAAGCACATAACGTAGAGAACATGAAATATGGTTCGGATTCCGTTCGGCTCAGCGTGCGTTGGGAGCCAGCTATCGGTTTTCGCGACTCGAAAAGCATCGAACTTATTCCAGGCATTTGTTTTCCGCTCGCCGTATGACGATGTGGAACGTGCACCAAGCTTGTGTGCGAACGCATTATGCGATTGCTGTATTTGGTTCGGCTATGAAATGGAGGTATTGGAAAATGTGATAGAATTTCGTCGTTTAGAGTGAACGTAAGATCAAGAAAGCGTAAAATCAGGTATAAGGCCAATGCAAGTCCCCGCGGTAAATCCGGCCTAAGCCACAAGAGTGGCATAATTGTTGCCCATGTCAAATGCAGCATTTGAATCATTTGAAGCAGGAAATCTGGTATTGTCAGTAGAGATGAATCTCTCGTTGGGCCGAATATCATTTTCTATGCGACAACTTTTCTACTGACAATACCAGATTTCCTGGTAGAGATGAGCATAAGTATCAATCATTTGTCTAACTTCTAGGTAAGTAACGCGACGCGACACATGTGCCAGAACCAAATGAACGTCAACCGATTAAGGTAACGAAGAGGCACAGTAAAAGTACCTTTAACGAACCAGTAAGTCGTATCAATAGCGCCACCCGCCCGTGACTATTAGGTATAAACAATTAAATATGCATTTGGTAAGTAAGTAGTTTATTTTCTGCGTTTTGATCGCATAATGTAGGTATTTATTATATTTGTATGCACGGAAAGAAAATACTTTAATGAAAGATACTCCTTGACCGCTTTTAATGTTGTATGTTTGTTTATACTTATCCTAAGACAATCTTAAGGGCCCTTTTCCTGTCATGCGT
The DNA here is from genome assembly GCA_024500475.1 of Phthorimaea operculella. NCBI lineage: Eukaryota > Metazoa > Arthropoda > Insecta > Lepidoptera > Gelechiidae > Phthorimaea > Phthorimaea operculella. The sequence continues at coordinate 1,268,603 of JANFCV010000118.1, forward strand.
ATTTTCGCACGCGCGCGGATCTGGTCCGCATGCGGATGATAGCACGCTCCTGTTCCACGCGCGTGCTAGCCGCATGATAGGAAAAACATAAAAACATGTACCTATCAAAAGATAAGATCCGCGCGCGTGCGAAAATACGCATGACAGGAAAAGGGCCCTAATAATTAGGTACCTATATCTCGTATATTATTTATTATAAATGATATAAAAAGTTGACGTCATATATCTTCTTCAATTTGAAAGTAAAGTTTCGGTTACCATTTTATAAATATGACAACATTGGCGGAAAATATTTTATGTCCAACTGACTTTTCCGTAGATGGTAGGTAAATATAATGACAAGTTGCATACCTATACCTACCTACCTCTTTTCTCTTCTATCTACTATGACGAAGGTAACGACTACACGCCACAGACAGCCGTGCAGAAGTTACATCCACCGTTGACAAGCCTCGAATTAATTAAAGTCAAACAACGCAACCATTCTGCGAAATTATCTCCTTCGCAAACGGAATTAATAATTTCATCCCGCTCATGTGAGCATGCGATGCAAATGAACGTGAATGTTGAATAAATATCTCTATGATTTGAACGTTGTATCAACACTTTGAAATGTAATCAGTTACGCGTGGTGTATCTTCTGAAATCAATAGTTAAGAAATGCATGAGAAAAGTTTATGAAGCAGCCTCCAGTTTCGTGTAGGTACCTAAAATTCCAAACCTAGTGGTTGCAGCCTATTTATTACTTATTCTGCTAGGTTCTGAGAGGACAAAGTGGGTTTTCCAAGTCCACAAGACACAACAACAGCAATAAAAAATCATATATACTTACTTTTACCTTGTCAATATCTTTCTCGTAAAAATGTCGAGAGCAGACCGTTTCAAATGCTTATTATAATAACAATATAATTCCATTTGCCCGAAATAGTTAGAATTCGTGATTTAGTAATTGCATTTAATTTGTACAGTTGCATAAATGGGCGAATGTAATACCTACGCACTTTAACATTGGTTCCTAGTTTGACAAAGCTTTCTCTATTGGTAATCATGAAAAGCGTTTTGTGGGATCAAAATTCATCTGTGTTCGTAAAATACATATATTTTACCACTGACTATGGATATCATTCCATTTTTTAGTTTGGAATTTTCTTTGTACCTAGTGGTAATAGAAACGTTAAGTTTGTTTTGCAACAAGCCGACCTAAATGCACTTTGTCTTTTAAATTGTAAAATATTGTTAGTTGTGTGAGGAAACAGTGCTTACGCTGAGAAAACGGGATTCACTTACTCGAAAGTAATGGAGGTGACTGGGTGTAATCTCTTTAGTGTACTTTACCCAGTCCTACTACAGTAATACATTTCAAAAATGGCCAAATTGCTTCGTGAAAAGGTACACTTTTCCCATGATATGGGATATTTCTAGTTCAAGGTATCATTCATTCATACGTGAATAAAATTCATATTTCAAAAAAAGTTCAATTTTCATTGTAGTTTTCAAGTGTCGGCGTTTATCAGTGGTTCAGCTTTGCCAATGAATTGTGTCGATATGTCAGGAAGCGGACGGCGGAAAAACGGCCGATATAGCCTCAAATTGTATTATCTGGTGAATTCCAACCGATGTTGGCAGAATTCCGACGGCCTTTTTTTATACATCCAATAAATTCTGAACTCATACCTATCAATGATATCAAATACTATGGCAGCGCTGGATAAATAGTTATTATAATGTTGATGATAACAAGTACAACAACAAGAATGTACCTACCTATGCTTACGTAAGTAGCCGAAGAGAAATTTGCCTACAAACAGAAGAAACCTATACTTAGTACGTACTTACAAATCATCCTCAAGCCTAAAAACAGTGTTTCGATAGGTAAAGGGATTTACTTATGCGAGAAACACACGTAATGTCCATTTGTGCGTTACTTTTCTTCAGCGCTAATATTTCACCTTATTGTCATACTAATACGGTTTATGGCAAACGGTTTTATAGGTAGACATAACAACCATCGACGCAGTAGTGCAATGCGTAGCGCTAGCGGATAGGTACGTCTGTCAAACCGTTTGAAATAAACCGTATTTGCATTATATGGAATACGGTCGAAATTCGTGTTGTCCTGACGCATTTGTTACGCACTAGTTTATATATATAAGTCTATGGTTACGCAGCGTAAAAATAACGCACCAACAGTTTTTCGGACAAAACAGTTTTTCGATAGGTAGGTACAATGACTTACTAAGAAGAAGATTGTCGCTCACGACGAAATATATTTCCAATATACGAAGGTGATTTCCTCTATAGGTACGTAAGAAGTATCTTTACAATTGAAATGGAATCATAGTTTGTTTGCAATTTACAGTATACAATACAAACAGAAACCTATTTTGAATAAGAGAAGGGTTGGGTTCGATATTGGATTTAGTTTAGCAGCACCGCAACTGCAACAATTTAGCTCACTAATGGGGATGAACGGGAGTTTCTCATTATTGAAGTTTTATCTGTTATCGATTGTATTTGAATTGAGGCTGCGGGTAAAAGGATAGATTAATGTGTATTCAAAGTTAGATTCACAGTTTTCCTTCCATTGTCTTAAAAATTATTTTTAATAGGTATGTAAATTGAGTTGAAGGTTTTATGAAAACCTAATTTATTAAAGAAACGTCTTTACATGATGTTATAAGTTTATTTTTTATGTTGACAAGTCTTTTAGTATGGGTCATATATGGCCTTTTTGAACTGTCATACTTTAGGTGAACCAATTTTAAAAAGAAAAATGTAATAATATCAACAGAACAAAATACAACCTAATTTAAAGGAAAAGCTCATAACATGAACATGTGTAGCCAGCCATTACAAATTTTCGATCAAGCATTAGATAGGTACCTACTTACGATATTTTGTTTGGGGTGCATGCCGCTCTGTCCAAGACCGAGAGGACGAATGAAAGGAGCATTTTAAAAAAGGTTCCACCATTGTGCTGTGCGTCGCTGTGCTTAACCCACCAGTTGGGCACAAAGCCACTCACTACAGAAGGTAAATGGGCTGCTTCAGCGACCAGAGCTGCACTCAGTTGCAAGGATATCCTATATTAGGTACATATTATATGAAAGAAATTCCTTGGAATATCAAATTTTTAAGCACTTCCCGTGTTAGGTATACAATTTTTGGAAAACTTGCAAATTTTTCCACCGCAGCAGGTAGGATTTGAACCTGCGACCTTCGGCAGTGCAGATGCTGAAGGCAAATAGGTGGAAAAGTTTTCTATACCCTAACATGGGAAGTGTTACTTTATTTCTGTTTATTGACTATTGGCCATGATATTTATTTGCCATGACCTGTGCTAGTAGTAGGTGGTTTAAATACTTACCTATGCCTACGCTTGTGTTCATCGAAGATCTCAATGTTTGCACAGCTTATATAACTTTCTGTTGTAAACAGAGCAAATAATTCTGTATACAATTTGATAAACTTGTCACGTGTCAAAAAAGTTACACTTATTTTACAAAGTCGCAGCACACTTATCGCGTAACGACACCCATATTTCTTGGATACTTGCGTCTGTACCCTCGGCTCATTTTTTATGCCCTCTATCTTCTTCCCTCATTGAGACCCTGCCTCGGGCTACAGGCGTATTATACTCCAGAGCATAAGAACAGACGTACCCCTACAGCTCAGTGCATAGCTGTGTAGTAGCATCTTATTGCTTTATGCATAATAGAATGGCTAACATTTATTATGCTAGAAAAAGTTTATCTTGTTTGCATCTAGTATTTTTTATCGAAACGGAGTGACTCGTACAATAAATGGCAAGCTAAGCTAATACTTATGATGACTTATTTTAAATGTGAATCTGACCAACGCCGGTCTATTTTGCGGTTTGTGACAGGCACCATATAAATGACAATCAGTGACATCCGAAATTGCTATGATAGGCTTTTGATATAGGTAGTTGCATGTGATATTGTTATCCGGTTCTTACAAGAAACCAACACTAGAACATCGAGCGATGTCCCAGTAGATTCAAAATAATATTACAACATATGTGTAACAGAAAAGAAAGACTGCAAACTAGAAGAGTGTGTATCGAACCTGAATGTGTAAAGGGCTAATAAATTTTTACGAAGTTACGCATAATACGTCAATATCAGCAATATGTGACAGCAAGAAAAACGTTCACGTACCTCTTCTGTAAAGAAAGATGAAAAATAATGTCACGTTGAATAAAATAACAATCTTTTTTTGTAGTGTAAGGCACTAAGTCAACGGATGACCCGACGAACCCTAGTGCTTGACTTTGAAACCACCTTTTACGATTTAAACCTCTGACATAGTTGTGTATCGACTGCCGCCACTACGAAAACTTCATAGAAAGTAAGTAGTACCGGAGTGATGATAACTATAAAACTGAAAAACAGCATCTTTCGTTTTTTATGTAAAAAGAAAATTTCTCATATTTTCATTAAAAAAATAGGTGCATGCTTGTAGTAGGTCTTAATGTAATAAAAAGAACATTATGGCTCTACATGCATTAATCGCATGCTTAAACTGCCCACCGTGACAGGATTTCTACACTTACATTGAACATAATTATCAAGAATCAAATAACCCAAACGCAAAACGTAATTTAATCTATAGTTATACTCTTATTCAGGTTCAATTTGAGCAATTTACTAGTGAAATTAAAGTAGGGCATTCAGTGAAACAGGCTGTATGTACGGGCAATTTAGCACCAAATGACAAATCGAGCGGCCAAAATTGACGTGTATCGAACTAATCTGTAGCAGTCAATGCTATTGGTTAAACCGTTTATTAAGTGGAGCAAATTATAGGTACTCAATGTTAGCATACATTTTGGACTCTATTTGCAAATTTGGCAATGATGATTAAAGTAATAAGGTACCTACATTAATTTCTACAAAACAGATATTACCGTAGAATTTCAAACAACCAATAAATCAATTTGCAAAACATTGGTTTTATAAAATTGAAACTCTTCCGTCTAAACACTCTTGAAGTTTTACAAAGCCGCTAAGCTTAAACAGAATATGATTGGAACTCAGTCGATCTCTAAACTGTCGGCGAGGCAAACAACCGGCTCTCAGCTGAGCTCTAAACAAATGACAGTCGGCCGGGCCGCCCTGCCCCGCCCGCCCCCGCCCCCGCCCACGTCCAATCCGATCAGAGGCAATTCCTTCAGACAAGGATTTTCTATCCCTTCAGCAAATATGCACTCATGAGTCCGCGAACTAACATAAGAGTCCTCGCACCAAATTGAATTGTATTTGAACACAGAAAATAAAAGTACTCTTATTTATTCTCGCATTCGTAGACATTTATTGACTGGCTTTTTTCAATTAACCCTTTTTCGAGAGCGAAGGTTGAGTTTGATTTAGGGTTACAGTTATGAATTTTTGAAAAGTTTTATTTTAAACTCGAACACGCCGGGGTTTCGGAATTTCATTCAACGGAAATAATTTTGTAGAAGTTTTTTAAACGTTGGGTTTTTGCGAATGTATCTATTTGGGTTATAGGCCAGTGTTAAAAGAAGGGTTTCGTAAAAACGAAACTTTGATCAATAAGGCCGCATGTGTTGGTAGCCTCGACAGACAATTTTTTACAAGGCTCAGACCCGCTAACTACATGAAAAAGTTTTGATGGTTTTTTCATAGCCTGTCCAAAAAATACAAGAGCGTGCGGTCATTTTCATGACGCAAGTTACCGACAAATTTTCCCAATACATATTTTTCAAAAGTTACATATTTGGAGCAGTGATTTTTGCGGCCCTTCTTACGATCCCAAGGGCCCAAAATTTGTAACTGTTGACGTGATTTGAATGTTCGTGTCGTAAATTTCAACGACGCTGGGAAATAGGCATTCTCGATCCCTTTTTCAGATTTCTTTAGTAGCCTCGTTAAACGTACTTGTAAAGCGAGTCTGTATCTAGAGCAACGTCCTGCTTATATTATATATTTCCGCTCTCCTAGCGAGCTACGGACATAAATAAGGCTCAGTTGGCGTGCTACGTACTCCTCCACGTGTAAGTAAGGTCTTCATATCACATTACCTCCGCCATTCAATCTTGCGTATGCTATTATTTTCATTGTGGCTCGTTATTGCAGACGCGGGCTGAAAACACAACAAAATAAAAAAATCAATTTATTTCCCTTGCGAGCGAACATGTCCCGAGCTAATCCAGTTTGTTCGACCGCGCAAGGGTTGAATCGTCAATGAGGAACGCAGTCCAAATGTAAAAGTGTGCCACTGGGGGAAAAAGTATCGAATATCGACTCTTCCCAATGAAAACCCGCTTCTGAATGAGATCACTATCTGTATGTAATTCTGCGCTCCCTTTTATAGGTTCTCTTCTTAGGTTGTGTGAACAAAGTAGAGGCTAATAAAGAGTAAGAGACCAGCTTACCTTTTAAAAACAAAGTTGTCATATCCGTAATATTTGTTAAAATTTACTTCTTTTACAAATTTTACTTTTTACCTAAAACGCAAGTGCAAAAAACCATGAATACACAAAATCTTGTATATACGGCAAAATTTCGTAAGTACATTTATATTTTTTTGTGGAAAGACTTTTGCTTCAAACTCGTCGCTCCGAGTCGGATGCTCCGACTGCAGGCTTTAGAGCAGAAAAACTTATGAATAAAAAATGAATTCCTTGGTTTTAAAATTAGCATTACAAAGAGAGGGTAATTCTCGTACCTTCTCTCGCAAAAGAAACGTATAAACGTGCCTTTGTCGTTTACTGTTAGTGAAAAATCAGCGTTTTACCTTGGGCGATCATTTTCCGGGAATTTTTATTGTTTAAAATCTGTGCTATCTAAGAGAAAAGTAATACTGAACAAGTTTCAAATCTTTTTCGTTTTCGTAATGATCGGATGCCTTTCGTTACTTCCCTACGAAACAAGATTAGTGTTTTGTTAAGTTTTGCATTGCATTGTTTAGTTTTGCATGTTTAAAGCACGAACTTATGTACCAAATTAAAAATTAGATTTAAACCTAGAGTAGATTACAGTCACGCAACAATAAACCTGAACTCGAATCATGAGCAGGAGTGTTCAATGCGGGGACAATTTAATTAAAAAATAATTATATGTAAGGTAAATGTTCTTTTATCATCACATCACTTACAGTTGTATGAAAAAAGACGATCGATGTGATGATCACTACACGAGCACGAGCCAAACGAAGTTGCGGTTTTTGATTATCTCTAAAAAGTAATGTAATCTAGAAAAAGTCGTGTCAAGTCTAAGGTTCCTTGATGCTATTTATTTTATTTAGTTATACGACTGGCTGTTGACTTGTATCCACAAACATATAAAAATGTTCAACGGCCAGTCATAATCAACCATTATCTTAGTTACCTTGAGTTCCTCTGAGATTGCAGTTCATCCCAGTAAGCGTCAAAGTCGTCACTAGTACTGAGCGAGCCATCTGTAAAGGCGCCCACTCACCGTCTCTCAAATTTACTTCAGTGGCACTTCGTTTTAAGGGTTTTAGTTTACTACCAATGCAAAATAAGAAAAACATTTTCAAATTGCAGGTTGGTCTACTCTGCATTGCATGTTATCCAACAGTTAGTCCTGAGTAAGTACCCAGGCATAATTTTTGCGTAACATTGGTTCTTACAAGTAAATTCAGTGTCGCCCATACAATTACCCTGTAAAGCTTAAACGTTGTATTTAAACGGGACCTGCTAAATACTATTTTCAATTTTGAAGTAAAGCTATATTTTAAGAATTACCTAGGGTGCTACATAGATAGATATTGCAATTCGTGACTGCAAGTGACAGCTACCATACAGATAACCCGTGACAGCCGCAATTTGATGCGGTGACGCGTTCTTTTAATATAGGTATGTGGTTTTGTATGTTATTTTATGAACTATTTTCTAAAAATAGCTTATGATACGGTTGGTGTGAGAACACGGAAATTCATAAATAATTTTCTTAAAATCACCATAATTATATGTACAGTTGGTGTGAGAACACTAAGATATTGCTTTTTATGATATTACATGATGAAGCTTTGTCCGCAAAGCAAACCTTTGTGGTTGATGAAAAAACACGATAGTTTTTCAGTCAGTGTGGAAACTTGCATAAGATTCAGTGTGTTACGAAAATAAGCGCGATATAAAATCGCTGTGCGGATACAGCCTGATCGCTTATTGTTTTACCGTATTGTAGTCTAACTCATATAAAAAAATGACTCGCACGCGAATATAAAAAGCTGGCTGAATGTAGCTCGGCCATCATGTCATACAAAAAGCGTTGACAGCGGAATTTCTCATTACGGCCCGAGGCAAGATCCCCATACATCACTATGAAGAAATATCGCTTTAACATCACCCTCGCTGCCATAAATACTGCCACATGTATACAGGGTGCTACGAAAAACTCCAACAAAAGTTAAATTTTTGCAGCAAATAACGAAATTAGAAGAATGACGGTGCTATTCAAAATGCAACTTCACTCGGGTTGGTCAACATAGCGTCATTTTACAGATTGGCTTCGACTATATCGGTACTCGTTTGAAGCCAAGAATTTATGGCAAGCTACGATTTAATCTTATCTTATCTTATCTTAATTAGCCTGCATTGTCCCACTGCTGGGCAAAGGTTTAATATTTTACAAAATTTCCTTGGACACAAGTATTAATGGCATGCTTAGATAAAAATTCGATAAATAAAAAAAAATACTTATCATAACGAAATTGTTACATCAAACCAATAATTTGTATAAAACTGTACAGGGCGCTACACACCGGGCCTGTATACATGACGTGCACGCAGCCACGGCGTCTCTACGCGCGTAGAGATGATGTTGTATCGTATGGGATTGTATGAGAGGCTACACGCCGCGCTACGCGCGTGATTACGCCATGGTTGCGCGTACACGTCATGCGTATTCGGTGTGCAGCCTCTCATACATTCCCATACGATACAACGTCATCTCTACGCTCGCGTCACGCGTACGCGCCCGGTGTGTAGCGCCCTTAAAATTCGAGGCCACGATATAAAATTCAAGTTATACACCTACTGCAAACGGGTATTATGTTTCAACGTTATTAAAGTAACTCCTAAAAGTGTCCAGACAGTTTTATCACACCCGAAACACGCCCCATCTACAAAAGCTTCACAAAGTTCAGCGGAAAACAGATAAAACTCTGATCCTCATTTCAATTACTGTAGTTCTCGATTAAAATAACTCCAGTTAATTAACTTTAATCGACATTAAGTAATTCTAAGGCCCCCGGGACGGTCGCTAAACCTCCCTTAATTAAGAGAAGCAAACAGCAGGGAGTAAGATGCAATAATATTAGACGGAATAGTTAATTGTCCGTATCACTTGTGTGTTCTGATTTTCCTGTGGGGATAAAGTAATGGCCGTATTATTTTGGGTAGACTACTTTTAGGACTTGGTTGACTGAGTTCCGGAAAAACACCAGTAAACAAATAGTCTGGAGGCGATTGAGCAATTTGAGATTTTCTGTGCCACTCTCCTATAAATGGCTAAGACTGGTATCAATGGATTCCTTATGCTCTACAGAACTCGGATATGCCTGTCTTAGTTAGAGAAAATGGTGCGTTTGACATCTGTGACGTCACAAAGATGGCCGCTAAGCGTTTTATGATTTTGTCAATATCTCAAGTTTTAGGACGTCGATTTTAGTGTTTGATATGTCATATAAAAGGTATTTATATTGTCTACAATTTTTTCTAGGATACTTTCTACCTAAGTGTTGTGGTTCTAAAAATATTTACAAAAGTATGTGTTTTTTTGTCACAGTTGCACTTTATTAGGAAATGTGGCCACTATACCTCAATTATGAGATACTTTGCGTGATACATTATTATTTAAAATTAAAGCCTGTATCATTACCTTTTCAAAAACATATGCAACATTACTGTAGGAAACCAAACAAACGATTTATGCCTATTACAATGAATCAAGTGCCTGCGCCGCGAATGATTAAAATGCGGCCGAGTGTTTTACATTTTTGTTAATATCTCGCTTTTTAAGATATGCATTTCAATGTTTGATATGTCATATAAAAGGTATTTATATTGTCTACAATTGTTTCTGGGATACATTCTACCTAAGTGTTGTGATTGTAAAAATATTTACAAAAGCATGTGATTTTTTTGTCACAGTTGCACTATATTAGGAAATGTGGCTACTATAACTAAATTATTAGATACTTTGCGTGATACATTATTATTTAAAATAAAAGCCTGTATCATTACCTTTCCAAAAATATATGCAACACTGTTGTAGGAAACCAAACAAACGATTTATGACTATTACAATGAATCAAGTGCCCGCACCGCGAATGATTAAAGTGCGGCCCAGTGTTTTACGTTTTTGTTAATATCTCGCTTTTTAAGATATGGATTTCAATGTTTGATATATCATATTAAAGGTATTTATATTGTCTACAATTACTTTCTACATACCTACTGCTTAAGTTTAGTGGTTTATGAAATATTGAAAGCAGTAAATGTTTGTTTTTTTATATAAGTAAATAAAGATACATGGGCGTAAATTCCTATAAAATAACCGGCCAAGAGTGTCAGACACGTTCACAAATAGGGTATCATAGTCAAAGTGTAACAGGTATTTCAGCGTTACAAAATTAACTCTATTGCTGGTTTGTTTACAGCTGTAGGTATGGTTACCAACCGCATATTGAAAAACTTAAATTTTTCTTTAAACTTGAGTAGTACAGGCAGGATCTGTTATAGTTTTCATGGTAACTTCGGGTTGAGAACTATATTCCATATTTTTTTCAAATTTTTAGCGTTAATATCTACTTTAGCAGTAAGCTGGAACAAATATCTTATCTTTGAAAAGGTACGTCTAATGTACATTTTCAAAGCAAATATCTCAAGACAGAAACATTTTATTGAGTTTTCTTTTAATTATAGTTCCCTTAGTTTAAAAAGACCTGTTCAATGATACCCTACTCAATATTTAAGGCAAAAAAATATTGCACCCCCTTCACAGGTATGGTAGGGGGTCCAAAAAACATTTAATTTGATTTTTGATAAAATTTCTAAATTCGGGACAATACGATCTATCTTCACAGCAATTTTGATGTTGATAGGTATAAAACTGACAAAGATATGAATGCGGGCCATACAAACAGACAGATAGACAGTCAGACTTAACGAAATACCTAACAAGACAAACGTAGTAGTCTACGAAACCCTAAAAATGTTGAACGACTTTTTATCTTACCAATAACAAACATTGAAATCGATTTCTTAAAACTTGAGATATTAACAAAATCATAAACAGCTCAACCGCGTTTTTCATCATACGTGGAGCAGGCACTTGATTAACTCTCATAGTCATAAATCGTTTATTTGATTTTGTACAACAGTGTTATACATATTTTTGAAAAGATAATGTAACAGACTTTCATTTGAAATAATAATGTATCCGATAAAGTATCTCACAATTGAGTCATAGTGGCCATATTTTCTAATAAAGTGCAACTGTGACCAGAAATAGCACATGGTTTTATAAATATTTTTTCAACTTAGGTAGTAGGTATCAAAGAAGTGATTGTAAACAATACAAATACCTTTTATATGACATATCAAACATTGAAATCTATTTCTTAAAACTTGAGATATTAACAAAATCATAAACCGCTCGACCGCGTTTTTAATCATACGCGGAGCAGGCTCTTGGTTTACTCTAATAGTCATAAATCGTGTATTTGATTTTGTACAACAATGTTATATATATTTTTGAAAAGGTAATGAAACAGACTTTCATTTGTATGAATATTGTATCAGATAAAGTATCTCACAATTGAGTCATAAAGGCCATATTTTCTAATAAAGCGCAACTGTGACGAGAAAAAACACATAGTTTTATTAATATTTTTTCAACCCCTACACTTAGGTAGTAGGTATTAAAAAGCGATTGTAGACAATATAAATACCTATAATATGACATATCAAACATTGAAACCGATTTCTTAAAACTTGAGATATTAACAAAATCATAAAACGCTCAACCGTGTTTTTAATCATTCGCGGAGCAGGCACTTTATTCACTGTAATAGTTATAAATCATTTATTTGATTTCGTACAACAGTGTTACATATATTTTTGGAAAGGTCATGAAACAAGCTTTTATTTGAAATAATAATGTATCAGGTAAAGCATCTCATAATTAAGTTATAGTGGCCATATTTTCTAATAAAGTGCAACTGTGACAAGAAAAAGCACATACTTTTATAAATATTTTTACAACCCCTACACTTAGGTAGTAGGTATCAAAGAAGTGATTGTAGATAATAATAATACCTTTTATATGACATATCAAACATTTAAATCGATGCCTTAAAACTTGAGATATTTACAAAAACATAAAACGGTCGGCCGCCATCTTTGTGACGTCACAGATGTCAAACGCACCAATTTTTTCAACTAAGACAGGCATATCCGAGTTCTGTAGAGCACAAGGAATCTATCGATACCAGTCTTAGCCATTTATAAGAGGGTGGCACAGAATTCAAGAAGGAGACGACTTTTTAATATTTCGCCTACAGTCTAAAATTAGTTAAACGTGAGTAGTATCCAAGGATACTAAACTCGTAGTATCTCCGTCACTTTTGAAATGAAGAGGACTTACTTTACTTACTTACTTACTTATCTAGGTACAAATGCTTTTTTTTTACTCAATTTATTTTCTTCCTAACTCTGAATTTTGACGTGGCTGAAATGTGGTAGGTACCTATCTTGTGACGTAGTTCTTAATAAAACTGTAAACAAAACATCTATTATAATTTTAATGTTAAATTGTTTGTTATATTTGTTTGAGTTTTCATTAAATATTTGTTCAGACTTTCAAATAAATAACTACCTTACTCTTTGACTCTACCAGTGCTTATTTCAATCAATTTTAAACTAGCGTTATTAAGCTTTATTCAGCTGCATGTCTCAAAGGACCGTTTTTATGCTATTCCTGAACCTTCGATTCGTAGATCTCTATCCCATTTTTATCCGTAATGGGATTAAACCAGCCAACTTCGTACGTAGCATGTCTTTCCATTAGCTGAGTCACAGTATTTAAAAAACAACAGTAAGCTGTTTAGTCTGTTTTTTGTTAGAAATTCTGCTTCTTCCTCGAAAGTTTTCCACAAATAGTTTTTTTGGTATTTGCGGGCAATGAAGCGCCATTAGGAAAGAAACATACACACGTAACGTCCTTTCGGACGTTATTTTTGCGCGACGCTACGAATGCGTTACAAAAATGCTATTTTCAACCTTTTTATAATACAAATGCGGCTTATGTCAAACGGTTTGACAGACGCATGCGTTACGCAGCGCAAAAATAATGCAGAAACAAACGTTACGTATATTTAGTGAATATTTTTTTTTTACTTGCATCAATCAGTACAGAACTTTTTACTTTCAACTTGCTCTCACTGTGTCACATCACACCGCAGCATGTCAGTATCAGCTTGGTGATTGTTCGTAACGTAACAGTGAATTTTAGTGCACCTTCAGGTTATGTTCTCGCATTTGAGGTGAATTGGAGTCAATAATGCTTCACAGTTATAAATATAGGGCTAAGTACTTTTCTTTACGCACAAATTCTGAGTTTTTGTCTGGTCCACCCCAAGAAGGACCAATAACCAGCCAGTCATTGAGCAAAGCTAGTACGAGGCATTTTTTTTAATCTCTCGTAGAATACTGCTCTCTTTGCTCTTGCTGTGGCTAAGTCTTAATTAGTAGCCATTGGGATGGTCCCCGAAGCCAAGTTTAGTCCTGGCCGTAATCCCGGCATCAATATTCAGATCACGCGTCTGCAGGATTTCTATGAGCACACCAAATGTCAACAGAAGACCGCTGTCGTCATCAAATTCATAATCGAAGGGTCGCATTTCTAATCTTGCGGAGAATGCTCCTGATTTTTTGGTGCAGTCATGAATTTGTAGTAATCTTTTAGATAGGAAATTTTATAATTATTTACCTACTTTTTATTTAGCCAAGAAACTGATTAGAGATAGTCTATCGCGATAAAATTAACGGAATAACAAAATTTAAGAACTGAAAATTTAAAATATTTTCTTTGTGCCCTTTGTTTTCAATGCAAAATTTTGTACTTACCTACTTCCTTTCCTTCTTTCCTGCATTATAAATATTATAAAATAATATCGACGATATTAAAAAAACTGGATCCAACTAATTAGTTACAATTATGAGTTGAAACTTCCTACAACCAACACCATGTAAGTGGTCAGGTTTAACGAAAACCCAAACCAGTCTAAATAACAGCAATACTTACCCTGCCCTACAACTGTTTCTGCTTTAATAGGGGTGAGGTCCAATAAACAACATTGCCAATAACGACAGCCAGAATAACAATAATTGGTACACAATAACAAGTTTCATAATTCGAGAGGAAACTACCGATTACCGATATAAACGAGGGTCGGGCATATTTTATCAGTTGGCGTATAAAAGCTATCAAGTACACCTGAGACTTATTTTACGCCCCGTGTGCCGATATTCCTATTTACCCTTACCGTGTTACCAGTAGAGACGGAGGCCTGCGAATTTCGTCCGATAAACATAATAGTTGTCACGAAGTTTTGGTGCCGTGTGGTGCCGGCTTAGAATAGCATCACCTCATATCGAATACCAAATTTTAAAACACTTCTCGTGTTAGGTATACAATTTTCAAAAATCACCTCATATCGTTCCCGTGGGTGTCCTAGGAGGCGACTAAGGGATAAATTCTTCCAGGGGTGAATTTGGTAATCGCATTGCAACATCTTGTATTGCGCTCACCTACCCGCCTGCCAAGCGTGGTGAGTACCTATACCAAATACCCCCCTATAAGGGGAGGCCCATGTTCAGCAGTGGACTTTATTGTGGCTATTATAGCAGTAGATGTTTTTGGGTTAAAATTAAAATACTCGTAGTAGAAACTGAAAAGCACTACAACTTATAATAAGAATCTTAAAATTTTAAATTATTACAAAATTAAAGTTTGATAAAAAGAAATGTAGCAAAATGATATTTTTGGTTGCAGCACATTTTAACAGCTAGAAAATCGAGTTGAGTTTTTTCACTATATTTAAGTTTTTATTTGCAATGTTTTTGTTTTTACTGCACGTATTCCTTACACGTTTTATTCAATAAAAACTTCTAAACGAATATCCCGGCAAGATGGCAACTTCAGAACAGTCGAATGAGTGATGCGGGGCACATAGTACGCAAACGATCGGCCGCACCTCGATGCATACGAGATGGGCGCAAATTGATCGAATACGGATCCACCTGCGACAACTACTGTCGGTGTTATACAGGGTTATTTTTTAGTCAGTGCGCAAACTTTGCAGGATTCTGAACAACTTTTAATATGGGGCCACCTGCGAAATCTAAAAATAAATTTGGTTGTTCCATAAATTTTTGCCGAGTAGGTATGAATTTTTCTATGAAACTTTCAAATTTTTTTTGCGAATTTGCAGGTGGTCCCATAACAAAAGTTGTTCAGAATCACGAGTAGAAACACCCTGCAAAGTTTGCGCACTGACTAAAAAATAACCCAGTATTTAATAACTGTAATTATACTATATACTACACAATACTGTCATAGTATCTACCTACGTTCGCATTTTTTATGTGAAACCTATAGAAGATAATTGTAGCAAGTGCCTACGAAGCTACGAAATGCTACGAACATAGTACGCAAACGATCGGCCGCACCTCGACGCATACGAGATGGGCGCAAATTGATCGAATACGGATCTAAATGCGACAACTACTGTCGATGTTGTTCTAGCAAACATCGACGAGGACGCAAATATTGTTGTAGCTGGCTGGAATTAATTTTGAGTTGGGGTTAAGTATGCCAATTGGTACGACAGAAATCCGAGTACCTACTTTGTATATTAGACAGCACAATCAAATAAGATTGTTGTTTAAGTCAAAACTCGTGATTACTTTTGCTTACGTCCCAGTTATATTCAATAATTGGAATTATACAACACAAAATACAATTATGTAATCCCTATAGAAGATAAGGCCGTGTGGTGCACATTTATAACAGCTAGAAATGGAACAAAATTTCACTATTTTAAGTTTTAATTTGCTGTGTTTTGTTTTATTTCACGTATTCCTTACACGTTTTATTCAATAAAAACTTCTAAACGAATATCCCGGCAAGATGGCAACTTCAGAACAGTCGAATGAGTGATGCGGGGCACATAGTACGCAAACGATCGGCCGCACCTCGATGCATACGAGATGGGCGCAAATTGATCGAATACGGATCTACCTGCGACAACTTCTGTCGATGTTGTTCTAGCAAACATCGACGAGAACGCAAATATTGTTGTAGCTGGCTGGAATTAATTTTGAGTTTGCGGTTAAGTACGTCAATTGGTACGACAGAAATTCGAGTAGTACCTTGCATATTAGACAGTACTATTTAAATTAGATTCTGATATGTTATGACAAGACTTGGTAATAACTCTTTTTGGTTACATCCTAGTTATATTCAATAACTGTAATTATACAATACACTACACAATACTGTTATAGTACCTAACCTACGTTCGCATTTTTTATACGATCCCTATAGGAAGATAATTGTAGCAAGTGCCTACGAAGCTACGAAATACTACGAACGTAGTACGCAAACGATCGGCCGCACCTCGATGCATACGAGATGGGCGCAAATTGATCGAATACGGATCTACCTGCGACAACTACCGTGTGATGCCGGCTTAGAATAGCATCACCCCAATTCAACCCGTGGGTGTCGTAAAAACCGACTAAGGGATATTCATCCAGGGAATGGGCAGCAGCGTGCCCTGTAAATGCAACATCTTACACTGCGCTCGCCAATCCGCCTGCCAAGCGTGGTGAGTATGGCAATACCCCCCGAAAGGGGGAGGTCCATGTCCAGCAGTGGACTGTTGTGACTGTTATGGTTATTAGCTGTGTTTTCGTTTTTGTTGCACGTATTCTTTACACGTTTTATTCAATAAAAACTTCTTAACGAATATCCCGGCAAGATCGCAACTTCAGAACAGTCGAATGAGTGATGCGGGGCACATAGTACGCAAACGATCGGCCGCACCTCGATGCATACGAGATGGGCGCAAATTGATCGAATACGGATCTACCTGCGACAACTTCTGTCGATGTTGTTCTAGCAAACATCGACGAGAACGCAAATATTGTTGTAGCTGGCTGGAATTAATTTTGAGTTTGCGGTTAAGTACGTCAATTGGTACGACAGAAATTCGAGTAGTACCTTGCATATTAGACAGTACTATTTAAATTAGATTCTGATATGTTATGACAAGACTTGGTAATAACTCTTTTTGGTTACATCCTAGTTATATTCAATAACTGTAATTATACAATACACTACACAATACTGTTATAGTACCTAACCTACGTTCGCATTTTTTATACGATCCCTATAGGAAGATAATTGTAGCAAGTGCCTACGAAGCTACGAAATACTACGAACGTAGTACGCAAACGATCGGCCGCACCTCGATGCATACGAGATGGGCGCAAATTGATCGAATACGGATCTACCTGCGACAACTACCGTGTGATGCCGGCTTAGAATAGCATCACCCCAATTCAACCCGTGGGTGTCGTAAAACCGACTAAGGATATTCATCCAGGGAATAGGCAGTAGCGTGTCCTGTAAATGCAACATCTTACACTGCGCTCGCCAATCCGCCTGCCAAGCGTGGTGAGTATGGCAATACCCCCCGAAAGGGGGAGGTCCATGTCCAGCAGTGGACTGTTGTGACTGTTATGGTTATTAGCTGTGTTTTCGTTTTTGTTGCACGTATTCTTTACACTTTTTATTCAATAAAAACTTCTAAACGAATATCCCGGCAAGATCGCAACTTCAGAACAGTCGAATGAGTGATGCGGGGCACATAGTACGCAAACGATCGGCCGCACCTCGATGCATACGAGATGGGCGCAAATTGATCGAATACGGATCTACCTGCGACTACTACCGTGTGATGCCGGCTTAGAATAGCATCACCCCAATTCAACCCGTGGGTGTCGTAAAAACCGACTAAGGGATATTCATTCAGGGAATGGACAGCAGCGTTCCCTGTAAATGCAACATCTTATCTTATCATCGCCAATCCGCCTGCCAAGCGTGGTGAGTATGGCAATACCCCCCGATAGGGGGAGGCCCATGTCCAGCAGTGGACTGTTGTGCCTGTTCAGGTTAAGGTTAAGGATGTTATGACAAGACTTGATAATCACTCTTCTTGGTTACATCCTAGTTATATTCAATAACCGTAATTATACTATATACTACACAATACTGTCATAGTATGTACGTTCGCATTTTTTATGTGATCCCTATAGAAGATAATTGTAGCAAGTGCCTACGAAGCTACGAAATGCTACGAACATAGTACGCAAACGATAGGCCGCACCTCGATGCATACGAGATGGGCGCAAATTGATCGAATACGGATCTACCTGCGACAACTACTGTCGATGTTGTTCTAGCAAACATCGACGAGGACGTAATTATTGTTGGAGCTGGCTGGAATTAATTTTGAGTTTGTGGTTAAGTACGTCAATTGGTACGACAGAAATCCGAGTAGTGCCTTGCATATTAGACAGTACTATTAAAATTAGATTCTGATATGTTAAGACAAGATTTGGTAATCACTCTTCTTGGTTACATCCTAGTTAAATATTCAATATCTGTAATTATAGAATACACTACACAATACTGTCATCAGTACGTTCGTACTTTTTATGTGATCCCTATAGAAGATAATTGTAGCAAGTGCCTACGAAGCTACGAAATGCTACGAACATAGTACGCAAACGATCGGCCGCACCTCGATGCATACGAGATGGGCGCAAATTGATCGAATACGGATCTACCTGCGACAACTAATGTCGATGTTATACAGGGTTATTTTTTAGTCAGTGCGCAAACTTTGCAGGATTCTGAACAACTTTTAATATAGGGCCACCTGCAAAATCTAAAAAAAAAAATTTGGTTGTTTCATACATTTTTGCCGAGTATAGGTATGAATTTTTCTATGAAACTTTCAAATTTTTTTTTGCGAATTCGCAGGTGGTCCCATGATAAAAGTTGTTTAGAATCACGAGTAGAGACACCCCGCAAAGTTTGCGCACTGACTAAAAAATAACCCAGTATTTAATAACTGTAATTATACTATATACTACACAATACTGTCATAGTATGTACGTTCGCATTTTTTATGTGAACCCTATAGAAGATTATTGTAGCAAGTGCCTACGAAGCTATGAAATGCTACGAACATAGTACGCAAACGATCGGCCGCACCTCGATGCATACGAGATGTGCGCAAATTGATCGAATACGGATCCACCTGCGACAACTGCTGTCGATGTTGTTCTAGCAAACATCGACGAGGACGCAAATATTGTTGTAGCTGGCTGGAATTAATTTTGAGTTTGCGGTTAAGTATGTCAATTGGTACGACAGAAATCCGAGTAGTGCCTTGCATATTAGACAGTACTATTAAAATTTGATTCTGATATGTTATGACAAGACTTGGTTACATCCTAGTAATATTCAATAACTGTAAAATTACTATACAATACATTACACAATACTGTCATTAGTACGTTCGTACTTTTTATGTGATCCCTATAGAAGATAATTGTAGCAAGTGCCTACGAAGCTACGAAATGCTACGAACTAATTTTAAGTCTTGAAATGCTACAAGCACTTTTTGGGGAACGCTAAATTAGATCGGTGGGGCGCGTGACTTGCTTGGCAATGTCCTTAACTCAGCCCGGTATTAGGCTGTATTTACTTTTCAATTTTCCGTCTTTTTCACTCTCCACTCAAAAGTAAAGGATGGCGGATTCTAAAACTAACGCGAGTACGAAATTCACTGACACAGCAGCCTTCATTATCTTTTCCAGTGGAAACAAATGAGAGTCAGTTTCGAGCGGTATTACCGAGTTGAGTGATCGACGATTACTAGAAGGACTATGTAAATGATGAACCTTGTGGGTGAAAAACTTTCAATAAGGTAGAGAACTCACGTTTTTGAAGTTATAATGTATTAAATGGGAGATCGTGCCTTATGGCGGTCCCTGGGGGAGGCCTACGTCCAGCAGTGGACTGCAATAGGCTGAAATAGAAAAGATAGATGGAGATAGAAGTAGGTAAGTACGTATACGTTGGTGTATTTTAATAAATAAGTTTATTAATATATACACACGAAATAAGCAAGTTGCAAAAGCTGTGGACGTTTTATTTCAAGGATGTTTCATGATTTTATTAATAAGTACCTTATGGTAGAATTTTTAATAAGATTTATGCCAATTTTTATAACTCAGTTTATTTTATGTGCAAACTAAAGATTCATTTTTACTAATTCAAGACCTTCAGTTCTTTCAGCGCTTCTTCTGCTTGAAGCTGACGCCTTCATCTGTATCTAGATCAAGATAAACACTAGTCTCAAACGAATGAATAAAGAGCTAAGGCGGGACCCAAACGTAACGTCCGTTACTGCGCATTTTTAGCTCAGCACCAATACGTGTGTCTATCACATGCAAGGAGAAATATCTATTTCTTCCCATACCTACTAAAACCCGACGTTATAATAACGCAAAGCGGACTCAACCGTTGTTTGACAGACGCATCTGCGTTGCGCTGCGTTGGTTTGACGCCGAATTTTAGTACGGGGAAATTGAAATTGCCTAGCATCTGACAGAGGCTGGAGTGAGCACTGGGCTAAAAATGCGCAGCAACAGACGTTACATGTGGGCCCCGCCTAGATAACTTATAAAAATAGAGCACGGACTCAAAATGCTTTCAAGATACCAGCTCGAGGTGTTTCTAGTTTATTTAGCTTGGAATTTCATTTAGTAAGAAGTTTATTAAATTCTCGTACTTAGACGAAAGGTTTTCATTTTAAAATATTTTATAAAGACATTTTTGAAAAAATTATTTTGTTGCTTGTGGACCTCCTAGAAATCTAAGCACTGAGACTAATTTCAGATTTATTTTCCATTTAGTGTTTAACCGTGTTGATTTTGATTGACTGTACACAAATCACCCATTTTTTCTGCATTTCTTTTTATGCAAAAGTGTTTGATTGAAATATGTATGGATCGAACACAAATTTTTAGTTGCAACGGACTTAAATAATTAATTAAAAATTGATTTTCATGTACCTAGTATACAATATATTGCATGAACCATACGCTGCCTGCTCTTATTACGGGCTGGGGTTGACCGATGAATTATTAGTGGGTACAAAGTGTAGTTTCCGTTTCCTAACTGAGCTCGGTCGCAAGTGGGAATATAAACCTAGCTAGAGTCTAGACCTAGGGCTCATATTTTGTACTCAGAAACAAATACAGCTCTATATGCTAATTGAGTGTGTCTGTCTACCATCAACGCTTTTAAATTATCTGAATAATTATTCAATGCAAGGTGCATGAAAGAATGTTTCTTTGTATTTTCTTTAACTTACCGGTGCAAGTTAACATCACAATTTTCGCTGGTTTGCAGTTTTAATGTGGCTTTTGTTGTGTTGTGGGTTTTCTTTAGCGCGTTACTTGAAACTGTAAATAACTCTGTAATAGGAGCCTGTAATAAATAAACAAAAAAAGATACTAATATAATAGGACAATATATCAGCCCTACGATCCCTTAAGCCACTTCGTAATCAAGGATCGGAACTAAGCTTCGGTTAGTAGCACAAACACGTCAGCGCAGGGAGTAACAAGCGTGCATCAACTCGGCCCGCTCCAATCAATTATCCAATCACTGCGCGTCACTACACAACTCTATTTCGAACGTCAAAATGTTTGCTCTACGAGTCAATAAAAATTGAAATGAATGTGTGGTTTATATTTTGTTAGCTTGTGTATAGCACACGTAGATTGTGGCTTTAAATCGCAATTTACTTTCACTGCCGGTTCTGGAGTAGCTATGAGAATTTTCTTATCAGCCTACGATTCATAACGGTCATTACATATTATTGTAACCAAGATGGCGATAGTGATGATGGTCATTATTCTGAATTGACTCAAATTGATTATTTCTTGTTCACGAATCAAAACCACGATTCCTGCTCCCGCTATGTAATCAGGGATTGTAACAAGTTTCGGTTAGTAGCACAAACACGTCAGCGCAGGGCGTAACAAGCGTGCATCAACTCGGCCCGCTCCAATCAATTATCCAATCACTGCGCGTCACTACACAACTCTATTTCGAACGTCAAAATGTTTGCACTACGAGTCAATAAAAACTGAAATAAACGAGTTGGTTTTATTTTGGCAGCTTGTAAATTGCGCGTAGAGCATGGATGTAACATTATGAATACAATCTGCAACATATTCAATTTTGAACTAGGTCACTCTTCGTTTTTTTCTTATAACAGCTTACATTACAAGTGATAACGATAAACAACGCTAGTGGCCAAGATGACAAGTATCTTCTCTTAAACCATGGTTGATCAACCATTTATGAATATTTTGATCCTGCATTTTTTAAATGGATCTAAGCTTTGGTTAGAAGCACAAACACGTCAGCGCAGGGTGTAACAAGCGTACATCAACTCGGCCCGCTCCAATCAATTATCCAATCACTGCGCATCACTACACAACTCCATTTCGAACGTCAAAACGTTTGCTCTACGAGTCAATAAAAAACTGGCTGTAACATCAGAATTACAATTTGCAACGTATTGAAATTTGAACCAGGTCACCATTCGTTTTTTTCTTATAACAGCTTACAAGTGATAGATAACGGTAAACAACGCTAGTGGCCAAGATGACAACTATCATCTTTAAAACCATGGTTGATCAATCTTCTATGAATATTTTGATCCTACATTTTTGATCGGATCTAAGCTTCGGTTAGTAGCACAAACACGTCAGCGCAGGGAGTAACAAGCGTGCATCAACTCGGCCCGCTCCAATCAATTATCCAATCACTGCGCGTCACTACACAACTCTATTTTGAACGTCAAAATGTTTGCTCTACGAGTCAATAAAAAACTGAAATGAATGAGCGCTTTTTATTTTGCCAGCTTGTGTATACCACATGTAGAGTGTGGCTTTAAATCGTAATTTCCTTTCAGTGCCGGTTCTGGTGTAACTATGAGTTATTTTTGTTATTAAAGCTTACGATTCATAATAGTCCTTATATAATATTGTGACCAAGATGACGATAGTGATGATGGTCATATTCTGAAGTGTCCCTATTTGATTATTTTTTGTTTACGCAAGGATTGTAACAAGTTTTGGTTAGCAACACAAACACGTCAGAGCAATGAGTAACAAGCGTGCATCAACTCGGCCCGCTCCAATCAATTATCCAATCACTGCGCGTCACTAAACAACTCTATTTTGGACGACAAAATGTTAGCTCTACGAGTCAATAAAAAACTGAAATGAATGAGTGCTTTTTATTTTGCCAGCTTGTGTATACCACAATATGTACGTAGAGTGTGGCTTTAAATTGCAATTTACTTTCACTGCCGGTTCTGGAGTAGCTATGAGAATTTTCTTATCAGCCTACGATTCATAACGGTCCTTACATATTATTGTAATCAAGATGGCGATAGTGATGATGGTCATTATTCTGAATTGACTCAAATTGATTATTTCTTGTTCACGAATCAAAACCACGATTCCTGCAGCTCTCGCTGTGTATTCAGGGATTGTAACAAGTTTTGGTTAGTAGCACAAACACGTCAGCGCAGGGAGTAACAAGCGTGCATCAACTCGGCCCGCTCCAATCAATTATCCAATCACTGCGCGTCACTACACAACTCTATTTCGAACGTCAAAATGTTTGCCCTACGAGTCAATAAAAACTGAAATAAACGAGTTGGTTTTATTTTGGCAGCTTGTAAATATCACACGCAGAGCTTGCATATTGGGGCAATGTCAGTGTTAAAAAACTTTCCTACAAGTGTATATGTGCGCTTAAATTTAAATCGATCGTACACACTTACTTATTTCGTATTTCATGCGGGGGATACCCGAAAATAAAAGAAAATAACTGACTCCAAACTTGTTGTCTCAATACACTTTTTTGTGGCTTCACATCTCTTTAGTTGAAACGTAGAGCTAAGGAATATCGTAAAGCCAATGACCGTTACTTGATTTTAAAACGTGAGGAGATTGTTCGGTAGAAAATTTTCGAATTGTTGGGATTGATTCCTCAACTCATATAAAAACCAACTCAGTACAGCTAAGCTACCCAATGTAGGAAACGCAAAAAAGTATTTAATGAATCAAGATTACAAAAGGTTTGATTTCTCAGCAGAACAGAGTGTAAACAAACGAAAGACCGAATAATCGAGGCGAACAGTAATAGAGTATAATATTTGCACAGTAAATTGAATTACAGACAGAGAATGTTTAATTTTGAATGTAAATGTTTGTTTAATTCAATAAAATTTATTTATACTGCTAAAAATATTCGATGTCAAAATCGCGAAGGTGATCGTTTCTGAAAGAATCATTGGACTTTTATCATGTAACCTGTAGGTATCAAATTGCCTGAAATAATGTCTAAATGTTAAGTATTATATATATGATTTTTGGACCAATGATAATAAAAGTTCATAAATTGGTAAGTAAAATAACCTAAAATACTTACTAGGCAAAGAATTAGCAAAATGAAAAAGCTTTCCTTGGAACAAATTTTAAAAGAAAGATAAGAAAAAGAATAAAACTCTTGTTACATTTCATTTCCTTACAAAAGATTAGAGCTTAAGCATAAAATATCAATTATTTGGATGTTTTTCTCGAGGAAAAAAGTATAAAAGTACTATTAAGTTGCGATCATTTGTCTGAGACAAATCCTTTCAGTACGTTTTCTTTTCAGAGGAAATGTTCCGAGGCTTTTGAAAATCTAATTAACCACTCACTCAGCGCCTTTTGTTGGAAAACACCTCCCTGAAAACTAAGCAAATTGAAAGTTAAGAAAACACGGTTTTTGTGTAAAAGTATTTTTGAACAGGTACTGTTTTAAAATATCTTGTATATTATCATCACGTGAAATATCTAATCGTAAGAAAATATTGACTTTACATACATAACACAACAAAAAAACCTGCTTTTTATTTTTTTCTTTCCCGACATTACTTTCTTCAGGAAAAGAAGTTCAGTTTCGAGTACTGTTTCATGGTATTTTGTTACACTCAGTGAAAAATTTCAAGAAGTATCCTATACGCCTATTCTATTCACAGCTACACGCTAAAAGCAAGAAGATAATAAAGTTTAACTTGACTTCAAGGGCAACTGATCATAGACTTTCCTATTAAAAGTTACTGAAATTAATTGACTTTCAAAACTTCCTCATTCACGGATTGAATCTTAAGTAACTGCCAAAAATTTTGAACCATGATTACCATAAGTTTACTTTTGAAATGAAAATTAATAAATGTTAAACAAACAGAAAATTAAGAGACCATTTTGTCTATTATTATGATAATGATTAGGTTTGAATCTTTCTGTTCTGGTTATTTTAATACTCTTTCTCAGAAATGGCCTTAAAATAGTTATCGGACGTGGTTAAAGTTACCATATTTTACGGACGTTGCGCACTGCCTACCCCTAAAAGCGTAACATTTGTGTAGTGTTAATATGTGTTTTACTGTTTTTATTAATCATATTTCTTTGATAATATTGGAATTGAAATATTTCACTCACATGTCATATATATTTTTTTTATTTAATGTGAATAAAACCGCTTCATCCTACCTCGCGATCTACATTAATTTAAAATAGAACAAGCTCCACAGCTAACCCAAAGTCAGACAATGCAGGTGGGTATCAAGAGGTTATTATAGATGAAACAAGTCGAGCCGGGGAACTCAAAGGAATGTAGCCAGTTAACTGCTTTTGAGGAAATCCCAGGGGATTCTGTAGACACGTTTCGTTCAGTCAGCACTTGAGCGTCCAACTCTCAAAGACAATTTCATAGCTCCTACTCCGCGTATTCGATTCCGTTCACTTTGACAATCGAAACACTTTTCTTCTTTTGTTTGAGGATAGTTATGGTAACACTTAATAGGGTTTAGTGAAAACGATGTTTTGGCATTTATTGCAAACAAAATTTGATGGTTCTAGCATAACTCTAACAAAAATAATAATATTGATCTTACGATTCGTAAGTAATCGTCATCCAAATCAACAACAGCCCTATATTCTGTAAAAGTACTCGCTGTAGTCGGAGTCACAACATAGAAACGGTTTAGCAACTTTATATCACCACTTTAAAAAAATGATTTAAGGCGCGTTAGTGGGAGAGGAAGCGCAAAACTCGATATACTGCTCGCACGTTTTACAGCCCCGACTGCAGTGAGTAGTTTTACGGAAGTTTCTCCTAATGTCAAGAGTTTTATGTTCAGGCAGCTTGGGTCCTGTCCATGGGATCATCACACGATATTCATTTTATAAAACTTATTGAATGAATAATGTGAAATTAATCCCACCCAAAACATAAATGTGAAAGGCTGCCAAGTTCGATAATATTGGAATGCTTCGCCTATAAAAGAAGTGAGATCTAAATAAGTACCAAGTTCCATACACAGACCTCAGTTAAAAATAGTTACAGGAATGCACACTTGATTTTTCGCAGTTTGGAAATCGATGCCTCCTACGTATGTTATCGTAACTCCAAATTGCCAAGTTTACACCAGAGCGTTTTAAAGATTCAATGTTGCACAATTCTTTTATTTTTCAACGGATTTAAGTAAAATTCTGAATATATTTTAATTGAGTTATGAACTATATAAAGACATAGATTAATTTGTTACATATTTTGTAATTCCTGAGATAATATAAGATAATGCTGTTACTATAGTTTACGTGGTGAAAAATACTTTGAAAAATATTGTATGTAGTACATACTACAATGTACGCCGATGGTTTTGAATAATTTTGTGTTGTAAGTGCCACATAATACAAAATACGTAGGAATATCATCAAAAAAGAAAGCAATTCGATATCGTATCTTAATACAAAACTGTAGTTTTAACCTTAATACACACATAATAGTAATAAGTTTCAAGTTTCAAGTTTATTTATTCATGAACAGTACATAAACTGTGTGCGAATTTACAATTTAGAGCCTTATGACTAGAGTTCAATTAATAAATTAATAATAAAATTTACAATCAAAATAAGCAACATAATAATAATAGAATAAATATAAATCACATGTCATTAATATTATACAAAACTTTTTCCAATAAATATAATTTCAATTTTCTCTTAAATATATCAATATTACAAATTCCTTTAAGTTCATTTGGTAGACTATTAAATAATTTTACGGCTTGATACATAGGGCAATGTTTTGCAATATTCAAAGTAGGCTTTATAACATAGTTTAGCTCTAATCTACGTGTATTTAACCTTATTTTCATTTCGTCTTCTGTTTCATATTTATGTCTATGTTTAAATATATCAATGAGCAACACAAAGACGTAGAGGCTAGGCACTGTCAGAATCTCATATTTTTTTAAAGAACTCTTTACAAGATTCCCAAGGAGGGATGCGGGCAATAATGCGTATAGCTCTTTTTTGCATTGTGAAAGCTTTTGATATGTTGTATGCATAGCTGTTACCCCAATACTTAATGCTGTAGCGCAATTTTGATTCAACAAGAGCAAAGTATACCATCTTAAGTTGATCTATTCTCAGAATATCCCGTAAAGTCCTTAAAGCATAGCAGGCAGAGCTAATAGAGCTCTCAATAGAATTCAGTTCAGTCTTCCAATTTAGCAGTCTATCCATGTTAATACCTAAGAACTTGACCACCTCTAACATTTCAACCTTTTGATTATTTAAGGTCAGGTCAAGTGTAGCCTTGTTCTTGGTTGTAGTTTTAAACAAGATACTGCAAGTTTTTTTCAAATTTATTTTTAAGTCGTTTTTAGAAAACCATTCACTAAAAGCTGTTAATGTGGCGTTAGTTACTTTCTCTAGGTCTCTTATAGTTGATTTGGATAATATCGCGTTGGTGTCATCCGCATAAAGAATTAACCTCGCCTCAGGGACTCTCACATTTACATAGTTGATCAGGTCATTCGTAAAAACTATAAACAAAATTGGGCCCAGTATAGATCCTTGTGGAACCCCTCTATCAATGCTCATAAGTTTAGATCTACCTATGTTTTCTGACCCATCTCTCCCAACTTGTCTTACCTCTACGAATTGCTTGCGGTTTTTCAAATAAGACTGGAATAAACTAAAAGCTGTACCCCTTATTCCATAATGTTGCAACTTTTGCAGTAAAATATTATGATCGACCATATCGAAGGCCGAACTTAAATCCAGGAACAACCCCGCCACTTTTTTCCTATCATTAAGTCTACGTACTACATCATCTAGTAAAGTGTCCATCGCGTCCAAAGTTCCCACTCCTTCCCGATACCCAAACTGCCTTGCACTAAGAAGTTCATGTTTTGTTAGATGTGCCAACAGTCTTGTTTTAATGAGTTTTTCAAAAACCTTTGAGAGTGTGGGCAGCAAAGATATCGGTCTATAGTTTTTAGGATCTAGTTTAGACTCTTTTTTGTATATTGGGATGATTTTGGCAATTTTGAACTGCTCCGGAAATAAACCCTTTTCTAAGCAACTATTAAAGAAATTAGCAAGTATTGCATCTAAAATTTCAATGTTTTCTTTTATGATAGATATGGGTATATCATCGTACCCCGTTGAAGTTTTATTTTCCATTTTAGCTACTATTTTTCTGACCTCTAACGGCGTTACTTTTCTCATTACCATATCGTCGGCAACTCTACCTGTATTATTTCTCAAGAATTTCAACGCTACAGAGTGATCCCCACAAGACGGCAGATTACCATGATTAAATTGTATCGAGAAAATATTAGACAATTCAGAAGGGTCGACTATAATTTTGCTATCAATTTTTAACATAAGCTGTTCACGAGTTTTTCCTGACTTTTTCGAGTTTAATTTATTGACTACCTTCCAGATACCCTTTGACCTATATCTTTCGTTG
This sequence comes from Phthorimaea operculella, assembly GCA_024500475.1. Classification (NCBI taxonomy): domain Eukaryota; kingdom Metazoa; phylum Arthropoda; class Insecta; order Lepidoptera; family Gelechiidae; genus Phthorimaea; species Phthorimaea operculella. The sequence continues at coordinate 1,297,657 of JANFCV010000118.1, forward strand.
TTTATTTCAGATTGGGTAGCTATTAATCTCGCTTTCACAAGAACTTTTCTGTATATTTTAATGTACTGATTTTTATAATGAATTAAACTAGGATCGTTGTGCGATTTGTCTATAGAACATAGTACCCGCTTCATCAGACTAGAGATTTTAATACCCTTACTTAGCCATTTTAAAGCCCCATGACTACTTTTTCTAACCTTTTTCTTCCTTAATTTAAAGCAGCTTTTGAAATGACCATTAAATTTCTTTAGAAAACCATTTATACCCATGTTCTTCCAATTTGTTTCCATCAATTTCTCTTTAAAAAGATGTCTATTTATTTTTGTTAAAGCTCTACGTTCAATGTATACTACGTTCTCTTTCCATCGTTCAATATTGCTATTATCCTTTAAACTAAGTGATACTGCTGCGTGCCCGTCTCCCAATCCATTGTGATCTACCAAAGTTGCAAGTACAGAATCGTCTTTTATGTTAGTCAAAATATTGTCTATACACGAAACAGAACCATTTCTTACAAAAGTAACACTATTTAATAGATATCTAAAATTATAACATGTCAATAAATTTACAAATTCTGTTTTCTTCTTGGACTCTATCAAAACATTAACATTAAAATCACCTATTATTATCACATTTTTGTCAAAAAATCTTTGCAATATAAATTCAAGTTTCATTATAAATATGTCAAATTTATTGTCATTTTGATAGCAGCAAAAGATATATAAATTAGACTCTAGGTCTCTTATTCCACACAGCTCAAAACTATCAACACTTGAGATATTTTTACACATTGCTATTTCTTCACATCTACGATTTTTGTGTGCTAATATTAAAGTGCCGCCTCTAATTTTATTTTTCCTAGCATAAAGTGAAATTAACTTATAATTTTCAAACACTATAAATTCAGCAGACTGTTTATTAAGAAAGTGCTCGCTAATGCAAACATAATCTTGTATTGATGTCAAACTATCTAAATAAAGCTCCAATTGATCCTCTTTCGCTGATATTCCACACACATTCTGATGAATTATATTTACAACTGATAAATTATCTATTGCACTTGATGTACTATCCTGAATGTTATGGGGAACCAGCGAAAAGTCACTCGAGTCAACTAGAGCGTTCCTTATGCTAGGAACGAAAAAGCTCTAACTCCGTCTGTGTGGAGACATTGCAGATAGAGTCGGATTTTGATGACAAATTATTCTTATAGTTGAACATGATAATATCTAATACTAGAGACCTACAGGTATTCATTTTTTGCATGTAATTAGATGAGTCACAATAAGTTTGTGAGAGGTAAATATGGTCCACGTTTGTACTAATTATTTGTAATATATCATTTAATTTAAATGTATTGTAAAACTTATTTGCACAAATTTTCCCGAATAAAATGTTCGTATTTGTGATCATGCCTAAAAAGTCAGACAAAACTGTATGAAAACTCATCAAATTACTGTCATGTTTACCAGCTAAAATAATAATGTAGTCCATTTTTGTCATTCTCAGACATTCTGATATACTTCCGGAGAGAACTTGTTCCAAAGAAGCATAGGGTTTCACAACTGACGTAACCAAATAGTCATCACCAAATTTTTTGGCTAGCATGTCTCGTAATCTGCGACCCGATTCATCAGCAAGGAGCATAACTGTTCGTTTGGCAGGCTGTGATCGCCGACCGTCTCCATGGCCTTGTTCCTTTAATTGTAGATTTGATGTTTTTGTCTGACCATCACTGTCGTCTCCAGTAAAAGTCTTACTACACGGGCTGATTTTTCTGGACCTAGGCCGGGCAGTAGAGTGGGTAGAGTTAACTTCCGATTGAACAGCCGATGTATGAGTGGTGGTAGGTGATAATTTTATTTTATTCTGATGTGAAGTTAAAGTATGTTCAAAATCACGTTCGACGGAAGGTATTGGCATAGTTTTATTAAGATTATTTCGTTTTACTCTACCGTGATGAGGATCACTTGTCGTGCATAATTTTGCCAGCAGTTTGTACTTGTCCTTGTATTTCGATAAATCATTCTTTAGTTTATAATTTTCTGAAAGCATACTTTCGATCTCCATTTCAGCCGAAGCAACCTGCATCTCTAGAATAGCTACCTTCTCTGTTAGTGTCTCTAATTTGTTTGCCATTGTGATGTTATGGATTCCAGGACAACTACGAGAGCGATAGATTTTTGGTGCGTCGTTTCCAGGATTTAAAGGGCTGCCCAGCGATTCATTTTCCGGATCTATGCACTCGAGCGACTGAAACGAGTTGCTGGTTGGTATATTCACCACAAAACCACTGCTTGTGACTTCTTCTTCAGGTAACTGGGAATCAGTGCAAGGTGTCACATTGGATAGAGTCGAAACATCCACCGGTTCCGCCTGAATTGAAGCTGTCTCTGTTACGCTTACGGCACAGTATGTCGATGTACTCGCGGGCGGAGTGAAAAAAGCTGTTTGAATATTGTTATCACTGGTTTGCTGTACTTTATGGTATGTACCTTTATTTTGTGGTGCGGTGTTTTTATTGTTCTGTGCTGGTTTTGGAGGTTTGTGTATGATCGGTGTGCTTGCGCTTTTTATACACTTCAAACATTTCCATGTATTTCTTTTATGACTCTCCATTAGGTTGTATCTCTTTCTTGACACATTAGAACAGAATTTGTTTTCAGTATTAATCTGTACACAGAATATTAGGCGGCATAAAGCGCACTGTAGGTATTCATTCCTTCTGCATTTTTTTTCACATTTACCACACAGTTGAATCCTCGAAGACATTTTGAGTGAGTATATATATGAATTTTCATCTACCACGTGTCCAAAATGTAGACCGTTGTGATCGCTACACCAGCCAGACGTTGAGGCAGCAGGTCCTCAGTCGAAAAAAGATCCCGCAAAAAAACAAAAAGTATGACGCTAGTTGGGATTTGAGCTTGGGCACCCACGCGTCGTAGACTGACCGCGTAGCCACTGGGCTACGAGCGCTGTTACATGGAGCTTTGAAATAGTCCACTACTAGCAGAGTACGGCTCGTAGGTACTCAGATGGATCGACGCCTTGTTGCTGGGTCCTATTGTTCGCGTACAAGTCCAAAGTTCAATCCTTTGTTTAACTTTTACTTAAACTACTTACGGAAGGAATGTTTTGTCACTGTTTTGATTAATTATAGCTAAACCACAAAACTTGCACTTCATATTTTATCACTATTTAATTTGTATTAACTTTACACAACTTTCTATATAAGTTTCATTTCGTTTCGCGCATTTTGGACTGAATTTTGGATTAAAAACTACGGAGTAAAAAGTAACACGTCTGTTCCGTTCTAAGCTCTCGCTCGGTCATTAAGGCAATCATAATATTTCGTCTGTTAAAAATCATTACACAATTTCAAAACGTATAGCGTCGATGTAAACGGAATAAAATAATTATCTTATATATTTTTTTACGCCTAGTGCGAAAGATATTTTAATTTTATGATAGCTTCGTAATTTTAAGTATTAAAGCAATCATACTGATTATAATAATATTTAAAAAATGTCTTTTACCTACCTACATTTCGCTTGGGAAACTTATCGTACGCGCACCATAGACTTTCACCATAAAAATAACAACCGCGGATGCTGCTTTAAAATTTAGACAAACAATTTTATAAATTGCGATTATTGCACACAACTATAACTATCCTGTACCTACTGTTACATTAATCAAATTATGACGTTTTTTGTACGACAAACGCAACAATATCTTGAACACTATTAACTTTTATTAAATGATGAACTTTCTTTGATTTAGAACATGTTTCACATGCCATACAAAGCTTTTCTAACCTTAGTCCGGTTGTACAGAAAGTATTGCATCCACATAAGGAAGTTTTCGTTGCTAAAAGTAGAAGTAGCTTAGAAAATATAAACAATATTATGTGTATGAACATTTCTATCACCGTGATATAGGTTAGATCGTTAGATCATCCTTATTTCCAACTCAACAACTTTATTAAATAATCAAAGAAACAAGATAAAATGAATGATGTCTTGCAAATGAGTGATATCCAATGGCAAGTAGATGTATATCTTCTTCTTCTTTAAGGCATCATTATTTCATATAACAATACTTAAGACCCCTACTTTTATATTATGCTTAAATTTAAGTACTAATATTTAAAATATAATTTAAACTTGTTGTATACTTTCCGATATTGTTTGCTCCTAAACGAATTCTTGAAATGGAAATAACACTAGACATACATTTTACCTATATCCAATTAGCAGCTAAAATATTTCTACACATCAACTTTATCATCCCTTCAGACCACATCTACCCACTGCAAGATATTAGACCTCTTCTTTATAAGGCCAATCTTCATGGTGCTGGGCCAGTCTTGTACGGTAAGGTCCTGTAAGTTCAACTATATTATCGTACCATCTAAAAAGTATTACATTAATATTTCTTCTGATAATCTTGAAGACGATCAAATATGACCTCGATATTGTATGTTCCAGAAAGCATTAAGCTACAGACAAAAGAAAAATAATTTTATTATATATCGATGTAAATTCTCCACTTATCATATCACATACTAACCTCATGATATAAGCAGGTCTCATGAATGACGAAATGTTAATGTTATCAAACTTAATGAATTATCAATCACGCCAAATAGGATCAAAATGTTGGATTTGAAGATAATATAAAAATAAACCATAATTTTCCAACAAGATGGCTGCAATTATTTTGATCTCTTAATTTATGTCAAATGGAACAGAAGATTTAGACAATTCCATAATACAAAACTCAAAACTCTGAAAGCATTTTTTAAATTGTATGTGTCTGCTATTTCACCTGTTGGTAAGAGATGATGCAGACTATGTTGGAACATGCTTGCCTAGGTTGTGCCTATTCACTCTCGCCTTGAAAAGGCCCATGTTATAATGTTATGTTCCGTTTGATATTGCATTCTATAAAGTCCACTTCCGAAAAATTGTCTGCTTGCGTGACATGATTTTCGACCCAAACAGCATTTTTAAAGCTGAGTATTATTTTATTTATTGCTGCTTGTCCTTACACTTCCATTTGGTGACAAAAAACATTCTATAATATTTAAATTTAACTGATTTTTAAAACCTATTATTTATTAAAATATCGTATGTTAGAATATAGTACGACGTAACTTATCATAAGTAATACATACTATAGATTTTGTTTTTTATTTTCCGACGTTAATTGTTGTATAAAGCACATACAATATAATACATCAATTGAATTCCCAAGTAAACTACTGTATGTTGTAGTTACGATACATTTTCTGCGAGGAAATCCAACATAAATTATCGTATGTAGTAGATACTATACTTTAGTTCGTAATTGGAGAAAAAATATAAAAATAAATGCAAAATATATTTAAATTCATCAAAAATATACTATTGTATTATCTAAGTCTATCTACAGATACTTTAGCGATGTCTATCTGCAGAAACTTCACATTATAATTCATTGCAAAAATGTCCTCAAAGCTAAGACGATCATTGGGATAATTTATTTTATTTGAATTATACGGCATTTGAAACTATATCATGCACCATTTTGATTTTTTTACATTAAAAATATTTTGAGACATGCTTAGTTATAAAAATTACCTCACAAAATTATTTTTTTATATTTAATCCAATAAAGGAATAAAAAACGTTACTTTCCAATGATGATTATCGTAACTAGTACATACGATACACTAGTACTCCATCGACTCAACGTAAACAATTGTAAACATCACATACGATTTTATACGTTGTAAATGATTCATACTTACGACAATATACTTCTAGAAAACCATGAAAATGCCATAATTTCATATTTCTGTTTTAATCATCCGAAAATATAGCTGAAATTAGACTGTTTGCATTGATAAAACGAAAATGACCATTTTGTGGATTACGATAATATACGTAGGAGGCATCGAAATAAGAATCTACCTTGTTATACTCCCTGTATTTTATTAACATACTTCTATTGCTAGCAACTCCACCTTCTCATGTAAGGGACCTACTTATACTGGCCTTTATACAAATACTATGAAAAATCAGTATAAGTGTATCCCTTCAGTGGGTAGGTGGTTTTGCTGGCGATAGTACCTACATGTTGCAATTTTGCACTCCGTAAACCAAGACAGTCTACTGCACTACAATATGCATTCATTTTACCACGGGACAGCATGACAGATTTATTCAAAACTCTCGTATCTCAAACTCTTTGAAGATTGCAAAGTTGTACTTCCGCAGTTTTAGCAAACTGGATTAAGATTTCCCCTATAGGTAGGTAATATCTCACATAATGTTGGATCTTATGATTTATAGGCTAAGTTTGCAAGTTCTGCATGTCATCCACTGGCTGCTAGCGAACTTTTCAAAAGGAACTTTAAACTTTCTACAGTAGATGGATGACGGTGACTTACGAATGTGCATAGTAGAGTAGGAAGAATTTTGTTCATCGATGTTGCTGTCAAAATTACTTGTGTTTCTCAAAAGGTATTAATTTACGGATAATTCACTCATATGGCTATTTCTATGGGAAGTAACTTAACAGATGAAATGCTTAAACCACGAAAACATTTTCCACGTCCATTTCTCGATAAAAGTGTATACGAAACATAGGTCCAAGGATGAAATAAAATGACAACGCGACGTCTCAAGACTCGTCTCGAGCGGTGAACATCAAACGGTTCCAATAACGTTTGAAATATTGGGTCACAAAATGAAATGCCCGTACTTCTGAAAACAAACTGACAGCCCTTTGGAGAGGCGACGAAAGTTAATTTCACGGCCCGTGAATGCCTCCTCTGAACTCATCCCGCTCGAACAATCCGCGACTTGGTTACCATTAATCACCGTTACAGACACAGACACGTTTTTCTAGAGTTTTAGGGAAGACTTAGCGGAATTGCCTATTAACTTGGGCGCAACTAGTCGAGTGAAACAATCGCGTCATGTTGTTTGGTGGCCGTTAGGAGAGCAAATAGGAGGCTTGTTATCTAAGGATGAAATGAAAGATTTCGAACATAAAAAAAGTGAATGCTGAACACACGTCTGACTAATAGTCCATTTACCCGGACCCAAATGCTGAGTATTGTGCATCGCTTTAATCCATAGGACCTGAACTACTTATTGCCTAAGCCGTAGGCATGTTAGCAACTTCCTGTACATATATTAACAAATAATACATATTATTGATACTGCTACCTTTAGGCACATATTAAGTTTTCCTTTCTAACTTGGGCACCTAAAATAATCAGGACACAGTGCTAAAATTACCTAATACCCAAATATTTTTAGGTCATGGTGCAAATCAATTCAGGTTAATGTAGGGCAGTGTGTTGTGTGTGGTGTTGGATATTGTTGCTAACATTGTACTGGGATTATTATGAACAAACTGTGACGCCCACAACGCGTTTAGTTACATTATGGTACCGCATAATGCCAAGCTTTGGTTAAATTACAAAATGCACGCCGCAGTCACACTCTCTTGGTCATTACGTGGTTTAATATTAGACTGTAATCGGTTGTCTAAATTATCTAGCCTAAGCTTAACACATATTTCTGTTCGGAATCAAAATATTTTATAGGCACACACACATATACGGCACCATAAAGTTGTCCACTGCTGGTTGTACCTAGGTTTTCCTCAGGTTACGGTACATATGGCACAATCGCCCGTTTTTTCCCTCAAGTCACGACCTTCCGCCTTCCTTAGATAAGTCAGCGGTCCATATGCCTACTTGGAGGATATCAATCGCTGCGTTTGCCGAGGCGTGGCATTTTCTTGAAACCTGCATTATCGCATAGAATTGAGCAATTGTATTTCCTAAAAAACGCACACTAAAAAGCGCTAACAAGTGAACAAATATTTATCACATTTCCCCGTTCTGCGTGATCGATGCAGTACAGTAATTGCCGCTGATGGTAATTGGCCTACTTCAACAAAGGCAGCATTAAAAGCCCGGTTTATTGACATAGAGCATGACGCACGTTACCGATCCATTAGTGGTCTGCACGCCCATCGTACGCCCATTCTACGTTTTGTATGGAGCTTTTACAGGGTGCACCACGTCACAAATAATATAATATAACCACGAGAATACTTTCAAGTATGCGGTTCTCACATCAACGCATGATTTTACGGTATTTCTTCGATCCGGCTTTTTGTTAATATATAAGTTAGTTGCATAAATGGGTGGGCTGATATTAAACTGTTGATAATTTCATGTCACACATTGATTTTTGCATCAAATTGGCTGTCATAGTCACTGGTTGTCATTTATTTGGTGCTTGCCACTAACCGCAACTTAGTCCGCAAACCGCATCCGGTGTGTGTGTGCGGTTCTTGGATTGTAAAGTACACTTGACTTTGTCGAAATGAAGCGAGCATATCATCGTTATTTTGAGACTACTTTGAACTGTCTTTTATCTAACTATTTCTTTTCTAACCTTCTGAAAAATAAACAAAAATATATAATATTATTCAAGGATTTGCGGTTTTGATATTAAAATGGTAAAAGTTATAATATTTTAAAGTTCAACTCGGAAAAATTATCCACACTGTACATACATACACACATTACTATTAATGACGAATGATTACCATTGCATGGATAAACTAAATAATGAATTCGATTGAACATTTCATTGAATCACAACGAACTGATGAAAATTTCATGAAAATTTGATGGAAGGTCCTGGATAAATACTACATCTTAAAATAATGATGCAGTTATTTCAACAATGCTTTAGGTATCTATTTTGTTTTGGGTATACAGAAAGAACGTAGCACTCTGCTACGACATCATCTAGCACTACAACGAGAAGATGCGATAAGATCAATTACATAATATAAAAGTCGCTTTTTGTGTTTCTGTCTGTCTGAATATCGTGGAATTCACTAACTCCTCCTTAGACACATAACGGATTTTGATGCAGTATTGTTTATAAATAGAGTGATTCAAGGGGAAGGTCATAGTTATACCTATTTATGTATGATATACGCCGAGATATTGTATATTTCCATTTGCAGCGTGAAACCGCTACCGGGAGTTTGTAAAGTATAAAAATGAAAATGTTTTTTTCCAAAGAAGGTAAATAAAAGCATAGATAAAGAATAGTATACTATGTTGATTTCCATATATTCATGATTCTAGCGATAGTAAAAACCCTACTTCAAAATCCGAAATCAAGCACTCAGCTGAATACAGAACAAGATTGAAAACGCGCGAGAACGTATTCTACCGAAAAGTGTTCCCCGAAAACTGCGACTGGGGACAAAAACACGCCTTTTTTATTTGCGATCTAGGCAGCCACTGTGATTTCGAGATCAATATGTAAATGCATTCGTGAGTGCACACGGGCTGTAGGAGGCGAGAGTGCATTTTGTCGTAGATGCAGAGGCAGCCAGCCGGAACGCGGGCCTCTGTTCCCGACTGGGAAAGCTTCGTGTAAGATTTAAAGTCTAGTCTATGCGGTCGGGAAGTCTAAGTGGTTGCGGTTTAAAAAAAGTGTATTGGAAAAGTTTGTGACGGATGCTTTAAGCGCTATGCTAGGAGTAGTAGTTTTTCGTTCATTCTAAAATAAGACTATAGTATTTTATGAGATATGTAGGTACATAGATATCTCATTAGGTTCTACTGGCTCTAATTTCTTATTAATAGTTAGTTTTGACATTTGGCCTGAGTAATATATAGGTACTCCCCTGAGTAATGTATATAAAATATTTTCACACATAATAATTTTTTGGTTGAAAACTATGCATAAGAAGTGTACGACAACATTTTCAGGTAAACTTGTAAAGAAAACTAAAATACATTCTAAGCATCAGTACGTAATATTCTGCTGCTTCCTATTTATACTGTGACAATAGTATCATGATTGAATAGTTGCATGTTCTGCGGTATTAAAAGGCCTAGCCTACCGTGGCTGGTGCTCGTAAGTCCAACTTAATTTTCACAAGGTAATGACTTAGGGGAACCAGGCATTTTGGTAAAACAGAAAATTTGATGTCGTTAAACTAAAGACTATTCTGAAAACATCTAATCAAAATATCGTCCAATAAGAAAATATTTTATATTTACCTAATATTTTATCAATAGCTTAAAAAAATATTTTTAGTTATGTTGTCCCAACTTTAAAAACAAATACCTATTTATTTTTACCTTATTCGCTTTTAGCAGAAACAATATTTTTGACAAATATTCAGTTATATTAACATGTTACCTGCCACTTCGAAGAAATGTATTATTAATACTCTCTTTCCATTAAAACCATTCTCAATTAAATGTGATTACTATACACAGAAATGAACTAAATCAATTCCGAACTATGGTAAATTGTCTACTATTTTTATGATTTAATCTAATCTTAGTTTTAGCTATACCCCTATAGCCACCTTATCTCAATCATAATAGCACCAGCACTAGCGTGTAAAGGAAAAACACTGTAAGTGTCACATACAGTGTTTTAGCTCTATAAGGTTAATTACATTATTTAGACTCTAATACATACCCTCAACTTAATATTTCATCATAAAAGTGAATACAATTGAAGTTATAGACAAAAAAAAAAAAACTGTATGTGCATATAACCATGTTTTGTAAAGCCATAACACTGTAAACGCACTTACAGTGTTTCTCCTTTACAATATTGCGCGTGCCCCGAATGCGATCTCGAATGATTATATTTCTAAGTAACCTTACTTAATGGTCGGGTTCTGTGGAAACGTATTTTAGGCCTGTACCACCACATCAGAGGCCTCTGTAACCATGTCAGAGGACTCTGCAACCATGTCAGAGGACTCTGAAACCATATCAGAGGACTCTGCAACCATGTCAGAGACCTCTGCAACCTTGTCAGAGGTCTATTGGGATTTTAATGCACTCACAGTGCTATATTATTTTCACTTGTCAGAGGTCATTGTAGCCATATAAGAGACTCTGCAACCATGTCAGAGGTTTCTGGAACCATTTCAGATGTTTCTGGAACCATGTCAGAGGATTCTGCAACCACGTCAGAGGACTCTGAATTCATGTCAGAGGTCATTTTTACCATATCAGAGGTCATTACAACCATGTCAGAGGTCTCTGCAACCATGTCAGAGGCCTCTGCAACCATGTTGGAGGACTCTGTATTCATATCAGAGGCCTCTGCAACTATATCAGGGGACTCTGCCACCACAATAAAGGCCTCTGAACCATGTCAGAGTTCATTGCAACCACGTCAGTGGTCTCTGGAACCATGTCAGAACTCATTGCAAACACGTCAGAGGTCTCTGCAATCATGTCAGAGGACTCTGCAACCATGTCAAAGGTCATTGCAACCATAACAGAGGACTCTGCAACCATGTCAGAGGACGCTGCAACCATTTCATAGGTCATTACAAACGTGTCAGAGGACTCTGCAATCATGTCAGAGGACGCTGCAACCATGTTAGAGGACTCTGCAACCATGTCAGAGGACTCTGCAACCGTGTCAGAGGACTCTGCAACCATGTCAGAGGTCATTGCAACCATGTCAGAGGCCTCTGCAACCATGTCAGAGGCCTCTGCAACCTTGTCAGAGGTCATTGTAGCCATATAAGAGACTCTGCAACCATGTCAACGGTTTCTGGAACCATGTCAGATATTTCTGGAACCATGTCAGAGGATTCTGCAATCACGTCAGAGGACTCTGAATTCATGTCAGAGGTCATCCTAACCATGTTAGAGGTCATTACAACCGTTTCAGAGGACTCTGCAATCATGTCAGAGGACGCTGCAACCATGTCAGAGGACTCTGCAACCATGTCAGAGGACTCTGCAACCATGTCAGATGTCATTGCAACCATGTCAGAGGACTCTGAATTCATGTCAGAGGTCATTCTAACTATGTTAGAGGTCAGTACAACCGTGCCAGAGGACTCTGAAATCATGTCAGAGGACGCTGCAATCATGTCAGAGGACTCTGCAACCATGTCAGATGTCATTGCAACCATGTCAGAGGACTCTGCAACCATGTCAGAGGTAATTGCAACCATGTCAGAGGTCTCTGCAACTATGTCAGAGGACCCTGCAACCATGTCAGAGGTCATTACAAACATGTCAGAGAACGCTGCAACTATGTCAGAGGACTCTGCAACCATGTTCGAGGTCATTGCAACCATATCAGAGCACTCTGCTGCTGATAGGCTAACTCCATCCCTACTTTGCGTTACAGTATTATTGTAAAAGAAATACACTGTATGAACCAATACAGTGTTTTTGCTTTACAAAGCAACAATATTTATGCTGTATGTTCATCACGCAGAAGCAGATTACTGAATTTTAATTATATTTCTGTTTATTTAATGTCATTTTGTGTAAAATTGGAATGGCTAGTAAGGTATTACCAATATCCATTAGTTCAAGTCATAAAAAAGTTCAAATGTTTTAGGTTATTCATAAAAAAAGCAAATTTCAATAAAAAACGTTTTTGCTAATTTTCTCAAAACTTAGGTGCTCGCACATACAGTGTTTTTGGTTTACACGCTAGAGCAGCTGTTAAATATAACAAGGAACCATTTTGTTTAAAATCTATTAAACTGCGCATTAGTAATTTCCCGGAAAATTGTTTCCACGAACTTAGCGCGTTGGCTTACAAAGCGTTTTCTTGCACTAGAAAATTCCGTTAGTAACACTCTCAGCTAACTATTTAGTGCACTACACGTATATATCGCAACATTTTCTAGTTTCGAAAGTTATCTTTCAAATATGAGCCGTATGGCGCTTCCTTTTCCACTTGTGTAGTAAACATAGATATGGCCGTGAATGCAGCGAGTAGTCTTTTGAACTATTAGTATTGACTAGCGGCCCGTTTAGCGATGTCACTGCTGCAACTAATTTTCCCGCAAAAAATGTATTTTTCCAGCATGATAGACATATGTCGGAAAATAATCAAACTCTGTCGGTATTTGATGAAATTGTTTGACAATTGGCAGTTCACCTTTTGATAAACATCGTTGTCAATCCTCTTTTTCTTCTTCTCCCACTTGAATCACTCTTTCAATTATAAAAAACCGTAGTAAAATCCGTTGCGTGGTTTAAGAGGAGGAAGCGAATTTCACAACAGACAGACAGAAAAACTTGCGTTTCTCGACTTTATTTTGTACTAAATATGTAGGTATCCCTTTCACAGGCATAATTTTTTTTCCACTAATATGTTTTAGCATAACATGTTTCGCATAATTTTTTTTCACCTACCATTGCTTTGACATAATAATTTTATGCCATAATATTTATCTTGGCATAATCATATTTTAGACTATTGTATTTTATACTAACAATATTTTGGCATAATTGCTTTTGAACTATTTTTTTGGACTAATGATATATATTTTTTATTAAGTTCAAATGGCAGGAAATGTAAGTCAGTTTAGTATTTTTAAGATATATAAGGTTAAATTAGGTCAGTTTAGGTTAGGTTAGGTTATTTTTATACAATTTAGGGGTTCTTCTAATGCATCAGATTTTTATGCCTATTTTGATTATGGATATGACAGTTTATGGTTTTGTATTTTAGGCCTATGTACTATTATGGCAATATTTTTTGTGAGTAAAGAAATTATGCCTAAACTGTTATGCGTACATGCATTATGCGTAAATATCATTAGTTTAAATTACAGTGTGCCAAAATATATTATGTCAATTCTTTTTATGCAAATGGATAGAGAACCAAATATGTATCGATAAATACAGACAACATCAGTTATAGGTGCGGGCGAAGTTTTGCCAATCCAGTTTCTTGACATACCTACCTAATGAAATAAAAAAATCCAACAGAAACATCGGATATGATGGCTCTCGTCATTGCATCAAATTGCAGCTGTCATTTTTATGTTGACTGTCACGAACCGCAATACGGTGCGGTTACTGTTAAGTGTTGCTTTGGAAACTTTTGAGCAACTATGTATAAAAGATTACTTTCAGAGTGACCTTTGCTATGTTTTGTATCAACGAAAGAAGATTGAGCTTAAAACCATATTAGATATACTTGCCTACTTAGCAAACAAAAACAGACACTTTATATATTTATGCTTTAACAACATACAACTATAGTATCTACAAACAGTTTGTTATATCAACTTAACCCATAAAAACTTTTACATAGTAAAATACACTACAACGATCCTTGACGGAGATAAGTGGTACAAACTAAAGTTCAGACACTGATAAGAATGTTCAGAAGTTCATTTATAGTACAACCGCCGGCAGTTCTGCTTAAATTAGTTTATTTATAAAATTAAGAACGTAAACTTTCTTAATAAATTAAAGTATTCGTTAATAAAATGACCTATAGACCGATAGAAAAAGTAGAATTTCAAGTGTGAAAAAAAGTGGCTTAGACCAATGCGGAAGTGAGACAGTAAGTTACAAGAATTGAACAGGTGTTTCCAAATACTTACAGCTATTCAAAAACTTATTCGTATAGTTTTCATTTTTTATTTAATTAACCACAAAATCACGTGTTTGCTACGGCGTAGCTGTTTGCTACGACTGAAGAGACACAGTCCGAGTAACAGAAATAAGTAAATTTTTGGCGATATTTGAACGCCATACCTAGGCACATCTTTCTAGCTAGACGCTCCAGGTATATGCTGGTGGTTTCAGACGTCCATGGTTTAGTATGCCAAGATTTTCTTCTTTTTTCCTATAACCCTTCACGTCTTTTATTTTCACATAGGTTACTTGGCACATAAACAAGCAAAATTTAATACAAAAGAAGCCGCAGACGAAATGCTAGTTGCAGTAAAGCGTAGTGTCAAAATTTGTTGGTATGCGGTCGCAACACAAGCTGTGCTCACATAAGTTAAATACGACTTAGTCCAACTCGGAGCGACATACCAAACTAAACTAAGAAGCCAGTTTTGGCTTCGAAACTGCTTGACTTTGTTTAGACGAACAAAGCGAGGTGCTTATATGTAATAATATGAATTATATGAGCTCAGACTTAACTTCTCTCTAGCAGGAATTTAAACGCATTTTCTAATCGATGTTCATTTAAAATAATCTAACGTTTTTTTGATAAACATCTCTGTTGCGTTTTGAGTTCATATTTCATGAAATACTTTTCCAGCCTTTCCTGTCTAGGGACTTTTTCCTTCCAAGCATTTATTTGCTTTTTGGCAGCTGTAACGTGAATGAAAAATTCTTTTGTATTCCTATACGGCGTGCAGCCGAAATTCAAATATACGCTTGGAAAAACTATAATCGCTTTTATTGGTGTTATTCCAAAACGGTATGATTATCAGCGTAAACTCTGGAGCCGAATTTCAAAATCAATTTTGTTTGTTTTCCCGTCTACTCATTATTTTTGTTTTTCCTATTTTATACTGGCGCAAGCAAAATCAAAAGTAATTTACGCAAACGGGGGTTTAAAATGATTCCAAGGTTAGCTTTTTTCCCTTTAGTATTTTATCATAGCATTACCTTACCTATCTGGGAGTTTTGTTTAATCTTAAATAATAAATGAAGCGAAGTAATCTCTTTCCGTGGTTTTAGAAGAGAAATCTTATTTACATTTTAGAAAGCACAGCTTTGTTCAGATTTAATTTCTTTATGCAAGAGGAGCTCAACTTCCTGAAATTCCGCACATAATAAAAAGACTTTGAATTGAAAGGGAGTCAAAGCAGCAGTTTTCCTATTGCATATGCATTGTTTATTTGCGTTCTGATACACTTCAACTATGTGCAAAGTATACTCACACTTAAATTGCAAAATAAATTTCAAATTGGATTGTTTTTTGTTCTAGGGATATTTCAAATGGCGTAGCTTTGTCTGTATTCAGGTAGGTTGGAATACTTTCAGTAAACATGCCGGAAAAGCTACTCTAAGTCATATGTATGGAAACCCTGAATCTGGGTAGCTTATCCATTTATGCGCGTCGTTCACATGCGCACCACTTGATTATTCAATTTTTGACGGACCGATTTTGTGACGAAAGGAGTCTATGAAATCATATGTAAAGCCGGATATCATGGCAAAAGATTCATCATGCCTACCGATACTTATAATTTTTCAGTTGAATTGAATACTTAGTAGTTAGTGTATCACGATAACTAAGTTTACTATAAAGTATCGGGGCCAGCGATTCACATATAGGAGTGACATTAAAGGATTCGTCTCGAGCCACTTTTAGTCTCACGGACGACGACAAACATCACATTATACCTAGTATCTACTAGATAACTAAGTTACCTACGAACTATCGGGGCCAGCAGTAAATCGTGCCAGCGTTTTGGCCTCTCGCAATCGGCCGAGTCACCGGGGTGGAATTAAACGATTTATCGTAGTCACGGACTCCGATTTCCACGGATCCCTGTCACGGCCCGCAATATTGTTGTACATGGGACCCTAAATGTATTGTATTAGATCTATTTTGTAGCCATTTGGCGTGGATAACACATTCCGCATCTAAAGGCTTCAAAAATCCTTGCGAAAAACGCACGTAACGCCCGATTGTGCGTTATTTTTGGGTTGCGTAACGCATGCGTTGGGATTAGATATTGCAATCAAGTTATGCGAGATCTCTCAATTTATGACAGACAAACCATTTGACATAAACGGTAGGCACAGTCGGCGTCAAAAGAGCATACCTAGGACCGCCTCAAATAGTTCAAAATATCTCTGAAACTACATTACTTTTTTAAATTATTTTTTCGGTTGTGAATAGAGTTTATCTAGCTGCATAGACAACAAACGAAATAATTTACTATATTATGTATTGGAATTTTTAATGCACTCATAAATTAAATAATGAGAAAATTGAAAAATTCACCAGCGACCGCCGGGCCTTGAACCCGATCAAGAGTTTGAAAAGTTCACTAGGGTCCGCTAGGCGCCCGTAGCTCAGTCGGTAGAGCGGTGGAACGTTTATTCACAGTCCCGGGTTCAAGTCCCAGCGGTCGCTAGTGAATTTTTCAATTTCCTCATTATTTAATTTATAATTAATATAGAAAAATAATAATTAATATAGTAATGTGGTTTCAGAGATATTTTGGACCTTTTGAGGCGGTCCTAGGTAAGTATGCTATTTTGACTCCGACTGTAATAATATGAAGATAAGGTGGAAAATCGTATTTTCAAACGTAACTTATAGATAAAATAAAATACAAACGGATGTTATGTGTGTAACTCGCCTACTAGCCATCATTTATTAAATTAAATTGAGCTTAAGTATCTAACTATCTGTTAAGAAACGGTTACAAAACGAGTTAGAATAACAGTCACTATTCAATCGGTATTACCCAAAACCTTAGTCCTAAACAAACATGATGTTCTTCTAGTTGTATGTTTACATAATCTTGGTTTAGAACTTTTCAAACAAACATTTTACTTGCAGTTTAATATTGGCGCCTAGCGTTCACAATGTTTGATAACATAAAATTTATTAAAGCTGCCTTTTTAATCCTGATAACAAAGGCAGCCCGGCCTATTGGTAAACTTAATTTATTGCTGTACTTAGCCCGGATAAGCCAGATTGAAATCCGTAAGCCTCAAAATTCCACGTGCCGAAAATTGCAATCAAATATTTACGATTTTTGAACGAGCTGACAAAATTGAATTTTTTCGATGCAAATTATTTTATTGCCGACTCAAAGCAACAGACCGCCCTGTAATATTTCACTGGGCCTTATTTCACGTGGGCCTCCACAGGGACAATATATCAACCCCAATTTATTTTCTTCTCCTAACCTTTCATAACATTCTCTTTTTATCCCGCATCCTAACTCACAAGATAATCCTGCGTAAATATTTTCAAGAGTCAAGTCTTGAAAATACAGTCCAATTTAGCTGTCTCAGAAAATTACGGAAATATCAGTGTTTCTCCTGAGTGGGTGTAATCAACGTCGAAATAATTACGGTTTCAGAACTTTTAGTAGGATTCCCTAGTGGCCTCGTTAAAAAGAAAACTCGCCATTTTTTATTTTCCTCGAACAAAAATCTTTATTATTTATTCAAAGAATTATAGATAAAAAGAAAGCGATACGAACATGTTGCTACGATTTGTGACCCACCACCAGCGAGTTTTAGTTTTCCTACCAGCATGATACACACTGGTGTAAAGCCGCTTCGAAGCTGACGTCCTAGCAGTAGCTTTAAATTTAAGCAGTGCTTAACAAGCGTGTCATGCGGGCGGATCACCAGCAGGTACGCGGGTGTGCAATGTTTGGATTTCTTTCAGGCGCTCGTCAAACGGGAGTTTTACGCGAGAAGTGTATCAGGGTGAGCTCAGTATTGCGAACACGTCCCTCGCTGCGGGAGACTGGGAGGCGAGATACAAATCCCGCGGGCACGAATCTGTTCGATGCACACCTCTATGGCGGGGGCCATACGTAAAATCCGTTGCTGCAGTATTCTAGCGCAGCATTAACGCACGTTTCTGTCAGATTAATTCAAATTTTGAATTTCCCAACTAAAACCATAACCATAGGTAACCTTCTGACATGGCCCTTCCTCTATCGAGACTAACCACGCTTGGCGATTGGATTATCGAGCACATTGCAAGATTTTCCCAAATAAATTGGGATAAGAGCAGGCAGATGATGATGATTGCAAGATATTGCTTTTACAGGAAACGCTGCTGCCCATTTACTGGATGATGATTCCTTGGTCGCTTTTTACGACACCCACGGTTAGAATTTGGGTGATGCAATTCTAAGCATCACACGTCATCATTATCACCCAACAAAGCACTGACGTTAAAATATAACAACGCAAGTTTCTGCGCTGCGCTGTTTCAACGTAAGTTTTTGCGTTTTTAGTATACTAATTTGAGTTCTCTTTCGTACCTACCTAAAAGATTGATTTATCATGCGTTACGGATGCTCAGCAACAGATGTAACATGTGGGCACCGCCTATACTGTGCCTCTATGCTCGTCTTACCCTTATTTATATGCGATCGGAAGAAAAATACGTGCATGATCGCATGCAATGCTCTAGCGACTTGCGACCGGGATTTGCTTTGTATATTTTGAAACACCTAACTTTGACTTGAATACCTATTTCGAATATTTTATTAGAAAAATATAAGTTTATTACAATATTCTCCTTTTATCTAATGTATAAGTACTGATTTTCCTAGTTCAGTCTCTGAAGATTTTCCGATAGGTAGACTCTTAAGCTTGGTATTTTATAAACAAACAGTTGTTTTAAATAATCTGTTCTACTTTTCACACAATTTAAGTGAAGAAAAGTTTACATTTGGTAGGTATGAGTGCATATTACATAAGTAGGACATATTATTACGCTCGTCCTTTCATAGGTATGTCACAGTATCGTCAAATATTTGTGACTTCATTAATTTGTTTGCATTCTGGGATTTTTTCTCGAGCGACATTTAATCTTGTATATAAAAATCACGCAATATCTGTCATCAGCTGTGCATAAACTTGCATAATATTCAACGTGTTACAGAAAAGCGATAAAAAATCTCGCGAAATAAGTTCTCGCGGATACTTCTATGCGGATAGAGCCCAATGTTTCACAATTTAGTATAAAATCTAGACACACGGCAGTGTGTCCGCCTAGTTCGAGCAAAAAAAGCGACACATCGGCCGTGGGTTATATTACACGAACCATTTCGGGCCAAGTTCGACCCACCTATAACTCAAAATCTATTTTATCTACGCATATGAAATTTCTAGTATCTGTCGAGATCTACTTACTTATCTAAAATACAAAATTTCATTACCTATTGTAGGTCTTGAGATATTGACGTCAGAAAATCGGTATTTTTACTATACACTCACTCACTGACTGACTCACTCATCAAAAACCTAGACCACTTCCAATGGTCGTATTGACTTGAAATTTGGCATGGAGGAGGTCTTTAGGTCCAGGTAAAGGAAAAAATCTGAAAATGGCCAAGTGTGAGTCGGTTTTAAAAATAACACAGGCCTACAATGGTTTTCCCCTTTAATAGATATTTCCGCAATTTTTTGGAAAGTAGATTCTTATTTCCAAACTGCGAAAAATCAAGTGTGCATTCCTGTAACTATTTTTAACTGAGGTCTGTGTATGGAACTTGGTACTTATTTAGATCTCACTTCTTTTATAGGCGAAGCATTCCAATATTATCGAACTTGGCAGCCTTTCACATTTATGTTTTGGGTGGGATATACTATTACTACCTTTTGCCGTGAATCAAATACCAAACAAAAAAAGGAAATCATACAACAACAGTGTAATAAATAATCATAAATACATACATTTAAATCAACATGGCATCCAAGTAGTCCAACAAACTTATTAGGAAAGTAAATATACCGTAAGTAAATAGCTGTACTTGCGCTTCAAGTAAAATCAATAAACAATCGGTTCTCGATCGCATTCTAGAAACCTATTTTCCAAATTGATGTACACCGATAGCATCTAATGAAGTTGTTCCATGTTGTTTTACGGTCCGAGCGAATTTCCATAGACAGAGTCTTGTTACACCAATAAAAAAAGAATGGCTTTTCACCATGCAATGATGGAATTGTAGCATTCTAGCAACACCTTTGTATAGGACTTTGTAACATCAGCAAAGACAGTTTTTTTCTGTTCATTGCTCATTTTCTTATTTTTCTTTGCAAAGACTCAAAAGTTAAACGCTAGTGTATTTCAAACTTTAAAAAGCGAATGTTTACTTGAAACTTGAAACAGACCACAGTTGCATTAATACAACTACTTAAGCATTTAATAAAGTGATATAAAACCTTCGCGTTGAACACGCGATACTTTTATGACTTTGCTCTGTTTTCTTTCTAAGAGGATTATGTTTTTGTTTCTTCTAAAATTAATTTTAGTATGTCTGAATAGTAGTATTGAAAGATATTTGAATGTTTTTTTTTCATAGCTCTTTTGCAGAACTGCACCTTTTTGATAGCATTGGCTTTATTTTTATTACTTTTCATGTTTTTTTTTAACTATTGTCTTTTTGATGTATTTTGATAGTTTGTCATGTTTTTAGTTGGATTACAGAACCTGTACGAGACGAACGTGTTTCATTTATATTAGTTGTTTCGCATTTAGGCAGGTTAGGTACACTATTTCCAGCTCACAATCTGCCACAGGAGCACCTGGCTCCGGCACAGCTCTTGTCTATCGGACAAGAAAATGTATACGTCTATCTGAAGCTTTTTTCGTGATGGAACAGACTTATTTGGCAGTGCTGTTTTGGGTACCTAGCAATTGAAGAAGAAAAACTAACTATCTACTTGCTTTACTATGTTTGTAGTCATAAAACCTGCACCAGTCGCCACCTTATGCTCTTTCTCCATCTTATTGAAGCTTCGTTTTTCTTATTCGACGAGTTAGTTATCTCTGTCAAAATATATCAAACCATTTCCCAAGAAAATCGCGAGAAAAACTCCGTCTCTCACTTTACCCTACTTTCCTGAATCTTCGCCTAACATGATTTTATATTTTATTTTCCCCGGCATGGCATCGCGAGCAATATTCTAAACAGCTCACTTGCGGAACGCGTTCCACATTTTGGTTAATATCTATTGCTTATTTTTCCCTTCATAATGCCGTGAGGGATTCCTTAACCTTGTATAGTAGAAGTAAGAGGGCAGTAGGGCTAATCAGCAGTGTCATTAAAACTATGATAATAGGATTGTTAGGCGGATAAAATATAAATGTTGTATTAGGTACTTTTATTGCAGTATTGTCACAGATGCACATAATATCTTATTGAATTTATTTTATAGTAGAAGGCAATTTTACTTCCGTGAAATGTAAAACGGTCATTTGCCGTACAATTTTGCGGTTTCTGATAGATGGACAGTAAATAACAGCCTAGAAGAGCTGCAAGTCCCGGTTTTTTATACAGCTTCTTTCGTCATTAAAACCTACACTACACTATATACGGCAAATGTGAGATCCACTTTTTTTTTATCAAAACGCATTACTCAGCATTTAGATCACTACTGTGGCCATGTATCCTTGATTTATGGCGTATGCAAAGAATGAGAGGATATTTTCTTCACCATAATTCAGGCTAGTTGAGATTAGGGGCGGTTTTGTGTACTGTGATATATCAATCTATTCGTATCCTTCCTTCATAGCCCGAGCGGCGACTGGTCTAATCCATACCTCACAAAAGAATAGAATAATTTAGCTATGTACGGGTAGAGGAGCTCGAGTACTTCGGATTGGTCGTGGTCTGCCGCGGCGCAGCAGCACGTTTGGCGGAGTAGCTAAAGTTTGCCCTCTGAAAAAGTTAAAATATCTCATCGAAGAATAGAATGAGACATGGCTGTAGCGATAGGAGCAGTTTAGTAAAGCTTGGTCTGCCTTCTGCTATCTTGGCACGTTTGGCGGAGTAGCTAAAGTATGCCCTCTTAAAAGTAAAATATCTCATCGAAGAATAGAATGAAAATATATCGTACCGATAGCTTGCTTGAGTCTGCGGTCTGCCTGGCCACAGCCTGGCAGTTTTCCGACCACTTTTACTTTTTAGTAAAATTTTATCTCTTCGAATAAAAGAATAAAAATATCGTACCCCCGTCAATAAAATGAAAATTTGTCGGTGTACAGAAGTGAGATTTACAGAGCTGTAATCTCTCAATGTCTAGATGAAGAATAAGTATGTTAATTTCAAGAATCTACAACTTCAGATGTATTCGTAGTAATTATTTCAAAAATACAATACTTGGGAAAACATTTTCTTCATCTGGACATTGAGAGATTACAGCTCTGTAAATCTCACTTCTATACACTGACAAATTTTCATTTTATTGGCCAGGCCCACTCCTAATAAACGAAGTCAGGTCCTTTAAATTTAAATTTACTGAGAGTGGGGATATGTGTTCAGCTTTAAATAAACTATTATTACAACTTAGTTCCATTCTGTTATTCGAAGAAATAAAAATTTCTCAAAAAAAAGTAAAAGTGGTCGTATCTGGAAAACTGCCAGGCTGTGGTCAGGCAGACCAGTATTTTTCTAGGCAGACTTAAGCAAGCTATCGGTACGACATATTTTTATTCTTTTATTCGAAGAGATAAAATTTTACTAAAAAGTAAAAGTGGTCGGATGGGAAAACTGCCAGGCTGTGGCCAGGCAGACCAGTATATATGTAGGCAGACTCAAGCAAGCTCTTTTAGCTACTCCGCCAAACGTGCCAAGCTGCGCCGCGGCAGACCACGACCAATCCGAAGTACTCGAGCTCCTCTACCCGTACATAGCTAAATTATTCTATTCTTTTGTGAGGTATGGATTAGACCAGTCGCCGCTCGGGCTATCACTTTTTTTGACCTCTCATAAATATCAGGTTATTTATAGCCTGTTTCAAAGCTATTGTTAGCATTAATTGTACATTTTGTTGCAATGTATATCTACTAGAATTACATATCAAGTTATTCATCCCGGGAGTAAAATTTCAGGGGAATATTTTTAAAATTATACAAACAAAAAATGAACATTACAAGTATTATGATTCGGAATACAGTAATCAAGTTAATTATTGCTTGAGTCGAGCAATACAGATGTCGAAGGTCGCAAGTTCAAATCCTGCCTGCAGTTGAAAATTCTGCAAGATTTTCAAAAATTACTTAAGGCAAATAACATCGTAAAGTTTTATGATAATATAATTCAAACATCCTTAAAAATCACATCTTGGTTTATTTTAAACAATAAATACCTACAGTATGCATATTTAATATACTTTTTGAAAGAAAAGAGTCTAAAAACCAATTTCCAATTCTTTGTTTACCATGACGAAGGCTTTCCTTACTTTTATACGCAGTAAAAAGCCTTTTGCCGTGCCATAAGGAAAAACTTCACTACATTCAATCCTGGGGCGCTACCATTTAGAGCGGTTATTGCACTATGCTCTAAAATAAATTTGTTTTATCAACTCTGAATTTCCATGGTAAAAAACATGCAATAGCAGAATAATATTAGGTAGGTATTCATAATAACAAAAGTTGCAACAATTCCGAAGCCAGATACAAAACACTAGTTAGAATCACCTTTACTTTTACAGCCACAACAGTCCACTGCTGGGCATGGGCCTCCCCCATATTGGGGGTATTGCCATACTCACTTCGCTTGGCAGGCGTGTTAGAATATCACGTCTTATTTAAAAACTCAGACAAATCTTTATTATAGGCTGTAAAATTTTAAGACTGCTCGCAAACACCTTGCATGTTTTTCCATTTATTTGCTAGGTACATCCGGTTTCTTGTCAAAACAAGCAACGTAATTCCATTCAAAAGTGGGATACCAATGTTATGTATGGTTTAGACATACCTGTTACAATACCATTGGACAACAAATTTTCATTGATTACATTGTTCAAGTATACTTATGTATTAATTTAAACTCTCAGTGGAGCAACCCATTTCAAGTGATACGGAACGCGTGCAATAAGATTGATGAGCATAACTTGTTTTCTTCCATTTTGATACCATTTCCTACGCACGGTTCGATTCAGGGAAAGTTCACTTTATTACTTACACCCTACACTTGACTTTCAAAAGTTTGACAGCTACTAGAACGAGGTAATTCATCATTGTTGTTATGTAAGTAGTAAAAGTTGGATTTGATCAAACAATAATTGATAAGGATGGATCATCAGTCTTCTTTGAAAGAAAGACTCGAGGTAGGTGACACTGTGTAGGTTCGTGTAGGTATAACTTGTTACCAAGTTTAGTTAGAAGTTACGCCTCTTGCCACAACTTACGAATGTTGTGAGCTTGTGGGAGGAAGGCTTCTAATTATGTTTCGGCATTGGTTGGGTACTTACTTGAAGTTATAGTAATTTATAGGTTCGTCTCGTACTTTTAGCATTCCAGAAATGAATGTTCTATTTCATTAAAAAGTGGCACAACAGTTTACTTCTCACCACTACAGAACCCAAAGTTAGCCACTTCCAGCCATCACCAGCAAAAGCTACGATGGCTGGGTATTGAAGACTTACTGTTGACATCTACCAAACTTCATAGTCATTAGTTGTGAGATATCATCTAAAACCACCAAATCAGATTCCTCGGTTTGAGAATCTACTCATCCATACCCTGTTTGATGTAGTAACCCTAGCCAAAACAGTTCACTAATTTATTATCCATAAATTCTTGATCCAGAAGTTGATAAGACACGTTCCTAAGTCAGTTTACGAGTTCAACCGTCGTGTAATCAGGCAACTAACTGAAGATGAGCTGTTTTATCTAACGTTCGCATCGAATGCGTATTCGTGTTCTCTTTTATTAGGATTCTGTAAATAGGTACTTTTGAATTGGACTACTGCAGAACAAATGAAAATAAAAAACAACTGCGGTATTTTTATCTTTTCTCCCCTTACGAACTTTCATTTTAAAAAGGTGGGTAGGGTACCTAGCTACCTACTTAACTGGGTAATATTAATAACGAAACTTTGCTGTATGCTATCCAATCCAAAAAAAAAAATATTTTTAAATTAATACACATATGCTTACCTATCAACAGTACCTACCTAGGTATATTAATATGCGCCATGCTTCTTTTACCTGGTAATTAGTAGCACAGACCAGTGATTCAAATTAGAAAATGGGATCATACTTATTTGACGTCAGTATGTTAAAAATGATAATGAATCAGAAAGCTCTACACCTATCTATCGTATTAATGAAACTAGGTCGGTATATATGATCACTTCTAGGAACGGAGCACTCTCCTTTCCTCAAATCCTAATTTTACACAACAGCCATATATCAAAAAGTTTGATGTTAATTGTTACGAGAAACAAAATATCCACGGTCTGCCCGGGATGGCAAGTCTGATTTGCGTTCTTAAATTCTTTGGGCACACAGTCAGACGAGTTCCAGGTAGTCTGGAGAGGCTCCTCATAACTGGACGTGTTAAAGGCACAAGAAGCAGAAAACGGGCACCATCTCGTTGGAGTGACACTGTACAAGAAGCCACTCACACCACCTTACAGACGGCCATACATATGGCTCAAGACCGTGGAGTTTAGAGAAAGCTGGTGACGAAGACTGGTTTCCGGAAATCCTGAGCATTACTTAACAAACAGAATACGGTGCAGCGAACACCATACCTATGCTAAGATGACAATTAATTTTTTTATATGTTTTAATAAAATACAAGCATTCGAAATAAAAGTAATAATATTTTATGTAACTAATACTAGTACACGGTGTTCGCAGCTGCACTCCACACTTCTCAATTTACTCGTTGGCAAGCGCAGTGGCTGTCAGCTCGCAAAATCTTGATGCCGTAAATAGGTCGCTTTATCTTCCACAAAGCTAGAACACAGTACAAGTAAGAAACAGCAAAATGAGTTCGACTGAGACAGATTTAGAGGTAAGCCTCGCTCACCGGCGTAATAGTTTACCTATGGCCACGACTGGACGTAAGGTCACTTTAGATGTACTTGAAATTTAACAGCATTTTAAAAATGGGTCATAATGTCTGAAAGAAGTCATATGAAATACGGTTAAAAAAATTCCCAAGTGCAAATCAAACTTGTGCATGAAGGGTGCTATAATGAAGTATAAAATTTTCATAATAATCACGTTTCTTGTATAGGAGCTCCCATCACAAATTATTTTTTACTGGTATTTTTTCAATATTTTTTACGGGATCCTTAATCAATACTTAATTTATAAGCTATGGCACGCATTTAAATTAACACCCTGTATTAATATCAGTATATAGGTAAGTGTCTGTAAATTTATAGCATAATATAGTAACTAATGTGTGTTAGATAAAAATTCCAGGTCTATCGTTGTCTCTTTAATTTAGCCAATATAAAGAGAAGACAAAGACGTCTTTCTACTCCCTTTTCCTTACTGCTGTGGCTTTAGAAACCCAGGAGAGGCGTATTAGTATGCAGCCAACGTTCCGTTGGTCACGGCGTTTTTGTAAAACGAAGACGATGAAATAAAAACATTTTGGCTTTAGGCTCCTGCCTCACATAAATTTTGCAGCGCAGAAATTAAAAAATAGTTAAATAAGACTTTAGTTGAAACTTAAGTTTTATGTATTTTTTGGCTGTATGTGGCGTTCTGGCTTTTTATGACCTTTAATAAGTTTTAAACTTCAAACTACTCACCTACCTACCTGAATGTCTTATTTTGAAATTAAGCAAGATGCAAAAGTAATTCATTCAAATAGACATTGAAACATGTTAAGAGGTAAAGCAGCCTAAGATACTAACCATTCCCATTATTGATGGAAGAAGAATGGTCATAAAATATTCAACTTTCTTTTTGTTTTGTAAATAAATATAAATAGGTGTTTAAATATTGCAAGGTAATAAAAGACAACATACGGATTGCAGTCTCATTTAATTTATCATTTTGTATTATCAAACTAAGATAGTTACATCAAAACACTCATTGCGTAACAAATTGGACTGGAAGATTATTTTAAGAACCAGTGATACAATTTATTGTACCTAAAGGTAAATTGTAGAGTTATTGCTGTGAACCCTACTCCCATTCAATGGAACTGTATGTTGCAATGTTTTTGATACAAACAGAAATAAAATATCTAATACTCAGAAGAACTTAATTGGAGGTTTTTATTTCTTTCATTCTACGAATATCGGTCCAATGAAAATTCTAGGATTGATCAACAAACTTTTGCAAAAAAGTACAACATATGTACATACCTAGATATTATTATTATTTTGGTTGCATATTTATTAACCATCATTTGCCTCATAATAAAGATATTATTTACAAAAAGTACAAAGTTAAAGTTCACATAATGGGAGAAGAGTTGCTCTAATATATCATCTAAAAGTGATCTGGATATGTTTCGTTCAATAACGAAGTATGTCTAACACGAAAAAAGTAATTCTAAATACCATTGTTGTTAAATATTATAATATTGTCATTTCTTTTATTTCAATTTAAATTAGTAGTATAATAATACTTTACAAGTAGTTCACCATATTTAGTGAAAACAACTTAGCTTCTATCTAAAGAGCGCTTTGCACAGCGTATTATAAAATTGAACAAAAACTAAAGTTACCAACTTTATCAATATAAAGTCTAAATAAACGACAATAAAAAGTAATGATAATTTTGTTCTTCATAAATTAGACAGGATAGGTAAGAAAAAAGTTTCAATTCGTGCAAATATGGTTTAAGGTTAATTTAAATACCCAATTTGGGAAGTTGCTTGCAATTAGGTACGAAGAAACAATATCAACTTAATTAGGTATTATAATTTTTTAGATGAAATAAATATTATCCAATTATAAAAATTAGGAGTTGCTAAAAGTAAGTACCATTTGGTAGGAAAAAATAAATATTTCCCAAGCAAATCATAAAAAATTACAAATTTCTAAATAAGGTTGTGACCTTTCTAAAAATTCAAAGTTGTCAATAAACTTTTAGTATTAAAGCAGCATGTAAAAAAATCTAGTCTAGTTACTATTTACATATTATACAAAATGCCATATTTTGACCTACAAGAGAATTCTTCTTATAAATTAAACATAATAATAATGCAGTACCAAGATCGGCAGTATAATTTTTAATGCAGTGTAACTTTTTATGCGAAACGTGTAAAATAAACCACTGCAAGATGAAAACAGACATTTTTAAAAAGACTAATTCTTTTTTCACAAAAAACTAAGTGGCCGAAACGATAATAAGCTAATTAACTTAAACAGCAATAAATAATATAAAATTAGTAGAGAGCTGTAAGGAGCCGTCCACGAATACGTAACGGATTTTAAGGGGTCTGACCAGGCGTTATCTTCAATACTAAAATGCCGTTACGTCCATACAAACTTTGTTTTACATAATTTGTGGACGAACCCTAGGTATTTACACACTGTATTAAGTTACATTGAGTAAGTATACTGCGTATATTCTATAGATTCTACTGTACATCATCTATGGCACTGAATAGAACAACTGTTTAAAATTGCAGGTAAAATTTGTAAACTAAAAGAAAAGCAAGAAAATATATTGCTAGTTTGATGTTTTTTGCTTACTTAAATCAACAGTCTACAAAAACGGGACGAAGGGACAGTATATTTTTGTTATCATAAATAACTTTATTATTCCCTCCGAATAACACAGGTTTCTATAGAATCCAGAAAATTCCATACAAAGGCATCTTATTCCGTATCAACAAAATGGAATGTCTTTATTAAAGCTCTACGAAGAATACCATAAACATTTACAAATACCCAAATTTAATATTCCCTCTCGTATATTTTCAGCACTTAATCAACCTATTTATATGGACTATTCTACAACTAGATATAATATTTCAGCTATTATAACAACAAAATATTATAAAGAGTCTTTTGCAATATTCAGTACTTTCGCACAAATTTCTATCCTCTTTTTTATAATACCTCTGATGTGTAATCCGAGCACCGAGTTCACAATGATAAAAACCAAGTTTAACTCTATTTAGACCTAAGGCTTAACATAACATATTTTATTATGGCAACGTATTATTTTGGTTACTTATCTGCCTCTTATTCACAAACGCAATGATGAACCTAAGCAAATAATTTATTTTCCTCTCAGAGTTAACGATTCAATTTAGACGAAGCGTAAAATAATCTATTACCAATGTGAAAAATACAATTCCGAACGTTTGTGAATATGAGCCATAAAACCCTCTTTTCGTTTTCCATGCGTCGTCGTAGCATTTTATTTTCTTAAACACTTTCCACGATAAATGCTAAAACTTGAGGTAAAACTGAAAACTCGAACAAAAGTTCGAAACGGATATGTATCGGTAGGTTGTTTATCAACAGGTACTTTCACACTAGTGAACATTAAACTACGAAATAATACTTTTTTATATCTCACAATAATCCCTTTTATCGTTCTCCTAAGGACCTGGCAATTGACACTATCATTTTTATTTCTTTGTGTGAAATCACTTGTTTGATCGTTTCTTGAAGACTCGACGCCGCCGTGAGAAATATCTTTGAGCCACAACATTGAATCCTCCGAACATCTTTTTGATTTAGATGTTTCTGTGTAGACTAGTCGCAATGTCGCACGTTTGTGGCTGGACGAATGGGACTGGCGAGCTGTATGTGGCGACCACTTGCCTTCACACTGGCCACACATCCACGTAGACCAGTGTAGAACGATGCTGGTAGACCCAATGGCAATGATGGAGATCCCCCTAAACAAAAAACATAGGTGATAAATACTAAAAATTTATTTCGAGACTTACAACAGTGGCACAGAGACAACTGCATCAAGATAGAACTCAAAATGCCAGTTCCTATTCCATCCATCCGCAGACAGATTGAAGTCTAAAACAGCGCCTCGCAGCGTATAAACTTAAGCGAATAGACACATCTGTCTGTAGAAGATATTCTGGAAAGTTCCGCCGAAAGTGCTGGCAACTAGCGGGCCGCATATGAGCTTTTACGAACAACAGTTTTTTATTACAGGAAAGGGGCGTGTTATCATGCAGAAATAAAAGTTGTGGAGCTAATAAAATTACACTGAGAGTTTGTTCCAAGTTATACTCTGTTTACGACGTTCATGATATATTTTACGGGGGACACATGGTACCTGCACGTATTGTTCGAAGACATTTTAGAATTTGATTTATAATTTATGATGCAGAAGTAAAAAATAAGATGTGCTGTTCAATCCACCGTATTTCCGTTGACTATTTGGTACAAATAGATACCTACGTCAAATGTATAATCACATTTTATTTCAAGGAACTGACTTCTGCGTACATTTGACGTTTAATTTTTTGCCAATTAGCTTTCTTCTTAGTCATCGAGATATATTTGCTAAGACATACATTCAGACCCAGAAGTGAAGAAATGTAAGAATAAAAAAAATCTCACCAATCCAAAGCTTGGGGTTTGATTTAGAGGGTACAAGCGGAGACTGCGAGTACCCCCTCACCGGCTGAGTGTCATCCACCTGCAGCATCGCCAGCCTCTTCCTCCTCCTGACCGTCGCCGTGTGCCAGAACCCATCATCCACCCGCACCTTCGACTCGATACTTTGGAACCAGTCTTCATTAGTCGCAGAATTTGCCTCTTTCGCATCGGTATCCGTGTAAATCAACTGAAGCTTCCCCTCGCTAAGACCCAATCCTATAAAGTCTCGCGGCCTTATTCCAATTTTTCTCCGCCACATAAGGAGCCCGGAGTCATTGTGCGACCGAAACTTTATTTCGTACCTCATGCCGCGGACATTGTGGTTCCTAAAACCGACCAATTGTGATTCAAATGAGGCCAAATAGTCGTCGTATGCAGTAAATCGATACAAATCAAGCAATAAATTTTGTTCCCATTGTGTTTGTACTGAAAGAACGTACAATGCGGGGGCGAATATATTATTTTCAGCCGTGAATGTTCGTTTAATGAAGCATAAAAGTGTTTTTAAATAGCGAGGGCTGTAGAACGTAATTTTATAAAACTTAAAGGGTTGCTAAAAGTGGAATTAGCTTTAAATTTTTCCCACAAACTGTTGAAATGGGATCGTTAAAGTAATTAATGTGAATGTGCTTTAATATATTTTGAAAGTTTATAATATATAATTTAAACGCATAATGGTACGTGAAACCACAAAACGTGATTTTAAGCATGAAATTAAATAATTTTGCAACATGCCAGTAACAAAAACAATTTTGTAAAAGCACACTACACTTAAAGACACAAAGGAGATGTAAAAATGTGTGTTTACCTAACTTACTGTAAATATTTATGAGAATTACTAATTGTTAGTATTGGTTGACGTTCCCTTCAAATGTTATCTTACATCGAAATGTCCTTCACCAGCTTCTCTGTTAGTATGTAAACTAGAAATTAGAAAATCGTCAGTATTGTTGAAAGGGAAAAAAATATTATATAAGTACAAAGTTTTAGGAATGTACAACTTTTATCCAAAAACTTCAAGTTGCTAATTAAAATCTTTCACCCTTGGATTTGACTGTTGTACCTACTGTTACGTAACATATTTATGACGTATAACAAATAAGTAATCAAATACGTGAAATTATTGTTGAAAAGTTGAATCATTGCTAAAGACAGAAAACATATCCCAACTTCATTTACCTGCGGCTGCCTCTACTTCTGTACGAGTAATAATTATTTCCATCAAACTTTATAGGGGCTCCATCATTCATCATATCGACTTTCAGTGGTATCTCACAATTCCTTCCTTGGAAGCCTCCTTGGCACACACACTTGTACTCATTCAGCAATGGAATACAAGAACCATTATTTTTACACGGCGTCAGACCTACGGGCGAATGAAAGTCAGATGTAAAAGTCGTTAATGCCTCATTTGTTTCAATTATGTGTTGAACTTGGTAGGTCACCTTGTATTATTGGTATATTGTTAGGTCGTGGGAGTAATTTTAGTAACAAAATATAACAGTAAATTTTTATTTCATCTGTGCCTAAACCTACCTTCTCCACAAGGCGGTCCAGTATATTTATTAACGCCACTAGTAGAGCAAGGTAGCCTATCTTCCTCCTGGACGATTGCGCATTTCGCGTTTTCAGCACCGGACATAGACAGCGGGTTGCCATTTACGAAGATTTGCTGAATTGCTCCGATAAAACTGCTGGTTATGCCTGACATTTTGTGGGGGCGAATGTAAGCTCTGCGAAGGGAAATAAAGAATTGTCACACTAAATCTAAATAACGAAAGGTCACGACGGAAGGGACAGTCGAAAGATACTCACGGTAAAGACCCAATGAACAATGGCAAAGTAAGTTCCAAATGAGTCAATGGTGGAGCTGATTGACCTTTCTGGGTTGCATGCTGATCAAGCTGCAGGGTGCCGTGTCTGCCAAGCCTCGTTATACGAGCTCGATGCCATCGACCTTTCGTTATTGGAACCGGAGACCTAAAGTCAAAACAGTAATTTAGGTAAGTACATAAAACAACATTTACTTACGAATTTATGCACATATTGGTATGGTCTGATAACAACTTAACGGTTAAATAAAATATTTGCTCAAAGTACCTAAACAAAAGTACCTAATGGTAAAGGTCAAACAAAAGCCCTCTATAATACAAAGCTTTACTTACGTGATGTTAGCAATTCCACTCCCCAAATTGTACCTAAATTGTAGGTATCCATTAACCAAGTTAATCGCTATGAAATCCCCCTTGGCTTTATTAGACTGGCCGGTGTAAAGGAGCATTCCGGAGAAACGGTTCGTTAAAAACCAGATTTCAATTCGAAACGATTTTCCCAACCCCTCAAGTGGCGGTAGTTCCACGTAACTCGTCCCATTGAATTGAGGAGACCACGCTTCTTGAACTATGTTTACATCTGAAAAAATATGAGTGTTTACAAGTAGTTTGTACAAATAAAGTGAAGGAGGGTAATAGGGGCTTACGTACCATTATTACAAGTATTTCCGTTGGAGCCAATTTCTCCGCCAAACAAACATCGACAGACGTGTCCACCGTCGGACCCGACGTCACACAATAGCCCCTCATCATATCCGCAGGGATTCGATTCGCAAGGATCTAATCTTTCGTCACAATTGGCTCCTTGAAATCCGATAGGGCAGCTGCAAGAATATTCGGTCGCGGATCCCTCTATAGCCTTACACGTGGCCCCGTTCTGGCAGGGCACGCTCATACATGGATTAGATTGGCACTCGTGAACATTTTCTATAGACACCACTAATGAGTCCGGACGTCCCAATTTCTTTGTCACTTGATGACGTATTATTCTCAAGTATTTCACGCATCCAATAAAGCCAGACCGAGTGCCGATATTATCGAAGACCCTGAACAAAAGCATTCATTACACATTTGATTGCAAATTAACGAATGAATTGGGGTGCAATAATGAAAGAAGATGAATAGCGTGAGCAAAATATGTTTAGTCATCTTATTAATTATAGTTACCTGGAGAAATTGGTGGGTACACTCCCTATGTATGCATCCTCTGCTAGATCTAAAGCTTTTAAATGCCCGCTAGATTGGCCAGCGACGTCTTCCATGTCGTCGACCGATAAGATGCCGTCCCGGTGGTAGCGTTTTGCTGACACTTTGTGATACTCATTAAGAGTTATCTTCTCAAGAGACGTCAGAACTATCGCGCCATTCCCGAGATTATACCTGATTGAAGAAAATACGGGTTAGACAAAGAAAAGTCCCGCAGCGAAATTGCAATTTCAACTCACAGAAACGACTGTGAAAGAAGAAAATATTGCTCACCTAAACTCCAAATATCCGTTGACCAAAGCAAGTGAAACGAAATCACCGGTGCCGTCAGCTTTCTGCTGATTGTACAATATCACACCATTTTCCGAGAAAGCCTTGAATTCGATATCAATGTTCAATTTATGGTAAGCTTTCAATGGTTTTAGGCGAATATATGACGAGCCATCAAAGGCGGGTGTTTCGATGTAGGGTCCCATGGCCTCGTTTGTGAGGGATTCGCAATTTGATCCCGTGTAAGGGCCGGTGCAGACGCAAGTGTAGGTGGAGCCGGGCAAGTCAATGCACGTGCCTAGGTTGTAGCACGGCTCGGACAAACATGCACTATACTCCTCTGTGGTCTCCTGTGTTACGTGCTCTGTAAACAAAGGCCGACGTACAAGCGAAATGCCACCGAGAAAATAAATTACTTACTTTAGAGGTGTTCGATAGATTTTAATATTTATGAAATTTTGTGGCGGAATACGAAATGAGATTTAAAACGCCCAACTCGTTTTTGTACTTTTACGGGGCTTGTAGAACGGGGATATTGATTATGATAATTGTATACTTCGGTGGGTTATTATAATAATAGCTACTGTTTTATTTTATTTTGAAGGGTTATGTTGATTGTTCTAGAGGCTATGAATATTTTAATAGTGGTTATTAGAGTGCCTGTTCTACTTTGACATGACATTTTTAACATCAACATTGTACGATAATACTTTTATTGTTTTTACTCGCATTAAAACCAATTTCAAAAGTACAATTTTTATTCTTAAATAATATTCAGTAGTACAATAGTTCGAAATTTTTCTTTTCTATATTGTTGAAACAGAGATAATCCGTGATCTAAGCCATGCAAATGTTACGTAGCACGTAGAATGCTCAATCCTACGTCAAGCCATCTCATGATTTGACTTACCGATGCAGGCTTTACGATGCACAGTGGGCGCGTATCCAGGCCGGCAAACGCAACCTCCGTTTGCACAGTGCGCCCCGGGCAACACTGAGCAATCTGAATCATCAGTACACAAGTCCCCGAGCAACGCACCCACTGCCCCCACAGTCGCCGTCGTTGCTACGAAAAATAATTTTATTAGAAGCTAGAAGGCCACTTCACTCTCACATTTGACCTTTGATATTTCCGATAAAAAGTCATAGACATATTACTTTCAGGATTTCATTAGTTTTATATTCGTTTCATACTAATTTGAATCAAAATACGGAAACTTCAACTCCAAACGCACGCACCGCACGCTGATAAGAAAACACAAAAAACGGTGGCTGACCAATACTTTTATTATTCTTACATAAACTAATGGGCCGTAAATCAGGGCCCCAACGCCTTTCCTGAACGGGTTCCGGTTACGTGACCTAAATCGTAACTTTCTTCGACTAATAAGTAAGATAATGTGTTTAGCAAAGTTTGTTGGGGACCGTCAGCCGTCATGGAGGGTGAGACTGACAAAGGAGGCACGCACAACATCCACACTTATGAACTCTAATCCGAACAATTTGGAGCGTCAGTCTGCTAAACGACGTAGATACCGAAATATTTTAGCTCCAACAAATTATTAAAATTCATGGTATAAGCGATAGAAAAATTTGTATAAGAAAAAAAAGGCATCTCGTTAAAAGGAGCAAACGATTTCAAAAAGCAATCTTACCTTTAAATTTCTGGCCCGATAATAATCCGTCGAAATCGCTGGGCGTTTCCTTTCGTGACCAATCGTATTTGTTGTATTTGTCGGGGTTGAGGAGATGCCTGGTGGACTTGGAGGCGGCTCCGTCGTCTTGCTGTGTGAATTGTATGGGTGAGGATGGTCGTAGAGGGCCCACAGTGCCTGCCAGCTCGCCTAGCTTGCATGGCCCGAAGGCTTGCACTACAATGTCTTCTTGCGTGCGACACGCTTGCAGTTTCAGGTGGCACTCAGACTCGTAAGTTTTTCCGTCGCTACCGCATACCTGTTGGGGGGTTTTGTTTGAGTTTGAGTAAATCCACTCATACTTACCTAGGAGAGATAAGTTGTGTACAAAAAGTTTTAGATCTGTTTTTCTATTCTAGGCAGTTCAAATAGCCTCAATAAATATTCTTAGCCACCGCCGATATGAATTGATGTGGGTGGTATGAGTATCTATTGATCTTTTCCCAAAACATTGAAAAACATTTTTTTGATCCATTCAGTGTCATAATTGTTTCGACGTAATGAAACGAAATTAATAAGATTCCTGAGAAGATTAGGAGTAAACATTTTACTTATTGGACAGTTTGATTAATTGAAATTCCAGGCCGTAATCCAAAATGAATTTCTGCCAACAACTATAAGCTCTTCATCTTTATTAGCCTCGTGGATTTTCTTTTATACTTGAAATTAGTCTAGATTATCTCCAAACAAGTTGCCATCTTGTTCACTGGTAATCTTCTGTAGAAAATAGATACCTAAATTCTATTTTATACACAGATTTTTTTCGACAGTAAAGGTAACATGCATAATATTATTTGGTAGGTATACAATCACTGAGTGTTCGGTATAGGTTATTTTCAATCATACATATATACTTTAAACTTTAAAGTATTCCAGTAGTGTTGATATTTCTTTTTAATTTAGTTTTTTTGATCAGAAACATTGCAGTACGTACAATTTTTACACAATGTACACAAAAACAAAGAACATATCTCTTGAACGAACTGCCACAGACACCCTGTAAAAGTATTTTCATTGGAAGTCTACTTACCAGCATATTAGTGTCACTATCGGGACAGGGCGCAGCTGCACATTCGCAAAGAGCCCCTCCAGTGCGCTCGGTACATACTGCTCCGAAATAACACGACAGCTCAGCACATGACTCCACTACGCCGCCTGTTTCAGCTAAAATAAACAAATATACACCCCATCAAAAAATCGAGGACTTTCGTTTTCATTGTCAAACAAAATATGAAATCTATGAAATAAAATGTTGAATGTAGAAAATTTACATTATGATTTTGAAACCTCGTAATACTCAGTATTGAACTACATTAGACATTTATTCCAAAATAAACATATGTCTCAGATGATGTGATTCCTACAAAACGTAAGCTAAGTGTCTAGATTTTTCTGATGAGCAGTGTAAGTATTAATAACTTTTTTTAAAACGTGCTTGCTTCCTTTCGCACGTAAAGATTGATCCGTGATAGCCCAGATGGAAGACGCCCCGATAGTACCTATGGCAAAAGCCGCATGCATGTTCAAACCCTGCCAGCGATCAGAAATTTCGCAAGTTTTCCAAATATTCATGGTAAAATTTTAAAAACAAATTCTGAAAAGTTGCTTAACTATACCAGAGTTCGCAAAAGGAATAGGTAGGTGTGATGAAATTCAACATTATTTTCGGACCAATACTCCAATTACTTACTTGGACTTTTTAGTGTTCCAAAGGTTTCTTTACAACTTTTGAGGAAATTGGGAAATAGTCAAAGCTAATTTTATATTTTTGTATTTTACGGTTATTATTATTACTACAAAATGCTTTACTTTACTTGGTCAATTTTATTTCTCCTCTATTTAATAATGTCTTATTTTATTACTGTGATTACAACTACTTGTACTGAATATGGGCCCATGAAAAATGTAAGAATACACTTGACAAGGGTCAGGTAATCAGGTCAACCCTCGAGCAACGTTGCCGGAAATAAAAATAGAGTGAATATGGAATATAGGGTGATTCAAATTGAGTGGGACTTACGATCGGAACAGCCATTGGGGCCCAACCGGCGGCGATGGTCCGCGCAAACCGTACATTTCTGCCCTTGTACACCCGGCCTACACACGCATCGTCCCGTCATCTGCTCACAATCCTCTCGCACTGATCCAAAAGCAGAACAGCCGCAAGCTAAAAGCACAAAACAAAATTAAAATTTCGTCAACATTGATATAACATTAATTCAAATTAATTATTACTCCAGAAAATGTCTTCAAAGAAACATTTGTTTACCTAAATTAATCAGCTACTTCTCAAATTAATAAGCGACGCCGAAAGTTGGAGAACAAAGTTACGACTAATGAATTGAACGAGTCAACATTTCGTTGGAAATACTTACGGATACAGCCGGTGTGGCCGGTGCCGATGCGCGGTAGGCCCCAGTAGCCCGGCTCGCAGCGGTCACACTTAAGACCGCCGACGCCTGGCCGGCAAGCACACTGCCCGCTCTCATCGCATCGATCCGACACTGATCCCAGCCGATTGCAACCGCAAGTCGAACTTGTAATTGGACATCCCTCCTCGTTAGGGCCTGTGGCTGCGGTCGACCCGTCCGAGCAACACCCGTACGGCCCCTCAGAACAATGTAGCACCCTCTTTTCTTCGAATTGTTTCGTGTCGTCTATAAAACAAAAACATAAGCTCCAAAATCATGACCTCATACAGTAATGTCACCACGTAATATACGAGTCTTTACGGTTGACAAAAGACTCGGCACACTAACGTGCATAGCGTGATTGTAAACAATTTACTTGGTGCCGTGTACCGTTAGTATCTTCACCGTTGCAAATCATCAGTAAGTATACGTGGTTATGAATGCAAGCATGAAATCGTAAATAGCGCACCGTACGAGGATGAATATCTATGACATTTAAGATGGATGTTTAATGAGTTTGGTATAAAATTAATAATAATGACAAGGTAGCGTAAAGTTGGAAGTTTGACATCTCCTCGTAATAATTAATGTAATTAATTACTGCTAAATTAAATTTGGAGCTTTGTCGGGGCTGTTTATTACTCACTTTTGGGGCAACATCGAGCCGCTGTCAGGGTGATGTGGCAGTAGCTACCGACAGGGCAATCTTGGCGGTGAGGCCCGTTCCCGCAATCTATTTCTAGACCCGTCATCGAATCAACCATTGCCTTGTTGTTACCGCAAGGCCTCACTTCCATACCTGCGGTTAGACATTTCATTTGGAATGCTAAGCTAGTGAAACCACATTTTACTACATATTGAACTGCTACAGGAAATCGACAATGGCACTATGAACTGTTAGTAATCATGCACGAACCTTTGCATAGATCCAGAGGCCGCAACCTAAGCTCGAGTTGTTTTTGACAGCCCTCTTTGCGCATGGCGCACATGCTAGGGTATAGTCGAAAGTCGGAGGCACAGACGGGGAAGTACTCGTCGTCGACAGGGCACTCGAAGAGGCAGGAGCATCGCGGGTAGCCGTCGGAGCCGAGTTCGCAGCTGGCGCCGAAGTCGCAGCGTATGTCCCGACACGCGCCAGGCCCGACCGTGCCCTCGTCTGTCACTCCAGATTCCGTAGACCCTTCCGTCTCCTCTGTTGTGGTCATCGCGGTCGTAGCTAACCCCCCACCCAAATATTTGCGTGTTAGTCCAGCGATAAAGCGGAAAGTTAGTAAATTGATTGAGGATGGGACGCTTTATTGGAATTACTGCTAACAGTTCGGGTGATGACGGTTCTATGGTAAATATTTTCACTACGCCTATCGTCCACTAGATATATTATGTATGACAGCGTCGTTAGTAGTTTTTGATTAATGATACTGTAATGTGTTTCTTTATGGGGTAATGGAATATATAACAGATTATAGATAAAAATAATGGAGCATTAGAGTGAAAGGTCAACGAAATAATTGGAGTACGTACTCATGGCGATCGGTGGTACGACAGCGAGACGGTCTTTGCAGTTTCCATAGAAGATGACATGCAGTGTCGCCGGTGGAGGTAATCTGCAGGCTGCTTTCTGTAGTTCGCACTCGTTGGGGAATGTTTGCATTGAGCTACCGCACACTGGTTCTCTAGCGGCCCCCGTGCAGTCAGTGGGGCAGATGCATTCACCAGCAGAGCAGCGAGCCCCAAACGAACACCTCACGCCTTCGCAGAGCGCTGTGAAAAATTTCAAACATTAATCACCCGCCGTAGTAAAAGTTTTCACTTCCCCTATTTTACGTTGGCTAATAAGAACAAAAGCTATTTGTACCGAACGGCATCTAACTCATAAATAATACTACTTTTATTTCGTCTGCGGGCTGAGAGGTTACGACTTTGTAAGCACCCGGCTAAAGTTTGCCGAGAAACGAATGGCTGAACAGATAATGTCATTTTGTTGGACAATGCGAGCTTTCTGTCGCTCCGTCTCCTTCTTACAAGGTAGAAAATAAGGCTGTCTCTTTCGCGCATTGAGGAACGAGGGAAGACATCCGTGCAAATTTAATAACGATTGTTTACCACTTTCCCGCAAAATGAAAGGCTGTGAATGCGCCCGATTAGTGCCGGCCGAGGAAATAAATTAGATTAAGCAAAGATTTGAAAATTACTCCCGATATAATGAGGGAAGCAATGTTTCGGTTCATTAACAGATTTTTTGTTTTTCAACGAAATAAGAGTTTTCTCGAAGGCTTTGATGGATTCAAGATACCTAATGATTGTATTGGACAAAAAAGAACAACCTACGACTTTACGTAACTAAACACTTAACGGTCGCCAAATTATAATTTTTCTACTTTGAAACAAATTCTCAAACTAAACAAACCATGAAGAGGCCAGTGAAATGCTCAACGTGACGGTTTCATCAAAACATACCTTTCCAATAAATTGTAGACTTAGCAAAACAACAAAAATAACTTTGTAAAATAACGAAAAACGTAGAGTAAAATAACTTAGGGACTTAAAAGTTAGGTCGAATGCGTAGGTAGGTACTTAATTCCTGAACAAATTTACTCAAATAGTAATGAAAAGGATCTCTCTTGTGTAAGTTTCGTCTAGGCATCCAAACAGGTCACGGGGGAATTAACTTCTTAGGGCTACTTTTACGAGCTAGAATATTATGAACATAATACATATTTGATATACCTATTTGATTCTCTTTTAGAATAAGTATTTATTTCAATAAATGCTGTAGCAAATTGCTACGGCGGCGTAGCAGTGCTACAAAATTCGCTAACGCATGCTTGTGTCAGATTTAAGGAAATTATGCACTATTAACGGTTTCCATACACCATTTTGATACGACTTTGCTAGTTTCAGCTAATACAAGTTCAAACACTAAGTCAAGGATTAGAGATCGATACACTTAACCTCGTACCAACAAAGTGAGATTACGTAAAGTACATAAATCTTAGTGCTATACATTTCTGGCTGGCTTTGCGGTTACACTGAGTGTGTTCTGGCGTACGCTGCCATGGATTTGAAATTTAATCACACACAGTAGGTCGGTTTAATTAGTGTAGTGGTTTGAACAAGGTGCTGCGGTTTTAATGTCGCTAGCGGTATTTTGTTTAATGTAGGTTTACTACTGTTGCTGGTATTCTGACTGTAATGAAAATAGTAAATAATATCTAGGGAATATCTTTGCTATTTGAAATGTAAATTATTGGTACTAATTGTAGACTAGCGCACTCGTAGAAACCTAAAAAATACTACCTACAACCCGACAATAACTTGTTTCTACCCAAAATTACTTTACGAAACACTGTTATTAGTATTACTCGTAGTGTCGAATCACTGCTACGTACCTAATTAAATTTCCAATAAAAATATTATGGTGTATGTTTTACAAGCATACTTAATCCTGTAATTACTAAACTACATGTTACCAAACAATACCTAAGCCTAGTTGATTACTTCAAAATACTCCTCGGAAATGATTTCTACTTCCCGACACGAATCAGGAAGTATTTTACCGAAGTTAGTAGAGTTAAGTAGCCGTGATTATCTTCCAATTGAACGGGGCCAAAGGAATTTATTCGCATCGTTTTGTGTTGTTTAACGCTTTGTAGGTTAATAAGAGGTTGTTTTCAGGTTCACAATCACATAGTTAGTATCAGATTATTACCCTTTTCGTCGAATTTTCTGTTTTTGGTTCATTCTCTTCAGAATTAACTGAAAGTCGTATGAAATTATTAAATTCAATACATGATTTTCATAATAATTTGTTTTCTTTTTCTTGTAGGAGATAAGGAGACATAGAAAAATTTAATTCATTTTGTGAACTGACTGAACGATTTACGTTTCCAATTACTTACTTTCTGTTTGTTCTATAATATTTTATTTCAGAAAATTACTAAAAGTAATCATCTGAGAAATAGGTCTCTGGATTAAGGTATATGAAAGACAGTAAAAATATTTCACTTTACTATTTTTTAAATAAAGATAAATCCTCTGACGATCCAATAAAATGAAAAAGCGCTCAAAACAACTCTTTAGCAGCATTGCAACGTATACAGTAGTTTAGAAACTTCGTCTTGAGCTGCACACGACTATATTTACCTAAACGCCAAGACCCGACTACTTATTTCTAACTTAGGTTGTTAACAGAGATCTCACGAAGTTTCACGTGCGTCACATGGAATAACCGATGAGTCATGTAGATGATATTGCTTATTCAGAAAGGGTGGCCCCGAAAAAAGCCGTAAAACCGTCAAAATTTATTGCAGTAAAACACGTTACCCTGCATATGGGAAGAGGGGCGATGCACGTTTGTATCGTAAAACAACACGCATTGGGGATATAGTGAAAAGATAGCGTTTCTGGAAATTCATTTAAGCGTAAACTTAACTTTATGTAGCAAAGTCAAATATATTCTTTCGACAATGGAAGGTTGATCAATTCTCTATCATAATCAAGCTATGGTGTAAGAAAAGTTAAAATAGCAATAGAATAGAAAAGTAAATACAATGCAATGAAAAGTCCAACGTCACACGTATCTTCACATTCTGCACCACCAGTACAGGGTGTAAGGGGTGAAAATTGTTCAGTTTCATGGTCACACTTGCCAAGTTTTCACTACTCCGTCCCTTAAACCCTGTATATAAACCAGATTACTCCGAAGTACCTTAAAGATTACTCTGCGCGTGACAGGCCGTCGAGTCCCGCTCAACTAGGAGGGATATGTGCGTCTGTTAGTACGTGCCACAGACCACGTCCATTCCATGTCCATCACCAGCAAGTATATTCATACCTGGTTACCCAACATAGCTGCAGATATAGATGCCCAAAAGATAATGACTCACCGCAGTCCCCGCGATAGGCTGTCCGCAGATCACTCTGCGCGCGACAGGCCGTCGAGTCCAGCTCACACTGAGAAGGATATGTGCGCCCATCCGTACCGCAGACCACGTCCATTTCCTGTGCAAATCATGGGTAATTGGTCAGTTTATTAAAGATTGTCTTTATGCACGCCACATGTAAAAAGGGCTCAAGAAAGTTTAAAGGCCATCGATATTAGGTAAATGCTTGAAAAGCCTACATTGAAAATACGGAAAATATATCGTCAAAAAATATCTGTCGTCACTGCCGTCACATATTTTTAGATAAATGTCAACTCCAGAAAAAGAAATGTTTATTTCGGTAATACGTGGAAAAGGGAGTTTTCTCTACGTCTATTTTAAGAGTATCTACCTGAGCTTCAGTACAGTTGTGGTTGCACTGGCAAACTGGTCGTCCTGTGTCGGCATCCACGTTGCAATCTCCTCCTCCTTGGCAGATGATGTCTGCACACGATTCTGTTGATAAAAAGAAGGTAGGTAAACAGGCTGGCAGGCTGCATATAAATGGGACCGTTTGAATTTAACGTCATATTTCGTTTACAGTAGTTAGGTATTATATCCTTAAACAGCAATATA
The DNA here is from genome assembly GCA_024500475.1 of Phthorimaea operculella. Classification (NCBI taxonomy): domain Eukaryota; kingdom Metazoa; phylum Arthropoda; class Insecta; order Lepidoptera; family Gelechiidae; genus Phthorimaea; species Phthorimaea operculella. The sequence goes on from JANFCV010000118.1 coordinate 1,341,427, forward strand.
AGACCACCAATTAGCCTTAAAAAGGTTGAATATTGCGGTGGTTGGAATTTAAAAAATGGAAATGTTGAAAGAAATCCTACGTTATCATCTTTTTGGCTCAAACATAAGGTGGGTTTGCTACGTAATATTATATTTTAAATTTAATTTGACAACAAGCACTTTAGTGGGAAACCTAAGCCCAATGAAGACGGAAAAAGGTATCTAGAATAACCTTATCTTCAACATTATATTAAAGTAAGCAAAAGTTACGTAGGTACAGAAAAACTTGTCTAGACATAATAAATACCGGAGAAAACGCAAAAATGATCGTACAATATATTCCACGAAAATCGGTCATACGCTTGCTGAGTTAGAATAACAAAATTCCTACTTGTTTCCAAACCACTTATTGAAAATAAATGTAGTTCTTTTAGATTACTAGTATTTCTCCTTCCTTAGTAAGTATTTCTAACCACGAGTATATAAGAGAATAGTAATTGATTTAGGTAATAGTAAAATGAATTACCTAGCTTTCGTTAGGTAATCATTTCTTTCACAGTCACCATAATTCAGAAGTTCTTAAACATTAAATAAGTTTTTATACTTTAGTAATATTTCACGTCAAAAGTTTTTCATAACTTCATTAGCTTTTCAAAAAATATATTTCAATCCTGATCTGAAGTTTTTTAAGACATTTTCTATTAAAATCTTTAGAGGTCGGACACTATTAAGTTAATTATATCTCATCTTGAAACAACCTTGATTCATAAAAACTGGTGACCGTCTTATCGTGAAATGAAAATCAAAAAGTCGTTCTAACTAATATCCAGTATAAGAAATTTAAATCATTTCTAAATGGCATTCAAATCGAAACTGAAATGTGATTGATTCTGCAACTAGTTTGATATGGTATAACAATTTTAACTAACCTTAATCAAGAGGACATCCCAAGCAGCAAAAAAGTCGAATAAGAATTGGTTTACTCAGCTTTCAATCGTATAAAAGCCGAGTAACCGTTCTCAAAACACCCATGTATCGTATAATAGCAGTTATCTCGACTATTTGGCAATATTTGCTAATGTGCGCTATAAGGACGTCGAATAAACGTTTATAACACTATGTTATAGCACTTTTACTCCACCTTTTATCAGATGCTGAATTAAAGTGGCTATAATACTCGTTATTCGACCGATTGATCTATAACAGTCGTGTAATAGCAGTAGAATAGCTGATTCAGCCCAATTTAATTTCTGTTAAAAATGCTAGTGCACATCCAAGCGCGAGTCTGCCAGTTTTAAGTGGTTCCGTAGACGCAAGCAATGAAATCATGATCGTGAACAGCATGGCATGAGCCGAGCTGGCTGGCCACCATGATCACGCGTGACGAACGTGAGTGTACGAACTTTATTCAAGACGTTTGCAAACGTCTTGCATAAAGTTCGTACACTTACCAAAGGGTTGTAAAAATATTTAGTTACAGTAATAACACTCATCATTAGTAAAATGATCATAAACAGCTAAGTAAGCACAACCGCGACACCAAAAGATATTTATACATGCTTTATTTTATTGTCAGGTAGAACAAAGTGAAATCTTCTTCCGATTGAGTTATCGTTTGTACTAAGGCCACATCCGTTACATTTATCTGATAATATAAAAAAATTCGTTTCCTTCCAAGGCTAGCGCAATTGGCCAAGTTTGTTTAAATCATCTTTGTTAAGAAAGGTATCAACATCCAAGAAGTCTGGCATTGTTTTATGAAATAAAATGTTCCTTGAAAATAAAAAAGAAAATTTAATTTGTTTTTTGGTCTTGTACCAAAGGAACCCTAAATATTATCATGGCGACACCTTGTGCTATAAATGTGGTGACAAAGCACTCTTATTCGACTTTTAACGGAATAAGTGAGCTGTAACTGCAACTAGACTACCAATATGGACATTAGCTTATACAAATTATTATTTAATATATATTTAATTTAATACATTCGTCGTCAAATTTAAGAAAACAGGCGGCGCATGAATGTTTATGTAAAAATGCCTTTAGGTTTGTCAATAAAGCTTTTTGCGCATGATGTTTTGGAGTAACTACACGAATATTAAAAATCGACACATGTACTGCTGAATAACTTAATAAAATGAGCTTTGAAACTTATTTAGTTTGCTTTACAAATATTTTTATACACCACAGCCTCGATCGTTGAGGAGATGAAAATGATCAGTAACAGTTGTAAAAAAGCCTCCCTAAGATCTTTTACTGCACTTATTAGTCGAGTAAAAGCATTCTGTTTGCTGTCATAGCACTAAAAAGGCGAATAAAAGCAATTCAGCTGCTATTATAGCACATTTAATCTGTATAAAGGCAAATCGATCGCGTTTATAGAACTAAATATCCCATATACGCATTTTGGTTGCTCTTATAGCACTCTTAGTGATTTTTACCACGTTTACTCAACTCTTACAGCACCTTTTTGCTGCTTAATCAGCGCTTATTCTTCTTTTACAGGACTTTAGTCTGAATAATTTGCGCCTTTTTCGCGTCGAGTAAACGTTTACAGCGCTTTTACTCGACTGTTTTTAGAACTTTTATAGAACTTAAAGAGAAATAAGGAACGTGCTCTCGACCATTATAGCACGTCCAGTTGCTGCTTGGGATACGTACAAGATAATTGAAGAGCTATCTCTTTTGTCTGCCTACTATTTTCAACTGCCGACTAGTGCCAACACGTTAGTCAAGCCGAGTTAAAAGATCTAATAATGAATAATAAATATGTTCTCCTTTCATCATACATAACCTACAAAATAAAAAATGGATTTCGCACTTCAATTATAACTTTTCAAGACAATGATAATAAATTTAAACGAACTTTTAAATAATTCGTTCACCATTTTTTCACATCACACGCCACGCTTTTCACTGTCCATTATTTTAATTTTTGTCTGCGGTGATGTGGCGCGGCCATTAATTTTGCTTACCGGACGAGAAGGGTTAATAAATTATACGGGAACCTATCGCTTACGATGGCAGCTGAAATGTCAATTAGAGATTAAAACCGCTTCAACGGGAAATTGGGGCGGACACCGATTGATGGTTCCAGAATTAATTTATTTCTGCAGTTGTTTGATTCGCGTAGCGAGGCGGGCACTGGTCATTTGATGCGGGAATCCCAATTAAAATTGCACACATTACGAGTCTGTACATGGTAAAGCGGTCGTGGTTTGGCGATTACAGAGAATGAATAGTACCAGCCAGTGGCAAAATGGTAGCTTCCATTTTCGTGTGGATATCACTGAACGGTGAACGATGAATTGATGTGATTTGATTTGCCATTATCATAAATATATTTTTGTAATTTGATTATACTCTATTGAACAAATATTGGAAAATACCTAATACAAAATTTTAAGTTTATTTTAATGTATTATGAATGGCTGTAGTGTACTGCTACGCCAGCTGCCGTAGCAACGTGAATATACGTAGCCAAACGCTACGACTGATTACTGACGGGCGGAAACATTTCAAAAGCTTTTGATACCAATAGAACTTGGATACTTAAACGGTAAATAAAACAGGTTCAATGTTATCAACACTTCAA